>OX415253.1:2060000-2660000 GCA_948329865.1 Linaria vulgaris | reverse complement strand
GTCGCTCGTCGCTGATGGGTACGCTGAGAAACCGTCGTATCGCCTTGCAAACTCTCTATACTCGAATGAACGAAAGTTGCTTGGCAAACCATGATCACAACGGAGAAAAGATAAATTATGCTGGAAATGGCAATGGCAGTTGGAAAGGAGATAGGAACTCGCAAGAATATGAAAAGCATAAAAAGTTCAAGTGTTGTGAGGAAGAAGAAGACCGTTTGTCCTATTTATAGAGGGGCAGAGGTGTTTTAAATTCCCGCCCAGAAGTTTGAACATGGGATGGGACCTCTTAGCTGCCTGCTTATGACCCTCTACAACAGTCGCTTCCCACTAATTGTTGGCTCTGTGAGGCATCAGACGACGTGCTAGGGGAAAAGAATTGGCTCAATCAATCATCTTCAACTGCCCACATCAATGACAGCAATTCCCCATCGAAAAGGCGTTGACTTGATTTTTTGAAATGACGCTAGAGTAAGGAGCAGCTCGTGAAAAGAATGTAGAATGTACTCGTTGGCAAAAGAACCAAAAATGCTAAGTACGAAAACACTCAAAGCAGGAGCAACAGAAACACCTCGTGCAATCGATGACATTCAAGCAAACAACAAGGCGCCATTACAGAATCTCATAATAGCAGGAAGGAAAGGCCATAAAAAGAACGACAATTACTAATGAGCCAACAAGTGTCGATTTATAAATGAACGTCTGGGGACTCCTATACAACCCATCGGGGATACAAAATCAAGGTGCTTTGGCCACAAAATAAATCCTTATCTAGCACCTACAGCTAGAGAGCATGAACGACCATATGATGCCCTCGGACTGGGAATCGACACACTAGGCAGCAACAAAACCAAAGTTCCATCCAGATCAGGAGGCGGCTGTGACCCAGATCCTTACAGGCCTTAAACCCCCATAAAAGGTGCCCCGCGCAGTATCCTTTGAGATGTTCCTAGAACCCCACCTCCAAGTTAGCCCTCTTGAGAGGCCAACTTCTCATTAACCTCGATCACAATGGCAGATACCTGCTCGCGCAGAGACCCCACTAGTTGCTGGGACTTCTACAACTCTCGAGTTAGTCCAGCCTCTCTTTCACGAGAGGCATCTCCCTCTTTTTCCAGCTTAGCCACGCGAAACCTCAGCAACTGGCCTGAGTTCTCTTAACTCCGTGATACGAACCAAACTGATCGGTATCATGGATTTTAGAAAAGGAGCATAACTGGTTTGCATGAGCAACCCTGGCGATTATACTGTAGCACTGGCAGACGGCCCGTAGTTCTTTTTGAATCCCTACTACCTTGCAGTCCATCAGTGGAACCCAAATTTTTCACAAACTGCGATGTCCCCTCAAAGAATTTGCACATGGATCCAACTTCCAGATCTTCCCCTTTATTTCTATGACTTTGATGCACTGTTTTGCGTTGCGAGCCTATTTGGTAGACCTATCAAAACTAATATACATACTCGAGTCCGAGCACGATACGTTCGATTTTGTGTGGAAATCGACACAACCACTCCTTTACATTCCCACATTAGCATTATCAAATGTCAATGTGATGTGGTCTATGAACTCAAAGTGGACTTCTATTTGGCTTGTGGTCGACTGGGTCACATGCGCGACAAGTGTGGAACCTCACAACCAAATATAAAGCCCACCGAAACCAAAGCCAACCCATAGCTACAGGATTCTGAATGGAACTTCGTTACCAAACGCATGTCAATTGCCCCCAAGCGCCCACTACGCCCCATAAGACATATGTTGAATCCACTGCCCAAGACACTACATTATCGGGCGCCAGAGCTCCCCACAGGTCCTTGAAAAACAATAACCCAACCCATGCCCCTACCCACAATCTCGACGACCGCGAGCAGGCTCCAACTCCACTTCTGATTCTTAATTTGGAGGTTGTTCCATCCCAAAGTCGCTGACAAACAAGAAGCGCAAGAAAGAAAAGCATAGCAAGATTGTCACGTCAACGGTGGAAGGACCCACAGATAACTGTGCGGCCAATCGAGGCTCGTGTTGCGTGGTGGCATATAGGTTCCCACGTGGCACCACTTGGTGCCTTGACGTAATCGGAGGGACAAGTGACTAATAGGGACGACACTTGTCCCCACGAGTCACAAATTGTTAACACGTGTCGCCATGTGTCAATCCACTTGTCGCTAATACATGGCGTGCCGTGCCTACTAGCGCCACCTCCATCGCACCCTGTTGCCGCGAGCTTCACAGACCGCATCAACTAGCGCCATTAGCATTGCCATGGCACAAAACCTCAAAGACCGCGTCGCATGGTACATGTCTCACATTGTGATCACCACCGTGTCGTTGCATTTGTCAGCTTCTCCCTGCCAATGCCCACGCCTTTCTGGCATCGCACCCACTACCTTTCTCCATGAGGATTATCAGTTGAAATGTTCATGGTGCTTGCTGGTAGAAATTCATGCCTGATGCTCGAGATTTGATTCGCCAACACAACCGTACTGTTTTGATCCTACTAGCTTTTCTAGCGACATTTGGATACTCTTTCGCATGCAACATTTCATAATTCAGACGCTCACGCATAATTCTCGAACTATACACATGGAGGTAACGTTTCATATGGACCAGACCTTCCGCCTTAGTGCAATCTACAATCCTCCACAACCCACCAGTCAAGACCATGTATGGGATTTCCTTATGTCTTATGCACGTACGATTTCTTCGCCTTGGTTACTAGCTGGTAATTTTAATACCATTTTGCACCAACATGCAAAACGCGACGGTCACCCCAAAACTTAGTCGTCCATGACCCATTTTTGCTCTTGCATTACATCATGTAGTCTTTCTGATATTGGAATCTCTGGACAACCGTTCACCTGGACTAACCGGCGCATTGGCGAAGCTTTCATATGTGAATGCTTGGACCATTTTTACGAACCTTCCCTAGGTTGATTCATTCCCCTCATCCTGGGTCTGCCACCTTGCCTCTTACACATCTGGCCATTCCTATATTCTTTTGGAACTCTTTTCCCCTAACCCCTCTCTTCCCCCCCCCCCCCCCCCCATTACGAGGGACCTCCACCCTGGATTTTCAAGGGTTGTTTCTCGGGTATGGGACTCCACTAGTAGTAAGGAACACCAATTTTCCACTAATTTGGACCCGTTCGCAGCATCAGTCCAAAGATGGAAGAGCACACCGTACAATAATCGAAACTCTCAACTTAAAGCTCTCAATATCGCACGTTCATATCCTGCCCCAATTAATCTCTAACTCGGTCCCCCAAACCTTCCACACGAAACCATTCTTTCTTACTGTATCTCCCAATGCCTCGCCCAAAAAGAGCTATTGGGCACAACGTTCTAGCGAGCGCTAGATCTCGAATAGTGACAATAACACAAAGTTCTATCACGCCTTTGCCTCTCACCACCCTAAAATGGGCTTTGGTTCACAACACAGAAGATATTATTGCCGAATTTTTCCAAGCCCCTACTCCTTGCCCTGTCCCCTCTCCCACCCAATTCAATATCACCCCATTTTCTCTCTCTCTCTGGATCCACTACACTACTATCACCTTACACGCCATGTGGACAGTGCTGAAATTCGTGCGACGACCTTTGTTATTGGTCCACTAAGGCCCTGGTCCTACAAACTTAAAGACCACTTCTTCCAACACTACTGGGGCTAGCTTGAACCGCATGTCTTACCCTAGTTAACGACTTTTTCACCAGCGGCATATGCCCCCGATATTAACTAGACTACCTTTGTCCTAATTCCCAAAAGGGAACACCCAATTAACGTTTTTAATGTCAGCTACAAGATCATGTCCAAGCTATTGGTCACCGACTCCGCCCCGCCATGGATTCTCTCATCTACCCATATAAGAACGCATGTCCCCTACTGATGCATTTCGAACAACTTTCTAATTGCCCAGGAGCTGCTCCACACGATCGACAACCGCCGCAGTCACCACAGAGGACTGCCTACGACCACATCAATTGATCTTTTATTGAATACACACTCACCCAATTTCAATTCCCACCCACACTGTGTGGGAATTGAAAACTAACGAAATGTGTTCAAACCGTTGAATTCAATGTAACTGTCAATGGGGCGTATTCCTCAGGACGGCACCCCTCTAGGGGCCTTCGTCAAAGCAACCCCTCTGCCCTTGAATTCAATGTTCAATGGGGCATATTCCTCAGGATGACACCTCTCTAGTGGCCTTCGTCAAAGCAGCCCCTCTGCCCTTGAATTCAATGTTCATCATATGCATGAAACTCCTCATTATTTTTAATATTGAAAGATATACTTTTTTAAAAATAATAATTTTTATTACGTTCGATTTAATAATAATAGGTGAAATAATGATTTTTTTTTATAAATTGAAAGTGTAATACCAATTTTGCCTCTGTAAAAATTGAAATTTGGCCGGAACGAAAGCTGGGGTATAATTTTATGTGAAATGTAAAATCAGGTATAGTTTTGCAAAATTGAAATGATTGGTATAGTTTCGCAAAAACGGGCAAACGATGGGGATAATTTTGTCTTTTTACCCTTTATAATCCAAAGTACGAAACCCCATACATCATATAATTAACATCAACCTACTTCCTTCACAATTTTTGATAAATGATTGGTATAGTTTCGCAAAAACGGGCAAACGATGGGAATAATTTTGTTTTTTACCCTTTATAATCCAAAGTACGAAACCCCATACATCATATAATTAACATCAACCTACTTCCTTCACAATTTTTGATACTTTCTTGACAAAATTAGATTTTCCCTGGTCTTTTAATCAACAAAATCACTATATATGTCCACCTTTACAGTTTTAAACTATATCCACTTATATCATCCTTTATGGCAAAACTATATCCACTTATATCCCCGAACTACAAAACACTATAGGATGATACCAAAGAATAATGTACCCATGTTATACAATTAGGGGACATTTGGTTCGGTATATTAATTGAAAAATAAGGGCTTAATTAGACTTAGTATACGATTTGGTTCGAAAGAATAATTTATTGGGTTTTGACCAAAAACTGCGACGGCCCAACACTGTAGCACCTAATAACTGAAAAATATTATATTTATATTTATAATAATATCCTCGTTTTTCAATGTACATTATATATATATATATATTACAAATAATGGGCATGCATCTTGTAATTATATACAAAATTATTATAATTATATATATTTTATAAATATATTAAATTTTATATATATTATAATTATACGTTATAATTATATATTATACTTTATACATATATACTTAAATTATGTATATATTATAATTATATATTATACTAGATAAATTAATACTTAAACGAGATGCCATCACCACCGCTTTTTTTCCTCACGTCTCTCTTTTTTCTTTTCCTCACACTCTGCCTGCATGATGCCATTTAAGAAAACGAGAACATATCAGAACAATAATTAAAAATCAACATTCTCACAAAATATATAAAATAAGAACAGTTACCTTGTCAAAACTACTGTTCGACAACCACAACATGGTTAATATAGTTTTTAACATCTGTACAAGCCCGCCTGCAATTCAACATGAAAGACATAAGGTTTTGAAATTCATCACATTATTAAATAAGAGGTACAATTAAAGATCACAACTTCCATAATTTATATATATATATATATATATCAAAGGCACATAACAATAATACAAATCACAAAAACCAGCATAAGAAGTGAAAAATTGGAACTGAAGTACGGACCTTCCTTGATAAATGCGAGTCAGTAGACCTCTACCTCTACTTCTCAGAAATAGGAAAGAAACTTCATATTGCAACGTACAATAAAACAATATTATTAATCTGACATAGAAAAAGGAATAATAGTTTCTTGAATTTTGAGAAAATTCAATCCAAACGCTACATATGGTATGAACACCACATATTCCAATTAAAAGCATGCTGAAACAAATTTAAAAGTTAAACACCAACCTGTAACTCTGAACTCGATTCAGATACGATGCGTGCCGCCTTCATTTCATTTTCTCTTTTCCTCTGTTTTCCTTCCTTCCTTTTTTTCGCTCTTTTTTTTCCTTCCTCTTTTTTTCTCTCTTTCTTCCTCTTTTCTTCTCTCTTTTATTCCTCTCTCTTGTTTACTTTCTTTTTTCTCGAGCTCACAGATTTTTTTTCTACCATGTCACTCCTTTCTTTTTTCTTTTCTAGAGCTCGTTCATTTCTTTTTTTCCTCTCCCTGCATATGTCATTGAAGAAAACGAGAACATGTCAGAACAATAATTAAAAATCACCAATCTCACAAGGATGTGATTATTGTTATATTTTTCTCTGGCATTATACAAAACACCGAGGATGCGATTACGGATAAGTGCGTATATAATTTGTGGTTGTTGTTCAACACATGTGGTTTGTGGATGTAAGAACTGATTGGAGATTGAGCAGTGTTATACTTATATCTATCTGGTTTGCAACATTCTCTTAGCAAAGAAGCAAGAAAGAGCTACTACTATTAAGCTTTGCTTGCAATTTCTGAGATTTAATCAATATTACCCAGTACATAAGAGACAAGATAACCGTCACTGATGCTATAACATGGCTATAATACTAGCACAACAGGCATGAAATTCATAGTCACATATAAGTTTAAGAAGTGATCACCCATTAATATTTGCTTCAACATTCGGTTTATGCTATAAAATGCAACGATTAAGAAAGCAAAGCCGGCAAGAGAACTAGTTAGTGAAGTTGTATTCCATATTCCTAAGAAGGATTGCATGAAACAGAAGGTAAAATGAAGAACTAATAAATAGAATTGAGAGCATTACATTTAATCGCGTAAATTAAAACATCCTCCCAAATCCGACCCAGATCATGCTGGTTACTCGATTGTGGGTACCCCGATCGGGTACATGCGGGTAGAAATGAGAAAGAAAGTATCAGAAGGAATTTTTATTGTCATAGTAATGCGCTACATTTTTCCTTTTCATAGGAAATTTTGACCTATAAAATATATACATTATAATTTTATACATAATGAATTGTAGGTATATACGTTTTAATTGTATACATTACAATTTACAAACTACAAGCACATTCATTATAATTATATACATTACAAATAATATATAATTACAAATAATAGGCATGCACATTATAATACAAACATTATGCTTTATACACAAACATTATGCTTTATACACGTACCTTACAAAATATATACATAATAATTATATACATAACAAATTGTAGGCATGTACGTTTTAATTGTATACATTACAAACTATAGGCACATCCATTATAATTATATTCATTACAAATAATAGGCATGTACATTATAATATATACAGTATGCTCTATAATTATATACATTATAGTAGTATACAATATAATTTTACGCATCAATATGAGAGACATTTTAGTCAGCAATAAGTGAATACATCGAACCACAACGGATATTATACTCATATTTAAAATAATAACAGTTCTGATTTTCATAACCAAACGAGTTACAAAAGGCATTAACTATGGTCTTCGCCGATTTTGTTGACTTTTAGTAACTACTCGAATTAAGTGAAATTAATTAATAACGAAACAAAACGCCCCCTTAGATATATCCCAAAACTAGATTTCAGTTACCCCAAATAATATATAGTGTCACACAATTGAGATCAAATTTTCACTGATTGCATTTGGATGAGTTAAAAATGACACGATTAAAGGCTAAAATAGAAGAGTAGGTACCTCCAAAATTGTCCTTGGTGATGAAGCAATTTGACGACCAGTTTGGTCATGAAGCCATTTCCTCAAGGCAAACTGAACCTGCACCACCGTGTTTGTCCAAATTGTTAACTGATATCCTAACTCAAAAATTTTATTTAGCTATGAGTAGACAGTAAAAAGCTAAGTCGAGGCAGTTATAAATTACAAAACATTTAACTACATGAACAGGATGATAGTAGTTTTAACTCTTAAAGACGGAGCGGGAATGATCACAAATACTGATGTCGAATTATTATAACAAAAAAGTAATCAGTACCAAATAACTGGAGCAGGCTAATTTCCAAAATAAGTCTAAAAATTGAAAATAGAGTTTTCCAGATCACTTACAAAGCCTACATAGCAAATCAAACATGATACTTAAAAAATCATACTCTCATTAGAGTAGTATACTCACACATTGGCTAGGAAGATCAAACATTACTCCCTGAGCTTGTGATGGAGTTGCAACCTTGCCTGTCCCAATGGCCCAACAAGCTCATAAGTTATAACAATAAATATTATATATATATATATAGATATCGAAAAGGCTAAAAGACTGGCACAAAAATGCACCAATCAAAAGTAACAAAAACAGGGTTCACTTCTCATACTCGAATAATGAACTCTACTCCGACTAAAGTTGAGAAGCAGCTCTTTAACTAGACCAGGCCCGAAACTTAGTTTAGCCACAAATTTTGCATTGCCGGTCTAGTACAATTCCTTTATCAGACTTCAACCCATTCATTCACTGTAACTTCCACATATTCGTCGAGGTAACACTCCACATATTCGTCGAGGTAACACTCCACATATTCGTCGAGGTAACACTGTAAAAAGTAGTGATTCACCAATCGTTAGTCAGAGATTCATCAGAGGAGGTGCATCCCCCACCAGTTCAAGAAGGAAGCTGCAATATTGAAGCCAACTAGAGTTGCCTCGGACGAAAAATCGATGACAAATCCCAGTCTGAAAATAAGAGTGATTAGTCACAATTCAACAGTCAAATAGCCTCATCATAGATTTTTTATCTCAAGATGCCATTTTAGCAAAAAGATAAAATAGTTTTAGAAACATAGTATATACTGCAGAAAGATACACAGATATTTAGATAACTTATGCCTCAAAACTTTATCTAGTTGTAGCACCTAATTGTGTTTGCAAAAGATTTACCCATTTTGCACAGGGAGTTGGACTTAACGGTAACCTATTCATGTATAAATGAATACAAAATTGTAAATGAAAAAAAAAAAAGTATAGCTCAGGAAACCGAGAGAAGCCTAGAATAATCGTATTTAGCCAAGAGTAGACACTAAAAGGCTAAGTCGAAATAATTACAATATTTTAGCAAATCTATTCAAATACCAATAACAAGAAACAGCATAAGCAGCATGAAAAACGGGTATTGAGGTATGGACCTTCCCTGATAAACTTTTCCAACTCTGCCCTCATAAATGAGTCCCCTATCATGCAAGTCAGCAGACCTCTACTTCTCAGGAATAATTTCTTCCCCACTATAATTCAGTTCACTGTGACACACTACGTTGTGGGTTGAGTGGCCAAAGTAGCATACACTTTCAAATGAGCTGGATGGCCATCAGAAATTAGATCAATGACACAATTCCAAATGTAAATACTCGAAACAAAGAAATTTGAATAGCAGACCTTTAGAGAGGCTCCCATCAACCAAGTGCCATCTAAATCCGGCTCGAACTCTTTGCAGTTGCTCAGTTTAAGAACCTGACATTCGAAACACAACCAGAAAAAGATGAAAATTAGAGAAAAACCAAATAGTACTTCAGTTGCTTCTAGTGATCCCTTTATTTTACAAACACAGAACCAACGTGCAACTGCTATACAAATACACTATATAGTTAAAAGTACCAGTTCAGGATCTCAGGTAAAACAAAAGTTGTTGTAAAAGTTCAAGAAATAATATAAGACAGAACAGATTATGATAATATTATACTTAAGTTTTCTCCCACACAAGTTTAAACTCATTAACAGAAATATCTATGTACAGTGTACCCAAGAATGGCGTCTATTATCAAATTATACGTAATCAAATTAATTAAATCTCAAATCTCGAGAAGTATTCACTCAAAAGTATTTGCATTGTTCACATCAAATGTCCAGTAATTAGAATATCCAGCTCTTGAGACCGAGCACAAAAATTTTACTTGAAGGCCGCACTCTCCAATTGAATACTAACAAAACATATGGTTAACAAAGATCTACACCCAACATGGAAGCAAATTGTTTCCATCAGTGCAAAGGTAACGTGTAATAAAGGTGAAATTTGCAGTAATTTTCAAGAATATCATAATTTTCTACCAATATCTAGATGCAACCCAACAAGACAGTTGACCTACATCCGCCCATAATTATGTATTGAAGTTCTACTATTTAATACATCCAAACTAGATCTTTCGTACTACAACAATATAAACTTTCAAAAAATTGAGAACAAACTCGACAACAGGAATCCTTTTGATGAGTTAGAATTCAATGACAAGATTAGGAGCTATAATAATCGAGTAAGTACCTCCATAAATGATCCTTGTTGATAAAGCAACTTGGGTACCCGCACTGTCACGAACCCACTTCCTCAAGTCAAAGTGGACTTGTATCACCATTTTTGTCCAAATTGTCAACTGATATTCCAACTCGGGAATCGTATTAGCTAAGACTAGACAACAAAAGGCAAAGTGGAGACAGTTCACAGGCATTCAACTACATGAATAGCCTGCTAGTAGTCAAAAAAACATAGTAGAAATGATTTCACAGTATAAATACGTCCCTGACAGAAAACTTCTCTTACCATTACATTTCTCACTCATTTATCGTCATTCCGAATCCTAATTCAACCACAATTCAGATCATTAACATCCAATCGAGCATGAACAATTCTCAGTTCAACACAAAATCGACAAGACTAGTCGTTTGTATTACATCTCAAACTATTATTTTTAATTTCCTACATTTCTATCACACAAACATACAAATCTAAGTACAAAGAGAAAGGCACTCAATGAATAAATAACACTTAATAAGAATACAAACACACATTCTCCTACGCAAAAAGTAAGTAGATAAAAGATCATAATACAAACAACATACAAAGAAATATATCTGAAATAAACTGAAACAAAGAGTTAAAAGAAAACCTATTGTTTATATATCACAAATTAATAGATACATATTTTCAGTTTAATATATAATATTTAATTCACAAAACCTAAAAATATAGCATTATAATATTAATATCATTTTTGCAACAGCTCAAACTATTAGAAGATGGTTAATTTGCACATATTTCAATAAATATTAAATATGAATATGTATGTATGCGTAGCACACAAGTATACAAACATATAAGTCAAATAATGATTTAGTAGATACTTAACAAATAAATATACACACTCACAGAAACATATAAATCTAAGTACGACTTGTCGAATACGAATGCATTTAATAAAATAAAACTCAGTAAATACGAATACAGACACACGGATTGATATGCCAAACATAAATATATAACTGCTAATATAAATAATATTTAATACACAGCACATAAACAATTAAGTATGAACACCGCAAACACTATATTAAGTATGAACACCGCATATTCCAATTACAGGCATGCTTAAACAAATTTAAAGTTAAACACCAACCTGAACTCGATTCAGATACGAAGCATCCCTACTTCCTTTCGTTTTCTCTTTTCCTTTTTTTTTCCCTTCCTCTTTTTCTCTCTCTCTCCTTTTTCCCCTCCACTTTTTTTCTCTCTTTTTTTCCCTCTCTTCTTTACTTTCTTTTTTCTCGAGCTCGCTGATTTTTTTTCTTCCATGTCACTCCTTTTTTCCTTTCTATCTTCCCTCTTTTATTTCCTTTCTTTTTTATTTTTCTAGAGCCCGTTGATTTTTTTTTTCTCACATCTCTCCTTTTTTTTTCTTTTCCTCTTTCATTTTCTGACACTCTGCCAGCATAACGTCATTGAAGAAACAATAATTAAAAACCACCAATCTTACGAAATATATATAAAAAAACCCATATATATATACATATATATATATAAGAAGAACAGGTAAATCAATCAGCAATATTTAGTAATAGGAAGAGACTATATCAACATTCCAACTTTACCAAGGTTCTTGTGCCTTACTTTTTTCCCGATTTGAAATGACGGCTCTCTCTTCTAGGGTCGAGAAGTATAATTGCAACAAATCGGTCACCATATCTGTGAAAGGTTTTAAAATGCATCACATTATTAAATAAGAAGTGCAATAACTGATCACTACTTCCAAAATTTGTATACATACATATAATACGCATATATATGTCAAAGGCATAGCAATATTTTCGCAAATATAATAGAAAACCAATAAAAAAAAACAGCATAAGAAGCATGAAAAACTGCGATTGAAGTACGGACCTTCCTTGATAAACTTTGCCAAATTTGCCCTCATAAATGATGCCCTCTCACAAACTTTGCCAATTCCTTGACCTGTAAAAGCAGTCAGCAAACCTCTACTTGTAAAAGCAGTCAGCAGACCTCTACTTGTAAAAATAGGTAAGCAACTTCATATTGCAATGTACAACAACACAATATTATTAATCTTTTATAGAAAAAGGAAAAAAGTCTCTTCAATTTTGAGAAAATTCAGTCCAGACACTACAATTTTAAGAAATTTTGCTCTTGTTTTTTTTCCTTTCTTTTTTTCTCTCTTTTTTTTTTTCCTTCCTCCTTTTTCCTCTCTTTTTTTTCTTTCTATTAAGAATAATTAAGAATCATCATTCTCACAAAATATATAAAATAAGAACAGTTAAAAAGTTTACCTTTCTTTTTTCGCTCTTTTTTTCCTTTCTAGAGCTCGTTGATTTCTTTTCTTTTTTTCCTCACGTCTCTCTTTTTTCTTTTCCTCACACTCTGCCTGCATGATGCCATTTAAGAAAACGAGAACATATCAGAACAATAATTAAAAATCAACATTCTCACAAAATATATAAAATAAGAACAGTTAAAAAGTTTACCTTGTCAAAACTACTGTTCGACAACCACAACATGGTTAATATAGTTTTTAACATCTGTACAAGCCCGCCTGCAATTCAACATGAAAGACATAAGGTTTTGAAATTCATCACATTATTAAATAAGAGGTACAATTAAAGATCACAACTTCCATAATTTATATATATATATATATATATATATCAAAGGCACATAACAATAATACAAATCACAAAAACCAGCATAAGAAGTGAAAAATTGGAACTGAAGTACGGACCTTCCTTGATAAATGCGAGTCAGTAGACCTCTACCTCTACTTCTCAGAAATAGGAAAGAAACTTCATATTGCAACGTACAATAAAACAATATTATTAATCTGACATAGAAAAAGGAATAATAGTTTCTTGAATTTTGAGAAAATTCAATCCAAACGCTACATATGGTATGAACACCACATATTCCAATTAAAAGCATGCTGAAACAAATTTAAAAGTTAAACACCAACCTGTAACTCTGAACTCGATTCAGATACGATGCGTGCCGCCTTCATTTCATTTTCTCTTTTCCTCTGTTTTCCTTCCTTCCTTTTTTTCGCTCTTTTTTTTCCTTCCTCTTTTTTTCTCTCTTTCTTCCTCTTTTCTTCTCTCTTTTATTCCTCTCTCTTGTTTACTTTCTTTTTTCTCGAGCTCACAGATTTTTTTTCTACCATGTCACTCCTTTCTTTTTTCTTTTCTAGAGCTCGTTCATTTCTTTTTTTCCTCTCCCTGCATATGTCATTGAAGAAAACGAGAACATGTCAGAACAATAATTAAAAATCACCAATCTCACAAGGATGTGATTATTGTTATATTTTTCTCTGGTATTATACAAAACACCGAGGATGCGATTACGGATAAGTGCGTATATAATTTGTGGGTTTATGGATGTAGGTTTAATAGTTGAGAACTGATTGGAGATTGAGCAGTGTTATACTTATATCTATCTGATTTGCAACATTCTCTTAGCAAAGAAGCAAGAAAGAGCTACTACTATTAAGCTTTGCTTGCAATTTCTGAGATTTAATCAATATTACCCAGTACATAAGAGACAAGATAACCGTCACTGATGCTATAACATGGCTATAATACTAGGTACTAATTTTTTTTGTGGAACATGAAATTGTGCTAAAGTGAGAACAACAGGCATGAAATTCATAGTCACATATAAGTTTAAGAAGTGATCACCCATTAATATTTGCTTCAACATTCGGTTTATGCTATAAAATGCAATGATTAGGAAAGCAAAGCCGGTAAGAGAACTAGTTAGTGAAGTTGTATTCCATATTCCTAAGAAGGATTGCATGAAACAGAAGGTAAAATGAAGAACTAATAAATAGAATTGAGAGCATTACATTTAAGAACAATTCGTGGTCAATGACATGCTGTAGTAAAGAAAAAAATGTAAAGTAACTGCTGCTTTGCAGATCATATATTCATTTGGTCAGATCATATATTCATTTGGACAGGAGACCTTATAAGCTCTGTGTGTGAAAGCTACGTGCTAGTAAACAGGCCACTTCTAAACATTTCGTAGTAGCATCAATGATTTCATATTTTCTTCTTGCAAGACAATATCGTCAGAAACTTTATTTCCCATTCTAGTAGAAAATGAAATATGACCCGCAATATTTTGACTTTTAGAAACATTTAACAGCAGAGAAAGTCAAGTATAATTGGAACTGACTTAACATTTAACAGTCCAGTAAAAACTATTATACCTAATTTACAACGAAAACCGTTACTAGAAGAGGCAATTGAGTTAATAAAGAACTTAACATGCAGGGAACCTAGTGGCACATGGCTACCTTTTTGCTTTACAATTGTAATAAAGTTGATGTTTGAGTACAAATATACATTCTCAACGTCCCATCTAAATCAAACAAAAGTAGCTCATCCAGAGACATGTGAGACAGATTCCTAGATTCCAACACAATTTTAATTATGCACATAGCCAGAAATACTGGCTAAAAATATTTGCTCTAAATTTTACGCGTCTACACTTGAATATAGCATAGAAATTTTTACATATTCTCTCCCATATAATCGATTCAAACAACAGGCCAAGTAATAGGAAATCCATAAAATCTTTATATATATTCTCTCCCAGATAATCGATTCAAACAACCGGCCAAGTAACAGCAAATCCTTCAGGCCAATTTACATTTTTTATAAGAAATGAGAAAGAAAGTATCAGAAGGAATTTTTATTGTCAAAGTAATGCGCTACATTTTTCCTTTTCATAGGAAATTTTGACCGCTTAGGGTTCCCGGGAGCCTGTGGCCACGGTTTGATACTCAGAACTGCATTTAGCAATTTGAAATAGGACTTAAAAGACCTTATACTTACTCATTTGTTGGAATTGTCCGTCTTATGGTAGTTTAAATTAATAATTGAGGCATGAATGTCTAAACTAACTTTTATTCATTAGAGAAATAACTTTCATAAAATTAAAAGCAAGCAAATGCCAACTATGAGATTGTGTAGATTTTTGACTTGAATCAAGTATTTCGATAGATAAAGTTCGAATAGTAAAAACACTATTCTTAATTGAAGTAAAAAACCTATTTTATTTTTAAGAGTTTCAAACACCATGTTAATTTTTGCAGAAAATATATCATTTAAAGAGTTACCACACACAGCATTAGACTAGCAAATGATAAAACCCTTTTTGATAGTGATATACAAACCTGTTTTGTGCCATCAACGAAGTTGTTTAGGTAGTACCGCATGAGAGCATTCTGCCCATCTTTCAGAATTCCTTGGATTGTCCCCTGTCCATATCTGATATCAAAGAAAGAAATGCTTTTAAATCAAATAATTTAATATATCACGCACTGCTTTGAAGTCATCTAAAGCATTATGCAAGCAAGTGCAAAAATGAGCTTTGGGCAGAAAAGTTCTAACTTGGAAAGTAAATATAAAATGTTTACAGATAAAATAAAAAATCAAAACCATTTGAAAGCAGGAAAAGATACAACAGGTCTTCAAACTAATTGTGGATGTGGAATATCTATATATAAATCTAATATCGGATTATATGCGTCTGTGTCGTCCATCATAACTATATACATTTTCTGCAGCCATATCAGAGTAACTGGAGAAGTAAGGGGTATGGTTCGACTTCATACAATTTCTGATGTAATGCAAGGGATGACAGCAGAGAAGATTTAAGTCCCCATGGCATTCTGTATTTTATCTCTTTGATGATTCATTTCTAAACCAAAGATTACTTACGAGTCACTGCTATTTTATCTCGAAGTGTTTTATTGATGCAACGAGTTTGTGTCATCCATCCTTAACTATCTACATTTTCTGCAGCCAGATCAGAGTAACAGGAGAAGCAAGGGGTACGGTTTGACTTCATATAATTTCTTATGTAATGCAAGGGATAACAGCAGAGAAGATTTAAGTCCCCACGGCATGCTGTATTTTATCTCTTTGATGATTCATTTCTATTCCAAAGATTACTACGAGTTTTACACTGCTATTTTATTTTGAAGTGTTTTATTGATGCAAGGAAATGTCATGAAGAGGTATTGGCAGATTTTCTGCAACTTCTACCAGCTGGAAAAGCCTTTCCAGGTCGAAGGACAAGTGCAGAGAGAAAAGTATAAGGCCGCTGTATTAGTTGTAATCAGACAGATGGATCCACACATTCTGTCGTTAAATATTCTTATCTGCCAACAGCCTTACTCGAGCAACTTCAAAGAAGTGGCATCCGTCTCTGTCATCAGAAAGAGGCATATAAAAAGGATTCTCAGTTCTCTATTTTCTCCTCTCCACCTTATCATCTTAGCACTATTTGTGTCACATCTCCTAGTAACAATGGTTACTGATCACTATTTCACCGGCTAATGCTAGGCAGACAAGCTCATGAAGTTCCATTACATACCCCAAACTGCAAAGGTTCATTGCATGAAATAGGGACCTAGTATGTGTTACCAAATCTGAAATTTAAACACACAACACAATCCCCCACCATCCCCAGCAAGAAACTAAGTCAAATCAAGAACTTGCTGCCAGAAAAAACATTCTGTATACAAACAATAATTACAATGCCACTCCATGTTACTTCATAGAACTTTGAGAATTTTATTGAATTATACACATTCGTATAACCAAATATAGTGCCCTCTCCCTAATATAGGCACAGAGGCTCTACTTCAAAAGTTAATGGCTGTTCTATACAGATATTACATATACTTCTAGACCCATGGTTTAGCAACACCTATAGATTACAGTACCCTTGAAAGTTCGCATGTCATGTTCCTCAACCAACAATTTTGCAAGTGAGCAAATTGATGATATTATAACCAAATATAGTGCCCTCTCCCTAATATAGGCACAGAGGCTCTACTTCAAAAGTTAATGGCTGTTCTATACAGATATTACATATACTTCTAGACCCATGGTTTAGCAACACCTATAGATTACAGTACCCTTGAAAGTTCGCATGTCATGTTCCTCAACCAACAATTTTGCAAGTGAGCAAATTGATGATATTATAACAATTGAGGCTTCTCTAAAACATCATCATCCAATAATACCGTCTATATTTTTTATAAGGCTATTGTTTAAACAGTTCATCCATGGGGCATATCCATAGAGGTTGAGCCAAATTTAATCGATGAGAAGTTCCATCTTGCAGGTTATCTTGTATTGAATGAATTGTTTGTCATTCTTCCTTTCATGAGTTCAGAGTCGTGACATATATCGACTGTGAACCCAAAATTTCACCTCTAATTCTAGAGAAATTCTTGGAAAATACAAAAAATCGCTGTTACAAGATTCGTTTATCGAATCCTTTTTACAGGTTATTTTAACGCAGAAAAACCTTTTTGTTCCAAAAAAAAGTTTGTGTGGAAGTTCATCATTATTAACAAAGAAACATGGGTCTCCAAGTGCACAGTTCTCCTATTCCATAGGGTGTATGAATCACAATCACTAGTTTGCAGTTGCAACTAACATTTCATATATAATTGTGTCATTGGTCCTTAAAACACAATCAAGCCTATTAACAAGATCAAGCTAAAGCTAAGCACAGACTTAAAATAACCGTAAACCTTGTTTCAGTTCGCACCCTAAAACGGGAACATGGATAACGAAATTGATCCCACAGAAATGGTTGACACACTTCGTATTACATGCAATGACAACTACTAGTCCACATAAAGCAGAGTTGCACAATAAACTTTCTTTTCTGGACATTAAAAGTATATAATCAGAATCAACAAAAGAAAATGTTGTGGCTAATGTACGGGGTCCAGTGATCTGACAATCAAATTAACTTTATTTGGTCATATGATATTACTCAAACATAGAAGAGAATAGGAGAGAATCAATAAGCAAAAGTTTACTTCATCGACAGCCAATCGAATTACACAAGACAAAATAAATTGAGTATATCTTAAAGCATCTGGCGTCAATAAGAAAATAAATATTTGTTATTACCTGACAAAATCTCCTTTTAATGCTGGAGTACCAGAATACTGAATGCTTACATCATCACCATGGTCAGCCCACACTAGTATGAAATTTGATAAGTGATGGAAAGAAGCTCATTAAAATTTGAGAACTTCAGAATCTGATGAAAACCTAAACTATTGATAACAAATTGTCCAATGCCACTGATGAAGCAACATCCACAACTTTTTGAGAGTAAGAATAAAGTACTGACAAATTTTGTAGCCCTCATCAAATGGATTCTAATAGCCTCCGTAATTGAAATTCCAGTATCTTACGGGGCGATTATGCTCTGCAAAGTAAAGTAAAGCAGAATCAGCGGAAATGGATTCTTTTTAATGAAAATGAAACAAATTCTAATACTTCCAATAATATAATATTTTTGGTGCCAGTGATCCAGGTTACCCAATGACAAAAGGAGAAAAGAATATTTCCTTGAGCTCCAAATGGAAGCTAACATTTCAATAGGTCCAATAAACAATGATAACCGATTCAGTGAAAATATAGGTTGTCTAAGTTCCGCTTGATAGGGTTTAATTTTAACCTTAATTTTAAGTGAAAGAACAAATCTTTAACATCGATTTCACCAATTCACAGATGCATCATAAACACAACTCAAAAAGTAAATTTTAAGATGTCAAGTTGCTCGCATGAGAATTCTAAATGCGTAAAAGTAGTTCAGAAACAACAATGGCTAGAACTGAGCTAATAAAGGTGGGCACACACAACTAAAGGAAGACAAATTAGAAAGAAAAAAGGAAGAATGATATAAAAAGTGGGCAGAGGTATTTCAGCTGAAGCACAGAGGATTGGAAGGTAAAAAATGAGCTTAAAGATATATAATTAGCATATTTGACGAACTAGAACCAGGACCAAGAGCGCCAATACAACTAATTCAAGCCAAATCTCAATGAAGTAGATGAAGTGTGAACTTAGGAATTAAAGTTTCTTGAAATATAATTGCACTCAGCAACTGTCACGATCAGGTATCACAGTAAGTGTTGGAAGTACAATATTTTTGTAATATCCAAATACTACAATATGTTAGGAGCTAACCCTATTCCCCTCATTACGAAGAAAATGAAATAAGGAAATATAAGTTATATTTTCTCACCAAGCAATTAGAAACAAAAAAGTTAGAGAGAGAGAGAGAGAAGAGGTGAGGTGGCGACATACCTGCATGACATTTGTACGATCCAAACAGTTAATGCAATTGGTCCTCACATATCCCGATTTGAAACGACGGCTCTCTCTTCTAGGGTCGAGAAGTATAATTGCAACAAATCGGTCACCATATCTGTGAAAGGTTTTGAAATGCATCACATTATTAAATAAGAAGTACAATGACTGATCACTACTTCCAAAATTTGTATATACACATATATATATGTCAAAGACATAACAATATTTTCGCATATATAATAGAAAACAAATAAAAAAACAGCATAAGAAGAATGAAAAACTGGGATTGAGTACGGACCTTCCTTGATAAACTTTGCCAATTCTGCCCTTCATAAATGATGCCCTCTCACAAATTTTGCCAATTCCTTGATCATACAAGCAGTCAGCAGACCTCTACTTCTCAGGAATAGGTACGCAGCTTCATATTGCAATGTACAACAACACAATATTATTAATCTTTTATAGAAAAAGGAAAAAAGTCTCTTGAATTTTGAGAAAATTCATTCCAGACACTACATATAGTATTGAAAACCACGTATTCCTAGGAAAAACGTTTCATGAATTTCAAGAAAATTTAATCCAGACACTACATATAGTATGATCACCACCACATAAGGCATGCTGAAAAAAAATTAAAAGTTAAACACCAACCTATAGAGCTTCCTTCTCTAAACTTGATTTAGATCATGCGTGCTTTCTCGCCTTTCTTTCACTTTTTTGCTCTTGTTTTTTTTTCCTTTCTTTTTTCTCTCTCTTTTTTTTTCCTTCCTCCTTTTTCCTCTCTTTTTTTCCTCTCTTTTGTTTTCTCTCTATTTTTTACTTTCTTTTTTCTCGAGCTCGCTGAATTTTTTTTCTACCATGTCACGCCGTTTTTTCCTTTGTTTTTTCTCTTCTTTTTTCCCTTTCTAGAGCTCGTTGATTTCTTTTTTTTTTCTCACATCTCACTTATTTCTTTTGCTCCCTCTTTTTCTCACACTCTGCCTGCATGATGCCATTTAAGAAAACGAGAACATATCAGAACAATATTTAAAAATCAACATTCTCACAAAATATATAAAATAAGAACAGTTAAAAAGTTTACCTTTCTTTTTTCTCTCTTTTTTACCTTTCTAGAGTTCGTTGATTTCTTTTTTTCTTTTTCTCACATCTCTCTTTTTTTATTATCCTCCCACTTTTTCCCACTTTTTCTCACAATATGCCTGCACGATGCCATTTGAGAAAACGAGAACATACCAGAACAATAATTAAAAATCAACACTCACAAAATATATAAAATAAGAACAGTTAAAAGTTTACCTTTCTTTTTTTCTAGAGCTCATTGATTTTTTTTTCCTCACATCTCTCTTTTATTCACATCTCTCTTTTTTTTCTTTTCCTCACACTCCGCCTGCATCATGCCATTTAAGAAAACGAGAACATATCAGAACAATAATTAAAAATCAACATTACCACAAAATATAAAAAATATGAACAGTTAAAAAGTTAACCTTTCTTTTTTCTCTCTTTTTTTCCTTTCTAGAGCTCGTTGATTTTTTTCTCACATCTCTCTTTTATATTTTTTCACACACTCTGCCTGCATGATACCATTTAAGAAAACGAGAACATATCAGAGCAAAAGTTAAAAATCAACAATCTCACAAAATAAATAAAATATGAACAGTTAAAAAGTTTACCTATCTTTTCTCTCTTTTTTTCCTTTCTAGAGCTCGTTGATTTCTTTTTTTCTTTTCTCCCATCTCTCTTTTTTTCTTTTCCTCACAACTCCGCCTACATGATGCCATTTAAGAAAACAAGAACATATCAGAACAATAATTAAAAATCAACATTACCACAAAATAAATAAGATAAGGACAGTTAAAAAGTTTACCTTTCTTTTTTCTCTCTTTTTTTCCTTACTAGAGCTCGTTTGATTAGTTTTCTTTTTTTTCTCACATCTCTCTTTTTTTCTTTTTCTCACACTTTGCCTGCATGATGCCATTTAAAAAAACGAGAACATATCAGAATAATAATTAAAAATCAACATTCTCACAAAATATAATAAATAAGAACAGTTAAAAAGTTTACCTTTCTTTTTTTTCTCCTTTTTTTCCCTTTCTAGAGCTCGTTGATTTTTTTTCTTTTTTTTCTCACATCTCACTTTTTTTCTTTTCCTCCCTCTTTTTCTCACACTGCCTGCATGATGCCATTTAAGAAAACGAGAACATATCAGAACAATAATTAAAAATCAACATTCTCAATAAATATATAAGATAAGAACATTTAAAAAGTTTACCTTTCTTTTTTCTCTCTTTTTTCCCTTTCTAGAGCTCGTTGATTTCTTTTCTTTTTTATCTCACGTCTCTCTATTTTTCTTTTCCTCACACTCAGCCTGCATGATGCCATTTAAGAAAACGAGAACATATCAAAACAATAATTAAAAATCAACATTCTCACAAAATATAATAAATAAGAACAGTTAAAAAGTTTACCTTTCTTTTTTCTCGCTTTTTTTCCTTTCTAGAGCTCTTTTTTCTCACATCTCCCTTTTTTTCTTTTCCTCCCTCTTTTTCTCACACTCTGCCTGCATGATGCCATTTAAGAAAACGAGAACATATCAGAACAATAATTAAAAATCAACATTCTCACAAAATATATAAAATATGAATCAGTTAAAAAGTTTACCTTTCTTTTTTCTCTTTTTTTTCCTTTCTAGAGCTCGTTGATTTCTTTTTTTCTTTTTCTCACACTGCCTGCATGATGCCATTTAAGAAAACGAGAACATATCAGAACAATAATTAAAAATCAACATTCTCAATAAATATATAAGATAAGAACATTTAAAAAGTTTACCTTTCTTTTTTCTCTCTTTTTTCCCTTTCTAGAGCTCGTTGATTTCTTTTCTTTTTTATCTCACGTCTCTCTATTTTTCTTTTCCTCACACTCAGCCTGCATGATGCCATTTAAGAAAACGAGAACATATCAGAACAATAATTAAAAATCAACATTCTCACAAAATATAATAAATAAGAACAGTTAAAAAGTTTACCTTTCTTTTTTCTCTCTTTTTTTCCTTTCTAGAGCTCGTTGATTTCTTTTTTTCTTTTCTCACATCTCTCTTTTTTTCTTTTCCTCACACTCTGCCTGCATGATGCCATTTAAGAAAACAAGAACATATCATAACAATAATTAAAAATCAACATTACCACAAAATATAAAAGATAAGGACAGTTAAAAAGTTTACTTCTTTTTCTCTCCTTTTTTTTCCTTTCTAGAGCTCGTTGATTTTTTTCTTTTTTTTCTCACATCTCACTTTTTTTCTTTTACTCCCTCTTTTTCTCACACTCTGCCTGCATGATGCCATTTAAGAAAATGAGAACATATCAGAACAATAATTAAAAATCAACATTCTCAATAAATATATAAAATAAGAACATTAAAAAAGGTTACCTTTCTTTTTTCTCTCTTTTTTCCCTTTCTAGAGCTCGTTGATTTCTTTTCTTTTTTATCTCACGTCTCTCTATTTTTCTTTTCCTCACACTCAGCCTGCATGATGCCATTTAAGAAAACGAGAACATATCAGAACAATAATTAAAAATCAACATTCTCACAAAATATAATAAATAAGAACCGTTCAAAAGTTTACCTTTCTTTTTTCTCTCTTTTTTTCCTTTCTAGAGCTCGTTGATTTCTTTTTTTTTTCTCACATCTCTCTTTTTTTCTTTTCCTCCTCTTTTCCTCACTCTGCCTTGATGCCATTTAAGAAAACGAGAACATATCAGAACAATAATTAAAAATCAACATTCTCACAAAATATGTAAAATAAGAACAGTTAAAAAGTTTACCTTTCTTTTTTCTTTCTTTTTTCCTTTATAGAACTCGTTGATTTCTTTTTTTTTTTTTTTCTCACATCTCTCTTTTTTTCTTTTCCTCCCTATTTTTTTCTCACACTCTGCCTGTATGATGACATTTAAGAAAACGAGAACGTATCATAACAATAATTAAAAATCAACATTATAACAAAATATATAAAATAAGAACATTTAAAAAGTTTACCTTTCTTTTTTCTCTCTTTTTTTCCCTTTCTAGAGCTCGTTGATTTCTTTTCTTTTTTTTCTCACATCTCTCTCTCTTTCTTTTCCTCACACTCTGCCTGCATGATGCCCATTTAAGAAAACGAGAACATATCGGAACAATGATTAAAAATCAGCATTCTCACAAAATATATAAAATAAGAACAGTTAAAAAGTTTACCTTCCTTTTTTCTCTCTTTTTTTTCCTTTCAAGAGCTCGTTGATTTCTTTTCTTTTTTTTCTCACATCTCTCTTTTTTTTTTCTTTTCCTCACACTCTGCCTGCATGATGCCATTTAAGAAAACGACATATCCGACCATTTAAGAAAACGACATATCCGAACAATAATTAAAAATAACATTCTCACAAAATATATAAAATAAGAACAGTTAAAAAAGTTTACCTTCCTTTTTTCTCTCTTTTTTTTCCTTTCTAGAGCTCGTTGATTTCTTTTTTTTTTCTCACATCTCTCTTTTTTTCTTTTCCTCCTCTTTTCCTCTCTCTGCCTTGATGCCATTTAAGAAAACGAGAACATATCAGAACAATAATTAAAAATCAACATTCTCACAAAATATGTAAAATAAGAACAAGTTAAAAAGTTTACCTTTCTTTGTTCTCTCTTTTTTCCTTTATAGAGCTCGTTGATTTCTTTTCTTTTTTATTTCTCACGTCTCTCTTTTTTTCTTTTCCTCCCTCTTTTTCTCACACTCTGCCTGCATGATGCCATTTAAGAAAACGACAACATATCAGAACAATAATTAAAAATCAACATTCTTCACAAAATATATAAAATAAGAACAGTTAAAAAGTTTACGTTTCCAATTTCTCTCTTTTTTTCCTTTTTTTCTCTCTTTTTTTCCTTTCTAGAACTCGTTAATTTCTTTTTTTTCTTTTCTCACATCTCTCTTTTTTTCTTTTCCTCCTCTTTTCCTCACTCTGCCTTGATGCCATTTAAGAAAACGAGAACATATCAGAACAATAATTAAAAATCAACATTCTCACAAAATATGTAAAATAAGAACAGTTAAAAAGTTTACCTTTCTTTTTTCTTTCTTTTTTCCTTTATAGAACTCGTTGATTTCTTTTTTTTTTTTTCTCACATCTCTCTTTTTTTCTTTTCCTCCCTCTTTTTTTCTCACACTCTGCATGTATGATGACATTTAAGAAAACGAGAACGTATCATAACAATAATTAAAAATCAACATTATAACAAAATATATAAAATAAGAACATTTAAAAAGTTTACCTTTCTTTTTTCTCTCTTTTTTTCCCTTTCTAGAGCTCGTTGATTTCTTTTCTTTTTTTTCTCACATCTCTCTCTCTTTCTTTTCCTCACACTCTGCCTGCATGATGCCCATTTAAGAAAACGAGAACATATCGGAACAATGATTAAAAATCAACATTCTCACAAAATATATAAAATAAGAACAGTTAAAAAGTTTACCTTCCTTTTTTCTCTCTTTTTTTTCCTTTCAAGAGCTCGTTGATTTCTTTTCTTTTTTTTCTCACATCTCTCTTTTTTTTTTCTTTTCCTCACACTCTGCCTGCATGATGCCATTTAAGAAAACGACATATCCGAACAATAATTAAAAATAACATTCTCACAAAATATATAAAATAAGAACAGTTAAAAAAGTTTACCTTCCTTTTTTCTCTCTTTTTTTTCCTTTCTAGAGCTCGTTGATTTCTTTTTTTTTTCTCACATCTCTCTTTTTTTCTTTTCCTCCTCTTTTCCTCTCTCTGCCTTGATGCCATTTAAGAAAACGAGAACATATCAGAACAATAATTAAAAATCAACATTCTCACAAAATATGTAAAATAAGAACAAGTTAAAAAGTTTACCTTTCTTTGTTCTCTCTTTTTTCCTTTATAGAGCTCGTTGATTTCTTTTCTTTTTTTTTTCTCACGTCTCTCTTTTTTTCTTTTCCTCCCTCTTTTTCTCACACTCTGCCTGCATGATGCCATTTAAGAAAACGAGAACATATCAGAACAATAATTAAAAATCAACATTCTTCACAAAATATATAAAATAAGAACAGTTAAAAAGTTTACGTTTCCAATTTCTCTCTTTTTTTCCTTTTTTTCTCTCTTTTTTTCCTTTCTAGAACTCGTTAATTTCTTTTTTTTCTTTTCTCACATCTCTCTTTTTTTCTTTTCCTCCTCTTTTCCTCACTCTGCCTTGATGTCATTTAAGAAAACGAGAACATATCAGAACAATAATTAAAAATCAACATTCTCACAAAATATGTAAAATAAGAACAGTTAAAAAGTTTACCTTTCTTTTTTCTCTCTTTTTTCCTTTATAGAGCTCGTTGATTTCTTTTCTTTTCTTTTTCTCACATCTCTCTTATTTTCTTTTCCTCCCTCTTTTTCTCACACTCTTTTTCTCACATCTCTCTTATTTTCTTTTCCTCCCTCTTTTTCTCACACTCTGCCTGCATGATGCCATTTAAGAAAACAAGAACATATCAGAACAATAATTAAAAATCAACATTCTCACAAAATATATAAAATAAGAACAGTTAAAAAGTTTACCTTTCTTTTTTTCTCTTTTTTTCCTTTCTAGAGCTCGTTGAATTCTTTTCTCATGCGAGTCAGCAGACCTCTACCTCTATTTCTCAGGAATAGGTAAGAAGCTTCATATTGCAACGTACAATAAAACAATATTATTAATCTGCTATAGAAAAAGGAAAAATAGTTTCTTGAATTTTGAGAAAATTCAATCCAAACACTACATATGGTATGAACACCACATATTGCTGAAACAAATTTAAAAGTTAAACACCAACCTGTAACTCGGAACTCGATTCAGATACCATGCGTGCCTTCTTCATTTCATTTTCTCTTTTCCTCTTTTTTTCCTTCCTTCCTTTTTTTCACTCTTTTTTATCTTTCCTCTTTTTTTCTCTTTTTTTTCCTTCCTCCTTTTTTCTCTTTTTTTTCCTTCCTCTTTTTCTCTCTTTTTTTTCCTTCCTCTTTTCTTCTCTCTTGTTTACTTTCTTTTTGCTTGAGCTCGCAGATTTTTTTTCTACCATGTCACTCCTTTCTTTTTTCTTTTCTAGAGCTCGTTCATTTCTTTTTTTTTTCCTCTCCCTGCATAACGCCATTGAAGAAAACGAGAACATGTCAGAACAATAATTAAAAATCACCAATCTCACAAGGATGTGATTACTGATATATTTTTCTCTAGTTTTATACTAAACACCGGAGGATGCGAAGAAGCAAGAAAGAGAGCTACTACCATTAAGCTTTGCTTGCAATTTTCTGAGATTTAATAAATATTACCCAGTACCTAAGAGACAAGATAACCGTCACTAGTACCTAAGAGACAAGATAACCGTCACTGATGCTATAACATGGCTACAATACTAGGTACATGTTTAGTTTTTAACACATATACCAGCCCACCTGCAATCCAACATCCAATAGATATAATAAAAATCAAAAGAATACAGCAAACATGTTGCGTTAATTAACAACTTAAGATTCATAATATTCAAAAATCAGACAATTGTGACTACTTTTAAGGAGAAGAGCAAATTTGGGGAAGAGGAACATGATTTACATTGGTGGTAGCAAGTTACAAGGTACTATATAATAATGAGAAACCAAAAAAAAAAAATCTTTGAAGAATACCAGGTCTTAAGTGTGTATGTATAATCCAGTGTCAATGTAAAATGTCCAATAACTGTTACCACCATTAAAGGATCTTTAATTAACTGCAAAAAAAAGGTTATCCACAAGATTAGAAACAGAAATTCAAAACCTGACAATAAGAATCTATCAATGTCAGCATAAGAAAATCAATCAACAATCAATATAGTTTTTTTTAATAATAGACGAACAGGATTATTATATCAACATGCAAGGATTAGGCGAACGCAAAGGAAGAATTGAAGAAAAGAGGGAAAGAAGCAAACCCTAGTACCCTAAAGACCTTTTGGGGAAAATTAGAGACACAACTGGAAATCAGACAAATGTTTACACGAAACCATTACCTGAAATGATTATAATTTACCAGCAACATTAAATTAATAACTGAAATAGCTAAAAAATAAGATTGAATGAAGATAGAAAAAGGAAAAATAGTTTCTCGAAAATTCAATCCAAACACTACATATAGTATGAACACCACATACTCCGATTAAAGGTATGCTGAAACAAATTTCAGAGTAAAACACCAACCTGTAACTCCGAACTCGATTCAGATACGATGCGTGCCTTCTTCATTTCATTTTCTCTTTTCCTCTTTTTTCCTTCCTTCCTTTTTTTTGCTCTTTTTCTTCCATCCTCTTTTTTTTTTTCCTTCTTCTTTTCTTCTCTCTTTTATTCCTCTCTCTTGTTTACTTTCTTTTTTCTCGAGCTCGAAGATTTTTTTTCTACCATGTCACTCCTTTCTTTTTTCTTTTCTAGAGCTCGTTGATTTCTTTTTTTATTTTTTTTCCTCTGCGTGCATAACGTCATTGAGGAAAACGAGAACATGTCAGAAGAATAATTAAAAATCACCAATCTCACAAAATATATATATATATATATATAATAAGAACGGGTAAGAACAGATGCAGTGATCACCAGCGGAATCATTGGTCTTACTAGAAACCTAGATACCAAACAAAGAGGTTCAATAACAACACAGTTTGTTTGAAATAAGATAGATAATCATCAATTCAGTCACATTTCAGGGGATTTAATGAAGAAAGACGAAGAATCAACCTCTCTAATCACATTACACATTCTGAAACTACATGAATGATGAATTGATGAAAGTAAGCAGTAAACAGTAAGCAATAAGGCCAAGTGATTGCACAAAACATACATACACAACTAAAAATTATTCAGCAACAGAAAGTAAAGTACAAGCACACAAAGAAAGAAGCAACACTAACCAGTAAGTAATTAAGTATTATCAATTCTCATTCACATATGAACAATTGAACAGGCACAACTCACCGAGACCGTGATGATCTTCAACATCAAGCATCAACGGCACATATAGCGAAAACCAGCACTCACACTCTCCTCATACTGCTGATGATGATGCATGTGCGGAAAAAAGAGATGATCGTCATACGTATAGAAGAAATTACAGCGGTAATCAATCAACAAATCAATACGAGGAAGGAACCCTACCTTTTGGGGAAAATTAGAGACAGAACGACGTCGCTCAAGGGGTGAATTGAAAGGGCCAAACGCTCCACAAATTAGGAGAAAGATCTGCACCGCTAATTTTATTACCGTTTGGGGAACTAAAATGAAAATTTGAAAGAAAATACTACACTAATAATATATATATATATATATATATATGTCTCATAGTTAAGAATAATATTTTGTTAAACTAATTGCCTTTAAGTTATTTATTTAGGTTTTAATTAAGAGAAGATCTGCACCGCTCATTTTATTACCGTTTGAGGAACTAAAATGACAATCCATTCACCAACTAGCTTGCTTGAAAGAAAATACTAGACTAATAATATATATATATATATATATATATATCTCATAGTTAAGAATAATATTTTTTTTAAACTAATTGCCTTTAAGTTATTTATTTAGGTTTTAATTAATTCATTTGATGATAAAAAATAACCTGTTTATTTTTTAATTCAAATAGACAAAGAAAACAAGCACCAGGATATTTGTTATTGAAACTCTAAGAGCGTAAATAAATATATGACGAGAAGAATTAATTTTTGAGAAATATTTGCTTTCCATATCAAGCAGCATAACATGCGGGGAAAAAAATTAAATTGGTAAGAGAATCATGATAGGAATACATTTGGCTAATTTGTTTGAAGGGCAGTTTAGGTATTAAAAGAAAATTGCTCTGCGAATATGAATTTCGCTATGTCTATATCATTTGCCTTATTTTATTGCTAGTAACGCTAGCGCGTGATTAAAAAATATATATATAATATAATATAAATAATTTAATTGATAAAGATTACAATTTAAATATCTAGATATTAAACATGTAAAGATAAAAAAAAATCTATATATCATACCCTTACTTTTATGCAATAGAAAGTAAGTAATGACTAGTCTCTTCTTACGTAAGGGTTTGAGTCTCTTCTTAGTGAGGGTGTGATCGTACCTTCTCCGGTAAGGTCTTCATCGATCCCGACATTGCTTCTCCATCTTGCACAGATAACATGGGTACTATCGATTCTAGTTCTCTATTTCTTCATGGTTAATCTCGTTTTCTGCGCGTTCTCTTTTTTCCTTGCCTAGGTTTTTTTTTCTTTCTTTTTTCTCTTAGTTGATGTTGCTCTCTATTGTTATTGCTTTCGTTTTCTTTCTTCTTCTCGCTTTGTTGTTTCTTTTGTGTACTATGGTTTCTTCTGTTGGTTCATTGCGGCACGGCTTAACTGCGTTTCGCTCTCGGATCGTCGGACTTTCTCTACTAGGATTTTCATGGAGGAGGATATAGTTCGGATGGGTTAGAGACTGGAAATTTCAGAGCATGAGGGTCGTGGTCTTCCTATTCCAGATTCAATTTGGACGAATGGGGATCATTCAACGAAATTCGCATTAGTCGGCAGGTTGCTCACCGAGAGACCGTATAACTTTGGGTCGTTCGGTTCTCTCATTACATCATTGTTCAAGCCACGTAGGTCTGTGAATATCCAGAAACTGAAGGGGAACCGAATGTTGTTTCAGTTCAATCACGCCATTGATAAGAAAAGGGCGTTGGAAGGATGCACTTGGTCATTCGATAAGCATGTGTTACTTCTAAATGAAATTGGTATTGATGAAGCTCTGGGGCAAGTAAATCTGAACCTATGCGCTTTCCACATTCATATTCACGATCTTCCGCTTTTTCGGCAAACGAAGGACATGGCGAAATTGATTGGTGATCGTTTAGGGAGTTTTATTGAGGAATATCGTGAGGTGTGTCGTGGGGATAGCTTGAGGATCCGTGCAAAAATAGATGTCACGAAGCCTCTTCTCCAATGTCTAAAGCTTGCGGGGCCGAAAGGTAAAGAGATTATGGTGGGGTTTACGTGCAAAAGACTTCCAAATTTTTGCTACATTTGCGGAATTATTGGACACATAGCGGCGGATTGCGAGCTTCAGTTCACTCAGGGAGAGGTTACCAAAAAAACTGTGTTTCCCTATGGACATTGGCTTCGGGATAATCCTAATTTGGTAGGGGGGGTCTCGGTCTAACAGAACCCCTCAAGGGGTTTCGAGAGGCAATGCTAAATTGAACCTAGTTTCGAGAGGGTATGATCGTACCTTCTCCGGTAAGGTCTTCATCGATCTCGACATTGCTTCTCCATCTTGCACAGATGACATGGGTACTATCGATTCTAGTTCTCTGTTTCTTCATGGTTAATCTCGTTTTCTGCGCATTCTCTTTTTTCCTTACCTATGTTTTTTTTCTTTTTTCTCTTAGTTGATGTTGCTCTCTAGTGTTAATGCTTTCGTTTTCTTCTTCTTCTCGCTTTGTTGTTTCTTTTGTGTACTATGGTTTTCTCTGTTGGTTCATTGCGGCACGGCTTACCTGCGTTTCGCTCTCGGATCGTCAAACTTTCTCTACTAGGATTTTCATGGAGGAGGAAATAGTTCGGATGGGTTAGAGATTGGAAATTTCAGAGGATGAGGGTGGTGGTCTTCCTATTCCAGATTCAGACGAATGGGGATCATTCAACGGAATTAGCATTAGTCGGCAGGTTGCTCACCGAGAGACCGTATAACTTTGGGTTGCTCGAAGGGTCCTTCGTACCGTCGCATCCTTTGTGATTTATTGCAAAGAGGAAATAGGGATGTGGGAAACAGGATTGTACTCTATTATGACATTGTAGAACAATTGAAGGGATGTAACGCAGCTTCATAGCGCGTTTGTTTTGGGTAAAAAATGTCACGGGTTCAAATCCTCGACAAGCATATTGTGATAGGTTCATAACGTGATAGGTTCCTTGTGTAGGATATGTAAAACGGGTGGTGACATGTATAAAGTAGAGGTGATGCCTCTCATCGGTGAGTTTTACTAGTAGGAGTATATGCGGTAAGTGTGAATAGTAGAGTATCTAAATTAGTTCCAGATGAGAATCGTCTGGTGGCAAATGGGTGGGTTGGGTCATAAATGGGTCAACCCATTTATGACCCAACCCATTTATGACCCAACCCATTAATAACCCATTTAAGTGGGTCATATATGGGTTGGGTCATATATGTGTTGGGTCAACCATTTAACCCGCTAATGACCCATTTAAACTTTTTATATTAAAAAAATATTAAAAAAATATCAAAATTAAACACCACGTTTTCAAGTGGAAACGGCCATCTGAGCATAACCGTGGTTTTTGGCAAATTCCAACGTTTAGAGGGTGAAAACGGCATTTTTCTACTTCTAACGAGATTTTTTTGTAATTTTTTCGACGAAATATGTGTTTTTAGGTTGAGCGAGTGTTTTCTCGTGATTTTTAAACGAAGTGTGCGTTTTTTGGGGTGACATGTATTTTTTTGTCATTTTTTATATTTTGTATGTTAATTTTAATTTTTTGATAAAAAAGATTTTGGTGGGTCATATATGGGTTCATGGGTAACCCATATGTTACCTATTTAATAAATGGGTCACTAATGGATCACCCATTTATGACATATATATTAAATGGGTCACCCATTACCCATTTAATCTTAGTGGGTTGGGTGGATTAGTGAGTATAAGTTGCCACCGCTTCAATCGCGCACAAATCCTCAATCATAATCACTGTGTCCGTACTTTAATGAAAATATGCGTCATCACCAACTAGTTTTTGTAAAATCCATATTTCGAAAGTAGTTTGATAATTAAATTATCTTACTGTTGAAAAATCACAATACTAATGGGTCGTTTGGTAAGGCATTATATGCCCTATAATGAATTTTTGAAGGGATTAAAAAGGATTGAACAGAAACTTATTTTGCTTTGGTTTGTCATTCTGTATACCGGATCCTCCAACCCCAAACAAGGGCACCCGGTACTCTTCAGCAAAAATAGCAGGGTCTCAACCCATCGTTTTCATAAAATGGATTGAACAGTTAAAAAGATGCCTCAAACAAATGACTTATTTGCCCCTAATTTCAACGGTAAAATTCCATCTTCAATTTCGCAGGCTTCAATCCCATCTGATTGCGGCCCTTTATCATCAAAATTTTTTAGGCGAATAAAAAAATTTGAATTGCGAGCATTAGTTCATTGTAACACCGAAACCACCGCCGAAACTATAGCTCAACCCAAAAAAAAAATATTCGTACAGATAAATCGGATCCGGTGGTCGCCAGAATTTCAGTGGACGACGCGAATTGTTATAGTCCCACAACAACAACAAAATCTTCAGCCGATCTACCGCCAAATCTTGGACCTTATTCGCGAATTTTGTTGTTGCGGTGATTTACCGCCAAATCTTCACCCGATCTCGTCAATGTCGATAGGTGAACACGAGCACAACAAAATTTCAGTAAATTCGGGATCTATGTAATACGATTTGTGCGATTAATGCAATTTGTATGTGCAATTTGTGTGTGTACTTGTGAGTTACAGAGGAGAGAGAAAGAGAATCTGAGAGAGAGAGATACTAAGACGGCTATGCAGTACCCGATACATATCGATAACGATTCAGATACCGATACCAGTTCTGACGTATCCGATACGCCACGTGGCGTATCCTTTAATTTTGAAATTAAAAAAATCTCGATACGTATCCGATACGTTTTTTTTAGGCGTATTGGAACTATTATGGATCTTTTTTATAAACTTTTAACATTTGATGAGTTAAATATTTAAATATAAATTCCACCAAATATAAAATAAAATAAAAAAATTAAAATCCCTTAATCAAGGGCACGATTCAGGTCTCATTATTTTTACAATTATACTTTTCTTTTTCTATTCATAATCACCGCTACCACCATGCGCCGTCTTCACCCCACCACCATGCGCCACCATAATTATACTTTTCTTTTTCTATTCATAATCATCACCACCACCATGCGCCATCTTCAAGCTTGTTATGTTGTTGTTTAACTTATTAGTTTTAAATAATTCACGTTTATATGTCTTTTTTCATATTTGATGCATGACTTTTTTTAATGTTAAATCTTTTTTGGTGTATTTTTAATTTTTCTTGTTTAAGTTTTAAATTTTATTGCTTGTTAAAAATAAAAAATACATATAATAAATATTAATAATTATTTATATCTAGACGTATCCTTGCCGTACCGGTATCAGTTGTTTTTTAAAAATACCGTATTTGCGTATCTGTACCGTACCGTACCCGTACCGCCGTACCCGAACCGGTGCAACGTAGGCTTTAACATTTATGGAACCGGACCACAATGACAGTTGAGGCACATGCCGCAGGTATAGAAGTTAAAATGGTGTCTGCGTTCAAACTTTTTGGAAGGTGTTGGAAAATTATGAATTTTCCATGATTTTGATAATTTATTTGAGTAGGTTCCTCTTTATAAAAGTGGAATTTCTTTAGCTTAATTAAATCTACGTTTCGTGTAGATGAATCTAGTATATTTAATTATTCAAAACCATTGTGGGATGAATGAGAAATTAAATAAACAAGTAAGCTAGTTGAAATAAGTTATCTTGAAGAAATGAAAGGAAATAGGTGGATATGTGAAAAGTCACCATCCCACATAAAGTTTGAGCTAAACTAATATAGAGAAAAACTGAGTTGATTTATGGAATAGTATTTTACTTAAAGTATTAATCATTAAGAACAAATAACCAATCAATTCTGTAGGTACAAGCGATACTTAAAAAATGACCTGCAACACCAAAAAAATCAGATCCTTGGTTCAAACAAGAGTTTAGTTGACAAAATCAAACTCAGGTGCATAACCAAAGAGCTTGAGTTGTGAATCTAACACATCCAACACCGAGTAAATCTCTTCTGAAGCTGAATGAGAATTATCACAAGCTGCAAAGAGATGCACCTTGTTTTTCACTTCAACCCAACTGGAGCCGGGCCATATCTTCTCTACTCCGCGTTCCTTCATGATTGTCCGAATCCTCGCCACTTCGGTCCATCTGTTTGCTTCGGCATACATGTTTAGCAAAAGGGTATAATACCCACTATTTCCCGGCTCTAAAACCGTTAATTTATCTACAGCAACTTGAGCAATCTCTAAATTCTTGTGAAGCTTGCAACCACCCAATAAAGCACCCCAAACAACAGAATTGGGTTCCATTCTCATACTTTTTATTAATTCTACTGCTTCTTCCAGTAAACCAGCTCTAGACAAAAGGTCAACCATGCACCCATAGTGCTCAATTTCGGGAAGGGTGGCATATTTGTTAGCCATTTCAAGAAATATCCTTTTACCTTCTTCAACCAATCCCGCATGAGTACAAGCGGCAAGAACACTGACAAAGATAACACCATTCGGTTCAATCTTCTCCCTTTCCATTCGGTTAAACATTGCCAACGCCTCATGTGCGTATCCATGAAGGGCGAGTCCATCAATCACGGAACTCCAGCAGAAGAGATTTTTCTCTGGTAGATTAAAGAACACCAGAAGTGCCCTCTCCAACTCTCCACACTTTGCATACATATCAATCAACGCTGATCCAATATAAACGTCAAGGCTTAACATGTTTCTCACAACATAATAATGCAGATCCTTCCCTTGATTCAGCGCCCCGAGATGTGCACAAGAAGACAATACGGTCGCCATGGTCACTTTATCAGGCCTAATTCCATTACCTTTCATTTCATTAAACAGTTCCAGCGCTTCTCTGTATCGTTTATGCTTAGCATAACAATTTATCATCGTCGTCCATGAAATCAAGTCCCTATTATTAAGCATCCAGGAAAACAACTCCTCAGCTGCCTCCACATATCCAGCTTCCACGTATCCATGGATCATGGTATTCCACGCAGCAGTTTCCCTCTCTGGCATCTCATCAAACACCCTCCTCGCAGAATCCAAATCACCGGCCCGAACACATGCAGAGATCATACTGGACCAAGCAAAACAATCCCTCTCAGGCATTTCATCAAACACCATTCTCGACTCAACAGATTTACCAAAACTCGAATAAAGATCAACAAACGCAGTGAGAATATGAAGTTCCAAAGCAAACCCACGTCTCAAAACCTGGGCATGAACACATTCTCCAAATCCCACAACAGATAGAGATCGGCAGCTCTTAATAACCGCAGGAAATGTATAACCGCTGGGACGCACACCATTCCTCAACATGTCGACATAATACGACAAAGCTTGGAAGCAATTTACAGAGGCGCCAATGACCGCATTGTAGACGAATATATTGGGATTATGTATCCGGGTAAATGCGGAAACAGCAGAATCTATACTGTGGAATTTGGAGCAAGCAGCAATGTACTGGTTTACGGTGAAGCAATCTTGGTCGGCATTGATTTTGAGCATTAAGCTGTAGCACGATTCGACTTGTTTCAAACTCGAGCATCTTTTCAACTGATCCGCAATGTATTTCGCCGCAACTCTTGTATGCCATTGCATGAGAGAGTCAAATCTCACAAACAAAAATGTCCAAAATAAATGCTTTCATGTGTATCTGGGGAGTCATATGGAAATATGCACATTTTTAAAAGTTGGATTGCAAAACAAACTAACTAAATATTTAGTGGTTTAATGAAATTAACCATGGATCCAATTAGTAAGACTTTGTTTGGTTAGGTTTTGAGGACTTCATTTTCAGATTTAGAAACATGTTTTTGTTGTTTGGAAAGCAGTTTAGAGCCTGATTTTTCTAAGATTTTGAAAAGTGTTATAAATGTTTAGAACTCAAAGGAATATAAAAGAGAGTAATATTATTTATCAAACTCTTTCTTATTCCATAATGTAAAAGTGTATACTACAAATGTGATAGGCCTTCTATTTATAGAAAGACAAGGATGCATGTCTTTCACAATTTTCCAATGTGGGACAAACAACATTCACAATACAATTATATTTCATAACACTCCCCCTTGAATGTTCGTTTGACACATGACTCGTTAAAAACCTTGCTAAGAAAAACCCAGTGGAAAAAAACTTTAGCGAAGGGAAAAAGAGTGCAATGCCTATTTACTCCCTCTCATCATTACTTCTATTGATATCGTTCAAGCGCTACATTCCAATCTTGTGCACCAATTTTTCAAATGTGGTTGTAGGGAGGGACGTAGTGAATAAATCTGTCAGGTTGTCACTTGAACGGATTTGTTGGACATTGATTTCGCCTTTCTCCTAAAGATCGTGAGTGAAGAAGAATTTGGGCAAAATGTGCTTTGTTCTATCCCCTTTAATAAATCCTTCATTCAATTGTGCTATACATGCTGCGTTGTCTTCATAAAAGGTTGTTGGAACTTCTCGCTTGGTCGGTAAACCACATGCTCCAAGAATATGTTGCGTCATAGATCGTAACCAAACACATTCGCGACTAGCTTCATGAATTGTCAATAATTCTGCATGGTTAGTCGATGTAGCGACCAAAGGATTGTTTTACTGATCTCCATGAAATAGCTGTTTCACCACAAGTGTAAACATACATTGTCTGAGATCGCGCTTTGTGTGGATCTGATAAATATCTTGCATCTACATAACAGTTAGATCCGATTTGGATGAAGATGAATAATACAATCCTAAATCGATTGTCCCTTGAAGATATCGAAAAATGTGCTTAATGCCATTCCAATGCCTTCTGGTTGGGGAAGAACTGTACTTTGCTAATAAATTCACCGCAAATGATATATCATGCCTCGTATTATTAGCAAGATACATTAGCGCTCCGATTGCACTAAGGTATGGTACTTCTGGACCGAGTAGTTCTTCATCATTTTCAGATGGTCGGAATGGATTATTTTTCAAATCAAGAGATCTCACAATCATAGGTGTACTTAATGGATGTGTTTTATCAATATAAAACCGCTTAAGTACTTTTGAGGTATAACTAGATTGATGAATAAATATTTCGTCATTTAAGTGCTCAATTTGAAGATCTAAACAAAATTTTATTTTTCCAAGGTCTTTCATCTCAAACTCCTGTTTCAAAGAGTTCATAATTTTTGATAACTCTTCATGAGTTCCAATAATATTTAAATCATCAACATAGACAACAATGATAGCATATTCAGATCCGCATCTTTTGATGAAAACACAAGGGCATATAGGATCATTTTTTTTAACCTTCTATCAACAAAAATGTACTCAAGCGATTGTACCACATTCTCCCAGATTGCTTTAATCTATATAAAGATTTAATTAGTTTAACTGAATAAATCTCATTACGATTTAAAGCTTGTGCTTCAGGCAACTTAAATCCTTCAGGGATTTTCATATAAATATCATTTTCCAAGGATCCGTAGAGATAGGCTATGCCGACATCCATTAATCGCATTTCAAGTTTCTCACGTACTGCCAAACAAATCAAATACCTTAGGATAATTGCATCAATTACAGGGGAATATGTCTCTTCATAATCAATACTCGGTCTTTGGGTATATCCTTGTGCCACAAGTCTTGCCTTGTATTGCACAAATTTGTTATTTTCATTTCTCTTACGTATGAATACCCATCGATATCCTACTAGTTGTACGTTATTTGGTGTGTGAATCACACAACCAAATACTTGACGTTTGGAAAGTGAATTTAATTCAACATTGATTAAGTCTTTCCATAAGGGTCAATCATTTCTACGCTGACATTCTGAAATAGATGTAGGCTCAAAATCATCACATTCTTCCATAATGTTGACAGCTACAGTGTAAGCGGAAATTTCATCAATGTGAATATTATTGCGATTCCATTTATTGCCTGTTGTGACATTGTTGATTGATATTTATTCATTTTCAGTAGGTTTTGGCGACTGAGGTTCTTCTGGAACCTTGTCATCTATGTCAACAGGTTCTGCGAGAATTGTTGTTTCTTCTTTTTGATCATTTTCAACACGTGCTCCTTTTCTTTTTCGAGGATTTTTATCTTTGGAACCGATAGGTCTACCTCGCTTTTGTCATGTTACAGACTCATTGGCAATATTTGGTTGTCCTTCAGGTACATCAATTTTAATTGGAGCATTTACATCTGGTATATAAGACTTAGTCACTCGTTTCGGATCAGTAAATGCATCTCGCAACTAATTCGCATTATCTTGCATATGAATTATCTTTTGAACTTCAAGTTCACTATGCTTTGTACGAGGATCTCGAATTGATAGCGATAATTCTCTCCAAGAGATAGTCTTTTCCAACTGTTTATTCTCTCCCTCTAATGTTGGATAAATAGATTCGTCAAAATGACAATCAACAAATCTTGGTGTAAAATCCCCAGTCAATGGTTGTAAATACTTTATTATAGATGGAGATTCATACCAACATATATTCCAAGTCTTCTTTGTGGACCCATCTTTGTGCGTTGTGGTGGAGATATCGGAACATATACCGCACAATAGAAATTCTCAGTTGGTAAATACTTGGTTCTAGACCGGAAACCATTTGTAAAGGGGAATTAGTATTATAACTTGTTGGTCTGATGCGTACAAGTGTTGATGCATGTAAAATAGCATGTCCCCAAGCAGACGTGGGAAGTTGAGATCTCACAATTAATTGTCTTGCAATTAACTGAAGACGTTTAATAAACGATTCAGCTAAACCATTTTGTGTATGAACATGAGCAACAGGATGTTCAATATCTATTCCAGTTGACATGCAATAGTCATTGAAAGCTTGGGATGAAAACTCACCAGCATTATCAAGACGAATTTTCTTTATAGTATAATCATGGAATTGTGCACGTAAACGAATTATTTGTGCAAGCAATCTCGCAAATGCTAAATTGCGAGTGGATAACAAACACACATGTGACCATCTAGTTGATGCGTCAATCAATACCATAAAGTATCTAAATAGTCCGCACGGTGGATGGATAGGTCCACATATATCACACTGAATACGTTCAAGAAAATTAGGATTTTCATGTTTGATTTTGGCTGGTGATGGCCTTGTGATTAGTTTGCCTTGAAAACAAGAAACACATGGAAGTTCATTAGATTGAAAAATCTTCTGGTTTTTCAATGGGTGACCAACTAGATTCTCAATAATTCTTCACATCATTATTGAACCAGGATGGCCCAACCGGTCATGCCAAATTTGAAAGTCATAAGTAAACTTCTGGTTTACTGTGGCATAAGTTTCAATAGCTTTGATTTTGGTAAAATACAATCCAGTTACCAAAGTTGGCAATTTTTCTAAGACACGTTTCTTTCCGAAAACAGTATAAGTAATATAGAGATATTCACTATTTCCTTCCTCTTGTGTTTCAATATGATATCCATTCAAACGAATATCTTTAACACTCAAAAAAAATTATTCAAGCCTTTTGAGAAAATAATGAATATTCCATTACCAACTTTGTTCCTTTCGGTAGTAAAGTAGTTGCTCTTCCGGAGCCTTCAATTAATTTTGTAGTACTAGCTATAGTACTAACATTTGCATTTCCATATTTAAGTGAGAAAAATATTTTCTATCATTGAATATGGAGTGAGTAGTAGCGCAATCTGCTAGACATATTTCTCCTTCGTTGTTTGAAGATGTTGCCAAATCAATTTCGATATTTCTAAAAATAAAAGAGTAAGGGGATATATATTAAAAACTTTTATTGAACTTAAAAAAAATTATAAGGAAATTCAAAAAAACACACATGACAACAAACAAATGTACATATAAGATAATAATGAACTTAAAACAAAACAACATGCTGAAATGGAAAAACTAGACTTCAAGACCATTTAGTTATTCTCAGAAAACACCATGTGTCTTATTCCACCTTCAGGGCGGTCAAGATAGTCGACAACATCAAGTTGTGCCATGTCAAACTGTCCGTGTTCATTTGCATCTTGAACATTATTCGTTTCGATATTTTCACCCCTTGCCTTTGATGCTTGGTAAAGGTCAACAAGATGTTTTGCTACTTTAAAAGTTCTTGACCAATGGCCTTTCATACCACATCGGTGACAAGTGCTTTCACGAACCCTTTTCGTTGAGCCATTCTCTCCATTTTTTTCGGTCTCAATGTATACTCTTTTGTTATAGCCATTTTTAAAATGGTTATGACGACCTATTCCTCGAACTTGACCACGCCCACGACCATTACCATGACCACGGTAAGAACCATGGCCAAAAGTATTGTGTGATATTGCATTCACTTCAGGGAATGGGGCAAAACCAATAGGACGAGATTCATGGTTCTTCATTAACAACTCATTATTTTGTTCAGCCACCAAAAGACATGAAACAAGTCCAGAATAATTTTTAAAACCTTTTTCACAATATTGCTGTTGAAGAATAATATTCGTGGCGTGAAAAGTAGAGAATATTTTTTCGAGCATATCTGCATCAGTAAGAGTTTCGCCACATAATTCAGTTGCTGAGTAACTTTAAATATTGCGGAGTTGTATTCTCCCACAGTTTTAAAATTTTGTAATAGAAGGTGTATCCAATCATATCGAGCTTTACGAAGGATAACAGCCTTCTGATGCTCATACCTATCTTTGAGACAAGTCCAGAGTTCTGCAGGATCTCTGAGTGATACATACTCATCTTGTAATTTTTGAGAAAGATGGTGAAGTATGAAAATCATAGCCCTTGACCTTACATTTTTCGGTAATTTGTTACCAGTTTTAATAGCATTGCCAAGGCCTTTAGCATCCAAATGCAATTCTACATGCAGTATTCACTGTAAATAATTTTCTCCAGATACATCCAATGGAGTAAAGTCGGCGTTTGTAATGTTTGACATGATGACTATGATGCAACATAAGTATAATTTTATTATTTCGAGAAATAATACAGACATTATTACATGAATAAAAATAACAATATTAGTTGAACGCCATTACTACAAGCCAAAAATGTAAAATTATCCCAACATAGAGAGTAACAAGACTTGGGTATTCTGTTCGAGAATATTCACCAATGAAAAGCATGATTAGTGAAACGATGGCGAAAAAAGTGAGGAATATCTTAACCATCATTTTGTTTTGTTTGGTAATAAAGATTTTAGATCATAAAAGTGAATGACGAATACGATCAAAACTTTGCAATTATATACTGAAAAAATGCAGTTGTTTGTTGGGCGTTAATGAGCCATTAGCGATGTCTATAATGATATAATTTTATAATAATTAATTCAATAATTGATTTGACAATAGATCGTATTATATATATATGAGTGTCGGTTACAAGTGAACGGTCTAGCAATACAACGAGTCTATCTCAAATCAGGCCTACACTATGTATCTCGCGTAGACTTGGTCCGGAACACCTCGAACCAACGCCTCGATGCTTGGATAGCAGTGGGATATCGGTGACTAGATCGGACGTACGTCGGTGATTTTCTTCGATATGATATCGGTGATGCCCACCGATGTGATATCGGTGATGTGGTGGTATGACGTGTCAGAAGTGCAGGAGATAATCCCGATATCGAATGCGATATAGAGAGTCAGATCGGTGATGTATTTCGATGTGATGCATGGTAGCTGAGGGATAATAATTACTTGTTTTGGGATTCGGGTGCCGCGTATTTATAGATCTCGGGATCCGGGGACCACAATAACATATCGGTGATTATTACCGATATGACATCGAAAGTGGCCCCCGATATGGTCCAATATGGGCCTGGTTTGGGTCAGGCCCAATATGCAGGAAATGTCCATATCATGTAGTCCCCCAATTTGGGGATTCTTACCCTAGAGATAAGAATTCGCAAATTTAATTTTAAATTACCTGTACCCTTCGTCCCGCCAGTTCAAATGACGGAGATCAAATTTGTGGGGAATGCACTTGTGATGAACTTCGGTGGGCTCTCCAGTAAAGTGGATGTATAATTTGAGGTCCGTTTTTGAATTTTTAATCCGCCACACGAGATTTTTGAATTGCCCGCACATCTCGGGATTGCGCTCTGTGATGCACTTTGGTGATCCCCATGTGCGTCTGTCCTTGCCCATTTCCTTTTACCTATATCGAATATCAGTACCGATGTGAGACCGAAACTATGTTTTGATCTAGCATCTCCGATATCTATAAATAGGGCTGTCAGGAAAGTGAAAACCCACTTTGGTTTTTAGCGAACTTTCGTTGTTCCTTCGAAAAGCACATCGAATTTGACTTCCGATATAGCATTCGATCTCGGTTTCGATATCTTCCTTTGATTTTAATTTTCGATATCGTATTCGATACCTTTTTCGATATCTCGTCCGATTTTGACTTTCATTCTTTATCGCGTTAATATGTCGTTTGTCGGGGACAGTGTTGGTGCAAGTTTGCCCGAGATGGATTTCGAAGAGGGCGGAATGGAATACTCCGAAAATGAGATGTTTGGGCCTGATCAGTTGACTGGCGAATAGGGCGGTGCTGAATTTCCTGCTCCGCCCGAAGCTGCCGGCCCAGATGTGGACGAATGGGGCTTTGAGGTCAGCCCCCCGAAATATAAGACTTCCGAGAAGTACGAGGACATGAGGTCTCATGTTCCTCATCATGCTGGTTATTCCTCCGCCGAGTATGACATCCCCGAGGGGTATAAGGTCATATTTCCCAGTGCGGATCAGCGAATGCATACTCCACCAAAAGGCTGCATTAATGTTAATGCCAAGCATTTCAAGAACGGACTGCGGTTCCCGATTGATCATGCGGTTAGTGCTATCGTAGCAAGCATCGGGGTCTACTTGGGACAGCTATCCCCCAATTCTCTAGGGTACATTGTAGCTTTTATTTGTGTTATGAGGGCGTTGGGTGCCTCTTACGGAGCTAACGAGTTCTGGGAACTCTTTAGTGTCATGGTCAACAGGAAGGGTGGTGATAAAGGGTTCTTCTGTGTGCGAGCCCAGGCGGGACTTAGGTTCGTGCAATATACTCAATCTAGCTATGGATTTGGAAATAAGTGTGAGTATATGTACATCCAGGAGAGGACGGCTGGCGATTTTGATGCGCTTTCTAGCGTGTGGTGTGAAGACACCAAATATGAGAGACAAGCCGTTGTCGGGCCTACTGCACACAGCCTCGAGTTTCTGAGGAAATTGATTAACCATCCGTACGACGGTACCCTACTTCGTAGTGACATAGTTTTGCAAGCAAGTGGGATATCTCCCCTACGGTATAACGGTCCCTCTACACTCGGTAAGTGTTATATCTTTGTAAATTGATATCTTTCTCCCGCTTTATTTCTTGATCCTCTATTTTATGTGTTTCGCAGCCGAACTGGTGGAGTATTGTAGTCTGGATGCGATAGCGGAACGTAGACGGCCGGGGGCCAAAACCGCTACAGATGACGCACCTCCACTCGTCAAGAATATGGGTCGTGAGGGCGTGCGCAAGAATGCAAAGAAATCTGTTCCCTCGTTAAGTGGAAATACTATCGGGGTAGGTAGTGCTTCGCAGTCTCAACCTGACGTTGATGTTGGGATGTCCATGGGGCGAAAGAGAAGGAAGGAAGAGGGTAGTTCAAGTGGGGATCACAGTGGTCTCTTCCGCTCTGTAAGTAGTCTTTGTGCCATTGGATGTGTATTTCCTTTGGGTTTTCATTTGACTTAGCAATCGACTCCTTGTTGTGGACGTGCAGGTGGCGGGTTTTTTGAAAGGTTTCTTGGCGATGGCTGTTAAGGGCCAATCGGATCACGCCGAGTCGCTTCGAGTTACCAACGGTTTGCTCGAGAAACTAGGTGAATACGATCATGTTGCTGCCGTACAGCTCCAGCATGAGAGAGACGAGGCAATGGATATTTTGAAGGCCAGTGAGAATAATGTGGGAGGCCTGTTAAATGATAATAAAAGGTTGATCGCAGAGCTCAATAAGTCTCGACTTATTGCTGGGCAAGAGGCATCTCGTCGGGAGGCACTTGAAGTTGAGGCCGCGATTCTGAAGGACCAACTAGCCCAGGCTGAAAGGCACATGCGGTGTATGACGCTGAGCAAAAGCCAATTGACCAGTGCGGCCAAGCAGTTCCTTCTGAGTCGGTCGTATAAGATGATGTGTGCTGAGCGGGGCTTGCTCGAGCGGGAGGAAGCCAAGGCCTCTGTCATAGGCCAAATTCAGCTGGAAGGTGGTTTCAAGGATGGTTATGATCCTTCAGCCATAAATCCGTTGAAGGGGCCGGACGAAAAATTTCCTGAGGACTCCGACGATGACGAAGAAGATTTGGAGCCAGAAGCGGAATACCGCGAGATTATCGAGCAGAAGAGTTTGGCGTTAATCCACATTAAAGGGGCCCCTCGTTATCCCGGTTGAGAGTTTAAGATTCTGTATCTTTTCTTTCGGCGCAATTGCCTCTGTAATATGACTCATTGTTTTGCCCGTTAATTCAATCGATCTTTTCTGTTTGTCGTGATATATATTTGTTCATACGTATCCCATGGTATCATTGCTTGTGTTATCGTTACTCCTCCTTGTTGTGTCACCTATCGGTTATACCGGATTGTGTTGACTAATCAACCTAATCGCATGAATGTACTTCTGTTTTCGTGCTTTAGAGTGCGACCCCGTTATCACAGGAAATTTTTGCTTAGATCGACCCCATTTTCACAGGGGATTTTTTCTTGGATCAACCCCGTTATCACAAGGGATTTTTTCTTGGATTGGCCCCGTTATCACAGGGAATTTTTTCTTGATCGACCCCGTTATCACGGGGGATTTTTCTTGGATTGGCCCCGTTATCACAGGGAATTTTTCTTGATCGACCCCGTTATCACAGGGGATTTTTTTCTTGGATCGACCCCGTTATCACAGGGGATTTTTTCTTGGATTTGCCCCGTTATCACAAGGAATTTTTTCTTGATCGACCCCGTTATCACAGGGGATTTTTCTTGGAGTGGCCCCGTTATCACATGGAATTTTTCTTGATCGACCCCGTTATCACAGGAGATTTTTTCTTGGATTGGCCCCGTTATCACAGGAAATTTTTTCTTGATCGACCCCGTTATCAGAGGGGATTTTTTCTTGGATTGGCCCCGTTATCACAGGGACGTTTTTCTTGATCGACCCCGTTATCACAGGGGATTTTTTTCTTGGTGTAGGTGAGCCTTTTCTTTGTCTTTTTGACTATGTCTCTTGGTGACCCTGTCGTCGTTGAATCTGTAGGTCATTAAGCCCTGTAAAACAGCACAGACGAGAAAGATTTTCGATGTAAAAGCTAATATGAAAGCACGGAATGATGTGCATGTGTTATCTGCAGGATGTTCCCTCAATCCGGGAATATCAGTTTTATACGAGAAAAGGTGTTTCCACTGTGCTCTATCGTGCATGTTGTACCTTTTTAAATGGATAATATTGAATAATCTGGGGCAATGCCCCCTGAATCCCCTTTTCAATATTCTCTACGTCTTTTTCGGATATAGTAATGTGTGATCCTTCGAGCCATGTACCTGTACGAGGGCGATGTGTTAAACATATATCTAGGGAAATACTCATCAATTCTTAGTGCCATCCTCTGCACTTCTGTAATGTCCGCTTAGGACATATCCCTGCATGAAATATGAGATTCTGCCAAGCAACAAATAAAAAGGTAACGACGGATAACGGTCGAAGGCTAGGTAAACCCAACCCGCCTACGATTCCCGTTGAATGGGGAATCATACCGGCGTAGTTCCCCTTGTTTTAAGTTACATGCTGACCCACGAAGGGGAAAAATAAGAGATAACGGTCGAGGGCTAGGTAAACATAACCCGCCTACGTATCCTGTTGAATGGAGAATCAGACCGGCGTAGTTCCCCTTCTTTTAAGTTTACAACTTAACCCGCGATGGGGCAATGTTCCAAATGTTCAAGCTTAATTTAAAAATTACTGAAATCTAAAATATTGTCCTGTTGTTCATCATGGTGATCACTCCATAGCTTGCCGATCCTGATTTGATCTGATTGCTTCTTCCTCCGCTTCTCTAATTCTTGGCAACGTAAGAGAAGTGATGTAGCAGAACCAAGATTCCTCCTGGTTAGCGACCACTTCTCCGACCCCTCCTCCTGCTGGGAATTTCATCTTCTGATTGAATGTGGATACCACCGCTCTTATCACGTTCAGGGCCGGCATGCCGATTATGACATTGTATGCAAATGGTTGGTCCACGATTGTGTATTGAACATTAATAGTCCGCATGTGCGGTTCTTGTCCAAGTGATGTGGGAAGGTCACTTGCCCTAGGAGAATTGTCTCTGCTCCACCAAATCCTACCAGTGGCGTACGAACCTGTTCAACTACGTGGTGGCCGAGTGCCATCTTCTCCAAAGCATGCGCAAACATAACGTTGGTGGAGCTACCGTTGTCTATAAGTACCTTGTGTACAGCGTAGTTAGCGATATCAAGCTGAACAACGAGGGGACAGTCGAGCTCGCCTGCCTGGATGGCTTCGGGGCTGAGATCTAAGAGGTCCATGCCGGAAAATGTGATAACCTCGTCTGGAAGCTCCTCAATCAACGTTATGAATCCGACGAATCGGTCCTCGTTCAATCCATGAGTTATCTTTTTCCTCTGGTTGGTGGAATCCGCTCCTGCAGTCCCACCACTTATCATATTAATCACCCCCTCGAAGGCGCATTATTTATCATATCGCGTCCTTGTCCACTCTCAATTGCCTTAAGGCCCTCCCTTCTTGGGGATTGGGACCGCTCTCTTGATTCAGCATACTGCCCGCTCGCCTTAACGAACTCTATTAATCTCCCGTCCTTAATCAGTCTCTCGATCTCATCCTTCATGTCATAGCAGTCCTTCGTGTCATGGCCTTTTTGGCGGTGATACTCGCAGTAGCGTCTAGATTTCTTGGTGAAATCCGTCTCCTTGATTTTCTGAGGCGCGCTTAGCCAATTCCTGCTTTGCGCGACGGCCAATATAGCGCGAATGTCCTGATTGAGGGGGGTATATCTCTTTGGGGACCTGTCTCTTCCTCTCCTACTCTTGTTCCATAGCTCTCTACCCCTTTCCCGGTCGGATTCCTGGGGTCTAAACTCAGCTGCCATCACCGCGTCCTCGTAAATCACAGTATGTGCCAACTCGTTTATCCGATTGATGGTAGGTTCCGCGAGCTTGATCAACTCTTTGGCAAATCTGTTGTGTGTCGTTGCCCTGAATAGGGTCTGCAACACTTGTCCCCCGTAGGGGTTGTCCACCTTCAGTAGCTCATCATTGAATCTGTTCATGAATTCGCCGAGAGTTTCTCTCTCTTTCTGTTTCACCGCTTCCAGATGGTACATGTTTGTCTTCATTCGCTTCTGACTGGAAAAGTGGTTCTCCAACCTCTCCTTCATCTGCTCGAAGCTCAAAATAGATCCTGCTTCAATTCTGTTAAACCAGTCTAATGCTGCTCCTATCAGTGTTGTCGCCATTATTTTTGCCTTAATACCCTCGAAAAAATCTTGTAGGTTCAAGAGACTCTCCACGGCGTGGATGTGATCCCTCGGGTCAATCTTCCCATCATATGGTTTTATGGTTGGAATCTTGTCTCCTCTGCACAATACCTCCTTCTTGATATCAAAATAGAAGGGAGTCAACGGTTGTTGTTATCCTACTGCTGTGGCTCCACGGCTTTCGTTCCTTCTCCCGGCTTCCATGCCCCTCGTCACTTTAACTGTTTCCCTTAGCGTGTTACGTCTGTCCTCCTCGAATGCCCCGGTCCTCCGGTCATTCTCATTATCGTCACTTACTTCTACCCTCTCTTCACTTTCGGTCCCTGTCCAACAGCCTCTTCCCGCGTTGTCCCTTCGACCCCCTTCGGGGATCTCCTCTTCGTCCCGCTCTTGCCTTATCCTTCATCCCACTATGTGTGGCAACAAAGTCTCCATTGTAGCGTCTAGAGCTGCTTTCACAGAAGCGTTGATATGTGCTAACATCTTCGGGCTTATGGTGGTGGGGGGAATGACGCTCCGTCCTGTGGCCCTCACCCCCTCTGAGCCGGGAGGATTCGTGTTTGGCACATCGGTCAATGGAACATCTGCCGCGGGGTTCTCAGTGGTCGGGCCCTCAGCCGCGGGTTCCGTCGTATTTGGCACGACGAAGGTTGGACCTGCATTCGTGGCTCGCGGCGGCCTTCCGGGCCCGCGCCTTCGTCGAGGCTCGTATGGTGCTGGAGGAAGCTCCATCTCGGCTTGGGCCACTGTCTGTTCCTGGTCAGTTGGGTGTTGGGGGAGTTGTGTGTCCTCCATCTTGGCGCTCCTAGTCACAATTCCGTTAAATTCGGATTGGGTCCTCCTTCTTTGCATCTTGGCGTCCTTGTCCGGGAACTGGTGTTCCCACAGACGGTGCCACTGATTTGACAATAGATCGTATTATATATATGAGTGTCGGTTACAAGTGAACGGTCTAGCAATACAACGAGTCTATCTCAAATCAGGCCTACACTATGTATCTCGCGTAGACTTGGTCTGGAACACCTCGAACCAACGCCTCGATGCTTGGATAGCAGTGGGATATCGGTGACTAGATCGGACGTACGTCGGTGATTGTCTTCGATATGATATTGCTGATGCCCACCGACGTGATATCGGTGATGTGGTGGTATGACGTGTCAGAAGTGCAGGAGATAATCCCGATATCGAATGCGATATCGAGAGTCAGATCGGTGATGTATTTCGATGTGATGCGTGGTAGCTGAGGGATAATAATTGCTTGTTTTGGGATCTGGGCGTCGCGTATTTATAGACCTCGGGATCCGGGGACCACAGTAACATATCGGTGATTATTACCGATATGACATCGAAAGTGGCCCCTGATATGGTCCAATATGGGCCTGGTTTGGGTCAGGCTCAATATGCGGGAAATGCCCATATCAATAATTTTGTAAATTATTTGCTTGCGTATAAAACATATATACATATTTTTCAAATAAGCCAAATAAGTCGGTAGTTAAGTCATTCATATAATATGATATAGAGGCGGCAAAGTCGTCCATGTAATTAAAAACATAATAAAGTGGAGGCAAAACCTGCCTTATGAATAGGAGGCTTTAGCCTTCCATAATAATATTGTAATAACCGCAATATTATAAGTGGAGGCATAAGCCATCCTTATTTATTATAAGGGTAATAATTAATAATTGTGTACCTTTTTCTTTTTGGAACACAAACGAGAATGTCGACGAAATATTGAGCCTCTCGTGCTGATAACGTTTTATAAATGTTTAGAACACAAAGAAAAATAAAATAGAGTAATATTATTTATCAAACTCTTTCTTATTCCATAATGTAAAAGTGTATATTACAAAGGTGATAGGATGAATGTCTTCACAATTTTCCAATGTGGGACAAACAACATTCAAAATACAATTATATTTCATAACAAAAAGTGTAATTTCATTTTACAAAAAAAAATAAAACATGTGAGATATGGCCGACATTGTAGGACATGCTACAATTCTCTCTCTTTTTTTCTCTTTCCTTAGTTAATTATTTTGGCGGGCCATACCAAAAATATTACTTAATAATATTTTTCTTTCTCCCCAATTTTCCTCTTTCTCTTTCTCGCTCTTTCCCTCTCTTTCCTATAGGCCACTCAAATCCACAAAGGGTCACTTCCAACCGTAACTCGCCTCGAGTAGAATTCTCTTCCAATTCATTTGGTCTTCCTCTCGATTTCAACTTTGATTTAACCTAAGGATGTCATCTCCTCCAAGCCCGAAGAATTCCAACGGTCAGAAACAAGTTTTCACAACACTCTCAGATATTATTCCTACTCCAAATCTTGAATCCCTCCTTCCTAAATGTCTCATAGTTAAAGTCCTCTCAGAAAAACCTCAACACGTTCAAACCCTCAAAACCAGTCTCCTCCACGCCTGTGGAATCAAACATCATGTTGAAACCAACTGCATTGAAAAACATATAGTGGCATTTGTCATCAATGACCACAAGGAAATCGCCAGAATTATCAAAGAATGTCCATGGAACTTCAAGGCACCCACACTACAGTAACCACATGGCACCCAAATAAAATATTCGACGATATCGACATCGCTCAAACAGAAATCTGGGTTAGAGGTTATGACATACCCAACAGTTTCTGGATGAAGGACTGGTGAAATCAATAGGTAATGCAGTGGGTGAGTTCTTACACGCAGAAATCTCAGGCAGGAACATGTGGGATAAATTCATACGTATCAGAATCAAACTCAACACCAATAGTACCATCACCTCCCGCTGCATGGTTCGTGTCTCCAAATGCTCCCCCTTCAAAGTCAACATAAAATATGAAAGGCTTGGGGAATTTTGCTACTACTGTGGAATGATAGGCCACCAAATGAAGGTATGTAACCTAGCCTCAAATCTGGATATTCTTCCTAGTGATTGTTCTTTTGGTCCATGGTTAAACTCTGAAAATAACCTTAACCACACCAAACCTCAAACAATCTCCAATCCTCTCCCTATTCCAGATGATACCATCCTCAGTATGGAAAATGTCAAATTGATAAACCCTAGTTTGAACCATCCCCTCCCCATACCCTTCCCATCTGTCCAATCAGAAGAACCAATAGCTATTGAACACATGGCTATACCTAATACAGGGGAAATCAACAAAAAAGATAACCATGAAAAGTTGTTAGAACCCTCTCACCAAACCCCAGGCAAATCCCAAGTTGATACTGATAAGAATATTGATAAACAACTATTTGACCCTTCTAAAAAGTCCTCTTATGCTAAAGGACAAAACCCTTCAAACACCAACACTCAAAAACAAGTCCACTTTAACCTTAAAAATCCCACATGTCAACCACCTACCACCCTATTTGATGTTGATCAAAACAACACCAACAATAGCCCATGCTACTATCAAAACAAGCTGTCAAAAACTAAAAAAAAAAAAAAACACTCTAAAGAGCCACAGTACTCTCTAAATGCCACAAGAAAATCCAATTCAGGAATGAAGACCACTCTTCTCATAATCCTCCCAAGGAACCTGAACCTACCATCCCTGCTAAAAACAATCAAGAACAAACCTTACCAACTCACCCTACCATGGACCTAATTAACAATAACAAGAAACTCTCTGGACTTGAGGCAAAAGTTACTCGCCAATTCAAGTCTTTCAAAACCAAAAACAGTGTCATTATGGAGAACACCACCAACAATCTCAAAGGAAGCTCTACAACTACTGAATCTACTGACTCCACTGCCTCAGAGGGGGAGCATGAGTAATGGTGAACAAAATCATTGCCTGGAACTGTCAAGGGTTAGGAAAGCCCGAGGCAGTTCTTGCTCTTGAAGGTCTCCTACACCTTCATAAGCCAGATATTTTATTCATCTCAGAAATCAAAACCAGCAATCTTCTCCCCATTTTCAAAGCTTTGAAATCCAATTCTCTCTCTCTCTCCATTCTTTCCCTCCCCCTATAGGAATTTCAGGAGGCATTTGCCTTTCATGGAAATCCAACATTTCTCTATCTATTCTCTCTCTCACTCCCAACTTCATCCACTGCAAAATCTATGATCATATATCTTCCTCTTCTTGGTTCATCATTGCTGTTTACTGTCCTTGTACCACTATCCCTAAGGAATCTTTCTGGAGTGCTATTAAAAACTTGAACATGATTGTTGGAAATCCTTGGCTCCTTATTGGAGATTTCAACTCCATTTTGAATCAAGATGAAAAATCAGGAGGCAAGCCTTTTGATTATGCATCTGAATCTATTTTCTCTGATTCCCTGCATGATCTTCAGCTCACTGGTCTAGGTTACAATGGCATTATTTTCACTTGGAACAACAAAAGGCCTGATCAAAACAACATCCAACTTAGGTTAGATAGAGGAGTAGCTACCATCCCTTGGTGTACTAAATTCCTTAACTCCTCCTTCATCACCTTCCAGCTATTTTCAGTGATCACAAGCCCCTCCTTCTGCTCACAGGCTTTCTCCAGCCCATAAACCAAAAACCTTTTAGGTTTGAGAATATGTGGACTCAAGAGAAATCATGTTACACCACCATCAATACCAATTGGAACCATATACATAACCCTACCCCTCCCTTTAACCTTCTTTACCACTTCAGAGCAGTCAAAAAAGCCGACATCATTTGGAATAAACAACATTTTAGGAACTGTTTCTCAAATATCAAAATGATTACTAACCAAATCTCTTCTTTACAGGTCAATCCTTACACAACTGCTAATAAGAGCAAAGAAGATGATCTCCAAGCTCAAGTGGATACAATCAGGAAGCAAGCAGAAACTTGTTGGAGCCAAAAAGCCAAAATCAAGTGGATCAATGAAGGAGATGCTAATATTAAATTCTTCCACTTGTCGGCCATCTTCAGGGGTAAGACAAACAGAATTCATTCCATTTAGGATGAATCAGGTAATATCTTATCCTCCAGGCAATCTATTGGCTCAATTTTCCAAAGCTACTTTATTGATATTTTTATCTCTGATTTTGTTACTGGCAATCCCCTCCCTTATCCACCTAACCTTGATAATCTGTTTAAGCTTGTGATTTTTGAAAATGACTTCTCTGATCTTTGTTGTCTCCCCTCTCCCAAATCCATCAAAGATATCATTTTCCACATGGACTCCAATTCAAGTCCTGGCCCAGGTGGCTTCTTTCCCCTTTTCTTCAAGCATTACTGGTCTATCATAGGTAAAGATGTGGTTAACACCATCAGAAACTTCTTCAGTGGTCAATCTATTCCTGATGTTTTTAACCACACTTTCATATCTCTGATCCCTAAATCTGACAATGCTTCCTCCACTAGGAATTACAGGCCCATTAGTCTATGCAATGTCATTTACAAATGCATATCCAAGATCATAGCTAATAGATTAAAAACTCATCTTAACAGTTGCATTTCTCCTTTCCAATCTGCATTCATCAAAGGTAGGCATATCCAAGATAACAATATTATTGCTCATGAACTTTATGCATTACCTCAATGTTAAAAAAGGTAAATCCTGCTTCATGGCCATAAAAATTGACTTGGCTAAAGCCTTTGATCATGTATAATGGCCCCTCCTTCTTAACATTCTCTTGCTCCTAGGGTTTAGTCCTATTTTTATTAAATGGATCTCTATTTTCATCACCACCAGCTCCTTCTCCACTCTCATTAATGGCTCTCAGTTTGGTTTTTTCAAACCAACTAGAGGAATCAGATAGGGAGACCCTCTCTCTCCCTACATCTTCCTCTTCTATGTTGAACTCATCTCCAGAATCCTCACCTTGGAGGAATACCTTGGTAATATTTATGGTGTCAAGATCTCCAGACACTCTCCTGCTATTACACATCTACTACATGCAGATGATTTTACTCTATATTGTAAGGCCACCACTGAAAATGCTCTCACTATTAAAAAATGTTTTCAAAAGATAGGTAACTGAAGCAGTCAACACATGAACCCTTCTAAGTCCTATATCCACTTCAGTGTCAATGCTAACTCTGAAACCAAAGCTAACATTCTTAACATCCTCAATCTCTCTGAATGTCTTCATACTAAAAAACATATTGGAGTCCATTTCTGTAGAACAACCTTCAAAACAGCCTCCTCCACTCCTATCATTGATTTTCTCTCCAAAAGATTGTTTGAATGGAAAGGCTTGAACCTCTCATTAGCTAGTTAATCCATCCTCATAAAAACCTCTGCCCATGCTCTCCCCTCCTACTCCATGTCTTTATTCTCTCTCCCCTCCCATGTTTGTGCTAAGCTTGACTCTATTATGATGAGATTATGGTGGGGTGAAAACTCTAACCACAATATTCTCCCTCTCAAGAGTTGGGACTCCATTTGTAGACCTAAAAACCAAGAAGGACTTGGTTTCAGGAAAATGAAGGACCAAAATGATGCTCTCATCTCCAATCTTACTTGTCATGTGGCCAATAACTCTAATAAAATGTGGGTCAAAGTGTTGAGGTCTAAATATGTTAAAGACAAAAACTTCTTCTCTATGGATCCTCTTAAATCTAGAACATCCTGGATCTAGAGTGACATATTCAAAATGAGACCCCTCATCCTCTCTGGTGCATGTTTTACCATCTCTTGAAATTCCCCTCTCTCTATCTGGTCAAACCTCTGGATTCCCTCTCTCCCATTCTTCCTTCCTCATGTCCCTCCTAACAATGTCAATACTGATAACATCCTTACTATAGCAGGCCTATTCCATCAGGATACAGGTACTTGGAACTTCAATAATCTCAATAGCTTATTTTCTTAGGAAACAATCAAAGAGATTATTAAAGTTCCAATCCAATCCTCTCTTGACCCCCCCCCTCCATTGTTTGGACCCCCTCTAAATTAGGGATCTTCTCCACCAAGAATGCTTTCAATCTTATCTCTTCTCCTACCACAAACCATGATCCCCCCCCCACCCCTGTGGAAAAGAATCTGGTCCTTCAAGCTCCACAACAGACACAAAATCTTTCTCTGTAAAGCCTACAATGACATCCTCCCAACTAGAGTGAGACTTAATAAACTCTTCCATATTCAGGATCTTACTTGTCCCCTTGTGCTCTACTGAATCTGAGTCTTCTACCCATCTTTTTGTTATCTACCCATATTTTTGTTAGATGTAGATATGTTAAACAGATCATGCTTGCTTCTAAGTGATCATTTAATACTGATAACTATCTTAATCTCTCTATTACTGATTGGATTCAGTTTTTTCTTCAATGCAGGCTCCCTGGTGAGGCTAGTGAGACTCAAAACTTGGAATTCATACATTTCTTGTGCCATCACTATGGAGCAAATCTGGTTTAACAGGAACAAGGCCACTCACAACAAACAATCCTTGCCTCATGTGGATCTGGCCAAATATATTGAACATGAAGCTCACCAGCACTCAATGGAGCAATTCTCAACAACAACAATCAAAAAATTCCCTCTTGCCTCCATCTGGAGAAAGCCCCATGGAACTTGGATTAAAATCAACATTGGTGCCTTCTACTCTACACAAGTGATGACCTATGTCTCACTCTGAAGAGACTCAAATGGCTCCATTGTCCATGCAATGGCAAATCCAACTCCATGCCTTGATGAAATATATGTTGAAGTTAGAGCAATTCTGGAAGCTTGCATTTTGGCAAATTCTTACAAGTTAAACTCCATCAACTTCGAATCAGACAGCCTGATGGCAATTAAGATGATCCAGGATCCGACCATGAACCTCAACTTCTCTGCTTTCACTGCAATTGTTGAAATTATAAGATTCTGGGCATGTTGGCCCAAGTGGACTTTTGAGTACTGTCCTAGACATATAAATCGAGCAACGCAAAAACTTGCATCGTGTTGGAAAGGAGACATTCCCTCCATCTCACTTCCAAATTCAGTCTTTTGTGATGGGGGTTTCCCCATTGTAAACTATTCTTAATGATTTTATTCTAATTCATCAAAAAAAACCTTAGTTCATGTTTGGTTCGTTTTAAACTATTTAACCCATTTGGTATTGCTACTATAATCATTTTACTTCATTTACTAATTGCCTTGATTGATCATATAATTGTCCGTATACTACAGTACTCTCACTAACTAAATCTGATTTGGTTGTCAATATTGTGAGCCACTTTAACTAAAAAATGTGTGAAATGTCCAATTAGCCTCTGGAATAATTCTGTCCCACGCCAAATAACAGCCATCATCATTCAAAATACTCACTCAATTCATTCGATTGAAACGTTACTGTGTCGTAACTAAAATCCGATGACACAACGATTCAAACTCAGACGATGTTTTCCATGAAGCAATTGGTTCTTTTAACATTTCTAACTCGATTAATTTTAGAACATTGATAACTAAATTATATGCTCTTTTAATGTAGTAAGAATTACAAGAAGGCATTGGTAGTAAAAAGTAAAACTCGATTAGCTATAAATTACAATAGTTGGAGATTAGAATATTAGAAAGCCATATCTATGATTACATGATTTATTTCCTAGTCTTTGTATTATATAGACATCTCATATGACCTCATAACCCCTAGTCTATATGGTTATTTAAGCTCAAAATGAGGTTTTATGATCACAACAGACTCTAGGATGTGCAAATGTAAATATTACAAAAATGTAGGATACACTATTTCCTTCAAACGGATGTTATAATCACAAGAAATATCATTGGCTCAATAGTTGCAATATTTACACGAAAGAACTAACACCCGCATATGTACATATGCAAAAACCAGAGAGCTCATGTACAAAAGCTTCACTTACTAGAAATTACTATTGACCACAGACCGTAAGATGTGTTGTAGTAGTTGTTTTTCTACAAATATCTATGTTGCTGATCACAACAGAGAGGCACGAAGTTATCCCCAACTTCGGAAAATCCTTATACCACATTCTTGACCTTTGAAATGAAAGATAGCTTTATTGAGGTTCGAAGAAGAGGTCTTCTTTGTTCTTATAGATTTCAAATAATTGCTTAGAGTAGTTCGTGACCAATTTTCTACAAAACTCCACCCCCTTTCCATTAAATTCTTCCAACTCTTCAACAGACTTCCTTACATCACCTTGTGAATCTTCATTAGTAAGAAATTCAGCCAACTCACTGGCCGTATAAGATTGCAGCCGACAAATTTCAGGAATCACGAACACTTAGATAACCAATGTCGCATGAATGAAGTAATATAAACTAGTTCGTGCATGCATACATATTATAGGAGATAACCCTTGTCAAAATAAAGACAAGTATAAGAATCTCACATAAGCGCATGAATTTGACTAAAACCTCTTCCATTAAGAAGTATAGTAGCTTTACAAGGTTTTTCCTCAGATGTTTGATGTCAATAGATAGCACAAACTGCCTTCATGCATAGTTTGGGACACTTGCCAATATTAGCTAGCATATCTGCTTCGTACTCCCACTTTTTTTGTCTTTTCTTTCCCTTCACAAGTTGGATATGATCTCATTGAATGCCACATTATCATCGATGTACTATTTGAGTTGCTTGAAGAGTCATTACCACATTACCAGAGAGAGGTGTTTCAAAAATTTCATCAAAACTCGAGGCAAGAGTTGAAACATCTGAACAACTAATAATAAACCCACCCAAGCTTTCATCTTCTGACTCATCCTCTTTAATCTTGTCTTCATCTACACATTCATTCCCAACCTTGGGGATTTCTCTTTCGCTTCTGACACTTCTAGAAGAAGAATTTTTTGAAACACCTCTCTCTTCCCTATTTCCCAACCTAATCAGGCGTCTCCTAGAAGTAACTACCTCAAACTTATCCTTGAAGAAGACTCGTTGAGAGAGATGATGTTCGGGTCAGTGTCCGAACTACATCCCATCAGATTCCTACTCATGAGTTCACAAGGAACATTTTCATCACTATGATTATCACTCTCACTGGTGACTATTCTAGAGACTCTTCTCTTCTTACTAGTTGGAAGATATGGTCTTTTTCTTTTCTCCTTATAGCAAAGAATCTCATCTTCATCACCATGTTGTTATGGAATGTCTGCAGGTCGATAACCTCCATTCAACTCCTTTCCAACCCCATTAATTCCTAATCTAACACCATTTGAACTCTAACACACTTTCCTTCCCTTACAATCAATATCACTTAAATGAACAATACTCAAATCATCGTCAATGTCACTGATGTCAATGGGAGCCAACAGATGTCTACAACCCGGGGTAGGAGGGTAAATGCTATTACAAGAACTCCATTTATCGCTAAATTCCAATCCTTTTCTAACACTAAACTTTAACTCGCAACTATGGCCTCCGTTCATTCTTCCAGTTGTTATAATCAGACGAGTGTCTGCAAGAGAGCAAACAAGCATGACAACCACAATACTCTTCACTCCCAAACCCAAACACAAATATTTTTAGTCCATCACCAAAGTATTAATTCTAGCTAAATAGTTAACGATTCGTTCAACTAAGTTCTAAAGAATCAGGAAGAATAACTTACCTCCTGCATTTTCATCCTCGTTTGCTTCATTTTCCGTTCACACATTGAAATTGTGCACCGACGCACCTACTTCATTCATCTTTGCTAAACACACTCCCATTTTCGTTGTTCCAATCAACAATTGGTTCTGCAACTCGACAACCTGCAACTCTAGTTCCTTACATTTTGTTTTCCAAGTATCGGCGTCTCTCTCGACATTGTTCTTCTCACACTCCAACACTTTGTTTTCGATAATCAACTGCGTAACCTTGTCCTCTTCCACCTCGTTACCATTTTGAATTTTGAGTTCTTCATTCTTTTGCTTCAACATTCTCAACTCATCCTCCATTTTCAGTAATTTGAGTTCCATAAAGGCACAATCTTTTGTACATTTACCTTGAAGTTGTACACACCCAGTGCATTCTTTCTTAATTGTAATAACATAATTTTTGTCATCGTTACCTTCTGGTTCCTCCATTTGTGTTTCCATATCCACCTTGCAAAGTGCAAACCTTAAATTCAGAAAGAAAAATAATAATAAAATGTTCTAATTTTCTTAAAACTTCTGAAAAGCAAACAAAATTCTGATGAATATAACATATAAATTAGGAAAAGGAAAGTGAGGTTTGATGGAACTTACAAAGAAAAGGGAATCAGAAAGTGGGAGAATGAAACGACGGTGTTTGAACCCATTTTCCCACTCTTACTACGCCTTCTTGGAAGATTACATGTAATTTACGGAAAATATGTAGTTTCATAACGCTGGAATTTTTACTATTGAACCCATTTTTCCAAAACGAGGAGGGGCGCTTACTATTTCCATACTGATAATCGGGTCAGTCATTTTAAACATGCCTGACACTGGATTAGGAATGAACAACTAAAGAAAAAATAAAATACTATGCAAGTCATATAAAAACCCATTATAGCTCATATAATGCCAAACCAAATGTGCCCATATTGTACACCTTAATTATATATCTTATTGGATATTCAATTTGTCTTCTAATACTTACACATGAATTTTATACATATTATTTCATGGAACAAATGATTGTTATGAATCAGTGAGCCATTATATTAGTTCCATATTTCTTCACGTATTAACGATAAAATAGTTCAACAATAATTTACTATCTTGAATTTAATATATTGTTAAATATTTTTCTAAAGTCAAAAAATAATATATTAAGATAATGCTACTTAATAACGAATAAAAAGATTAGGCGATATAATTAATTAAGTAAAAATAAAACTCATATTGGTGATGCAATACCACCCAACCCCCGGGGAGGGTAATTTTATGATATTGATCGAGTGGATTTTTTGGGACGGTGATCCCGAGCCTGAGAGAGGGAGTGGTATTTTATTAATTTTTTGAGTAAAAGAGGGCTACAAGTGGTGGAATTCAATTGGAGAGTGAGATATAATGGAAATAACTAAAAGTAAAGTACAAAGCTACTGAAACAAGTGTGCATTAACTGAGAACTTGCCAAAATGTTGCTGAAGAGTTGTTGTTGTGGGATTGTTAACAAGTCCCTATTTATAGGACTTTCATGGGGGGTCGAATGTCAATCACGACAGATCTTCTGCTAAGAGTTATTGCTTTTGTAGAGTCAACCAATGGGATAGGTCTTCTTCTACACCAATGAATGTTTCTGACAAGGCTGAACTATAGATAGACTTCTTTTGCGCCAATAGTGATCGTCGGTTGGGGGAGCCAATCATGGGAGACTCTTTTGGTCCAACGGGTGGTGTTGACATACTGAACCAATGAGAGTCGTTTCTTTCATGTCCAATAACTTATCTTCTGCGGGAGATGGCTAATCAGGATTGCTCTTCTCCTTATATATGGTGGATAGTTAGAAGTTGTTTCCTATGGATTCATTCATATTGAATTCCCTCTCGAAGCCTCTCATTTATTAACATTGCTGCTCTTTTCATTCATGCTAAGAGTTAGGTAAGTATAATTGCATAAGTGTTAGTGACATATTTCTTTAAGTGTTGATATGATAGTCATTTGGGTTGGATATCCTCGAAAATATATCCGGGTGAATCGTTCCGAGACAGATTTGTATAAGGTTGTTTAGTGTCGTTCGAGTCGGGCTCGTATGGAACCTATTTTAGGAGACTCATGGGGTTTAGGCTAGATTCGCTTAATTAGGACACGTGGGTTGAGTGGCTTTCGAAATAGAACTCGGAGAAAATTAGCGAGTGTGACCTTATAGGTCATGACCCTACCAATGGGGGTGTACCTGGCGTTACCCGCGAGGCGGATATAGATATCGGGGCAAAGAATTTCAGCGGTTTACTCGGATATGTCCCCCGTGATAGGAGGAGTAATCGAGTGTCATCGAGAAAGAGAGCCATTTGAACGTTCCCTATTAGGAGAGGATCGGGTAAGGCCCGAGGGGTGCAACCTGACGCCTTCCAGTTGGTATGGTTAGTGGGTGATGGGGCGTGCATTAGGTGTAAATACAATAGAATAAATTTCAGCACAAAATTGTTACACATAAATCCCACTATGTTGCAAGTGCACGAATCAAGTAATAATAAAATAGAAAGTATAGTTACGAACCAAGTATCGTATCCCAATGGAGTGATGGTTGTATGTATGAATCACTAAAATGCAAAAACACTAATTACTGCCACTATTTTTCTCTTGTGTTTGCAAAATGTGATGAATTCTTAGGAATGATTTCTAAAATAAGAATGTAATGAATGATTTTTATGCTAAGAATGCTTAATCGAGAACGCTATGAAATTAATATAAAAGTGCAAAAATGATCGAATATCTTTTTGGGTATTTGGTTTTTAAATGCAAGAAAACAATTAAGATACTTATTTTAATGAAAGCTATTAAACTATGAATGTTATAAGATGAGAGATTAACTAAGCTAAACTAAACTAATGCTAGAGAATAGAAATAGATGATTGATTTCTTTTAGGTTGTGAACAATGGTTGAAGAGATTGTTTAGAGGTTGGGTTTCACAATGACTTAACTTAGTAGTTCATAGACAACCCAAATATATTTACTTACCGTACTTGATAGTTATTTGATGGTTGCATGTCTAATGGATTTGTGATATATGGCATGAGCTATACGAACCATATCTCTTTGAGTCTCTAATAACCTACCATATTAACAAAGTCTTTAAGATAGCTTGAGAAAAGCTTATCAAGTGTACCTGCAACTACTTGCGGGAAGAAGGAAGAAAATAAGTCCCCAAAAACACAACATTGGCAAAGGATGGAGAATCGTGAGGCACAGCCAGCCTCATTTCATCACACCGCAGTACCTCAAGCCCCAGCCATAGAGGAACCAGGGTAGAGTACGTCCACATCCTCAGAAATGTATTTGACAACCAGGTCAACAATGTCCTCAGTCGAGGCAAAAGGGATGCCTACGGGGTCCATCTACACTTTTGAACAACTCACCCAGTTGTTCGCGAGATAGTTTGTGTGTAAACTCTGCTTCCCGAAGACCACCGACTAACTGTTCAACATCAAGCAAGAAAAAGATGAGATGATTCGATATTTGATGAGGAGGTTTGCTAATGGAATCATAGACGTTCCCCACGTTAACCCGTGAATGCTATCGGATATATTGGTAAATAGGCTCCGGACTGGCAACTTCTCTAGCTACTTGATGAGGACCCATATCAAAGACCTCGAGGACCTGATGCAAAGAGTCGAGTCCTTCATGCAGATGGAGGAAAATCTTAAAGCCACGGAAGAATCTGGCCCTTTTGGGGGTAAAGGCAAGGACAAGAAAGATGACAAAGGTACGGTCATGAAAGAGAATAAAGTGAAGAGACACCTTGAGCTAATGCCGCTTCCTCCCATGACGGCCACCCCAAATGAGGTTCTAAATATCATGGGGGAAGAAGAGAGCTCCACTGGCCCCGACCCTCCAAGGAACCCTTAAAATATAGAAAATCATCGATCCAAGCCATAGCCTACTTCAACGACTCATCAGACTTCTCCAGACACGCAGAAGTCAACTGATAACGTTGCTTGTAGAATGTGCTCTACTAGCCTTTCGTTATGACGAGCTAGGTTGTCCAAAATCATGGGAAAATGAAATAAACGTCAAGTCAAATAAGCAAAGGTCATAGGAGAAACATAAGAAGGGACTTACCCTAGCAGTCAGACCATAGGCTGGATTATGGGGTTGGTTGGGCAAGAGTCCGCGGAAGTAGCAGGCATCTATCTCGAACACCATCCGCTCATGGACGATCTCCTTGCACTTCCCCTCCATATCCACCTCATTGGAAAAGATAGAATCTCGACCAATAATAGGAAGAACCTTTGGGGTTTCTAGCTCTTTTTGTAGCGCTTCCACAGCCACGGAGCCTGGAACAGAAGAGCTCATCTCCAACTCATCGATCTGAGCCATAGCCTACTTCAATGACTCATTGGACTTCTCTAGACGCGCAGAAGTTGATTGATATCACGGGCCATGCTGTCCGAAATTCTTAAGCTCTACTAGCCCTTTTGTTATCATGGTCCAGGCTATCCGAGATCACAGACAACTGAAACAAACACCAAGTCAAATAAGTAAAGGACAAAGATGAAAGATAAAGACTAAAAAGACCAAAAATATACTTACCTTAGCAGCCAAACCATAAGCTGAATCACGATGTTGGGTGGGCAGGGGTCGACGAAAGTAGGCAGCATTCGCCTCGAACACCATCCTCTAATGGAAGATCTCTTTGCATTGTCCCTTCATATACGCCTCATTAAAAAAGACAAAGTCTCGATCGATGAGAAGATGAAACTTTGGGGTTTCGTCATAAGAAGAAACTCGCTTCTGAGGCAGGAGGAAAAGCAGTGAAGGGACCTGGAGACGAAGTCATCATTCCTTCGACAATATGACCCCAACATTCCCCGAAGGCCCCTTAGGGAGTCCTCTTTGTGTCAGAGTTGGGTCCTGCTCCTCAGTACTGAAGCTCAGAGGAGCATCAACAATTCCCACGGCCTCAAAGCGGGGTTTCTTGCTTAAATAACAGAATACGACAATTATCAATAAAATGTTACTTACAAAAGGAGAAAAAAAAGAACCACATGAATAAGTGTTCACCTGAAGCACCAGCAGAGGTACCCGAGGGACGACTCTTCTTAGATGAGAAGTAGTGGCAACGACGGCTTGGGCAACCTCTTTGGAAACTTGGACCCAGGGCCCGGTCTTTTTCTTCGTCAAGGGGGTATCCACAACAGCTCGGAGCATGTATCAATAACCATTAGGTAGAATATTTGAGTGTTCCCCCTCTCTTTTTTCTTTGCGGAAAATTTCTTTGTCGCATCTGAAGTAGCCGTAGTCAGCTCTTTGGAAACATCAACAAAAAGCTTCAATGAGAAAGGCGAACATCATCAAAGAGCACTTTGGAAACAACAAAGAGTCACATTTGTTCCCCTATAAAAGGAAAATCAAACACAAAAACATGAATACGAAGATTCGTTCACAACTAAGAAAGGATAAGGATAAAGAAAACCTACAAAAGTACTCGTCGTGACGCAGATCCTTAGGCAAAAGAGAAAATGATAGAGGGTCGATGCAAGCCACCTAACATAAACAGGATAAGGTTCTCCCTTAACCTGGACATGTCAAAGAGACCTGGATTCTAAGGACCATTATGAAGCTCCTTAAAACATATTTGGGACCCCTCGCAGTCAGGATCTAGAGGCCTTTCGTCTTCCACTTCCCACTGAGTCCTCACACCCAGTTTTCATATGCGTCCCTACCTTTGAGCTTCACAACGAAGAAGCGGCTATTCCAGGAACCCACGGAAAAAGGATTCGCGACAAGGAATTGGAGGTTGTCGCGAGGAAATTAGTGGTAGATGAGAGTGTTCGTCTTACTAGTGCCAACTTGATACGTAGCAAGAAGTGACTTAAGACGTACAAGTCAGCCCGAGCAATCAGCAGCACAGCCAAAGCCCAGCCAATACTCCATAGAAATTCTCTTTGAGCTGACTCGGGAAATCTCCAATGTGGTTAAGCACCTCCACATTCCATTGGAGGAAGAAATGGCAATGACTGCCAGGTTTTCTTCTCGTAAATATCAAATACTGGGCAGGAAGAGCATCAGCACGGTCCTCCATGCAAGGGGCTTTTACATCCAAAGTTCGGACATCATTATGATACCGAAGTGATAGACTCTTCACCTCGTTGAAAGATATGGTGCTTAGCATATCTGAGACAGGGTCAAACTACCTCGTACATGCATCCTTCGTGTCGGATTTTGTCTCAGGGGCAACAGTCTTCTTTTTCTTCCTTGAAGATTCAGGATGGGCCTTCTACTTTATCCTAACACCACCAATAAGGCGTAGAGGGCACATGGAGTGATGATTTTCATAGGATTAGCGCTGACTTCAGTCACACGAGAGTAGATTTTTGCCGCATCTCCAGCGGGAACCAGAAGCGGTAACAAACGTAAGAGAAGAATGGTTAGGAGAAGCCACTGAAAGCAAGTAAGAGAAGAGAGGATGAAAAAGTGCTAAGTTGGAAAAAATCAAGAGAACTTAGAAAAATCCTTAAAGGCAAATGATAGCGTGGAGACGATCAACTGGCCATGATTTACTAACAAATGACAAAAAACTAAGGCACAAGACCGCCTAGTTATTGCAAATAAATTGTTCAAATCAAAACACGTGTCACACGTGGTTAATACCCACCGCGAGTTGAAAGGCATCACTGAACAACCCACTCGCGCACTATGCAGACAGTGTTTTTAATCCGAAGGGACAGGGGCACGTTCCCACATCTGTCACCATGGAGTAACGGACAAGATCCACAACGACGGTGTTTCAGACAGACAAAAATAACTAAACTCTTCCTCTTATCTGAGACCTCCCTCAAGAAAGTTGTCATGATCCCAACCCGAAGCGAAAAAACCCAACTCACAAGTCTTCAGCCTCATATACCATGAACCAACAGACTTTGGAAACATATGATAATGCAATATACAACAGGCAAGGAAAGGACCATAATACATCAGAAGACGTTTCAAAATAGGCCGTTCATATACGGAGATCACAATCACCCGCTTACCGGAAGGCCCAATAATGGCACATAAAAAACCAGGCGAAATATTTTTTTTGCCCTTTAATTTTCTCCAACTTCAAGTTTTGCCCTTTCTCTTTTCGGGCTTAGATAATGCCCGCTAATTTAATTATTTTAATAAAAATTGCCCCGCTGGCTTTAATTTGGGCGAGCTCCAAGTCCAGTCTACGTGGCAGTTGAACTGGCGTGCAGATGATTGCCACTTGGCTCCACGTTATTTTTTTTTAGATTGTTGAAATATATACAAAAAAAAAATATTTATTTATTAAACACAATAAGATGTCTAACTCCTTAAAAACAGTATCTTTATTTTTTAAAAATAATAACATATTTAATATAAAAAATAGAAAAATTATAACTAATAAATTTTAAAAATAGAAAAATTATAAAATTTATTATATAATTCTAATTTTAAAAACTTATTATTTAATAACTAATAATTTTAAAAAGAAAAAGTCAGAAAACTTAACAAGAAATCTTCCAACATTAACAATATTTTTCTTCCTCTTATAATTAAACCTTGTCGATAATTCCATTTAAATAGCTTAATAGTTAAAATAAAACTGAAAAATAAAAAATAATCTTCACTACCCCCGCCCCCCGGCAGCCCACCACCACCACCACACGCCCACCACCACCAATGCCACACGCCCAATTGACCGTCTCCGAGACCCATCACCACCACACGTACCACCAACACAACCACACTTTCACTACAACCACACGTCCACCACCACCACACGTCCACCACCACCACACGCCCATCACCACCAACACCACACGCCCAATTGATCGCCTCCGAGACCCACCACCACCAGATCTTTTCTCTCTTTTTATTTTTTCTTTTCTCAGTCGAAGAAGAAGAAGAATTCCTTCTTCTTTTTCTTTTCTTTTTTTTTCAAAATTCTTTTTCTTTTTAGTTTAAAAAAACTGTTATAATTCTTTTTAGCCCAAAAATATATATCATTGAAATATTTTTGTTTTTAATATTTACTAGTAAATATTAATTTATTAAATATTTTAAAATAAACTTTATATTAAACTTGAATTTATACATTATTTTTTATGATTTACAACAATATATAATAAGATTTCATGTAATTTTGAATTGAAAATAAGTATGCAAAATTTTTACTTTTTTGTTTTAGATTAATTAAAAAAATATTATGGTGCATGACATGTCGTCCTAGTGGCATCCTAGTCAGCTGCCATGTAGGCTAAAATTGAACCAACCACAAATAAAAGTCGGTCGAGCAATTTTTATTAAAAAAATTAAATTAGCGGGCATTTTTAAGCCCGAAAAGATGAAGGGCAAAACTTGAAGTTTGGGAAAATTAAAGGGCAAAAAAAGTATTTTGCCCTAAAAACCAACACCGTACGAGGAGCATCTCCAATACTATCATACGTATTAATTGTCCACTTGGAGAAATCACACGTGTAATAAAGGAATGTCGATTATTATTAGCATAACCATCCTTGTACCACGGGTGACCCGCATTAACCAATGGCAATAGATTAATCTATCACGAGGCATTATTCAAGGACACTCATTCCCATCATTAAACAAGGTCAAGAGGCCACACTCTTAACTACGCTCAAAATTCTATAAATAGGAGAGGATTACCATTATAACCACCTCAGGTTCACATAACATACTTGTACTCTCATTACAGCAAAGCAATATATCTCTTTAATATTCCTTATATTTTTGTCCCTTCAAATATTTAGATGGCCTTCGTATTTTGGAACACTCTCGTATAAACAGTACCACTTAACACATTCACTCTAAGAATCATGGGATATATATTCACGACAATTTGGAAATTACCCAATCTAGAGAATTATGTGTTATAAATTAAAATACCCTATTTGATAGAGTATAAGGACTTAAATTACACACGCTTTAAATTAAGGACAAGATGTTCAATTTGGAAAGTTAATAAACCACGACTTAAGAGGCACTTGCTTTTGTTCCTTGGTTTATTCAAACTTATGTTGAAAATTATATTTCTGTTTTAGAAAGAAATTATAATCTCTTAAATGGTAAAGTTTATGAGGGGATATATCCTCCTCAAAACTCCTTTGAAAGGGACAAAATTAACTTCCTTCCTTTTGCAAAGTTAATGAAAAATGATACTTTACCTTTGACTTTAAGACACCTTAATGATATAATAAAACAACAAAATTATACTAATCTTTTCCTTGTTGTTTTAGGAGAACAAGTAGCGTCTCTTCATGACCGAGTAGAAACAATTATAAAAACTATTAATAATTTTCAGGTTGCTCAACCTAATGTTACCCCTCAAGCTATTAAAATAGCTACTCCTAGTTTCCAACCTCCTCCGGAGATTACTGATTTTAAATTAAAATCTATGGGAGAACTTGAGAAGATGCTTAATGAAAAATTTAAAGAGTTAAAATTAAGCACTTTAAGCTCAGAAATTGAGAAGAATCCAGATTATAAGACTGTGATTAATGAGCAAATTGAAAAGCTTAAGTGGGCGGATAGGCCTACACAACGTTTATATTATTATAGACGTCCTTCCCCAATGGACACTCTTCATGAAGAAAGAGAGTTTGTTGATAATAACTCTTATAATGGTAAGAGTATTTACGAATGGAATATTGATGGGAATACAGATTTATGATGTTGGTCATAGAATGCTTATGTATTCTACGATTTGTAAACAAAATGGTAACACTGATAAAACTGTTGCTAATATGATTATAGCTGGTTTTACTGGACAACTGAAAGGTTGGTGGGATAATTATTTATCTCAGGAAATAAAAAATAATATTTTAAATACTGTTAAAATTGAAAATAATATTCAATATGAAAATGCAGTCTATAATCTCGTCGTTACGATTATAGAACATTTTACAGGCAGATATGCCAACAATAATGAGACTATCAGGACTCTTTTGCAGAATCTTAGATGCAAAACCTTAACCGATTTTAGATGGTATAAAGATACTTTTCTAAGTAGGGTTATGGAGCTTCCTGAGTGTAATAGTTCTCATTTGAAGTCTAAATATGTTGATGGTCTTCCCAGCTTATTTGCTGAAAGAATTAGGAGAAATCTTAGAAAAAATAATACGTTGGTTCCTTACGATTTGTATACCTATGGTAATATTATAGAAACTTGTATTGAAGAAGGATTAGCTCTATGCAATGACATAAGGCTTAATCAACAAATTAAAAGACAAAATCTTATTGAGAGAAAACAACTTGGTCAATTTTGTGATCAATTTGGGATGGATACTCCTAAAATCCATAAACCGTCCTCATCTAAAAAAATAGGACATAAAAGAGATGGTACAGAACGTACTTATAGGAGAAGAAAGTTTTCTGCCAAAAGAAGGGAGAAAACTGATGAAAGAAAAATGGAAAGAAAAATCCAGCGTTATGATAAAAAGAGAGAAAAGAAAAATCTCGTTGTTTGTCATAAGTGTGGCAAAATTGGTCACTATGCCCGAAATTGTTGGGTTAAAAAGAAATTAAATAGTCTTGATATAGATGAAGTATTAAAAGAATCTTTATCTAAGCTTTTGTTAAATTCTGACAAAGACGGAACTTCATATGAAGATTCCAGTCTTGATGATAATGTTATTACAGAATTAAATCAAGAGGATTTTAGTTCATCTGAATCTGATGAATGCGATACTTGTCCCATTGGTCTTCCATGTGACAAAAAGCCATCAGAAGAAAATGATGATTATTTTAAACTCTTATCTCAGTTCCAAAATGCTAATAATATAAGTGTTCTTACAGATAATATCTTGATGGAAGTCCTTAAAAATATCAAGGACAAATATCTTAGATCTAAATTCATTGATATTTTTGCTCATAATGAGACAGAAACTTCTAAGGATAAGGATCAAACTCCTAAGCAATTACCAGAAGAGCCAAGGAGTCCTTATGGACCATATTCTATGACTGAAGTGCATAAAATTCTTAAAGAAAGAAAGGTAGGAAAAAATCCTACATCTGTTCTTGATTTACAGTTTGAGGTTGATAACCTTAAAGAAGAGATTAGAAATCTCAAAAGAAATACTAGAACTCTTGATATAAGAGTCTCTAAACTTGAAGATAATAATCATTCCAAGGAAGAAGTTGAACCTTCTTCTCATAATGAAATCAAAGATTTTAAAATACCGGATGATGATGGAGATTATTTATCAGTTATGGAAATAATCAAGTCTCAGAAATGGCATACTAAGACAACATTAATGATTGATAATTATTTTACAAAGCATTTCGATGTCTTATTAGATAGCGGAGCAGATTTAAATGTCATCAGAGAAGGTTTAATACCAACCAGGTATTTTCAAAAAACTACTCATGCTTTATCTCATGCAGGAGGGAAACCTTTACAAATTGAATATAAACTTTCTAAAGCTTATATTTGTAACAATAATACTTGTATTCCTACAAGCTTTTTGCTTGCTAAGGATATCACCAACCAGATAGTTTTAAGAACTCATTTCCTTACCAAGTTATTTCCACTTGGAATTACTCATGAAGGGTTAACCGGCTTATATGAAGGACATAAGGTTTTCTTTAAATTTAAAAATAAACCTTATACCAGGATCTTACATGAAATGTTTGATTCTATCTTTCATAAAGAAAAACAATTAAATTTTCTAAAATTTGAGATTGCTTCTCTTAATATTGAAAATGATCTTTAAAATCCTAAATTGCAAGAAAAGATTAAAATCTTAATAAATGATTTTACCATTACCATATGTAATGAACACCCTAATGCTTTTTGGGATAGAAAGAAGCACGTGGTTTCTCTTCCCTATGAAGAAGATTTTGAGGACTCTCAAATCAAAACTAAGGCAAGACCTTGCCAGATGAATAAAGAACATCTGGAATTATGTAAAAAATAGATTGATTCCTTATTACAAAAGAAATTAATAAGTCCGTCTAGTTCACCATGGTCGTGCACAGCTTTCTATGTTAATAAACATTCTGAACAAGAAAGAGGTGTTCCTCGTCTTGTGATCAATTATAAACCGCTTAATAAAGCTCTGAAATGGATTAGGCATCCTATTCCTAATAAAAAGGATTTACTTGATAGATTATATGATTCTATTATATTTTCTAAGTTTGATTTAAAATCAGGTTATTCGCAGATCCAAATCAACAAAGAGGATCGATATAAGACCGCATTCAATGTTCCAATAGGACATTATGAATGGCATGTTATGCCATTTGGTCTTAAGAATGCACCTTCTGAATTCCAACAAATTATGAATGATATTTTTACTTCTTATAGTGAGTTTATTATTGTCTATATTGATGATATTTTGGTTTTCTCTAAAACCATTGAAAATCATTTTAAACATTTAAAAATTTTCAAACAAATTATCATTAACAGTGGATTGGTTATATCTAAACCAAAGATGTCCTTGTTTCAAACCAAGATTAGATTTCTTGGACATTTTATTGAAAAAGGAAGTATAATACCTATTAATAGAAGTATTGAGTTTGCAGATAAATTTCCTGATGAAATTATTGATAAAACTCAATTACAAAGATTTCTGGGGAGTCTTAATTATATTGCTCCTTATTATAAAAATCTTGATAAAGACACATCTATTTTATATGATAAATTAAAAAAGAAACCTTGTCATTGGACTAAACAACATACTTTAGTTGTTCGTCAAATTAAAGAAAGAGTTAAAACTCTTCCTTGCTTAATGCTTACTAATCCAAATTGGAAAAAGATTGTTGAAACAGATAGTTCTGAGATTGGGTTTGGAGGAATTCTCAAACAAATCAACCCAGAAACCAAACAAGAAATTCTTGTTAGATTCCATTCAGGAAAATGGAATAATGCTCAAAAGAATTATCATACTGTTGCAAAAGAGATCTTAGCAATTGTTAAATGCGTTTTGAAATTTCAAGATGATTTATATAATCGGGATTTTATTATCCATACTGATTGCAAAGCTGCTAAATTTATGTTTAATAAAGATTTTAAACATGACGTTTCTAAACAAATGTATGTCAGGTGGCAAGCACATCTTGCACCTTTTGACTATAAAATTATTTATAAAAAGGGCGAAGATAATAGTCTTCCAGATTTCTTAACAAGAGAATATCAATTATGATTTTTTCAACAGTTGCAAGAGATATTAAATTCCTGAAGGAAACTATTATAAGATATCAGAATAATACTTTAGAAGAATTATGGCTTCATGATGAAGAAGTTAGACAGTTTATAATTTGTAAATTAAAACAAATGTTGAAAAGAAGAGAAAAAGTAGCAAGTATATTGATTGCTTAATGTTTTTTCATTCTTGCAGACATGCAGGGTAGAGGAACTACTCCATATTCTTATAGAGGACGAGGAGGCCGGGGGAAAAGTCCAGAATATCTGGGCAGAATGGAAAAACAGAAGCTTATAGCTACTGATCTGTCACATCAGAAAGAATGGCAGGAATTCCAAGAATCCAGAAAACAAAATTTGGGTAATACTCAAGAATCTGTTAATAGTCCAGATACAACAACATCATATGCTAAAGTTGCAGCTGATGAAGATATTCACATTGGGTTTGTTCATAACCTAAACTCAAAAGTCATTCTTCAATTAGAAGAATCTGATCTCAAATGGGAAAAAGAGCCTTGGACTATAGTCCGAAGGAAGCTTAATACAGCTCACTCTACTACAGGGTCTTATAAGTCAAGGATGTTTTATGAAACACTCCTCCAACACACAGGTTCGTGTGAGATTTCCCACTTTACAGGGGCAAAACCAGAAGTTTATAACTTCTCAAAAATTATAATTAAAAGTGTTATACACTGTGAGGAATGGGGATCTTCATTCTGTGAAAGGGAATTCATACACCCTAATTCAAAAACTCCAATTAAGTTTAATTATTGGGACTATTGCAAGGCATTTAATAAAGTGCTAACTTATGAAAATGATGGACATAAGCACACATGGTTCATAAAGATTTGTGGCAAAATCTTTGATAAAGACATACCAAATTAGTTTATTACTTGGTGGAAATTCCATGGTACTTCGGTGAAAATTTTACTGGAAGAATTCAAAGAGAAATTTAAAGTTTGGGTAGATATCTGTCCAAAAATTATTGAAAGGCAACATGAGATTGCATGTCCAGAAGATATATCTTCGTTCTTTTTCTTCACTGAATTTTCTATTCCATGGATCTGGAAATGGAGTCCAGAAATTGACAGGAATAAGGATAATATTCCTTGTCTTTATAGAAAGGGTCATTCAAAATTTTGGGGAAAAATGCTGAAAGTTAATTCTGAAACAAATCAGCATGAAGGTCAACAGACCTTAGATCTTATAGACGAAAAAATTCAGTTATACACAACTTTAGCTGATAGCAGATCCAAGAAGGAGAATCCATCTCCACTTGATTTAATCAAAAGAAAAATGCAATTAAGGACAGAGAAGATAGATAAACATAGTCTTCTAACTGCCTTTATTGAAGAGATCCAAAAAGATTTCTCCAGAGAATTTGAAGAATTAGAAGAAGATGCTTCTATGGAATCTGTTCAGGATGAAATCCTCCAAGATGCTCAAGACCCATATGAGTTTGACATTAATGATATTTTCCAGACTCTTAAAGATGTTGTTCAAGAAAAGAAACGAGGAAATTCCTCAAGCTCAGCAAAAGACATGATGAAATCATAAAAGAACAAAATGACGCATACCATGACGTCACAAGGACTTTCACTTTTATAAAGTTTTACTGTTTCAAAAACAGAATGTATTTTCTTTTCAAGTCCGGACTCTTTATATAGAGCCTTGTATCCGGCATTTTGAGATAGGTTTTTGGGGGGAACACTCTCTCTCTCTCTTGTAATCTTCAGTGTATAAATCTTTTAGTTAAATAAAATCTTTCGGTTTGGAGTGCTGTAAGCTTGGAGTTCACGTAAGTTTTTATTTTCTGTCTTACATTTATTTATGTTCTTTCTTGGCCTAATGGAAGGCTAAGTCTTTTCATGTAATGGATTGAATCCTTAATGTGTTTATCCTGGGAAATGGCAAAGAAACACCTTTCTTCCAAAGAACTAAAGAGTTTCTATCTAAGTTTATATTAATGGATTTGGTACAAGTTCATAACATGGTTGGAAGATTAATCTGGCAAATTTTAGACAGACATGTTTTGCAAAACTGTTTTCCCCTTCGTTGCCAGGGCTTGGCGTTTTGTGGGGAGTTTGTTGTTGAATTTTGCCTGGTTAAAATCTTGACGGATCTATTTTCTGTTAATATCCCCCATGTCTCACTCTTGTAGCTTATCTAATTAATATGGATGAAGGTGATCTTCTTGGGTCTATTTCTGAAAGCTCATGGTTTTCTGAAGTCCTTGAGTTCAGTATAGATCTTTGGGCTAAAGTCTGACACCTCATGGTTATCTGAAGCCCTTGAGTTCAGTATAGATCTTTAGGCTAAATCAATTTTTTATAATTTAAATTAAAAAACAATTATAAAACTTAAATTTCTAAGAGATGATAAGAATAAATTAATCCTACTCACTTTCTGACAAGTGAATTACACCTCTTAAAGGAGATATATTGCACCATTTAAAAGAGAGTAATGTGCCTATTTATTTTTTATAGAAATATAATACACATCTATTACGAAAAAAACTTACCCAGTCATGCCCATATTTAAGCATATGGACCTTGTTGATGTGCTTTTTTTTATTATTTATTTTTTAAATAGAAAATACTTATCACCTCATGAGTTGTTGCAAGTGCTCCAGCAAAAAATGTTTAATGCTTAAAGGTTTTAAAGTTCATTTTCTTATGTTATAAAAAATAGAAGATTTCCTTCCCATTAATTATATATTTCTTTTTCTCTCAAAAATGTTTAATGCTTAAAGGCTATTATGGCACGTCCAAGGAACTTTTAAGCCTTTTTAAGTATTAGACATTTTTTGCTCAATCACTTGGAACAACTCAGAAGGTAAAAAGCATTTTTTTTTAAAAAATAAATAATAATTAAAAGCATCCACCAAGGTCCACATACTTAAGAGATGGACCGAATTTTTTTCCCTTTTTTACACATTAGCTAGTGTTGTGCCAAAAACCATATATTTACTACTAGTTATATAGGAGTCAATTTTTTCAGACAGGTTAGAACCACCAATTCGATCAGTCAAACCTATAGCTATTTAATGTATTTAATCTGATCACCAACGATTAGTTCTTCAATCCAATAATTCATTAACCTAGTGCTTCTGCAAGTAGACATCATGTTAATAGTGAATATAATAATTTGAAGAAAGAATGGACGTAAATATCACTTTAAAAACATTTACAACGTGAATATCATTTTATAAACATTTACACAGAGGTAAATGTTTTGGACCTATAGTTTTACAAACAAATTTTTTTTAAAGAAGCATGTTCAATAAAATATGTTTTATTAAAATGTTATTATTGAAATGTTTATAATGAAATTAAGGGGTAAGGACGTTTTTGATACATTTATTTTATATTAATTATTTAGAAACTTGGACCCTTTTAACAAACATTTTTGTTTGGCAAAGAAAATTAATTGGAAATCTTTTTACAGCCAAGCGGGTTGCGGAAACTGAGTAAACCGCACTGAACTCCAAACGGGTTGGCCAAAATAAAAAGGGATTTAGGTCTTGCGGTGCTTTGGTAAACCAGACCAAATCGACCGAGGGCCAGCCAGCAAGCTGGGTTTGTAATGGATTTCTTTTTCCTGTTTTGGATGAGTCTTTTGTTGCTAGTTTTTAGGTTTTGTTCTTTTACATTGTTCCAAATTTGGGATTGGAAATTTGATGGAAATACTAAAATCTAAATACTAAAAATGGGGTATCATGATTAATATGTCAAAAAGTCAAATAATGTGGACTAGCAAATCTGAAAAATTTACTTGTGGGTAAAGAATAAAAGTAAAGCAAAGATGAAATAAGACCTCAGAGATCTTGGTGGATAAAGAATCATCAAGTGGGAATTTTTCCCATCAAGAGTAGCAAATATCATCCTTACATCACTGGTCAAATAATCAATTCAACCAAAAAAATGATCAAAAGAAAGTGAAAGATGAATTGGGTCGGAAGTAGCTGGTTGTGAATAATCACGGTTATATTCAGTGGGAATCCGATCGATTTTTTTCGTCACACCCAACTCATCACACACAGTAAAAAGCCTTGATTAAAGAAAAACAAAATAGGTACTATTATTATTATTATTATTATTATTATTATTATTATTATTATTATTATTATTGTGGTGGCTCAGACATCCAAGGAAGGATAAAAAACAGCATAAGCTCTCAAGCCCGGCGAAAGGCGAAAGCACTTAGGCGGCCACTGCGAATGTTCATGATTGTAAAAATGTATACTGAACATGCTCTAAAACTTTCAAGTAGTTATACACAACTTTAAATATCCAAAAAATCGTAATCATAAAATCTTCAGTAGACTGGCTTACGTAAAAAAAAGATATTGGTGAAATATTCAAGGAAGTTCACTTTGCATAGTTCATCGTAAAAATAAATTCAATATTCCACTATAATTGCATACTCAATGCACTGCAAAAAATGATAGTAGAGTGTGAATCCACAACTGTAGTTCAAAAGAAAAGGTGATACTTCAATATGCCAGTATTTACCGTAGACAATAGACACGAACAAGTCGAAGTATGCCCGACAAAAAGAAAGGAGCTACACTGATTGGGTGATTGGCTAAAATGAAACTTATGAATCAGGGGATATTGTTTAGTTTGTACTGGAAAAAAATGACGTTTGAACTTCCAGGCAGCAGGCTGGAAACTGAAGTAGCAGTGGCACACGATTCTCTACCAAGAATCAACGCCTAGGTTGGTGCAGACGAGGACGGTTACAGAAAACGCGACCATTGGTCCTCACGAATGCTCCCACGACTAAACTCATGCTCGCCCACATGATTGAAAATAATACGTTCCAAAAGCTATGTTGAACTGCAAAACCACAAGACAATGGGAATCAAAGTAAATCATGAAAATTTAACCATAAGAAATATAGAGCATCACCTAATTCATAAGCTAGAGTTCCACATTCACAAATCAAATAATCTCATCCCATGTAACCTTTGCAGGTTTGAACACCACTAGTCTAGTTTACATGGTTCACCATTCTTAGTCCTAGGAAGATAGAATGGAGTTATAGAATAACGTGACAACTGAGAGAAAATTTAAAAAAAGATTTGTAAGACCACGTTCGCAAAGAAACACAAAAAATGACGTTATCATTTACTAAAGAGATGTCCTTCATGAAACTACTAGGTAGGACCTCAAAGTAATCTATCAAAACCCTAGTAAAAAGATAAAAGTACAGTCTACCATTTAATATCACATTCAGAACCAGTTAAAATAAAACTTTGCATTGCACACCACAGGTAGAAGTAATCAACATTTAAAATGCCATAATGGAACGTACAATAACATCAACTACAGTACTTATCAGATACAGTTATTATCATAAGCAAAGATAGCCAGGTATCAGGCTGCAAAAAGAGGTAATATGAATAACAGGCCTGTTTTGCACAAAGGTTTGTCTACTGCAGAACAGGTGCATTTTCTCAATAAATAGAATTGAGAGCATTACATTTGCGCGCAATTCGTGGTCAATGACATGCTGTAGTAAAGACAAAAAGTGTAAAGTATCTGTTGCTTTGCAAATCATATATTCATTTGGATAGGAGACCTTATAAGCTCTGTATGTGAAAGCTATGTGCTACCAAACGTGCCGCTTCTAAACATTTCGTAGTAGCATCAATGATTTCATATTTTCTTCTTGCAAGACAATATCCTCAGAAACTTTATTTCCCATTCTAGTAGAAAATGAAATATGACTCGCAATATTTTGACTTTTAGAAACATTTAACAGCAAAGAAAGTCAAGTATAATTGGAAGTGTCGTAGTCAAGAGCACGGTTATCTCTTAATCGATAATTTCAAAACTTGATTCAACGAATTCAGCTTCAGATGGATGCTCAAGTTAGTTACACACTAAAACTGAAGGCACATATGAACTGAACTAACTTTGCAAAGATATGAAGCTATAGTTATTAAAATAAGTGGTTTCTGACCTCGTCTTAGTGACATTGATGCGAAGAAGAAGCCAGCCATAATCAGCACCATAGCCAGAGGAAAGGACTGCAGAAATGGAACATTAACATTTAACAGTCCAGTAAAAACTATTATACATAATTTACAACGAAAACCATTACTAGAAGAGGTAATTGAGTTAATAAAGAACTTAACATGCAGGGAACCTAGTGGCACATGGCTACCTTTTTGCTTTACAAGTGTAATAAAGTTGATGTTTGAGTACAGATATACATTCTCAACGTCCCATCTAAATCAAACAAAAGTAGCTCACCCAGAGACATGTAAGACAGATTCCTAGATTCCAACCCAATTTTAATTATGCACATAGCTAGAAATACTGGCAAAAAACATTTGCTCTAAATTTTACGCGTCTGCACTTGAATATAGCATAGAAATTTTTACATATAATCGATTCAAACAACAGGCCAAGTAATAGGAAATCCATAAAAATCTTTATATATATTCTCTCCTATATAATCAAACAACCGGCCAATCTCTGATTAGGGTTCAGAATTCCATTGTCGATAATAGAAATGTCTTCCGCATCTCTTTTGGATAACGCACCTCTGGCTAATACACCTGACTTTTAATTCACACTCAGAAACTTAATCTTCTTAAGATTATGAATAAAATTATATAAGTTAAACCACTCAAATCGGCTTTCAAAATGATTAAAAGTATCGGATTGTCCTTGAGAAAGAACTGTTGCAGTACCAATTATGGCCTACCTTTGGAACTAAAATCACTAAAAGATTCATATAGTTGCATTTCGTCAAAATATGTGGACCTTAAGAACATTGATCAGAAAAAAAGGCTGATACATTAGTCAGTTGACATACTATAAACTTATTTAAGTAATTAGGATGTAATCCTTGACTTTTCTCATAACAGAGAATATCCGGAGGCTATATTGGTATTAAAACAAATTGTACAAGGATTACCTTCAAGAATTGAATTAAGAAATTTGACAAAATGAAAGTAAGAAATAGCTAATAACTACTTTAACTTACAGCTACAGCTTCAATGCCACCTTTCTGCGCCGTAGGAGTCATGCTTCGGGAAACAGAAACAATGTAATGTCCTTGTACTAAATCAATTGCATCCTTCAGGAAGGGGAAAAAAGAAAGGAGAAAATTATCAGAAGTTTGACTGAATCATTAAGTGAGAGAATGAAATCCGCATAGTACTTCATATGTGTATCAGAAACTTATGAAGATACTAATGGATGATAAATGTGATCTCCCATGATTTCAAATCCATGTAAATAATTTAGGCTAAAAAGTTCTGCATAAATCAAACTCTAGCTTCCTTAAAGAGATCATGCCAAACATTTAAGGTTCCTAGCTACTATTGAGATTTTACCATATTCAGTTTAGACAATGTAAGGAGTTAATCAGTTTTATTTGGCACTGCCGGGTACATATTAAAACAAGAGCAAAGAGAAACAGAGAAAATCTATTAAGAACAATGATGTGTCTGATAAGTATAATTTAAAATATTTGGGATAATTTGGAGCAGATGTGGAACCCATGGTGGCATAAAAAACTCCGATAGCTATGGCTTAAATAAATGGTCATCCGTAAATATCTTCATGTCTGCCAACATACAAGATGAGATTGCAAAGATATGCAACGTGAAGTACTCATTCTATGTAATTTGTTGGATTTGAATTAAGAAATAAAAATAGATATGATAAGAAGTGGAACTATATGTACCAACATAGTTGCACTCGCAACAGATGAAAGAAGTAAGAAAGTCGTATAAAGGTGGTTCGTGTGATCCACAAACGTATAGATGTACCAATCCATACACGAAACTTCTTGACTTATGGCAAACATGGCTGCCAAAGGGCCAGAAGACGGTTTGCTCAGTAATAGTGATGAAAGTGGTTACTTTTTAGCTCAGTTATGCAACTCCAACTAATTCAGATTATAGCATCTAGTCAGACAAGCAGCCATCATCAAGGTTGTCGCCATTTTCACCATAATAAGTCAATAAAAGATGCTGTCCGATAGGAGCATATGTACAAACTTGCTGACTTTGACCACTCACACCCACGAAGGAACTAATTATACAAACATTCCAAGAGTTATATTCTTATAAACTACAGGCTTTCATGACATCCCCATCTTCAGGGTGTTTTATAGTTATATAAATGCAGGAAGGGTATTACATGTAATTTATTTGATATATTATCAGTTACTCTACAAATCCCAAAAGTGAACATAGAGTTAATATTGCTTTATCTCACTGTCACTAATACGACCCTTTTGAATAATGAACTAAACTTAAAGTCATACAGGAAATAATTAAAATGTACGATCAACTATCAGTGCCTTGTTAGAATGCTCTATAATCACTACGTTCAAACGTCACAGCATCATCTAACTGAAAATTCTTTCCTGCCATGCGTTTAATAAGCGTCAACTAAGGCTTTTACTTATAGTCATAAAAGGAGTATGAGTTTCTTGAGGTCACTGCTCTTTATTCTTTTTAAAGCAAACACAAAAGTACCTGCTCTACTTGAGCGGACAGTTCTAATTTCCATAGTAATTTCAATTTTAGCGTTTAATTAAAAAATAGCAATACTTAAAAGTTCAGTTTCCTTTCATACAGGGTATGTTATATTTCAAGGTATTAACGATGGATTAGACTATAAGGTTTTGCTCAATGTTAACAGCAAAAATACATGCAAACAGACATGACGCACGTGTTCTTCTCTTGAAATGAAAATCTCTTTCTTAGGCCAATTTACATCTTTTTTAAGAAATGAGAAAGAAAGTATCAGAAGATTTTTTTTTTGTCATAGTAAACGCTACATTTTTCATGTTCATAGGAAATTTTGACCGATTAGGGTTCCCGGGAGCCTGTGGCCACGGTTTGATACTCACACTGCATTTAGCAATTTATAATAGGACTTAAAAGACCTTATACTTATGCTTATGACGATCAAACTCAATTTGTAGCATAAAAACATATGAAATAGGTTCATTATAGGACGAGGTCTGTGGGAACTATAATAGAGTGTTCCTGACCTCTTTGTACCCTTTGATGATATTTCTAGTCTCTTCTCTAAGCAAATATACATAATTTAAAATTTAACCTCGAATGATAAGTTGATAGTGCTTGCAAAACCACCTCAAATCTCATCAAAAGTGTTTGCAAGATATAAGTAACGTTGTTGATTCTCTCATAAATCAACTAGTTGTATCCTTATTTATATCTGTCTCAATTCAATTTCGTAGCCACTAAATAAGCAAAATTTATGTAATCAATGCTAAATTAGAACCAGGAGAATCTTTTAATGGATTGTTGATCATGAATTTCAGTTTCCTTATAAGATAATCATATTTTATTTTACAAATAATTAAATTGCTCTCTCTATATATAATTTACGTAAATCAATTACAAACCTAAACCGCATATACATATATATATATATATATTTACATATGGTAGAGTGGGGCTTACTCATTTGTTGGAATTGTCCGACTTATGGTAGTTTAAATTAATAATTGAGGCATGAATGTCTAAACTAACTTTTATTCATTAGAAAAATAACTTTCATAAAAGTAAAAGCAAGCAAATACAACTATGAGATTGTGTAGATTTTTGACTTGAATAGAGTTTTTCGATAGCTGACGTTCGAATAGCAAAAACACTATCCTTAATTGAAGTAAAAAAACCTTTTTATTTTTAGGAGTTTCAAGCACCATCTTAATTTTTGCAGAAAATATATCATTTAAATAGTTACCACACACAGCATTAGACTAGCAAATGATAAAGCCCTTTCTGATAGTGATATACAAACCTGTTTTGTGCCATCAACGAAGTTGTTTAGGTAGTACCGCATGAGAGCGTTCTGCCCATCTTTCAGAATTCCTTGGATTGTCCTCTGTCCATATCTGATATCAAAGAAAGAAATGCTTTTAAGTCAAACAATTTAATATATCACGCACGGCTTTGAAATCATTTAAATCATTATTCAAGCAAGTGCAAAAATGAGCTTTGGGCAGAAAAGGTCTAACTTGGAAAGTAAATATAAAATGTTAACAATTTACAGATAAAATAAAAAATCAAAACCATTTGAAAGCAGGAAAAGATACAACTAATCTTCAAACTAATTGTGTCATTGGTCCTTAAAACACAATCAAGCCTATTAACAAGATCAACCTTGTTTCAGTTCGCACCCTAAAAAGGGAACATGGATAACGATATTAATCCCACAGAAATGATTGACACGCTTCCTATTACATGCAATGACAATTACTAATCCACATAAAGCAGAGTTGCACAATAAACTTCCTTTGCTGGACATTAAAAGTATATAATCAGAATCAACAAAAGAAAATGTTGTGGCTAATGTACGGTGATCTGACAATCAAATTAACTTTATTTGGTCATATGATATTACTCAAACATAGAAGAGAATATGAGAGAATCAATAAGCAAAACTTTACTTCATCAACAGCCAATAGAATTAGACAAGACAAAATAAATTGAGTATATCTTAAAGCATCTGGCGTCAATAGAAAAATAAATATTTATTATTACCTGACAAAATCTCCTTTTAATGCTGGAGTACCAGAATACTGAATGCTTACATCATCACCATGGTTAGCCCACACTAGAATGAAATTTGAAAAGTGATGGAAAGAAGCCATTAAAATTTGAGAACTTCAGAATCTGATGAAAACCTAAACTATTGATAACAAATTGTCCAATGCCGCTGATGAAGCAACATCCACAACTTTTTGAGAGTAAGAATAAAGTACTGACAAATTTTGTAGCTCTCATCGAAATTTGCATGTGTGCTAATAGACTCCTCGGCACTAAAAACACCCAGCCTCCGTAACTGAAATTCCACCATCTTACGGGCGATCATGCTCTGCAAAGTAAAGAAAAGCAAAATCAGCGGAAATGGATTCTTTTTAATGAAAATGAAACAAATTCTAATACTTCCAATAATATAATATTTTTGGTGCCAGTAATCCAGGTTACCAAATGACAAAGGGAGAAAAGAATATTTCCTTGAGCTTCAAATGGAAGCTAACATTTCAATAGGTCCAATAAACAATGATAACCGATTCAGTAAAAAATACAGGTTGTCTATCATCCACCTAAGTTCCGCTTGATAGGGTTTAATTTTAAGTGAAAGAACACATCTTTAACATCGATTTCACCAATTCACAGATGCATCATGAACACAACTCAAAAAGTAAATTTTAAGATTCCATGTCAAGTTGCTCGCATCAGAATTCTAAATGCGTAAAAGTAGTTCAGAAACAACAATGATGGCTAGAACTGAGCTAATAAAGGTGGGCACACACAACTAAAGGAAGACAAATTAGAAATAAAAAGGAAGAATGATATAAAAAGTTGGGGCAGAGGTATTTCAGCTGAATCACGGAGGATTGGAAGGTAAAAAATGAGCTTAAAGATATATAATTAGCATATTTGACGAACTAGAAGCAGGACCAAGAGCACCAACACAACTAATCCAAGCCAAATCTCAATGAAGTAGATGAAGTGTGAACTTAGGAATTAAAGTTTCTTGAAATATAATTGCACTGGGCAACTGTCACGATCAGGTATTACAATAAGTGTTGGAAGTACAATATTTTTGTAATATCCAAATACTACAATATGTTAGGAGCTAACCCTATTCCCCTCACTACGAATACAATGAAATAAGGAAATATCAGTTATATTTTCTCATCGAGCAACTAAAAACAAATAGTTAGAGAGAGAGAGAGAGAGAGAGAAGAGGTGAGGTGGCAACATACCTGCGTGACATTTGTACGATCCAAACAGTCAATGCAATTGGTCCTCACAACTCCAGTTTGGGCCTCAACTTTATCTCCTTTCTCATTTAACAAAAGGTACCTATAGATATCTAACGTTAAGAAACAAAAGAATGGCATGGGGGGATATGCTGATTAAAATGAGATAGTAGACAGTAACTTCATGCACGTATTTACAATTTTAAGGCATGAATTCTGTCATAGGTACATCTCTAAGTCATATATGACAGACATAATTTTCATAATATTAGTGAGGCAATGTTCGGATGATAAAGAGACATTTGACTAAGTAGCATCAAAACAGTCCAGAGAACCTCATTTAAGTATATGCAAATTGTTTGTCAAAAGAACTAATCTTATTGTTCCATAAGTAATTTAATTATGGCTGCAATACAACATGTCAGAAGTTTGAATCTGCTTCCAAACAATGTGATTTGTTATGAGTGCCATGCAGCACACAAGTACAACAACGAACAATCAGACCCTTGACTGATTAATTGGAGTAGGCCATATGCAAAAAACAAATAAATAAAAAAACAAGAATCACGTTGACTCCAACACATGTATCTACCTTGTCCACCAACAAAAGACATTAGATCCATACACCAAATGTCCAAGTGCGTGACAACCTCAACAATAAATTACCAATCAACATCATAACTCCAATTAATTACTAACAAAAGACCAGTCAACAACCAACGACAACAATATCAATAAATAAATAAAGACAAACTGATTTTTTACCTATATTACTATCATTTATTCATTAAAATCAAATGAATGTTGTAATTTAATACAATTGTGAATCTTAACTTTTTTAATTTAAAAGGTTTTTTATTTTTTGTCTAGTCTAAACTCATTACCAAAAGGAAATCCCAAAAATCATCTTCCCAGATTCATCCTATCCCACTTCAACTCGGTTTACTTCAGAATAACTTGCAGCCACATCTCTAGCCCGCCGAAACAGACCTTCCATCGCATAAGTAACTCCAGCCGCACATGACCTGATCAGATCGTGCCTGAACTAATCGCAGCAACACCAGAGGAAGATGGGAAGAGGATTTGAGGTAGGGTTGGGAGGGAGAATAGATGAGTTTCAGGATGGGTGTCGAGATGGTTAGATATCTTTTAGCTTAATGTTTTTTTAAAAAAGGTTAGCCAATTTTTGACCATCACACTTGGATCAATGATTAAGATGCTTGTTTATGTTTGGATATTATTATTTTTCGAATTTTGTAGAATAAAAATACTAGATTTAAAAATCTGGTTATGATGTTTTTTATTGATTTAAAGTTTATCACTTTTTAATCGCTTTTTTAGTTTTAGGAGAGGTCACCGTAATTTTCCAAACCATAAGGGAACCTTATGTAATTAAATTAAAACTCAACAGTGTAGCTGTAATTATCCCCAAAATTCATAAGAATTGTTAAATCAGACAGTGTCACCAATCTATATCGAAACATGAAACCAGTAGATAATTTACTTTATTACATTAAGCAGTTATCAACTTGGCATAAACTTATATAACAACTGCGAAGGTTGGACAACAAACATAACCAGAATGGAGGTAGGTTTCATATCTTAATTGCACATCATAAGTTTAATAATGCCCAGTGTGTTCTGATTGCAATTCTTCAATCTCAAGAGTCAGAGATGGCTCAAAAATGTGTTTGTTTATTGAACTCTAAAAGTTGCCACAAGTCTCTGAATTTACATTTTCTGGCTAAAAAGCTTATTTACCTACACTGATGTTTGATGCTAGTAAAAAATTATCAACAATGGTGATGGTATAGTTCCTAAAATGCAATTGCTGACACTTCGTTAGTAACTTAACTCAATTGATTAATCAAAAAATATTGTTTTACCACAAGTTTTTGCATTGAAGAACCGTCTTGACTAAGCTGTCTCTTGCTGGAAAGTGAAAACCATTCTGGATCACATATCTAAGTAGAGTAAGACATACTTTTGAGGATGAGTTCTAACCCTAGCAGCAGTATTGCAGTAACAAACGAAGTTTTACTGACCTGGTTTATTGTGCTCATTATGATAAGCATAATGTGACAAGGACAAGATTTTACAACCCCAGTTCTATATAAGATGCTACTCAGCTCAGATCTATGCCTCCAAGTCATCATATAAACACAATAGATTTAACTTAGTTGTTCCACCAAAAATACTTTCCAATATTTCTGTTTAATATTCGTCTTATCATCCAGTATTTGACGATTAAGTTGTGTGCATTCTCAGAGCAAAGCCCCCGCTCTCTCGAAGCATTTGGTAAGGAGAGCTCATAGTAGGATCCAAGCAGTCACTAAAGGTTTATGTCTTTTAACGAGTTCATTTATCTAGGTATGCGTCAGAGAATAAAATAAGAATAAAAGCATGAAACAAGGACAAGTCACACACAAAAACCAATAGTGATTTACTTTAAAAAAAAAAATCAGAACCAACAAATAAATCTGCATGTTCCTTTATAATGTAAATATACCTGTTCTTTACGAGAAAGTCCTCAATTTGATCATAAAGAATGGAGAGGCGCTCAAAATGAACATGCCCACATATCTTATGAAAATCGAAGTGCACATATCTGTAGAGTATTGTAGGGTTAGGATCACCTCAAATCATATTGATGTGATCTAGGAGCCAATAAAAAATCGCCTTGAATGAGAATTTACCTCACATCATCACTGGCAATATGTTGCATAGCATCGCCAAACTTTTCACATAAGCGTCCCTCGCCCCCATGCTGTTAGAAGTTCAGCAAATAGTGTGAAGAATAGTAAAACAATTATAGCACCAAAATGTGGACTGTGAGGAGAAGGAAGTGAGGACTGTATGTGAAAAACCCAGAAAAGAACAAAACCATTGGTGGATCCATTACTATTAAGTTCAAGATAAGAGTTAATTAGAAGGGGGTTGAATTAGCATAATCTTTTCTAGTTTGGAAAATCTTGGAGATTCTAGTGATTTACTTTGTTATACTCTTGGGATTTACTTTCCTCTTCATTTATTCCAGAACTACAGAAAGATATCAACTTAAAAAGTTTTATATACAAGCAACGAAATACAACCTTCCGAATTCGTAAGAAACACAATAACGTAGAAATAATGCTTTGAATTAACTAGATTCCTAGCAATAAGAAATTTGCTTTCTTTTTTTTACTACTTGGTTTATTGTTTATCTGGAATCTTTAATTTGATGTTGAAGCAGACCATGAAAATAAAATATTACTGTAAAAGGTGAATCATCAATGAAACTCAATCTTGGGAGAAAGAATAAGTATATCCCTTTTCCTTATGAAGTTAGGGATGTACACTATAGATGTGAAATGAGAATTTTAATATGAAACTGGATATTAACATCAGCAACCCTCCAATACTTCGCATCACGCTACATCATCAGAATATCTTTGGTAGAACTTACACATATCAAAAACATGTGAGGCATTCCTAAATCTCTATTAGAAGCTTGCCTCCATGTTAAAAGTTGCAGAAATCCCTTGTGATTGACCTCAGGCCAACAATGAATTGTTTCAAGGTTTAAAATTCTTGATAATGAGAAGTAGAAGTTCTAATATTCAAAAGTGCTCATCAATGAAATTCTAAACACCAGTTATCGGTTTAATATGAATTTCCTCACTTCAAGACTTGGGTATCCTAATGTACAACACAGGAGACCCATTTTGCAATACCCAGATACATCAGTCCTAATAGAACTAAGAATAGATAAAGAAAAATAGGAAACATTACAACAGAAATAAAATGATGGAAGATACAACACTTCCACCCAAGCCTCAGCCGCACTACCAAATAATGCCTGAATTTATGCTTAGAGTCTTGGGTACCAGGTTTAGTTACTGCAATCCTTTCAGTACCCCCCCCCCCCTTCCCAAAGAACCTTGACCTCAAGACTGAAATATCATGCAGTAATAGTGCCTGCAGCAAAAATGAAAGAAAATGTGATGGCGGCTCCTCTCCGCGACGAAGGAGGGCTGGTAATTAATGCAGAGAAGGTGAAGCAGATGATGAACGATATAGGGAATATGGCTGCAACTAGATTTGAGTGGAGAAAGATGAAGACACATTCCCCTAGTTACATTATAAAGACTGATTGACTTCTGTGCCAAGGTTGTAATAGAATATGGTGGCTAAAAGAATGGGTGGATGTGATGCACGTATTTGAGCAGAGCAGAAAACGAAACAATGGCAGTGGCTCATAGGTCTGAAGATTGAAAGCTCGGTTTATTACCGCACAAGGACACAATAGTCTTAGAAACATAAAGCTAAGTCTTAGAATAAAACACTAACGTTGGAAGGGGTGATAATATATTTTATGGGACATCAAGAAGTAATTATTCCACTAAATTTAACGACAGATTGACTTGGGAACATGTCGCAGATTTTCCAACAGGTTGGGGGTAAGCTGCCAAATAAAATATAGTTTGGGGGACAACCTGTAGATGGCCCCATAGGTTGGGGGCTCTAATGCCTTTTTTACCAATTAACGTTATTAATATTTTTTGAAATTAGGGAAAGAAGATAATGGAAAGTGCAGGAATAAAAAATAAAAAAAAATTATTAAAGAACTAACTCCCATCCTGAGCCTAAACCAAATAACCATATCTGACTTATCACTGCACTCCTGATTCTTGCTCAACAATATTTACAACCGCGCCATAACTTTAGCTATTCCCAGGAATCTGCCGTATATAATGCTTGCTTAATTCCCTTCCTTGATCCTTGCTTTCTTTTTATGTACTTACTAAGGAGGAGATTCATGCCGGGAATTTCGGGATACCAGGTTTGAATACTGCAATGCCATGACGAACACCACGAAGAGAAATGCTTGTAAAAACTATGATCTCATAGACAAGATTGCTACGTTCAGTCAGGTCTAGGCCACCGCAAAATAGTAACAGAGTGCTTCCATTGTAGCAGCATGGTAAAATTGTCACAGATCTCAGTTTGTTATGCCATTTTTAGGCAATCTAAACGTGTATATTAGCATACGTTGTATTTGACTGAAGATAAAACTATAAGAAGCAACTTCAGCAAGAAAGTTTACTTGCTTGTAAATGCAGAGTTTACTTCTCAAAAGTACATTGCTTTATGCCTTCACTTATTTTCTGTAACTTAATTACTCCCTTCACAAACGATAAATAGTACAATGAAAATTGGTTTTAGTTTCGACATGAAATATGAAGTACTGATCTCCTCAGGAAAAAATGAGTTTGGATTTTGAGTAAACAAGAAACCAACTGTGATAGCAAAGGTAAAACCTAGGATTAGAGACAAGCAGTTGCATGAATGATTTTTATCCAACCACAATGGCTACATGATATGATGTGTAATTTCTGACAGAATGATGATTCATATACCTTGTTGACAAGATCAGCTGCAAGAACATTTCCATACTTCTTCCTTAGATCCAGAAAGTGCCGCTCAACTACTCGAGGCTGCAGTGATATTGGATACAGTATAAGTCAACACCAGTATAATTTAACGTTTGATACAACTGCATTTTCTGAAGATCAGAAACTACTTACTGCTTCATCTGGTTTCACGATTTCAAACTTTGGTTTATATGTCAAATCAACAATCTGATCCCAAAGTAAAGGTATCGATCCTCGGATCTAATGGCAGAGAACAATGAAGAATTAAAACATTAGTTCATAAGGATACAAGGAAAAAACATAAAAGTTATCTAATATCTGATCTGATATATTCATGCAAACTAATATTGAGTCCCTAATATGTGATCTCAGCCTAAATGTCTATTAACTGAAGTAAACACTGCACAGAATCCAGTTAAAGTAGATGATCCCAGTCAAATGCGTAGAAAAGAAAGTTCAGAACTAAGTCAAGTGCACAAATATCAATCACATATTTAATGGTAGCCAAAGGTGACAGGCCGTAGATTTAGATTCACTGACTAATTTTGTATTTATTGCCTCACCAAATTTTAACATTCAAAAGTTTCCGATCCCAAGGTAAAACATTACTTTGAAGAATAGGAAAGTTAGCAACTTAAGTACAACTCATGTAGAATTCAGACCCAAACAGCAAAGACCACTTATTAATTGTGATATATAGTGAGGTCCTACTTTAACAGGTGTATCCCACTTTTCATGCTATTGCCTAAAAAAAGTGCTTGTTTCAAAGCAACTTTCTCTGCCATCATAAACAGCAGCTGCATCAACTATCTTAAGCACATTGAATCTCCATGTCTAAAATAGAAAACATATATGTATTGACATGTTTCGTGAATTACATATGAGTGAATCCCTGTTTTCTTGAGAACAGTTTAGAGCATATGGTATCATGAAGCTACCAAAAGATAAAATACATAATGTTAAATCATATTCCCAATTCTAGTATTAGAGATCTCATTTATTCATAGGTTATCAAAACGCATTAAAAGCAAAATGATTGCGCGAATCATGCTCTAGACCAACAACCATTATAGCTTGCATTTATAGCTGTCAAAGTAGGTATCATACCAGCAGCTATTTCATGCTACTAACGAAAGAAACTCGACAGTTACATGCTAGTAGTAAAAGCACACCATATTGACAAGTTTGTTTGGAATGAATTTCATATTAGTCTATTGGAACATATTTGTGTAAATCCTGATTAATATTGGTTTAACTCCTAATTATTCCATTCAGAGCAGCCAATCTATATTCCCAAAAAACAGAAAGGTTACCTTACTTGTGGTACTAACCAAGAAAGTGCAAACTTAAAGCCTTTATTAGGATATGCACAAAATCAACAAGAAAGTACCCTTCAGGTGGAAATAGAACCACCTTTGAGGATACTTTTTCAGTAAACAGGGGGCTGCAGATTATTCAGATTAAAGGAAGGAAAGAATAGAAAAGATCGATACTTTTTGTAAATGCATGATCAAAATTTAAAAAACGAGAATCACAACAAGAGATGCTCCGCTTGTTATCCTTTGTTTATAAATGCATATGACTGGTACTGTACTGCAAAATTCACTTCCATATCAACTCATGCGTACAATAAATTCTCTAGGTAAGTATACATTGAGCATCAAATTGTACTTAGACACCAAAACTAAGCTTCCTCAAAAGAGTTGTAGGAAGGAGAAAGTACTGCAAAAAGAATAAATTAGTACAGGCACATCCGGACCGGAATTTACCTGGATAAATGATGCTGTGTACCCCTTCAAATGCATAAGTTGTTCAGTTTCCACAAAATTGGCAACAAAACCATCAGAATCAGCTCCTCTTCTCCACATTCTGGTCCCTTCAGCGAGAAGCGAAACAAAATCAGAAATACACAGACAAATTAGTTGCAATGCAGCATAACCCCTCTTCACAAGTATAACAATTTACGAGTGTTTCATTTTCAAGTGCGAAAGTGCAATATCTGACAAAAAACTTTTTGTTAAGCCTTCTTCAGTTCCTAAGAAGATACCCGGTAACGTGGCAAGTACTACTAGATTCAACTATAGCATCTAACTGAAGGCGGTGCACGACTATCAATGACACGGCTAACATGCCATCAAAGTCTCTCACAACCAAAGTATTCAAATGAATCTCATATGACCATCACGATGAAGTAATGAGCCATCAAAACAACACCACATTCAGAAAAGATGAACGAGGCTGAGAAAAGACAAAAGGACAAATATTTAACTTGAGGACCCATAAATAGCACTTTCAATGCTTGGAAATAACGATTGTGAGAGCATCATTTACTAAGTGTGTAACAGCACCAGTAATATGATTTTCTCGGTCAGAAGTAACTCGGAGCAACATACCCAATATCAGAACGAATAAAACTCAGTAAATTCGCCTCAAACAGTTTCTCAAGCGGTAGAATGGCATTGGATACAACTAGAAAGTCAATGAAACTTAGGTTACACCCTTCAGAGAGAGGTCTTCCTCCAAGCAGACAAACACTTTCATAGTGATCCACGTTCCCTTCAATCTGACAACTAAAAGGAACCTAATTCACTGTCACCTTGACACGAAATGAGATTTCTGGAGGCAAAATGACAACGGTAAATTGTTTTTGGAATGAGAATGAAACGTAAAAAACTCCCTATACTGTGAAAACTAAGAGAAGGTAGCTTGTTCACCACCAAGTACACTTGGAATCACTTCAGTACCTCTAAAGCCGTTCCACTATCTCAAATTCTCCAGAATAGCTTTCTCTCTCCAACCATTTCTACTTTCTGGTGAATGACCCTTCAATATTGTATTCTGGTGCTTCGTAAAATGAAGTGACACTTATTTGCTTTAGATCCATTATGCTATGACGTTTTCAAGTTTTCTTATTCACAGTCCAAACGGTCTTAAAAGATTGAGTTTTTTCGCTAACAATTCTCAATAAAGAATACCTGAAACAGCCTAGCTCCTTATCTTTTTTTCAAGCATGGCTATACTTTACAGAGATTGTGTTATGGACATATCATAACTTTCCTGTCTCTTCTCATGGAGATTTATCTATAATCTTGAGTGACTCTATACACGGGTATTATGATGGCACACAAAAAGGATCAAGCCCTATATCCAATCAGTCTAAGAAGTTAAACCAGATTGAAGGGAATGGAGAAATATGAATTGCATCGCTTAAAGGGTTTTTCCAATGCAAACACAATCACCATTTCCATCACTAGTATTATGCCGTCAATCCTTGGTCAAACTAAATACAAGTAGGTGCTCAATGGCATTCCAAATAAAGTGGAGGTGGGATCATATGGATGACAAATGAACATGATCGTCAATGTTGAATTTTCCTTGAGCCTCTTCTTTCTTTGAATATAATATTGAAGCCTTTTCAAGTGCAACAAATTATCTTGTACAATTTTGAACACCCTCATGTTTCGCCCAAAAGATCTTTAAGAGGAGAAACAAGAGGTCATTACACAAGCAACATGGGACACAATTCAACACGCCACCTCATGTACAAGCCGTAATGATGAACATTAGATCCTGAGAATAAGTGGGGTAACAACATTGACTTAGGTAGGTTCTGATACCATCTAGAAATTTGAGTTCCTCAATTCTCCCTAAAAATGCCTTATTAGAGGGAAAGTCGGTCATAAATATATACAAAAGCCCTTGGTAAGTAGTTCACATGTAATGTGGGAAAGAATTCGAGACATTTCTAAGCATGTATAACATACTAATGGGAAACTGTCATAATACGCCATGATCAATGTAAGATTCAAAGGCAAAACAAAAATGGATACTCTTGGCTAAGCTAGTTCCAGGTTTAGAAAGCCACAAACTCTATTTCATCATCTAACATTGCTCAAAATGTTCGACTTTTACGGGGCAGATAAATGGTTCCAAAAGGCTAGAGGCTGTTACATTTTTGACAAATGTGAGCATAAATGGTTCCAAAGGCTAGAGGCTGTTACATTTTTGACAAATGTGAGCTTGGATGCTCTAGATAAAACTTGATGAACCTAGATAAGGGTGTGCGTTTGGATCGGATCGGATCGAATCGAAATCGAATCAATTTAAAACGATTCGATTCGATCCGATTCGATTCGATTTCGATCCTTTTTTTCTTTTTTTTCTTATTTAATTTAATATCAATGGGACCAACCACAACATTCAAACAGAGTTACTGAATTACAAAATTCACTTTGATATGGTTCTCAATCACACTTTTTGACACAAAACACAAATCAATTATAAAAGATACACTTTCACAAATTAATTTTCACCACTTTACACTTTCCATTCAAACTTGGCTTATCAGCAGCTTCATTCAAAGTTACTACTTACTCCAGCACTCCCAATTTTGATCAATGTTAGTATCACCAACAATATATAGAAATATCTTAGTAGCATCTTAATAGGCTTAGCATTATAGTTAAAAATATAATATTATATATATATATTGCTATATATTTATTTATTTTTAAAAAATAAGATGAGTATTCGATCCGATCCGATTCTCAGCCTCTAAAATCAAGGATCGAATCGAATGGGGGTTCGATCCTAAGGCAAAAATCAAAAGTCGGATCAAATATTCGATCTGATCCTCGGATCATTCGATCGATTTTCACCCGATTCGATCGATCCGATTCTTTTTGCACAGCCCTAAACCTAGAGAACCGGAACCTACACCTACGAATCTCCGGAGATTATTAGAGATTATATATAAATAAATGCCTACCCTTTCTAACACCTTAAGTACACCTTAAGTAAGATGGCAATCTTAATATGGTATCAGACCCTACCTAAGTGGATGTGGGTCTTGCCTACTATCTATTCGGCGTGTTAGGATCCGATGCTCATTCCAAATCGAGGTTTTTATCTTTGGGTTTTCAAATCCCATGATCAATTTTCATGAAAACTCAGGTGAACTTAAGACATAAGTTGTAGCATTCATTGTCATCTCCTTTTACATGACAGTTTTCCAATTTCACGGCTGAAGAATCAAAGAAATCAATGCAAACATTGATATGTAGAAACTTTTTGAGCTTGTCTATAACATAGTCAATGCTTTCATGCATGATTATTTGATCTTACTTCACTTGGACGAATAGGTTTACCGCCAACAAAACCACAAGTAAACCTGCCCACGCCTGAACCTTATCCACACATTTCCAGAAGATAGTGGAAGCTAAGTTTAGTCAAGCCCACAAGTACAGGACCTCGTTAAGTTTAAGTGAAACCTCCTGCCGGCTAGGTGCTTTATCTCTGTTGCAACTGATTACTGAATGCTTCTCTATATGGCTGCTTTTAATTCTATCGGAATGCTCAAAATTTAAAGAAACCTCACTTGTTCTGCAGTTTAATGTATTTGCTCTGAAGCTATTTTGTTACGTTTTTGCCTCCTGTTGCTAAAGATTGACTCTCAGGTTGCACCTAGTATCAGTCCAGCCTACTATGGTTGGGTCTCATATATACTGCCTTCACAGTTGCTTTGTTTCATGTTTTGGACCCACTGAAGGAAGATGCCGCTTTCAAAAGCTGAACTTGAAGAATAAGGTAAGCATCCCATCTCCTCCAGAAGGTCCGGTTAGTTATGTTCTAGCACATAAAGCCTTTTGCACGAAAACCACAAATTTCCTTTCGCTTATAGTAAAGACATGGCTTTACACTAGAAAAAACTATTCCTCTTGGACTTTCTTTCGTTTTACTTTTGTTCATGATTTTGTTGTGGTTATCGTACATGCATTTAGAGTTATAGGGCCTTAAGTATATATTGTCTGCATCGATGAATCAGAGGAAAGTAAGAAGCTAACTCATTTCCGACCAATTAGCTTATTGTAAGTAGTGTATTCGTCGGCAGCCAGCAAAGAGCATGGCAGCGCGATGGTGAGGGGAGCGAGAAGAAGGGATATGGAACTGAAGTTCCTATTTACCTGTTCTCCTAGTGCATCTCCGAGCAATCAGTGCAACATCAAGAATTTCTTTCCCGATAGCAGTTTGAAAGCTGTGGAAACCTGATGAACAGTTAAGGCTTAATTTGACATGAAGTAAGTATAATGATGCTAAACCCAAATTCGGCATGACGGCACGACAATAAAGCAGGTTCAAAAGGATACTCCCTTGCATTACAGGTAGTAAGTATGGATCCAACTGCATGAGGAAGACATGATACTCAGTCAGCTATGAGATTTGCAGAATACTCTAGGAAGGATTTTATGATTTGGGAAGAAAGCTGACCTTGTTATCAATAAGAACTTCTAGCATATAGTTGTTCCAAAGAAACCTAGGGTCTGCCTGTGAAAGAAAAGAGTGATAGATACAAAATTGAGAATGGTGCAGAAACATTTATACATGGTGAAATGAACAAGTTATATAATAAACAGGTAAACTTACTTGTCTCCATAGAGGAAGCTTTTTTGATTCGTCCCCTAAATCATGGAGTCGTTGGGCACTGCAGAACAAAGCATAAGTTGAAAGTGCAGTTGCAGTTGCTTTAATAGAAGATGAAGGTGATAGAAAAGGATGGATGGATGGATGTTGACCTCAAGGTGATATTAACATCGTAGGAGAAGTAGAGACCGAGAGTCTTCTCAGCAACACTTAGCAAGTGAGAAAACTCACTTTCCATCTTTTTCTGTGCAATCAATGAATTGTGAAGAAAGAAGAATGAGAGGCAAATATATAGATATAGATATAGATATAGTGCACAGCAGCACCTGCTCTTCTGGAGAATTCTTGAGAGAATGATCACAAGGAAAAACTTTCAATGATGTAATTTTGAAGATGGGGGAACCGAGGTAAGATCCAACGCATTCACGATCAGTAATCAATATTAAGTAGGAGCCTGCGAGAAGAATGAGGTTAGCATAGAAACAACAGTCGGAAGTAAGGAAAAGGGCGGGCATTATTATTTATTAGAGAAGCAGAAAGAAAGAAACCTGCGAGAAGCTTGAGCATTCCAACGACACCGTAGATAGTACGAATCTTAGGAACACGGAGGGAGTCACAGTGAGGAATCTCATCTGGAAGGAAGGAATCAATATATATATATATATATATATAACACAATAATGAGTTAGTTAGTTAGTTAGTTAGAGGAACACAATAACAATAATGAGAGATTGATATTCCGACCGAGCGACTGACCTAGAAGTTTCATGGATCCGTCGAGGCGACTGATGACCAAAGAGGAAGACGAAGCGGAAGAGCCATCGGTGGGCTCCACAACGTACTGATCGGGGAATTCCCACAACCGCATTTTGTTATACAGCTTCTGCGCAGTCTCCATCAGATCGATCGATCGATCGATTTAGGTATACAACAGACACAACACCTTTCTTTCTTTCTGATGATGATGATGATGATAATAATTAACAACACCTTACCTTTGTTATATTTGTTTTCGGATCGGATCGGAGGAGTAATAATAATTAATATTTATTTGTTTTCGCACAAAACGGAATTAACAGAAATGCCCGCACTCTCCGCGGATTCATCAACTCTGTTGTCTCTCACTTCGCTCCCATCATCCATTGTTTTCTTTCTTTCTTTATATTTATAATAGGCAGAAATGCTAAAATTGCCGGTTATCTTTTCTCAACTTTACTTTTTGCCCTTTATCTTTTTTAGCTACCAAAAATGCCCGTTAACTTTGTCAAAAATGCCCGTTCTACTGTTCAATAGCCAAATCGAAGAATCGTGTCCGATTTGTCAAAGTCGCGTTTCCAGGTGGATTAAACGTTAATCCACCTGGAAAAAATAAAAAAAAAAAAAAAAAAAAAAAAAAAAAACTAAAATTCGAAAAAACGTATTATACGTATTATACATATCTAATACGCTATATATATCATCTCTTAGTCGATTTCTCTCTCTCTCTCCGTTTCGCGCGCCCAAAAAATACCCAATCTAATTTTTCCTCTCTTCTGAAGAACCCTAATTCAATTTGGGCAAATTCAATTTCGTACATTTATCTCCCTCTCGTTAATTCAGGTATGTCGGAAACCAGTTATCCCGCTGATATCAACTGCTTTTGTGGTAGAACGGCTGTGACAAGGACATCATTGACCGACGCGAATCCTGGTCGTCGATTTACCGCATGTTGTAAGGGTACGAAACACGGTTGCGGGTTGTGGTTTTGGGTCGATGATCCTCTTTGTGAACGATCGAGGGTTGTGATACCTCAGTTGAGGAGGCGGATTGAATCGCTTGAATCCAGATTGAGGGAATTAAGAAACTCAAGAAATGAAGCAGAGATGCAGTCGAGGATGACGGAGATTTCGAAGAAGAACGAGGTGCTCGGAAAAAAAGCTGTAATGTTGGAACGAAGGAATAGAAAATTGTTGATGATTGTAGTGTTTCTGCTTCTAATTGTGATTTACCGTGGTTAAGTGTATTTTAGTTGTTGTACCCAGTGTTGTAGGTTTGGTGTTGTTAGTGTCGTTTAATGTCTCTTTGAGTCAATTTCTGTACTTTGTGTTCAGTGTATTGTGTTTGTGGATTTTAAATGGTTGTTCAATGTTAATTTTGTAATGTGATCAAGTTGTTTCTTTGGTATTATTTGCTGAGTTGCCGTTTATCCACTGTGATCATCTATTATCAATAGGAAAAAGATAGTAATAAAGGGATTTTGTCATGACTTTTAATTGGTAAGGATAAAACTATATCTGTAAAACTATATCTGTAAAACTATATCTCTAAGTTTATTTGGAGATGATTATATAACACTTAATTATAGAAGCTTGAACCATTTAAAAAAGGCACGATTGTATCTTAATGTGTTGCAGCTGGACAATTTTTTTTAATTAATTAAGACGCCTGTAATTGTTATAGTGGTGACGGTTCGGTTGGTTCTTGAGAATTGGAGTTCATTTACTGCCCGTCTCTTCAACCCTTTAACTCCCCCATTTATATCAATTATCAACCCAAACGGTCAAAAGCACTCCTCTCAACAAACCCTAAAACTCCAGAACTCTCTGTTTCTCTCTTCAACTCTTTCTATCAACCACAAGTTTTCGAATGGCTTCATCAAACCACATCCCACTGAAATCTGTATAGACCCTAGGGTTGATGACATTGTTGGGGTTTTCCACACTTTTCGCAACTTCACACAAGAGGAGGAAACTTGGATGCTCAATGTTCTTCGAAAGCTGGTGAACCGCGGGATTTGGATTTCTGAGCAGATGCTGGAGGAGATTTACGGGGAGGTTGCTGACAAGTTGGCTCGGAAGAGGGGGAGTTCGGTCACTCCTATGATGATAAAGGAAAGACTGATGATCATGGAGACTAGGTTTACGCTTTTCAACAGCCTCTACAGATGCACTGGGGTCACTTTTGACAAGCCGACTGGAACCGTTATCACTGATTCGGTGGTTTTTCCTACTTTTGTGAAGAACGTAAGTATTTTCCTCATATAAGTTTGATGTTTTTTGACTTATCTTTTGTATGATATTAATCGACTTTGTATTCCTTTCAGCCTACGAACATGGACCGTTCATTCATCAATCGGGGGTTCATGAACTATTCTAAGATGGCTTACCTGTTTCAGGTCAAAAATCTTCCCATTCCCAAGATCAGGGTCCTGTCGTATATGGACATCATCAACATGGGAGGTTTTTGAACTGGTTTATGGTGTTTATGGTGTTTTGAACAATCTAATGGTGTTTTAGTTGTTTGTGGTGTTTTGTGTTTGGAGATGAACTGGTTTTTGTTTGTGTTTTAGTTGTTTGTGGTGTTATGGGTTTATTTTGAACTGGTTTTTGTTTGTGTTTTAGTGGTGTGGTCACTTTTGTGTGTTTGTATTGTCATGTTTTGTTTTGTGTGCGTTATGTGTTTCTTATGCTCTAAATCCAGCAACTTCTGTTAGTATAATAGTGAATTCAAGTTCAAAAAACAAACCAAATAAGGCATTAACCATTGAACAACAATTCCATAGAACAAAAAACAAACCAAATAAGTTCATGGTCAAGTACTACAACTGAAACAACAATGCCACAGATCATTACATCTTTCCCTTCCCTTTGTCCTGTCTTTCTTGATCTTTTCCATTGCCAGGCTCCTTCCCCTTTTGATTTTTCTTCTCCTTTTCTTTCAGCTGCTCCTCTTTATCAGTCAGCTTTCTCACCACACTCGCTAAATTAGACAGTTTCACAAATTTCTTCCCACTGCTCATGAATGTTGGGGCAGAAACTTGAACTTGAATGTTAATGGGTGGTGTATTGTTGCTTGTTAAGGATTGAGGTTCACCGTAGTGCAACTGTTGGTTCATTGTGGGGTTGTTATTGCAGTCTCTTAGTTGAGCAAGCATAGGAGGAGCATTGTTTCTGATGTTTTTAGGCATCACATCATTCAACCAGCTATTACGTGTAATTGGTTGATAATGCCATGGTCCCACATCTCTATGCCTTGTACACCATATATCACAGGAGCATAAGCTTTCATATACATTTCTTGGTCATACCAATGAGCTAGCCATGATGTAACTTGTTCTCCTTTGTGAAGAAGTGCACATGCAGCATGCCTGCAAGGAATACCAGTAAGATCCCATATCCTACAAGAGCATGTCCTATCCTTTAAACTAACCAAATAAGGCCCTCCAAGCCCCCTCAACAAAGTCACTTGATAGTGAAGATTATCTGACTTAGCTGGAATACAGCCAGAAACTTTCAACTTTTGAATTTCTTCTGCAACTTTGGGAGCTATAAGGGCATTTTGATTTACTGGTCTTAGGGAGGGCCATTTCTCAATTGCTCTATCTCGGTTCCTTGTTACTCTATTCATTAGGTACATCCTTATCCACTCCAGACAAGTAATGATGGGCTTCTCCCTGGCTGGAATTAAGATGCCATTAAATGTCTCACAAGTATTGTTCTGGATTAGGTCTGTGCTGGCCTTGGTGTCAAAGTAAGCCTTTGCCCATTGGGAAGGGGGCTTGTCATCAAACCATTTGAATGCTTTCATGCTTTTATTTCTGATTCTATCCATTGCTGCCAAGAATTCAGGCTTGGTAGTCTGATGGGCAGCCTCCCAAACTCTGTTACTCCACTCCAATCCATTGAATCCAGCTCTCCCCAAGTTAGCAATCATATGCCTAACACAATACCTATGAGATGCAGCAGGAAAAACAGAATTACATGCCTGGATGAGTCCTTTTTGCTTATCACTCATGAATGTCATATGATTGTGGGAGATCAGACTCAAGTCTTCTTTTAGTATGCCCAGGAACCACATCCAATTAACATAATTTTCCACTGAAACAATAGCATAAGCAACTGGGTAAAAACTATTCCCTGCATCCAAACCAACAGCAGTTAAAAGTACTCCTCCATTAGGACCAGTGAGATGTGCACCATCCAAACCAAGATATGGTCTACAACCATTCTTAAAACCATCCTTCAACGCTTTCAAACAAACATACATACAACTAAATTTGTTTTGACCTGTTTCATCCAAGCCTATGACCACTGTTGAACCAGGGTTGGATTTCTTCAACTGGTCAGCATAATCCCACAATCTACTGAATTGGTAAGCAGGTTTGCCCTCTAACTTTTCCAGAGCCAACCTCTTTGCTTTATATGCCTGGTTAAGAGATATGTCTACCCTCAGCTCACCAATACAGTCAAGCATAAATCCCTCAGCCCTCCTACTTGGATCAGTCTTGAATACATGTAGATACCTGCCCATCAACCAACTAGCCTTCATATTTTTTACATGGTGAGTATCACCACAACTGTGAAGAGGCTGATAATGTCTAATCTGAAATGTGTCCTCAGTCAAGAGTTTCAATGCATTAAGTCTCCACTTACAACCGACCTTTTCATTTTCACACCTTGCATGAATCCTTTGAGGATCACTTTTCTTGATTATAAGACTCTGTCTAGTTGCAATAGCATGAGATCGAATTGCAAACTTTAACTGTTTTTTGTCTCTAAAAAGCATCCCCAACTCAAAACAAGGATTAAATATTTCATCATCATTAAAAATGATGGGTTTTTTTGCATCATCATCAGCCTCAAAGACAGGAGCCCATTTATACTCCCTCGCAGCTCGCACCACATCAATCTCATCTGTCTCAGTATCCCACTGCTCTACATGCTGATCATTATCCAACAAAGGAGTGTCATTGTCAGATAACCATTGAACAGGCATAACTTCATCTGCAACCCTACTATCATTTATGTCATCTAAAGGTTGTTCTTCAACAACAGAACCCTCTATGAAGCCCTTGCCAATATCTACCCCTGAACCTCCTCCTATACCTTCCTCCAATACTTCATCAAAATCAGTATCAGGCATTTCATAGCCCTCTAACACTCCTCTACTCAGATTACCAACACCAGTCCAACACCCATTCACTTCACTTGGAACACTCTGGTCATCATTGTGATAATCAATGTAAATGGGCAAATTACACTGGAATAATGCAGCCTCACCTGCCTTCTTCAAAGTATCATCATCTGATATAAGCACAAATTTACCCCTAATCCTCAAATAAAATTTGATCACACCACCGAGTACTTTTATGGCATCGAAATTTTCTAACATAGCTATAGAAAGGTGGTCTACTTCCACATGGTCATACTTACACCAATAACCTCCTCGGTAGTCAGGTGCTGGAATCAGCTTGAACACTCCACCTTGAAATAAGGTAACTGTAATGCATCTTCTATCTCGAGCTGTTAAAAATGAAGAAAAATTAAGGTAAACAAGCAAGCTCGATTAATAAACAACGTTCAAACCCGTTAGCAAAATCGAAAACTTACGATAAACAGGGGGGAAACTGAGAATGTTCTTCGAGGGCCTGAGAATCACCATGTTTTGGTGGATTAATTGCGGAATGTTCTTCGAGGGCGTCGGTCAATGCAGAAGATTAATTGCGAAATTGAGAAAAACGACGAGATTTAGGGTTCTAACTGATTTGGGGATTTAGGGCAGAAACGGAGAGAGAGAGAGAGAGAGAGAAATCGACTAAGAGATGATATATATAGCGTATTAGATATGTATAATACGTATAATACGTTTTTTCGAATTTTAGTTTTTTTTTTTATTTTTATTTTTTCCAGGTGGATTAACGTTTAATCCACCTGGAAACGCGACTTTGACAAATCGGACGCGATTCTTCGATTTGGCTATTGAACAGTAGAACGGGCATTTTTGACAAAGTTAACGGGCATTTTTGGTAGCTAAAAAAGATAAAGGGCAAAAAGTAAAGTTGGGAAAAGATAACGGGCAGTTTTAGCATTTCTGCCTTTATAATATAATACAAATATCATATATTATATACTCATAATACATTTAAAAATCTCTAAATAAATTGTTAGGTATTTTACGTAGAACCTAAGCATATACCATTGGGAGATATTTTGGTTGTTTCGTATAGGTAGCATGTAAGGGATAAATTCGAGGAGTACACTCTGGATACATCTATGGTGGAATTTAGGGCTCCTCTTCTCTCCAAGCGGGCTAGTAATCCTCCGGCTGAATACGTTACCATCTACGAGGCGCAGATCAAGGCGGTTTTACGAGAGCTCTAATCTCCCTCTTTTGCAACGTATTTTGGCCATGCGGGTTATCACCTAGTCAGGTGATGCCTAATAGTTATGTCTGTTTGGCCTGCTTTGTCTTCGTGTGTTTGATGAAGGGGGTCGTATTTTCATTATAACGTTTTTTGGTGGTGTAGGGGGTAAGTCTTTTGCCTTCGGGGGCTCCCTTCTATTATTTTACCCCTCGAAATTCTAATTTCTGGTTTTTGGGCAATAGTTCTTTGTCGTTTGGGAACTAGAAAACCCGTTATTTCTTCGTTCGTCCTTCATGCACGGCATGGGTGATTACCTATGTGTGGCAGTAGAAGCTCTTGGTTAAGGATTCAAATGTTTGGACGTGGTGGCGAAGGATACCCTATCTAAGAGATGGATTTCTTTAATCTCATATGCATGTACTTCATAGACAAAATACCAACGACTCATATGCAATACTACTTATTGATGATTGTTTTGTTTCCAAGTTGATGTATTAAATTAGCCACCTTGCGATATACTAAAGAACCCTCTAATCCCTAATGATGTCAGGCAGTTAAGCACTTCCCCATCACTAGAAGTTCACCATGTCATAGGATCCCAACAACGTTTTAGAAGTAAACTAGAGTTACCAACTATGATTTAGATTCCACGAGCACGCTAATGTCGAAGTTATAACGATTTATCTGCTTGATCTACTATGCTAGTGTTGCGCTAACAATCTCCTATGTATAATTCAACATAATACAAGGTTGCTCAATGTCACTACCCTGCCCTCATAGAAAAGCGTGCATTAAACAAACCAAGTAACATAAGTAACAAATAATATCCAACAAAACAAAGTCATCAATAAACAAAATCCAAACACATAGGTTGTTGGTGTTTGTAATTGATTGTAAAGTTGTACCCTAACTACTGAACGTAGCTTTCTTTTTATAGTTTTTCTTCGCTCTAGGCTTCGTTTTAGGGTTTCTGGCTGATAAGTGTTTATTAAGCATGATTTAAGTATTGATTTGCTTATACTTTGGTTTACTTATGATAGCTGGTGATGCAATATCGTCCAGGCTCGTAAGGTCAAAAATTTCGGGGATATTATCACTGAGTTTTGTCGGAACGCCTAAGAGTTTGAGAAAAAAGGAGGCAATATTATTTTATAATGGATTTTGAGTGAATTACAAGGGGGTCGTACAATAAATAGCTAATATTTGTAGAGTGTTATTTTGTTAAGTACAGTTGAGCGTGTGGAGAATGTTGTGAAGATGCGCTTGTCTTTGCTGTGCAGTGTGTACTTGCGCTCTCATTGTTCTTATTTGATGCTGAAATGAGGGGCTATTTATAGTGTTAGCCTTTGTGGGTCTTTAGCCAATGAGGGTCGGTCTTTCGTCATAACTCCGAGTGATGCCGGTGGCCAATGATGCGAGGGCCTTCTACACCAATGAGGGTCGTCTGTCAGGGGACGGCCAATGGTGTGGATTTGACTGAGCTTCGTCTGAGTGAGTAGTGATGTTGGCTGCTCCAATTGTCTTGGAGGGTGGCTCTGAACCAATGAGAGAGAGTTGGTATGTCCCAATCATTGGTCTGAACTGGTAAGATTTGTCACTTTCTGCTCCAATAGTTGATTTAGGTCGATGGGGCGTGGTCTTCTATCATAATGAGGGTGGTTGGGAGCTGCTTTAAACAAAAGGCGACTGACACGCCCTTTGATTTAGGTTGTGTCGTCGGTGTATTGGCTCCACCTGGAAGGTCGGGCTACTCCTAGGGTCGTGTGTTCTACGAGGGACTCGTGGAGTCGTACTTCGTCTGAGTAATCGTAATCATTTGAGTTATATCTTTTGTTATCTCGTGACCATGGCTGAGTGGTCACGACCCTTCCTTGTATTCACTCGTGTCCTTAGTGTTTTGTATTGTTCTCCTTTCTCAATAGTATATTGGCTAAGTGTTGGATACCGCCACCCGAGGGTCCTCTTACTGTGGGTCCCGTCGAGTGGGGTTTTATCCAATCGACGCATCGGCCTGGGGGGGGGGGGGGGCTCTCCGTGATTTTCCTTGCTGTTACCCGAGGTTGTGACCATCTTTGGGTCTTCATGTGAGGTATACCAGTATCGTTTGATCCGAGTCGTACCCTTTCTTGGGGCTTTAATTGGATGAAGGCTTTTAGTCAGACAAAAGCTTACTCCCTTAACGTGAACATTATCAATCCCATATTAGTTCTACTTTAGCTCATCATTTGCTAAATTTGTGCATGTGTGCTTTATGTTGAGCAAGCACATGTGAAAGAGTTGTTAGTAGTGCCAATGATAACATTGGATGATTGGCTTGATAAATAGAGTTGAATAAATTTACGCTTCTTTACAGACAACGTTTCAAATGGAGTCATGCCAATATTAGAGTGAACTATCATGTGGTACCCAAGTTGTGCTAGGGAACTTGACCACTTCTTTGGTTGGTCTATAGAGAAATATTGTAGATAACACTCAAGTGTGTGACTGACTACCTCCCTTTGTCTGTTTGTTTGAGAATGGTACGCACTGTTAAATTTCAAAGTGGTACCTATTTGTTTGAAAGCTCGTGCCAAAAATAACCTGAGAGAAATGGCCCTCTGTTTGAAACATTCAATTTTTACAAACCATGTTTGAAGTACACTTTATTAAATAACAAAATGAATGTTAAGTTGGTGGTAGTATATCTCATCGGGGAAAGGAATAAACCTCGCAAATTTGGTGAGTTGATCTACCATTGTAGTTATGCCCTTCCAACAGAAATATGTGTAGTAAAACCTGTTATTATATCTTTCGATGTGTTTTAGAATTGGCAAGTCCCATGTTGCCTTGCAAACTCTTGTACGCTAACCTTGATACATGGCAATAAAACAATGTAATGATGCTTGAAAGCGTGGACTAAATGCTCTCTAACCGGGGTGCTGTGGAACTTTGCAATAAGTTGAAGACAAATCTAACTAATTTAGGATGTATACCCCTTATCTAAAATATATCACTCATGCTTTAGTGCAATAGGTTCCATCGATGATTTTTTTTTTCATAAATTGTAGTCCCAAAATCCAATTTTAAACAATCACGAAGATGATCAAGCCATTAAATTATTGACATAATAAACCTCGCAAACTTGGATCAATATAAAATTGGACAATGCATTTGCAATTTTATTTTCCTTGCCTCCTGACCTATAGTAGACTTCAGACACACACACACACACATAGATATACATATATTTGTGTCTACTGGGTTTAAAATTCTATTTTTGATGTTATGTTTTGCGAATTACTTCTTTGGATATACATTTTGAGCTTAATTGGCGATCTTTCATTACAGAGGCACATCTAAGTAGATAATGTTGGCATTTGTTAACTATCTCCACCATAGTAAATACCTCTTTATTGTATGTAGATCTAAATTACATCTTTGGTGAAACTCTTAGAGTAAAAAATAAGCAATTGGATGATATTTTGTGGGAACCCATTGAAGCATCAATGACCAAGTCAAAATGTAACATTACGTCTAGAAGAGTTAAAACTTTCATTAATCCAAAGTTGTTTATGTAATTGAATTCCATGTAAACTGCTAAGCTTTTAATAAATTGGTCAGTGGAGCAACGTGAGTAGCGTAGTGACTCACAAAGCATTGATGGTATCCATTGAGGTCAAAAAAGCAACTTAGTTTATTCATTGTGGTAGGTATTGGCCAATTTGACAGTTTACTCACATTGGGCCAAAACAAACATAGGTTATAGTTTAACACCTAGGTGGTTCACATTTTGGTTTGCTTGTTTGTTTGAACTTTCTTAAGCGAAAATTATGACTTGTGCTCAATTTTGGTAAGATAGATTTTGTCTAAGTTCTAGGGGGTAAATTCCTTAAATTTCTATGATTCAACTAATAAAAAGGCATGGCCTGAAGCCACTATTTTTGTTACATTTGAGGGTAATTGAATGTCGCACATGTAAGTCTAATTATTTTTAAATGTAAATATAATTTTTTTAAAACTAGAAATTGGAATTATGAGAAGTTTAATAATTATTAAGAAATGACTTCTATAAGTAAATTTTAATAACAAATTAAGGATCACTGTGTAAATTACAATGAAGAGATAAGTTCTTGACACGTTCTTTTTTTCCGTTGAAAGTGATGAGCAACTTACTACATGTTTACAAGCCAGAGACAAGTCATGATACATGTACTCATTCAATGTGAGTAATTAAATCTTACTTATATACATATATAACTTATATGGTTGAGGAGGAGACATCATTCATGCAAATAAAAGCATCCCTCGAGCAAGAAAGTATCGTAATCTATGAAGTGCTCTAAATAGTTATATGCTTATGTTAAACTAGTAAATTTTATGTAAGGCAAATGTAAGTTGTTTGGGTTAAGCAATGCCCTTTCCCTTTTTGTGGGTATGATGCATTGATTTTCCAACCTAGTATACTCAAAATCTAAGGTAGAACATGACAATGGCTTAAAAAAGTGTCTTGCAAACACTTAAAGCTCATCAAATATATGCAAAATCTAGCAAATGTGAATCTTGGTTGGACGATTGTTACATTTCAGAGGCATGTAATATATATAAAAAAGGCATAAAGGCCAATGTTGACAAAATTGAGGCAATTAAGAATTAAAGAAGACACGAAGATGTTATGTCATACAAAGTTTCATAAGATTAATAAGGTGCTATATGAATAGTTTTATGGACTTTTAAAAATAACAACCTCCATGACCGAACTAACATAAAAGAAAAGTGGATTTAAGTGAAATAGAAATTGTGAAGGCAGTTTCAAAAAGTTGAAGTAAAGGTTAAAGACCGCCACAATCTTGACCTAGCCTAAAAGGACAAAAAAATTATTATGTACAAATATGCTTCAGAAGAAGGTTTAAGATTTGTGGAAATGCAATATGTGAAGATAATATCCCATGTTTCACGACAATTAAAACTTTACGAGTAAAACTAGCATTTCAATGATACGTGATGAGTGTCCATAAGATGTAATTCTAATATCATTCTTACTTGTTCGTTCGTCCAACTTTGTTGTATTCCTAGTATTTATGCTTTATTTTATTATGTTATAGTTTAAAGTCAAGTCAAGGAAAAACGACAATTTGCAACGTAAAATGGACGACATAATGAAGGCATCAATTTAAGGACAAAAACAAGGACGGAGTTGGAGACTGGCAGACCAATGATTGGTAGTGCGCAAGCAATGCTAAGTTTGTGGCTCTAGAATATCACCAGCCGCCATGAGGAGGTGCAACCCGCGCTTGATTGTGCACGAGTTGCATCTGGATCACAAGAAGGCACGTGACCCACGCTTGGTGCAACACGACCTCTGCCTATGCACGCGCAACCTAATGGCAACTTGAACGAAATGTTATAATTATGACGTCTGACACTTCAACCTTAGGACAACACAATAAATTATAAAAAGAAGGGTTGTGGCTAGTCAAGAGGTGTGTTAAAGTAGTGTGGTGAACAAGTGATTGAAACGCGCTGAAGATTGCTAATATGAGAGATAATAATTATCTTAGGTAAATCTTACCATAAGATTTACCTATCAGTTTTAACTGAAACGTATCTACTTTCATCCGAGATCTTTGCGAGATCTGTAATTATCTTAATTACCAGATTCGTAATTATCTTAACTCGTTTCTTGATGGCTAAGTCTTCCAACTTTCTCCCGACCTAGTCTATAAAATGGGTCGCTCCCCATTGGGTTTTAATCATCGAAAAATATATTGCATACATGAAAAGGCTTCTGCGCAGCCAAAATTCTTTTTACATTGTGTGGTGATGAGCTGTGCGAGTTCGTCGGGGCAGTTTTGTGTGTGCTAACAACTATGTTCGTAGGTCATTGTATCCTGGGAAGTAGTCGTTCAACATTCTCAGCACGAAGAGAAGGGCGAATCCGTTTTAAGGAAATCGAGAGATCCTCGACCTCTTTTTACGTTCTGATTCACTGTGGTTGAGGTTTTTTTTTTTTTTGACTCCCACTGTGGTTGAGGTTAACAATTTTTTATTTTCTTTATTACATTATTTATGATTTATTTCTTTCGTCAATATATTATGCTCGGTTCGTTTCGGTGCTATGCTACTAACAATTTTTTTGAGTCTTGATGTGTTTAGATACCATTTATTTTATATGGTGCATGAATAGGATTAGCTCTTGGTTGACTCACCAAACAAATTTGGTTCCGTCAGAGGCTCAGAGCTATAGACCTTAGACACGAAATAAGCCAAAATTTAAACACTAAACTTTTAATCTGATATACTACTTGAAAAGAAGAAGAAGTATTGAGAAAATTCAATTCAAAAGAGTACACTTATTCCTATTTGCATGATTTGGCTCTTCAAATTTATGACCTGAACGAACGAGTTTCTTCCTATTCTCTCCCTCTCTCATGGCGCTGTCGCGACAAGGCAAAGCCTTATTTGCCCGCCTGGAACTGGAACTGGAACCCTCTCTCGTCTTTAAGGTTCGCTCGCACATTACTACTTACTACAAACACTCTGTTTCTCATTTAGACATTTACACAAACACCTGGTACATTACATTTACTGTTGTAGCCATTAATTACATTTCTGCTGTTTTCAGAGGTTCCAGTGTGGCTTTATTGGAAAAGGGACTCCAGATCAATTGCCAAACCACGCGGCTGGTGCTTCTCTTTTTCTTTTTGAGCTCCATTAACTCTGTTGTTGAATTATTTTACAACTTACACCCTTAGACAGGACTTAGATAATAATATTCAGTTCCATTAACTCTTACTTACCACGTAAACTCAATGTGGATTGTATTCTAGGCGAAGGAAACCCAAAACGCCAAAAGTTGGACTCAGTGAAGTTGGGGATAGTAAGGTCAATGATTTCCCGAGATTCTTGGACAGTTGTAAGGGTTCTTCAGAATGCAGGTACTTACTTATTTCAAGCCTTTAATTAATTGGTTTAATTGTTTAAGGGATTTTACACGTTTATGGATGTTGTTTGACTTGCTAGCTTAATCCCTGAATGAAATGAAATGAACTTGTCTTTTTTCCTGCTGGATGCATTGCATAATCAAACCACTTGCTTGGCAGTTGGTTAGTTATCTCCATAAGATTTATTAGTTGGATAACTGTACACCTGATGGTTAAACAGTTCGTGCCAGTTGAAACTGAAACCCCTTTTCAGGTTATGATGCTATTATTCTAAAATGTACAGGGTTTGAAGCCTATTTAGTTGGTGGATGTGTTAGAGATTTACTTCTCAGGAGAAAACCTAAAGACTTTGATGTGATCACAACAGCAAGACTTGAACAGGTCCTAAATTTTGCCTTAACTTGTTTGCTTGTTTTTGTAAACTGAAGCACAATAGTTAATGTGGGGTGTGTTCTACGTAGGTCAAAAAGCAATTTAAACGCGCAATAATTGTTGGACAAAGGTTTCCTGTATGCCATGTCCGTAAAGGCTCTGTAGTGGAGGTTAGTGGTGCTTTATCCATTTCTTTTTGGAACCTGTGTATATACATCGATTCAGAGTTGACTTTGCAGACCAATCAATTATCTTTTGTAGATGATTAGTTATTCAAGCACTTTCTGCTTTCCACAATCAGGTAACTACTTTCGGAACTGTGGCCAAACAAACTAAAAGAACACACATTGGCATCTCTCAGCCTCCAGCAAGTTGTGGTCCGGAGGACTTTACTTTATGGAACAATAGTATGCACAGAGACTTTACAATCAATAGGTTTGATCTTTGTATTGTTTTGTCATGTGGGATCATTGAATCTGATTTCTGCCTTATGTGAAGGTACTCTGGAGCCATTTTTTTATTTCAGAAGTTTTGATATGATTTCAAGTGAAGTTTTATTTTTTTGGTAAATGATTTTCTGTGAAGTTACTAACCTTAATAATTGTATGAATGCTGTTAGCATTTCAATCTTTTGGGTTTTGTATATGTTTTGAACAAAGACATGGGCTTCTAAATGTGATAATTACGTTAGTGATCCTTTAGAGCCTTGGCTTGTCAAATGAGTTTCATTTCATATTTCCATATTCAAGAAAAGTATAAATATTTTCATATACCAAACACTCACTAATGAGTACTGCATCTTCGGAATTGTAACCTTCCCACGGCATATAATCTAGTTGAGAAATCCCTTTTCTTAATTCCTTCATTCCCCGTTCATCCGGAGCTCCGGAACTTTGGCTCATCATTCTATACTTGCCGGGAAAGAAAAACTAGCAGTTTGCGCTTTAGTTGTGCAGTTCTTGAGTACAAGAATTATTCAAACTGTGCACATTACCATTGTGGGTAATTACGGAGAGGGGTACTGAAGTAACCATTTTTTGTGAGAGCCGAATTTTAGTGAGAAACCTATATGGAGAACATTTCTACTCAAATGACTACCTCTGAATCTATTCATATATATGAAAGTGAGAAATTACTAACAAGACCTGCAACATCCCTTGTGGAAGATGCTTGATTTTTAGCGGCACTGCAGTCTCTTGACTTTTGTAGCAAATTATATTAACCATTTCTGGAAAGTAAGTGCCACTAGGTAGTGGTAGCGTGCTAAGTTTTCTGTGCAAGAGTCCTGTTTGCAGCCCCTCCCGAACAAGTCCGAATAATTTTAATGTTTAGTAATACAACAACTTGGATTATCACACTGTCACATTTTTTCTCTTTCATCGTTTAGATGTGTACTCACTTTGGTTTTTCTCTAGCCTTTCAATATCTGAAAACTAACTATGAAAAATGTGGAACAGCTTGTTCTATGATCCTTCGAGGAACATAATCTATGATTATATAGGTGCAATGATGGATTTGAGGTCTTTGAAGGTGAACTTTATTGCGTTTAGCCCTACACTTATATTTTTTGTTACTAATATTTTAATTTATAAGTTTATTGACATATACAGTTAAGGACAATAAAGCCAGCTCATTTGTCCTTCAAAGAGGATCAAGGTTGTTAATTCATTTGATGTATATAGCTAGTAATTATATATTTGTTATAGTTCCTGAGTACTAAACATATTACTTCTGCAGCCAGAATTTTGCGTGCAGTGAGACTTGCAGCTCGTCTTAACTTATCTTTTTCCAGAGAGACTGAGGCTGCTATATATAATCTACATCCATCTGTAGCTGAGATCAGCAAGGTAATTTTGGACTTTCTGGTAGTACATTTATTTACCAGTCATTTTGGGGTTTTTTTATCTCAGATGCCACAAGTGGTTAATCTTTACTTTCATAATTTCCTCTTTGTTTCTTCACATTGTATCTTTCAGCACTGACATTATGTTCATAAGTTAATAATTCTTATCACAGGCTAGGTTAAGTTTAGAGATAAATTACATGCTGTCATATGGAGCAGCTGAGTCGTCTATCCATTTGCTTAAAAGGTTCAAACTGCTTGATATCTTGCTACCTTTTCAGGTAACTCTTTTTTTTTTCTTTTTTTTTTTATATTGCCTTTTTCAAACAAGGCTGACCAAATTGTAGATTTATTCTTACACCAATTTTAACTGCCTTTCGATCTTTAAGATCTGCTTGAATCTCAATTTTTTGTAGGCTGCATATCTCTCGGAAAGAGCAGACAGTCAACTTGGTCCACATTCCTTAATGTTAATGGTTAGCTCTCTTTGCCTCTTAAGCAAATTATTTTGCATCTATTACAAACAATGTGGTTTATAGCTCTCTTTCTACTTATGTTAAGTCCAAGTTTTTCCAAGCAATTCTTTTTTTTTTCCTATTTCAGTTTTCTTCTTTTCACATTAATGTGATCATTGCCCTTTTGATTCCTTTTCAGAAGTTATTTTTCAATTTGGATAGGTTGATTACTTGTGATCGACCCTGTGAAGGGAGTTTGTGGTGAGTGATTCTGTTTTTCTCTTAAAACTTATTAACTGTATTTATTGTCTATATACTTCTTGTTGACACATGGGCATCCGGTTGCAATTTTAGCGGTTATAATGTACATTAGGTTCGCCAAGTAAGGTGAGTTGACGAAATAATCAGCTATGACCAATTTGTCTGATAATAGGTAAATGGTTGCAAACGCAATTCTTTATCTTCTGGCAGATATATATTGCTGATACATTTACCTGCGAAATAATTTGATTTCTTTATTGTATTAGGCAAATCTTTTCTACTCCCCACACAAAAGAAAAAATAATGAAGAGAAAACTTATTTCATAATATGCCTCAATGCAAATCTGAAAAAGTGCAATTAGTACAAATTCATATGTTCTTCAAACACAGGTTTGATATTCAGGCAATAATCTCAGGCTCTCAGCCATATCCTCTAACTCAGTCATCAAGCTGGTTATAGTTGTGCATGACTAAATCTCACCGCTGATACCACCCAAACAATAACAAAAAAGATGCAAACTCTGTTTCGCACTTATGGTCCATCAAAGTTTGCAGTACTTTCCTCCTGGTTACGATCTTAGCACAGAGCTGCACGTGTTATGCACTTTGACATAGACAAAGTTATCAACTATAATGTTTCATTCCTGATCAGGGGTCAAATTTCCGCATTGATGATTTTTCTTTTGTGAATGCTTTTTGTTGATTATGGAATGTGCTGCTTATTTAGTTATTCTTTTCTTACTTGTGAATGTGTGTGTGGGGGAAACTGATGTTACATTGTTTTATATCTGTTTTATGAATATTGACACTGCTAGAGCATCCTGTTCGGCTGTTAATTTTTTATAAGTTTCTTCTTGTGCCATGTTCAATCTGGAGGAGCTGAACCCCACCAAGGAAGATGTACTAGGACAAGCCTTCATAAGTCTATACTATAGTTTTTATGTCTAAGATATACCTCAGCCAGGATTCAGCTCTTGATTGTGAATTGTTTCTCTTATGCTTTAGAGATAACAGGCTTTGAGTATATTGACATCAGTTTTACAAGATTTCCCATTTCTATTTGTTTATTTTTGGTTTTCTCACTTTCTAATAGTAGAAGCATGAACTTCGCATGCAAATTGTTGAAGTTCATGGACAGTCTGAATTTCCTTTTCCATTTTAGCCTGAGAAGCTGCCTGTTCACTGAATTTTTAACTAATGTTCACTAAACAGGGTTTCACTCTTGTCTTTTCACGTGGCACTGTTCAATAACCCTCAAAATGCCATTGTGGTTTTGACATTTGCTTCACTACTTTATCGTGGAACATGGGAGGAGAGCGTTGAGTTTGCAAGGAAACATGCTCCAGCTGCACAAGTATATGTTCCTGAAATGGTAGATGTTTGTGACCCCCTTGCAGATGATGAGATTGCTCACAGAGTCACTGAATTCGCTGTGCAAGTGAAAAAGTCTATTAGTGTTTTTTTCGACTCTGACAGCCTCTTGAAAGAAATGGCCAGGTTCCCAGAATTTCCATGCTCTTGTTTGGTAAGTATTAACAGTTTTGCTTGACTTGCATTTTCTGTGGTTGTCCTGGATCCTGGTGTCAAGTATGTGGTATCTGATGTAGAAAAACTCCGGCGTGGCAGTTTGGACTTTGTTCAAGCTCAAAGAATGATTTTGCCTAGATGATAGAATGATTTTGCCTTAGACGATTTACAACCATGATGAATAATTTGCATTTAAAATCCAATAGAAGCCCAAAAGATCTTTGAAAACTACAATCACTAAAAATGAAATTTTACGTCAGGGTTGTGAGAGAGATTGAGCAAGCTTCATGAACTAATATTCAGCCTGGTTGGTGAATTTGATTTAAGTCGAAGATTAACTAGCATTTTAACAAAGCATTTTACATTGTTAGATTTGGTATTTTGATATTATGTCGGGATTAGTTTAGTCATTTGGTTATTAGGTTTGACGCCTACTTGTTTTTATACTCTGCTTTTATTAATCAATATGAAACGCATATGAGTATCCTCCCAAATTTTGTAATGTATCAAGAGCTTTAGGTTAGAAAGATCAAGACATTTTTTCGACAAACCCCATCCATGGCGCCATGGCAATGGCCATCATTGTCCCTCCCGTTAACTTGTTCCTAATTTTGTTTTTGTTTATTTGTTGCCCCAGTGCATTGAAACCGTATCCGACCATCCTACATCTGTGCTCATCCAGCAAACCTTAGTTGTCCATCCCACGTCTACGCCACCGAGCACCTTGAACCCTATTTCTGCCGCCACTAACCCCCCCCCCCCCCCCCCCCCCTTCTCGGCCTAGCACTCAGCTCCGCCACTGTATGCTTCATTGCTTCCTATGTTGCTCTAATCGTAGTGTGTGTATTTTTGTTCATTCCCTAGCAGTCATGCGCTGTCAATCACCTTACTCACTTCCAACGCGATGCGGTGTAATACCCGATCACATTTCAGCTCATATTCTTCAACAATGTAGGGCTTGCAACTCTAGACTCTTCAGACTAGAGTTACTCTTCTCTTGGGCCTTCGCTTTAAATGTTGAGTTCTTTATTTGAATAGTCAGTTTAGATCTTAAATTTAGGTTCAGGGCGATTGGTTTTGGGCTCAAAAGCTTATCTGAATTTTGGTATCATGTATGCAGGGTTGTATTTAGACTTTCGTCATTTGTTATCTGGATTTTTGATTAGATCTTTAAATATTTGGATTTGACCTTTGGATTTGGAGTTTGTCATTTATGTTAGTTAGGTTATCGAGTGACCATGTAGTTGACTCGACCAGACATGGTTAGGTAACTATTTAATTGACTGCGTTTAAGTTATGGTGGTTACATTTGAGGTTCTTGTTGAATTCAGAAACTTTATATTAAGATTTTGGGGTTGGATCTTGGTTAATTGGGTTTTGACATGGCAGTTTGCTTTGGGTTTTTGAATCTTGTTTTGGGATTTTTATTGTTAGTTTTGTGTGCAACTCTTACAGTTTGATGCTCTGGAGGAGAATGGAGATATTTAATGTGTTTCCCTCATTTGGTTTTTGTCTTTGTTGTCGTCAAATGGAGTTGACTATATTATTGGTATTACGTGTTTTGTGCTTTGACTATCTTTGTTGTTATTAAATTAATGACAATTTCTTGTAGAACTTACCCTCAATTCAATTCCACATTTTCTCTCTATAATCTACGACGGATTTACTGGTCCCGTATGTTCTTCATTTGCGCTTCAGTGATCTTTCGACGCTCTACCTTTGGATTGGTGATTTAATTTAAGGGATAAATGCATTAAACCCCCTGAACTATGCAGGTTTTTGCGTTTTCGTCCTTAAACTAAATAAATAAGCGCTTTGCCCCCTAAACTATACAATTCTGTGCGATTTGCCCCCTGGCCGGGTTTTCGGCTATTTTTGGTCATTCTTGGCCGGAATTTTTTTCCTTACCCGCCACATATGTGTTGTACTAGATGTATATTAGTAGTTGATGACAAAAAGTAGGCGAAAAAACACCTCAAACGGGGCATATTCCGGCCAAAATGTGATTTCCGCTTCAGTGTATTTTAGCCGGAATATGCCCCGTTCGAGGTGTTTTTTCGCCTACTTTTTGTTATCAACTACTAATATACATCTAGTACAACACATATGTGTCGGGTAAGGGGAAAAATTTCGGCCAAAAATAGCCGAAAACTCGGCTAGGGGGCAAATCGCACAAAATTGCATAGTTTAGGGGGCAAAACGCTTATTTATTTAGTTTAAGGACGAAAACGTAAAAACCTGCATAGTTCAGGGGGTTTAATGCATTTATCCCTTAATTTAAATGCATAAGTATGTACCCAATCTATAAAGAGTTTTTTTTTTCTTCAAGCACCCCCATTTGTTTGAAGATGGGACAAAATTGAGTATGGCTTGAGGGATTTTGTTAGTTCTCATGTTCCACTACTATTCTTTTTAATGATTTCTCAATGATCTGCACTAAATTAGCGGTGAAAAACTTATAGAAATTTCTTGAAGAAATGGAAACATGGATTTCTACGTCAAAAGATAAGAGTTCTAGTTTATTTGAGGCCTCATGTTTTATTTAGGAAAGTTATAGTAAGATATAATCAGGAATATAACATGCAAATACACCGTAAATATATTTTAAACACTGATGCATATCCGTATTGGCCATTTTTCTGTTCTCATGATCGTTATGCTTTTATAATTCAGGTTTTAATCTCTCGGAAAATGGGTCAACGAGTTGAGGATGTTTTCAAGCTTCTGATGAAAGATGTCACATCTTTAAAAGCCGACAGAAAATGCGAGAAGATAAATTATACTCTTCTTGGAGAGGGAAACACAAGTGAGATTAGGTCTGTTCTTGGTCGGATAATAATTGAAACTCTGGCTATGGCTGACCTAGGAATTCCCCAAGAGCATGTTCAACCAAAAAATTCTGGTGAGATTTTTAGACCGAATCAGCATGCATTTAAACATTCAAGAGAATTCGGACGAAGCACATCTCCATCTAATCACAATCTATTACCAGGCAAAGCAGGTAACTCGAGTTTGTCTAGAAATAATGATATTGTTTCTAACAATAGACTGAGTAGAAAGCAACGGAACACGAATTCCGACTTTCATGGTGATAGATTGACCCCAGATAGTACTGAGAAAGTTAAAAACGTTAAGACTGGGGTGCAAAGAACCGTGCCTTCACTTTCTAGTCTATTTAAATGAGCAGTGATGGAGAGTGCAGGAAGATATGTAATTACTCAGTTTTGTACTACCACAATATTTTATTATTTTGTTTTGCAGTAGAACGCAGTTTATGAGTTTTTCTATGATCTCGCATGTCATTACGCAAGTAAAAGCATAAGCATGCTGTCTATTGTTGCATCGTTCTACATCCACCAGCCTTTCTGATTAAAAGAATCAGAGTAAATTTTGAAAACCATCACTGTGTTGTTTCTAGCTGGTAGATATTATGTGTAACATTTATTAGAGAACACCAAAAAAATGGTCCATATTGTTTAAAAAAGTTATATCCTTTATGTTTAAATTAATACATGTTAGCCCTTCAACTTATAGTTTTGTTTCCTATTAGTTTCTTACACTATACATACCTCATTCCATTTTATATGGACAATTGTTAATCCATCTCAAAATCAAAGAAAATGCCAAAAATTATATCCTTAAGAAAAGTTTCACATTATTACTACCTTATAGATCGACCTAGATCACTAGTCCTAATACTTGTAATTTAGTGCAAAACTTAACCCCACACGCGATTTTCTTTAGCTTGCAACGATAAAGACGTGATGATTGTTTAATAAGATATAATCCTCAATTTACTATAATATATAACTATCCAAATAATTTATTATAATATATGGCATAATATAAGATGTCTAAAGATATAAAATGTAGGGTAGGAGAAAAAAAAAACCTTACGAAAAAAGTCGGTGCGCTTTCAAGGTCTAATAGTGTGTATATTGTAATAAAACTCAAATTTAAGAGACACGATATATACAAAGCAAATTTTTATTATTTACTATTACGTCCATGCTATATTTAATGCATAATTGATTTCCCTTTAAATATACATACAAGTGATTTGCATAACTTAGGGAGATCTACTTTGAACTTTCACCGTTCCAATTTACAAAGTGAGCAGATCCCCTTTTTAGAAAAGATTTAAATAAAATACGTGAACATTACTTTTTGTTTTTCTGAAGGGGTCTTAAATTATGTACCTATATATTGCAATATATAATAATAATAAGACAAAGTTTAATAACACAACTATAGATTGTCTAAAACAATTCATTAATTACACAAAACAATGGAGAAACTGTAGTTCATTCGGGTTCACGTAGGATACGAATTTCTTACCTTAAAAGAAAAAAAAGTTTTTTTTTTCTTTTCTGGCGCTTGACTAAATGATTGTTTGCAAAAGCTTGTAAAAGTAGCTTTTGAGCTTTAAGTGAGTGAAAACTCATCTAGTGTTTACAATGATGATTTGCTTCTCCCTCTCTTCAAAAAAATAAAAATAAAACAGAAGTCCAAAAACATATCATGAGGTGCTTTCATAAACAACTTCTACTTATATCCCTTAATTTCTCTAAACATCCTATTTTAGTCTCAATTGAGAAAGAATTCTCATGATTTCTCTCATTCTTCATTGATATTTTCTATAATTTCAAATTTTGGCGTTTTAAGAGTAATACATTAATAATAAAAAACAGTTAAAGAAAAATTAATAATGAAAAATAATAGAAAAAATCTTTTAGTTTCATACTTAATAGCAACATGTACGCCATTTTTATATTAACATATTTCAGATAAAGTTATACTTTCTAAAAATAAATACTCACACAAAATAAATTTTGCAATGTAATAACATATATAATAATTCAATTAACTTAAAATATTTTATTTTTAAATATAACCATCATTGTGTAAGAGTAAATGAAAAAATAATATTGTGTATACATTAAATGAGGGTAATTAAATTATATTGCATTTTAATCAATATGCAAAAGTTGTCTTTCACTAGCTCTTGCAAACACCACAAATTACTTTAACTGTTTTAAGTAACTTTTGAAAACACGTTTACAAGCACTCAATGCTTTAAGTCAAACGTAGCTTTCAATAACTTTAAGTAAAAATTATGAAAAAATAATTTTCATAAGCTCTTGCAAACACCCCTAATAGTCATTTACAAACTTAAAACAAAGGTTAATAAATCAATGACGAATTATCAAAAATGCCCGCTAACTTTTTTTTTTCAATCTTAAATGCCCGTTTTTTCCCAACCTGCTGAAAATGCCCGTTAAGTTTTAAATTTTCTAACAAAAATGCCCGATGTTAAAAATTCGGACATTTTATCCGACGTGGCATCCGAGTCAAAGAGACGCGCTGCTGAATCAAAAAGTTGCGTTTTAAAATTCGGGCATTTTTGGTAGAATTTTAAAAGATACAGGGCATTTTTAGCATTATGTTTCAGACAAAATAGGCTTTTTTGTGCTTATTTTTCATTTCGGACATTTTTAGTAGAAATTTTAAAAGATAAAGGGCGTTTTTAGCATGTTTTGAAAAAACGGGCATTTAAGATTGAAAAAAAAAGTTAGCGGACATTTTTGATAATTCGTCCATAAATCAAATATTGAAAACTTAGTGTTATAGATCCCTTTGAATTGCAGAATTTTCTTAAATAAAGTCAGCCATGCAATTAGACAATATTCAAACTTAAAATAGAGAAAAGACTTTTGAGTGAATAATAATTTCTTATTTTATATTTGATTCTGATCCACGTTCGAGGAGTAATGGGAAAAATTAAAATATATGGTGCTTTTATTCTTAGTTTATACATAATACAAGAATTACTGTCCTAAAAAAATTGAATTATATTAAATAATTACTTATAACTCACAATCCCTAATATATAACTTTTGCTTCACTAATTGATCAAGGACTGATTTCTAGCACTAGTTCAACATGGAGTAGCTCGAACATGGATTGGAGTAAAATCCGGAGTTAAACATTTCTTATGGCGTGCGTGTCATAATATTCTATCTACTCGGAAGATTTAACTCAACACCATATTTGTGTGGAGACGGAGTGTGCTATTTGTGGAGGAGAAGACGAGGACGTGCGACATGCACTTTTCTTTTGTCATGTGGTGAGACAGACTTGGGCGCTTGTTCACTTGCCGAGAACTTTGGTTACTTGTAATTAAGAGGGTGTTTTGGAGTGGTTGTCTCGCATTGTAGCTTTACAGGATCCAGCCCGTGATTTTGGGTTGGGCGCTATGGACAAACAGATCGTGTAATGGCCAGTGAGGGGATTTCATTGGCTATGTAGATTGCAGAATTTTGTGAAAATTATTGAACAATGTGGACTACCATTCATACGATCCACATTTGGGAGCAGTTTGGGGATTCGAGAGCGTGGGTTCCTCCCTATTTTTCGTTTATTAAATGCAACTTTGATGGGGTTGTGTTTGACACCGCTGATTCATCATGCATTGGCATTATCTGTAGGGATTCAGAGGGAAAGGTTTGTGCACATATACAAAAAAGATTCTCAAGCAACTTGGGTCCTCTAAAGTCAGGAATTATGGCCGCTTGGACTGTTGTCCACTTTGCGATTACACGTGGGTGGAATAAGGTAATTTTCGAAGGTGACAACTTAAGGTTTTAAACTCAATCTTGTATGGGAATGGGTTGGGATCAAAAGGAGGTAACTTAATCGCGGAGATACGAGTGGCACGTCGCAGGAAACCATCTTTCTTTTTCCGTTGGATTCATAGGGAAGGAAACACTGGGACTCACAATTTGGTGCTTTCGGTGAATGAGGATTCAGTATGGTTCCTACCGGTTGAGGAAGCCCCATATTAATAGTGCTTGATGTACTTTGTGTTGGTGATTTGCGGTGTTTTTTAATTGGTTCAGTTTGCATGTTTTTCATGTAAAACATTCTTAGGCATTTTGGCCTGGTTCAATTGATCCTGTTATTTAAAAAAAATAAATTAGCTTTTGATATATGCTTAAAAACGATAAGATGAATTATATAAAAGTGCTCAAAGAGTTATCGGACCTGAATTAGTACTCTGTAACTTTTCCATTTTTGGCCCAAAATGCCCATTTGCCCTAATTCGGGCTTTTTTTTGCATACGTGACTGCCACATCGTCGCCATGTCAAAAATAGCCTTCTTAGGTGCAATCCCAATATTATTTTAATTAACAAAACCTCCCCAAAATGATTTTTAATTACCCTTATATTGATTTTTCGATATTGACACAACAATAAAGAGAGGGATATGGATGATGGTGGATCCAACACCCCGTCGATCGCCGCCGCCAAAAACATTGTCGATTTTTTTTCCCAGACAGGTTGTAGCCTTGTGTAGGGGTGAGTTCGGTTAGGTTCGGGTAGGATACCCGGATATTCGGGTAGGGTACCCGAATATACGGGTAGGGTAAAACCTCTACCCGAAACCCTATCGAAGTTTGGGGTACCCGATTTGAGTCGGGTACCCTAACTTTCGGGTACCCCAAACTTCGGGTTTGGGGTACCCAAAACTGGTCCAGTGGCCAAGAGTAGCAGTGAAAAAGAAAATTGGATTCACCGCCTACTTTAGAGAGCAGATAAAATTCTTATATTTTTATGTTCCAGCACCGAAAGGAAAACATATGACCTCTCTGTATTCACATTTTGTTAAACAACCACTCTACTCTCCACTTTACAGATACTTCAGTAAATTGAGTTAATTACATAAAGGAAAGAGGGAAAATAGTACTTATTCAAAATTGAGTTATCCTTCTTCGCCGGTGTGTGTGTTTGTCGCCGGTAGGCGGTGTGTGTGTGTGGTTGTCGGCTTGTCGCCGGCGATGCCGTGTGTGTGTGTGTGTGTGTGTTTGAGTGCGTGTGTGTGTGTGTTTAAGTGAAGAAAATAAAGAGATGTTTGAGTGCGTGTGTGTGTGTGTGTTTGTGTATGTGTTTGAAAGAGCTGCGGCTTACGTGAAAGAGATGAAAGAGATGAAAGAGGAGAGCTGCGTGCGTGAAAGAGAGATGAAAGAGAAAGAAAGGAAAAAAAAAGGAAAAGAAAGGAAAGAAAAAGGAAAAGAAAGGAAAGAAAAAGGAAAAGAAAGGGAAAAAAATAATAAAAAAAAGTGTGATATTCAATTCGGGTATCGGGTACCCGAATTGGATTAAAATCCCTACCCGAAACCCTACTCGAAATACCCTAATCGGATAGGGTACTCGAATTTTCGGGTACGGTTCATGTAGCAAAACTCGAAATTCGGGTATTACCCGAGCGGGTAGGGTAGGGTACCCGAATTTCGGGTTCGATTACCCACCCCTAGCCTTGTGAGAGACATATCTAACCTACTTTACACAATATTAAAATATTTTTCGTTACAGAGAAAATCGAATTTTGGTGGAAGAACACCAAGAACACGTACTAGTGTGTGTAAGCTCAAATCTCAAATTTTGATGTAGTGGATTAAGATAATAACAACCCAAATCATATGTATGATGATAAAGAGGAGAATTCCAATCAAAATAAAACGCATCCACTTCAAAATTTTGGAAATTTTATGAAGAACACCAAGGTGTTCTTGAGAGAACCTTTGAGGATTTGAAGATTGGATGAGCACAAAAGATGAAATCGTAGAAAATCCAACCCTCATTGTATAAGAAAATAATGATTAGAAAAAAAGATAAGTATCACACACACACACACACACACACACACACATATATATATATATAAAGCCTTGTATCTTTTGCCTTTTAACAAAAGTGCCCAAAGTATTATCGGGCCTGAATTAGTACCCCTAAACTTTTCCATTTTCGGCCAAAAATACTCATTTGCCCTTATTCGGGCTATTTTGCTTATGTGGCTGCCACATTGTCACCAACTCGATAAAATGCCATGCCACGTGGAAAAACGCCACACCCAATCAACTTTCTAACTCCACAAAAAAAAACTTTTTTTTTCTTCTGCCACTTATAACACAAATCAATTTCAACACTTTTAAAAAAAATCCCAAAATCAATTTCTCATAGTTGTGTTTGTTTCTTGGGAAATGTGGGTGGCTTTTTGGATTCCTTCAAGTTTTTTACCTAAAATCTGCTCTCGGTTTCTGCAAATTGCACAGAGTTGCGGGTATTTTATTTTTTGGATTTCTGGGCAGATATTTGGATTCCTCGTTGAAGAAGGAGGATTGGATTTCCAACGATTTCATCTTTTATGTTCATTCGATCTTCAAATCCTCAAAGGTTCTTTCGAGAACACCTTGGTGTTCTTCATAAAATTTCCAGAATTTTGAAGTGGATGCATGTTATTTGGATTGGAAATTCAATCCTCCAGCTGAAGGCATCTTCTACATGATTAAACTCCCCCGGGATGTATTCTAACATATACTCAAATTTTGCAAGGAATTCTTGCCCTAGCTTGCTTCAAAGTTAGTTTCTTCTGAGTTTGAAAATAACTCGTCGCCACATTGTGGGTTTGGATCACGAAGTGACTCCCAAGTAAGTAGTGCCTCCAAGTTTGCAAGCAATGGATCACGACGGTCATCTCTTTCGCGTGCACGGTATAGGGCCGCTCTGTCTCGTTGAGCTTGCGGCTCTCATATGAGATATGATACCCATTTTGAACCAAGAGTCCCCCAATGGCATAGTTCGACGCATCAATATGTACTTCAAACGACTTTGAGTTATTTGGTAGGGCAAATACCGGTCACTCGTGCCTTTAACTCCTTAAGCACTTGACGACACGACTTGTCCCACGCCCATGACTTAATTTTCTTGAGCAACTCTGTTAATGGCGCGACTATCTTCGAATAGCCAGTGATAAAATGCCTATAATAGTTGATAAGTCCCAAAACACGAGCGTAATTAATGGACATTATCTAGAGGTTCCCAATCTCTTATGGCCCGACTCTTGGCTCGTCCATCATGATGCGTCCGTGTCAGATCTTGGGCCCTAATAATGCCACCTCTTAGTGGGAAAAAGAGCACTTCTCGAGCTTGATGTACAACTCAGGCTCCCAAAGTGCTTGGAACACCTTATTCAAGTGTTCAACGTGTTCCTCCAAGTTGGGCAAGTAGATGACGATGTAATCGACATACAACACAACAAACTTGTCCAAAAATGACCCCAACACTTTGTTCATCAAGGTCGAAAACGTGGCCGGTGGGTTGGTAAGACCAAACGACATAACAAGAAACTCGTATGATCTGTACCTTGTGACCATAGTCATCTTTGGCTCGTTCCCCGCGGCGATCCTCACTTGCCAATAGCTGGACCGAAGATCAATCCTCGAAAATAACTTGGCCCCGCCAAGTTGATCAAATAGCTCCCTGATGGGCGTATATGATGTAATAAAATAGAATGTAAGTCAATATAGTAATATTACACCTAAATCTCACTTTGTCACAAGTGTACAAATCAAGTAATAATAAAATGGTAAGTATAGTTCCGACCCAAGTATCGTATCCCAAGGGAGTGATGGTTGTATATATGAATCACTTAAAGGCAAAAACACTAACTACTGTCACTTATCTTTTCTGTTGTGCTTGCAAGATGAATGCTTATGAATGATTTGCATGCTTTCTAAACTAAAGATGCTTTAGATTATTAAACTAGAATGCAATGAGAATTAATATAAGAATGCAATAATAGTAATTAAATATCTTTTTGGATTTTTGGTTTTGAATAAAAAGAAAATAATTAAAGAAATTAGACAATTAAACAAAAGAAACTAATGAAAACAATTAAACTATGAATGCTTGGAAGAGATTGATAAACTTACTAAACTAAACTAGAGAATATAATTTAATGATTGATTGACTGTGGTTGTAAACATTAATTAGAAAGATTATTTAGAGGTCGGGTTTCACAATGATTTAACCATAATAGTTTATAGACAAACTATATATATCTACTTACATTACTTGATAGTTATTTGATATTTGCATGTCTAATGGATCCATGATATATGGCAGGAGCTATCCCAACCATACACATATGAGTCTCTAATAACCTATCGTGTTAACGGATCAACCCAGTTGTCAGTTGTTTTAGAAGAGATATCAAATATGAAATCCAATTATCTCATCTGAATCGTGTTAACAAAAGGTACTTAGTTAAGATTGATCTAGTGTGATCTAAAGGTTACACATCAGTTGCTTTCGCAAATCCAAAGTCACAAATCTCATATATATATATATATATATATATATATATATATAACTATCCTTAGCGTTCTACACTCCAGACGGCCCCACACGAGTGCTTTCGTTTTATCCCAACGAGAGTAAGGTCAACCACACAACATAAGTGACTATTCAATCTAGACATTCAAGATCATCAAACACACATCAAGTCAAGCAAATAAACATAATCATCAATCAGAGTTACTCCCCTACTATAAACAACGAGTAGTTTAGCTCCTCATAGTCATGAGTTCAACAATAAATAATAAAGTAAATATCATAGACAACATAAAAACGTAAAAAAAAGTTTCTCGGATCCAGTGGAACTTCGTTGCTTGATCCTCTTCGTACTCTCTTTTGCTATCTTCTTCTTCACAAACTGTTTTCTCTCTAACAATGACTCAAATAAACTAGAACAAAACTTTTGATGTTGTTTTCTCACTGGTGACAACTCTTAGGGTGTTCTCTGGCGAAAAATTGGTGGTAAAGTGGTGTTGAGAGCTGGTGAGCGTGTTGCCCTACTGCTGAACGTAGCCTTCTATTTATAGTTTTTCTTTGCTCTAGGCTGCGGTTTAGGGTTTTTGACTTGCGGCCCAATTTTCATCTGATCGCATGACCCCCGCGAGATTTAACCTTCTGATCAAGCGCCACCTGTGCGATGCGGTGCTGACCGCACTACCTTCTGATTTCTTCTCTGCGGTCTTTTGGTGTCTTCTTTTCAATCACGCTATGTTTGAGATTTCACCTTTTTGTAGTGCTGTAGCACTCCCGTAGCACTTGAATATCCCAGAATAGTATCTTTGACCAATTGTAGCCCAAAACATCAATTTTTGGCCTTATTTAGCCTCATCTCATGTAGACTCCCTAAATACCTATGAGAGAAAATAATGGTGATATAAATAAAAGGAGGACTATACAAGGCGCGTCAAGCTTGGAGTCCCCAACCAAGCAAGACCGAGAAAAAGGATAGAAAGCTAGGGAGGCTTATAATTGTGCCTCTCGGAATGAAGAAAGGCCGAAATGAAGTTGCAAACATGTACCCCAAAGGTTTCGCATCCGAGGCTCACACCCAAAGATTGAGTGTGCAAATTGGCTTTGAGCTTTTGTAATGGAACTTGTTTACTTCTTCTCACATGGGGGCCAACAAAATGGTAAGCCCACTTAGGATCGTAAAAATTTTCCTCATAAGTTTCGCGGCCGAGGATCACACCCAAAGGTGGAGTGTGCAACTCGGAGTTGAGCTTTTGATATGGTACTTGTTTACTTTCCATATGGAGGCTACCAAATATGAATGTACAAATAAGAGCATGCCCAAAAACGTGGCACCGCAAAATAATAAAAAGGTACATGGAAATAAAGGAGCATAAATTACACCTAAGATCCTTATAGTTATTACAATCAAAAGCATAATAGATACTAGTAAACAACCACCAATAGATAGCTAAGTGATCGCATAAAGAGTGTGAGTCTCCAATCCAATGGACCTTCGACCACGTAGCGACAAGAGCACTCGGGACAGCATCGCCGCCATGGTGAATCCCAACCACAACGCAAGATGAGTGGACGCGCATAAATCTCGCCGATTTTTGGATGATAAGACCGCTGGAACTGTGCGGTCTGTAATGTACAAAGATCGACGAAAAGTTAGGAGATTCCACACGTGACCAACCAAAGATCCAACGAAGGCTCCTAGTAGTCGTGGAGCCCGAGAGCCTATGGTTCGACCAGATTTCTCCAAAACAATCGCGTGAGAGTGACCGTAAAATCCATGCCAGCAACACCAAAACAAAATATAAATACCACTCATCCCCAACTCCAACACCTAAGGAACTCAACAAGTAACTATACATATCATGAATCACAATCGATCTCAACAATTAAACTAAATTACCAATCCCAAAATAGCAAATGGAATGCGGTTCCAATAGCCAAACCACAAGAATGTCCACAATCATCAAATACAACCAAATTGAAGCCCAAACAGTACGAAACCAAAGTAATCAAACCAACAAGCCAATAATCGTCGTGTGCAAGGATTTTCAAGTACCATAGATCGAAAAGAGATGAGAGAAAAGATGAAACCGTGGTCAATTGTACTTGAGTGAAAGAAACACTAATGAAACAATGTCGTGCAATCACATGAAAAATGTGATTTTATAAAGGCTATGTGTATGGAATGGATTGGTTAGAATGCAATGGAAAAATAAATTATGGTACTCCCGAGGGTTCGAGTGGTGTATCTCGGGAGGGGAGAAGATCAACTAATATGTACCATTCAACCAATGTAAAATAACCAAGTAGTGTGCAAAGAGTTGAGTGAAGCCAATATCAAAAAAGTGCTCAAGTGCGTGTAGATTGGCCAAAGAAAACAAATTACCTTCACTCGTGTAAAGTCGAATGCAAAATAAGACAAGACGTGAGCCAAAAGGATTAACAATTGGCAAATAATACCTCATCCCAACGTGGAGGACGGATGTGGTAGAGAGGACAATGAGGAAAGCCGTCAATTCAATACTTTTGGAACTCGAAGATAGGCCCATTCCTCCTTATCTTTCATAACAAGAGATTTAACTTTCAAACTAGCCTCATTCATAGGAATTCTCCCATTCAACCGAAGCGTGCAAGCCTCATTAGCAAGTTGATCCACCACGAAGTTTCCTTTGCGGAATACATGTTTGATGGTACCATGTAACTCTTGCAGAAAAAACCGAATCTTATCAATATATTCAATGATTTTCCAAGGACCTCCGGACTCGGCATAGATAATAGGAAGAGTTATACTAGCATCCGTCTCAACGTCAATATTAAAAATGTCAAGTTCATAGCATTACACAAGGCCTTGATAGATAGCCATAATTTCCGCTTCAACATTAGTAGAATGATCTAGCACTAAGTGAAAACACCACATACCATTGCCAAGGTGGTCACGAAGAATGCCCCCGGATCCGGCCAACCCCGGGTTGCCTTTAGAACTACCATCGGTATTGAGCTTGAAGTACCCAGATTTCGGTTTCTCCCAAATAACAACAAAGTGGCTTCAAGACCACAATACTAAGCCGAACTCCCCAATCATTGGCGACATTTTTGTCTCCAAGCTAAAATTTTCCGGGACACGGAGTAATGCCAAAAAGATCCCGAATGTGACTAATAACCTTGCCAACAATTTTCTTAGCATTCATAGGAATTCTTTTATGCCTCGCATCATTATGAGCCGCCCATATGGACCAAGCACAAGAATTGGAATTAAAATCTGAATATGGCCCGGAATGATCTTCATTTTCGAATAAATCCAATAAGCAATAATGTTCTGCCATGAGACAACTCTCGGCCTCTTAATCAAGAAGGTGTCAAAAAATATTTTCCACACTGCTTGAGCAAGCTCACTTGACCAAAAAAGATGATCATTAGTTTCAACATTCTTGCTACAACAATTGCACATGGAGACCATTTCAAACCGCTTACGATTACCATCCGTAGGCAAAAGATTTTGCATATATCTCCAAATAAAGAAGGAAATATTAGGCATAATAAATTTGTGCCAAAGGAATTTAAACACACCTTGGGATTCATGCGGTCCTTGAAGGGCTTTGGACGTCGATTTAGTAGAAAATTGATCGCTAGATTCATGCTTCCAAATAGGAGTATCTCTACAAACTTGGAGAGTTGGTTTAGCCACCACTTTAATGAAAGATTCTTCACAAAGTGTCTCATCAAGCTTCACCAGATCCCATTCATCATTCTCCCCAAAACCACAAATCTTATAGTTGTTATCAATATCAGCCCATTCCTTCGGTTGTAAAAGGCCATCCCCAATCCAATGATCTTGCCAAAAAAATGCTTCACCACTTTTCACAAGCCAAAAAAGATGAGGTTGGGCAACAACTGCTTCTCTAGTAAGTCTCTTCCAACCACTTGATTCCTAACCTCGAATGCTAAGAAAGTATTGCTGGTTAGTGTATCTAGCCATCATGTACCAAGCCCAAAGGGAATTTTGCGCTCGAAATCTCCACCATTATTTGATCCCAAATGCCGCCACCATACTCCTCAAATATTTCACATTGAGGTCGGGAAAATCATAAGGCGCACAAATGCGCTCCCAACCTCTCCAATGCATCCGGCGCTTCACATCATTCGAACCCCATAAAAACCGATTAAAGATTCTTTCAAGATCCTCCAACACACAAATAGGTGGTTCCAATATTTGACAAAGATATATCGGGATCGAACAAAGAATGCTCTTAATAAGGGTGAGCCTACCTCCAAAATTAAGAAACTTCATCTCCCACCCGGATATAAGCCCGCGGACTTGATCAATCCACTTTTGAAAGTGTGTGGAATTAATTCGGCCACGAACAAGCGGAGCACCAATATATGTGATAGGAAAATCACCACGAGAGAAACCCGTGACTTCACAAACTCTTTGGATATGAGCATTACTCACAAAGATAGTGGGAATGTAACAGCTCTTTGCGGCATTAATATGTTGTCCCGACACCATTTCATAAAGCAAAAGGAATTCCTTAAGCACTTTCATGTTTTTCACAGAGCCACAAACAAATATAACACAATCATCGGCATATGCCAAGTGAGAAATCGGATTTCCTCCCCTCGTGTCCAAGAAAATATCATCATTCCGAGCATATAATTGATCAAGGCCGCGGGAAAGGAATTCTGCCGCAATAATAAAGAGCCCGGGAGAAATGGGATCTCCTTGCCGAACACCATGCTTAGATTCAAAGAATCCATTAGCTTCACCATTCACAAGAATAGAAAAGAAACAATGCTCAACACAATTCTTGATATACCATATCCAATTCCGAGAGAAACATAATTTAAAAAGGCATTGATATAAAAATTCCAATCAAGACGATCATAAGCCTTTTCCATATCCAATTTCATAATCGCATTGTGTTTATCATGTCTCCTCCCAAGGTTAGAAACCATTTCTTGCGCTAGAAGGATATCATCACAAATGAGACGATCTTTCACAAAACCACTTTGAGAAGGAGAAATAATTTTCGTAAGAATTAATCCAAGCCTATCATTCAATAACTTAGCAATAATTTTATAACTCACATTGCATATGGTTATCGGTCGGTAGTCTTTCCATTCTCGTGGATTATCCTTTTTGGGAATGAGAGCAATATTTGTGGCCTTATACATCCGCGGGAAACCATTCTTTTGAAGAAATCAAGGACGACCACAAAGAGATCAACATGAATAATATCCCAACACTTTTGATAGAACAAAGCATTGAAACCATCCGGACCAGCCACGCTATCGGGGTTGAGGCCGAACACAATATGTTTTAATTCCTCAACTATGTTTCACAAGATCAAGAAAAGAGTGGTGATTCACCCACATACTTTGAAACCGAAACGGACACGGTTTCCTTCTCGCTTCCCTTTCAAAGGAAATGATAAGGGCATTGTGATTGGATTGCTTTCGAGGAGAATGTTCCACTTTTATTTTTTCAAACGTCGTACCCAATTCAAAATTAACAAGGGCTCGGTCAAGTCTAGTCCTCGTACCATTACTCGACCAAGTAAAGGGGTTCCCTTCAAAACCAACATATTCAAGACCACAATCATCAATACAATCATGAATATCTGCCATGTCTCCAACAAGAGGAGGAGTCCTACCAATTTCCTCACTCACATTAAGAACACAATTAAAATCCCCCACCACCATCCACGGCTTAAGGTCATCACTCCTTCTCAAACCATCCCAAAGAGGGCGCCGAAGTAAAAGTCTTTGCGCGGCATAAACAAAAGTGCACATAATCGGGAGGGGGATTAAAGCCGATCGCACCACATAATGTATAAATTGATCATGAAGCTCAATAATTTCAAACTCAATATCACAATCACCAAAAACCCAAATCTTGTTATTCGGGTTTCTAAAAGCTTTATTATATTGAAATCTCCTCAAATATCTCCTTTCATCAAAAGCCACTTTTGGTTCAGGAAGAACAAGAACTTTCGGCTTATATCTCGTAATCAAATCATAGACATTTTCACAAGCTTTTTCATTCCCGACCCCACGAACGTTCCAACAAACAAGCTTCATTTATTTAGAAGATTCGAAGGACTTACTTCTCAAATTATGAGCTGATTTCTCAATCTTGCGTTGCTATCAATTTTTTGGAAGAGTTTCGGCCAACGGTGCGGCCGAGAGGCCTATCACAATTCCTTCCCGATAATAATCTTCTCTCGTCTTTCCTCGTGTTCTTTTGGACCTAGAGTCCTTATTTGCCTCCCTCTCATCATCACCATCCGAACTAGAATGTAGCAATGCATCCATGCTAGCATCATCGGCTTCATGCCTAGTGGTATCACATTGAAAGACATCCTCATTTTTCTCCGATTCTTCATGATAAGTTGCGGTGTGCTCATTATTTTCATTAAATTGTTGCACACGTCCAACCCTTCCATGAACTTTCAGAGGAGAAAATTCTCGGGGTGAGAGAAACCGAGACTTTTTTTGTACTTGAGAATCCGAAAGCTTTGCATTATCATATGCGTCATTGAGAATATCATCACTAAGAAAATCATCATTCTTAAAAGCTTTGGCCTCAACATGACTATCCAATGGCAAATTTTCTCCAACATTTGGTTCCTTAGAACCACATTCACAACTTCTACTACATCATCATTAGTCTTTTCTCCCTCTTCCACCTCATGACTAGCAAACAATTTATTCTCCCCACGTTGAAGAATTTTAATAGGTGAGAAAGAGCCATTTTTCTCCTTTGAAGCAACCTTTGTGTTGGAAGTACTATGTCTCTTGTCAACCAGATGCCGCTCCCTTTTTTGAGGATCATTTTGCTTTGCCTCAAGTACCATGGGATCTTTAGATTTTTTTCTTATTCCCACCACAATCACCAACAAAGTGTCCCAGCTTTTGATACTTAGTACAATAAGAAGGATAATTTTCATACACTACTTTTTGTCTTTCATAATACATCCTCGGACCAATGGTAAAACCCCATTCAATGATATCTTTTTTCGACTTAAGCAAATTAACCTCAACACAAACCCGAGGATTGTCGGGCCTCGTCATAGTAAGAGTTTCATCAACTCTCAAAGGCTTCCCAATGTTTTGTGCAAGATTAAATAAAGCACCTTTCTCACAATATCTCATGTTTAAACCCGGAAATGCCACCCAAAGAGCCATGATAGGAGGATCTGAATCCGGATTAAAATTCGGAGTCCACTTGATAATATGCCCCGACGTATTCAAGAAAGATAGATCTTTCTTAAGCCACAGTCTAGTATAATCCTCCTCTTCGACTAACTTGATCATCACATGACGAGGTGATGCAAATACAGACACGGTGACAATTGAGGAAGATTACAAGAATTCAAATGAAGAAGATGTCACAAGAATGGACCAAATTTGCACTTTGAATGGGTCAATCACAAGAGGGCTTTCAAAGAAGATGTGACCACCTCTTTATGGGCTAATTAACCAAGTTTGGGTCCATAATGATAAAGGAGGCCCAAATGAGCAACAAAGATGGTGAAATCTGATCCAAGTGACCTTTTAAAACATGGTCAAAAGTCAAAGACGAGTTTTGACCACTCTTTCATCATTTCCTAGTCTAATTTATGTATTTGCTTTTTCTAGAAGTCTATTTCATCATTTCCTAGCCTAGTTAATGTGTTTTCTTTTCCTAGAAGTTGTTGGAAGGTCATAAGTTGATTTCTTAGTGACCAAGTTTGTCTCTCCTATAAATTAGAAAGACCATTTTCATTGTAAGACAACACTTATCATATTTATAAACTTTGTGAGATTTTATTCTCTTTGGTTCTTTGAAGAACTATTTCCGAACTTATCAAACAGGTTCATCACCCTCGTTTGTGGCGTTCAAATCCGACTTATCAAATGGCACCCTCCATAACCATTTGTGGCGTCTTCATTATACCAAGGTTCGTGTTTTGTATCAAGTAGCGGGTCGCGGCCTCCATACCAAGGTTCCTATTTGTACTAAGGCAACGGGTCGAGGTTCCATCCAAACAACCTGAAGATAACGATCCTACGTTTAGCATACGAATACCATTCATCATTGGTGGATATCGTATCATTTGGTATCTAGAGCAAAGGTTTTATCTTTCAGGTCCTATCCGTTCTTGGTTTAATCTTTGGATTACCAAAAACATCTATCTTTAGTTTGTGTTTTTTATTTCTTAGCAAAAAAAAAAGAAGAAAAAAAGGGACAAAAAAAAAAGAAAAAAAAAACGTCCAAAAAAAAAAGAAAAGAGAACAAAAAGAGAAGTATCAACTTTATTTCTTTTGTTGCTGATTTCTTGTTGGGAAATACCTTTGGTGCACTTGTGAGAAAAAAAAATATATTTCGGTTTGATTTGTTGCTTGGGGTTGATACGCATTTGTTTGATTCCGTTCGACTTAGTAGAAGAACCTATAGAGAATATACGAGTGGGAAAAGGCAGTGAGTGTGAGATTATTAGAGGAAAAAAAGCCAATATATTTGAGTGATACACGAGTGATATATTTTGAGTGAAAAAAACTTGAGAGTAAACACGTAAGGGAGTGTTGTGAGGTTTTTTTTCTTTCTAACATTTCTTTGCAGGTTATCATGTCTAAATATCACGAAGAAAGTGCCCTTTATGCCGATTACACTTCGGTTACACGAAGAGTTTTAAATGCACAATTGAACGATGAGGACAACAATCAACGAGAGAACATCTTTCGAACTAGATGTCATGTTCGTGAAAAGGTGTGTAGTGTGATAATTGATGGGGGAAGTTGCACCAATATTGCTAGCACCATGCTTGTTGAAAAACTCGGGTTGTCTACGGTGAAACATCCACGACCATACAAGCTTCATTGGTTCAACGATTGTGCTAATGTGGAAGTTGACAAGCAAGTGATGATTTCATTTAGCATTGGGAAGTACAAGGATGAAGTTTTGTGTGATGTAGTTCCAATGCAAGCTGGACATATACTTTTGGGGCGTCCATGGCAGTTTGATTGTAAAGTTAACCACAATGGCTTTACGAACAAGTATTCTTTTGTCCATAATGAAAGAAAAATCACCCTTGTTCCTTTAACACCAAAGGAAGTGTTTGATGATCAAGTGAGATTTCAAAAGAAAGAAAATGAACAAAAAAATGAGAGTGTTCAAAAAGAAGAGAGTGAAAAAAAGAAAGTTGCTAACAAAAAAGAACTTGAAGCTTTGGCAAATGAGAGAGAAAAAGAGAGTACTCAAAAAGATGTTAGTGAAAAACAGAGAGTTGCCAACAAAAAAGAAGTTGGGGTTTTGGCAAATGAGAGAAAAATAGAGAGAACACAAGAGAGTGTCTTTTCAAAAGAAACTGAGTTGGAAAGTGGGGTATTTTTGAGAACTAACAGAGACATTTCTTCATTTCCAAGTTCAAAGGCATTTGTCTTGCAGGGATATGATGATCTCTTTCCGAAGGATATACCGCCCGACTTACCTTGTTTTCATTGGATGTGCATCAATTGGAAAGCAATCCGGATTATGGTAAAGTATTACGAACCCATACTTACTTTGGATTATATTCTAACTAAAAGGCATGAATCTTATGTGGTTATGAAAGTTGATTTGGGAATTGGTTATCATCAAATCACAATGAAAGAGAGAGATGAATGGAGAACCATTATTATAGAAATAATTTGTTTGTTTAAATGGATAGTTGTTAACGAGTTTAGAATTATTTCCTATTAACTGAATTATTTATTAAGGTTGGAACGCCTTTGCCTGTGGTTCAAAGGCTAAATGCTATGACAAGAATTTTCCTTCCTTTTATTGACTATACTTCATTCTTTTCTCCGAGTGGATTTTCTTACATTTTTCAGTCTCGTGCTTCTAAGTCTTGCCCTCCCCTTCTTTCTATTGATATCTCCCTTTATATAGGTTTTGATAGGGGCAGGTGTCATGGTGCATGTGTTTACAGGTGTCGTTATGCATGTGGTTATGTTTACACGTGTTACAATGTTTATTCAGCCAATAAGATAACGTGTTCACTTTGAGTGCTGACTGTATCCTTTCCGAGGGCTTTGGTTTTCTTTGTGATACGGGGTAGATTACTTTCTTTGCTGTCTCTAATGGTAGCTTCGAGGACCAAGTTTGGAGCATTCCCGTTTAATGATAGTGCTTTTCCGAGAGATGCGTATTCTGAAGTAAGTGTTTCAAGGTATTTTCCGAGAGGGTGTGGGTGAGTTGGTTTCCGAGAGGTTTTTGAGCTATCGTGGGTAGGTGTTTTTCTTTCTCCGAGTGTCCAGAGAGGTTAGTTAAGTAACGTTCTGATTTTTAGTCTAATCGTTGAGAGTAGTGTTCCGAGAGCTTTCGTGTTTGGAATGTATAGTCAAGGAAGGGTTTTTTGTCAAGGTTCTGGGACTGTTGTCCGTTGGGGCCCTGTTCGGTATCATGATGGATATCTGACTCGGGTGGATTCCTCCGGGTTTGCTTTTTATCCGAGGTCACCTTGATATCTGGTTTTGAGTCATTATGAATTTCCGAGGGACGCTTAGGTGCCCTCGTCGGGTGGCCAATCATATCGCTTTGAGTTAGTAACTGAGCGATATTGGTCACACCCGATGGGCCTCCTCTTTGGGAGCGGGTACAACTCATCGGAGGTACTCGTGACAATTTTATTGTCCATTTATTATATGCCCTTTTGGTTTAGGACCAGTATTTTCTTTTTACATCTTTATTTTCTAGTGTTAACACTAGCCCCCCCAAATTTCGATCGCTCTCGTAGAGACGAGGGAAATTTTACTTCGTGGCCTCCGTGAGGCAAGGGAACTGTTAGTATTTATTATTTCTATCATGGGTAATTAAGCCTGCTGATTAAGATAATAGAAAGGCTTGCTGACTAGGCTTAAATATTAAGGGTGAGGTGTCGTTTGGCATGTAGCCCTATTTTCTTAAATAAGAAAATTGGTGGACACGTGGATCCCATTAATTATTTTAGACAGCTCAAGCTTTTCACTTTTCTTCTGAGGCGGTATAAATAGTTTACTCAGTAATTCTCTCAGAATTACCCCGAAGTTTTTTACTGTGCAGGCTTGTCACGTTTCTCAAAAAAACGGAGTTTGTTTTTGAGTGAAGTAAGCGAATTACGTACCTTGTCAAAAATGATGCCCCCATTTTTTAAACAGGATGACTCTTCCTCACCCCGTCACTCTAATCGGAATTTGGTTCGGACTTCTTCCTTATCGTTAGGGGTACGGCATACGACTTCGGAGAATTCGGTTCAAGGGAGCAGGCATAATGAGAGCAGGGTTCGCGGGGGAAGAGGTAATTCCGTGAGGACCACGTTAATATCTCGTGAGGAATTTCTCTCTCGTATTAACCACATACGCCAAGTGTTCACGAGTCGTGACCCTTATCCTTTGATAGATGAGTCATCGGTGTTTACCAGGCTTGTGCTGGAGCCAGAGCGGATGATGGGGCCGGGGCGCGTGGGTACTGCCGTTGGGAGTGAGCATAGTGCTTCTGTTACAGACCTGTTTGCCCAATATAACCTGGATATTGACGAATTTGACATAATAATACCGCATCCTGAACAGAGGGCTTATGATCCTCCGCTGGGCTATCTCACCGTTTTTCGGGAGCAAATGCGATGTGGGTTACGGGTGTTTTTTCATCCTTTTCTTCAGAACTTGTTTCACTATTGGCAAGTATGCCCGAGTCAGCTGACTCCGAATTCCTATCGTTACCTGGTGGGATATATTTTGTGTTCTGAGTTGCTGAAGTTGCAACTGTCCCCTTCTCGGGTGGGGGCTATATTTAACCTCCGCCCTTGCTCGGGCGGTCTCCCTTTCTTTAGCCTGGCTCATCGGGACAAAAGGAAGGCCTTTCTGAACGTGTCCCACTTTCGTAATAATAGGACAGATTGGAAAAGGGGATTCTTTTTTGTTCGTCCGAGGGGCGTATCGGCTAGGTCATGGGGAATACTGCTTCAATGGGGGTTGGGTTACATTACTCCTGCCGAACCGATTTTAAGAAGAGAGTGGGACATCCTATCTGGTAGCGGGTTGTTCTCAGGGATGTACGATATCAGTAGTATGCTGGAATTTCCAGAGACATTAATTATGGCCGGCTTACAGCAAGGGGTGGAACTTTTCAATCTTCCCCAGCAACCTCTTTATAGCAATTTCTTTTTTCGTTAGTTTCTTCTCTTTTAGAGCTCTTTTTTATGATATTCTAATGTTCCTATTACCACGCTTATTTTTGGGTTTTTGGCAGGGGCGGAGATGGGGGCTTTTGCCATCGAGCCTTTCAGTGAAACTTTCCTAGGGAAAGTAGTGGATAGTGGGTATGCTATTTCGGATAATGATTCGTCCGAGGGCTTTAGTTTGGGTGAGGTGGCTGGTCCCTCGGGGGCAGGGGATTCACGCGGGACAGCCCCCCCAGTAAATTCCGAGGCTTCTACATACGATCCGATAGCTGCGCTTGCGCAGGCGGATATTCCTTTACCTCCGTTAGCATCGCATTCTTCTTCTCGGGGAGATACGAGGACCGTGCAAGCTATTGAGGAGGGGGTTTTGTCTCCAATTGTGGGAGCCCTTATTCCATTCGGAGAGGGTTCTGACCGCGTCTCGGGGCCGCGTTTTGACGAAAATCCCCCTGTCATCAGCTCGGAGCCTCTCGAAAGCGGCGCCTTGTCTCCCTCTGCTATGGGGACGATTAACTTTTGCCGCAATTACTTAAGCGGTCTTTTGAACGCTATTGATTGCGAGCATATGAAGTCGTTACCCTTATCGGGCCTTCAAGATTTAGTCTGCAAAGATTTATGCGAGGTAGTATATTCTTATTGCGTAATACTAACCTTTACGAGACATCTGACATTGTGCAACTGTTTGTTCACAGATCTACATGGTGTTGAGCGCCATCGGGCCTCGGGGAGGATCGTCTTCTGATACCGAGCTGGTATACCGCCGTAGGGACGAATTAGAGCAAGGTTTGCTGGATGCTCGAGAAGAAATAGATAAGTTGCGGAATGATCAGGAGAATTCCGACGAGGCTCATGCTATTCTCTTGCAAGCAGAGCAGGACAAATCGTGGGACTTGGAGCGTCTTTTGACGATGGAGAAGGCTCGTGTAACGAGTCTAAAGGATGGGTTAGATGACTTCCGAGAGCAAGTTCGTGCTGTCAATGATCAACTGTTGCGGGTGACTGAGGAGAGAGACGCGGCGAACCTACGGGTGTTGGGGTTGACTCGGGCTCATGAAGTAGCACTAGTGCTGGCTCGGGTTCAAGCGGTTTTGGGTGTTGCGGGGCCTCCTGCTTTCCGCGAATCTCTTGCGCAGGAGATGCGTGATCTAGTCCGCATGGGATATTACTTGTGCCGGGATTCTACGGAAGCTCTGCCAGGATTCCCTTCGGACATGGTGATCCCCGAGCTGGATATTCATCAAGTGTTTCCCGAGGCTCCCCCTTTGCAGGGGCCAATAGTGTCGACGGGAGATCCGGATCCTACGTCCATGGAGGACCGTCGTCGTATCATTAGGGAGGGAAAGCGTCCGCTAGGGGACGCTTAGTTTTCCCCCTTTTTTGCGGGATCTTGTATTGCATGCTTAATGGTCCCTCGGGTTAGGTTGCCAGTATGACTCGTAGATAAGGAGTCATTATTTTGTCGGGCAACCTTATTCCCTATGTATAATACATGTCTTATTTGTAAACAACTTTATTCAGGTACCAAGCTGTTTTACATTACGCATAGTATTTCTTAAGGTTAAAGGCATTCCACGAATTGTTAAGGATAGCGTCCTCGGAGTTGGCGAGGAGATATGTCGCAGGTCCGACAATCCTCGCAATCTTGTACGGTCCTTCCCATCGCGGTTCGAGTTTGCCCACGTTTTTCGAGGCTCCAACCCGTTTCATCACTAGGTCCCCGACTTGAAAAGTCCGGGGTTTTACCTTTAAGTTATAGTATCGGGACATTCAGCCTTTATATTCTTCATTTCGGGTAGCGGCCCGCATTCTTTTTTCTTCTAGGAGGTCGAGGGCAAGGGCCAAGTTAGAACTGTTAGCCACTTCTTCATATTCTCTAACTCGCCAGCTCTCTATAGAGACTTCCGTAGGTACAACAGCTTTGCAGCCGTAGGCTAAGCTGAAGGGGGTTTCGCCCATGGCCACGCTCTGCGTAGTCCGATAGGCCCATAGTATGCCAGGGATCTCTTCCACCCACTTAGCTTTGTGCCAGTCGAGTCGGGCCTTCATATTCTTTAAGAGAGTTCTATTAGTTCTCTCTACTTGGCCGTTGGCTTGTGGGTATCCTACCGAAGCGAAGCGGTGTTTAATTTCCCAATGGTCGCACCACTTTTCTAACCCCTGGTCCGTAAATTGTAGACCGTTATCGCTTACCAAGTGACGAGGGACTCCAAAGCGGCACAAGATGCTTCTCCATAAAAAGTTGATGACCGCGCCAGCGGTGATACGGGCCATTGGCTCCGCTTCCACCCACTTAGTAAAGTAGTCTACTGCAACGAGGAGAAACTTTTTTTGTCCGGCGTCGGGTATAAGAGGTCCCACTATGTCTATGCCCCATTTAGAGAATGGGCAGGGGGTTGTGTGCGGTTCCCATGGGGCAGCGGGTTGATGAATCCGAGGGGCATAAGCTTGGCAGGGTTTGCATCTTTCAGCATGATCCTTGCAATCCTTGGCCATCGTGGGCCAATAGTAGCCTTGACGAATCAGGCGTCCAGCCATACTCGTTCCACCCGTATGACTACCACATGTTCCTTCGTGGGTTTCTGCCATAGCTAGTTGAGCCTCTTCCTCATTCAAGCATCGAGCATGGGGGCAGGAGTATGTTCTGCGGAATAATATTCCATCTTTAAGGAAATACCTGATAGTTTTCCTATCCATAAGCCTTTGCGTGATTCTACTCGTAGAGTAGCCTTCCGGGTCCTGCAGATAGACTTTAATAGGGGTTATCCAGCTGGTCGGAGGATCTATAATGGCATTCACCTCCTGACTTTCGGCCTTCTCGGACTCGGTGATTTGAAGCAATGTGACTTTCCGAGTGCGAATAACGGCTGCTTGGGTAGCCATTTTAGACAGGGCATCCGCCTCTTGGTTTTCCTTTCGGGGAATTTGGATTACTTTGCACTCGTCAAACCATTCTTGTCTGCGGTGAACCGCTTGGAGGTATGTTTGCATCCTTTCTTCTTTAGCTTCATACGAGCCATTGATCTGCTGCACAATTAGTTGTGAATCACTGTGAATGATTATTTTTCTGATTGCGCCTTCTCGGGCGAGTCTCATCCCTATGAGAAGGGACTCGTACTCGGCTTCATTATTCGACAAGGGGTAGTCAATTCGGACTGCGAAGTGGAGTATCTCCTCCTCGACTTCTTGGTTTGCTAGGACTATTCCTGCCCCCCCATGTGTGCTCACAGAGGAGCCATCCACATAAATGTGCCATAGGGGTGTCCTTTCCTCGTTTCCCATTCCCGTCATCTCTGTCACAAAATCTGCTAGTACCTGTGCTTTGACAGAGGGTCTCGGGGCATAAGAAATATCATACTCGGTGAGTTCCACGACCCACTTTATCAATCTCCCCGATGTCTCGGGTTTGTTGAGGATCGCTCGCAACGGGTGATTGGTTAGCACGGTCACGGGATGTGATAGAAAGTAGGGACGGAGCTTCCGAGCCGTCGTAACCAAAGTTAAGACAAGTTTTTCGGTTTGAGTATACCTGGTTTCGGCCCCGAGGAGAGTCTTACTCACATAGTACACGGGGTGGTGCTCCTTGTTCTGATCTTTAACTAGCACCGCACTTATGGCTTCTTCCCCGACGGATAAGTACACAAAAAGTTCTTCCCGTGATGTCGGTTTCATTAGCAAAGGAGGTTTCACCATGTAGCTCTTCAACTGTTGGAGAGCTTCCTCGCATCGCGGGGTCCATTGAAACTCTTTGATATTACGTAGCACCTTAAAGAATGGAAGTCCTTTTTCCGCCGATTTGGAAACAAACCGGCTTAAGGAGGCCATTCGACCTGTGAGTCTTTGTACATCTTTGATAGTCTTTGGGGTAGGTAATCCGAGGATGGCATCAGCTTTTTCGGGGTTCACTTCTATTCCCCTTTCCGTAACCATGTATCCGAGGAACTTGCCCCCTCTGATGCCAAAGGAACATTTCTTAGGATTAACTTTCATCTCGAACCGGTCCATGATGGCTAGGGCTTTTCGTAGGTCCTCAGGATGGTCACAAGCGGAGCGGCTTTTTACAACTGTATCATCCACATAGACTTCCACCGTATCTCCGATATATCCTGCAAACATTAAGCTTACCAGTCGTTGATAGGTAGCTCCCGCATTCTTTAGCCCGAAAAGCATCACTAGGTAGCAAAAGGTGCCCGCGTCAGTAATGAAACTAGTCTTGTCTTGATCAATAACGGCCATCGGGATTTGATTGTACCCCTGGTTCCCATCTAGGGTAGATAAAAGGGCACAGCCTGCTGTTGAATCTACTAGTTGATCGATGCTCGGGAGGGGATAGCAATCCTTAGGGCACGCGTCATTGAGATTAGTGAAATCCACGCACATTCGCCACTTGCCCCCATGCTTTGGGACTAAGACCACATTGGCCAGCCACTCAGGATAAGTGACTTCTCTGATTTGCTGCATGCTGAGGAGCCGCTGAATTTCCGATCGGATGATCTTGTTGCGCTCTGGGCCCATTTTTCTCTTTTTCTGTTGGACCGGTTTAGCCCCGGGCTTCACATTAAGGAAATGCTGACATACCTTATTGCTGATTTGTCCTGGCGGACCATCTTCCCACGCGAAGATATGGTGGTATTTTTTTAAGATGGGAATTAGTTGGTCTTCTAACTCAGGTTCCATTTGGGTACCTATTTTGACAACTTTCTCCGGGCTTCCTTCCACGAGTGACACTAGCTTTAGCTCCTCTACTGGTTGTACTCGTTCCTCCTCTGCTTTTCGCTTTTTATTGAGGCTGAGTCCGTCTCCTTCCAAAGGGAGGGCATTCATACGGCATTCCCTAGCCCTTGCCTGGCTTCCTCGGACCTCTCCGATACCTGACAAGGTTGGAAATTTTACCTTGAGATGGAGAGTTGAAGAGATTGCTTCGAAGGCTCGAATGGAGGGTCTCCCGCATATTGCGTTGTACGTTCTGGACGAAGCTTCTACAACCCAAAATTTCGTAGGCTCCGTTCTTCGAAGGGCTCCCTCTCCCCATGACATCGGGAGCGTCACAGTTCCTAGTGTATTGGAGGTTTCTCCCGAGAAACCTATCAACGGGACTTCGGCCAATTCTAATCGTTCTTTCCTCAACCCCATGGCCAGATAAGTGGGAAGAAACAAGACATCCACGGAACTACCGGTGTCTACCAGTATCCTTTGGACGTCAATCCCATATATCACTGCCTCTATTACTAGAGGATCTTCGTGGGGATAAATTACCCCTTTTAAATCCGCGGGTCCAAAGGAGATGCTAGGAAGCTTCATACCTTGGATAGATCCCACGAATAACCCGTGTTCCGCCCTTCTAGCCTCTTTCAAGTATTCCTTCTTTTTTCCTTGTGATATCACCGAGAGGTCTCCTCCTTCTATCATACTGATAGTACGCCCCGAGGGCGCGTTATTTTTGTACGTTTCCGGGGGAGGGGGTGGAGTCTGCTGCCTCGCCGTTTTTTCTCGTGGCTTCCGACGGGGAGTCTCTTGATCCTTTCTCTTTTCTTCCTGCCGGGGTCTTTTGTAGGTATAACAAGGGGAGGCTCGGGGTTGTTTATCTTGAGGTAGTTTTTAAGGTATCCTGCTTCTAAAAGGCGGAGCACCTCCCTTTGCAGGGTGGTACACTCCTCAGTGGTATGTCCATAAGTCTTATGGTATTTGCAGTACTTACCTGTATCCCTTTCTCTATTGGGGAACCGGGCTTCCCTTGGCCATCGCAACTCAGTGCTGCCCCGCATCACATTGAGTACCTCTACAGGGGCAATGGTCATTGGGGGTAAAGGTACTGGTTTAAGGAATTTCTTAACTGGACCACTCTCGTCTTTGCGTTGGGGGTATCTTCCTTCACGGTTTCTGTCCTTAGCTTTTACTTCTCGTTCGATGGATTCGCGTGGTTCATTGTCATTGTTCTCTAGGCGTCTCTTCGTGCCTTCAGCCTCCTCCATTAAAATATAAGTCTCCGCTTGCTGCATCAGTTCGTTCATATCAGTGATATGATTTCCTGTAAGGTAACGGAAGAATTCGCCGGCCCGGAGTCCCTGCGTAAGTATGTCCGCCAGAATAGTGGTACTAACGTTCGGGACATCCAGTGCCGCATCCGTAAAACGTTTTATATACTCTCGCAGAGGTTCATTCTTTTTTTGTTTAATGGTGAAAAGGTGCGTGGCGGATTTAGGATATCGCCGGTTGCAAGCAAAGTGCCTTACAAATAAATGGGCTAGTCGATCAAAGCTGTCGACAGACCCATGTGCAAGTTGAGTAAACCATGACTGCGCCCGTCCTCCGAGGGTTACAGGGAATACCCGGCAGAGCACATGATCCGGGGCGGAGTTGAGATCCATTCCTACCAAGTATTGGTGTATATGGTCCTGCGGATCCTTTCCATCTACGTCACCAGTATACAAAGGGCCATTCACGGGCCGCATTCCCGCGGGGATAGAGGCCAAGGCTATCTCGGGGGTAAAAGGGGATGTTTTAAAGGTAAGTTCTTCCTTAGGTCCCATTGTTTTTTTAATATCGCCCACCTCTTTCCTTAGGCCCTCGAGGATTCCCCATATGGTTTGATCTTCACTGGAAGTGGGGAAGGGTGCGTGGGGTGCCGGAATCATTCTTCTATGCTCTCGTTGGCCGACTAGGCACGCTCCTCGATAGGCAGAATGCTCTCGACCATTCCAGGGGGTTTCATAGCCCCGGTGTTCGGAGGCAGGGCTCCACCTAGATTGAGCTGGACCTTCCCCCGTTCTAGGGTATAGGTGGTGGGCGGGTCGAGGGGATGAATCGTGAGGATCTCCATACCCCAATGGGGTTCTTCGGTCTCCAGTTTCTACAAGTCTTTCAAAGACGGAGCGAGGGACATTAATATAGTCTCTTTCTTCGCATCGACGGTTGGATATAGCTTCTTCCGAAAATCGAGATTGCTGAGGATAACTCCCGCTATAGAATAAATTCTCCACGATAGGCATGGCTCTTGAACGCTCTCGAAGGCAAATTTTATGGCGTTCCCACAGACGGCGCCATTTTGTTAACGAGTTTAGAATTATTTCCTATTAACTGAATTATTTATTAAGGTTGGAACGCCTTTGCCTGTGGTTCAAAGGCTAAATGCTATGACAAGAATTTTCCTTCTTTTTATTGACTATACTTCATTCTTTTCTCCGAGTGGATTTTCTTACATTTTTCAGTCTCGTGCTTCTAAGTCTTGCCCTCCCCTTCTTTCTATTGATATCTCCCTTTATATAGGTTTTGATAGGGGCAGGTGTCATGGTGCATGTGTTTACATGTGTCGTTATGCATGTGGTTATGTTTACACGTGTTACAATGTTTATTCAGCCAATAAGATAACGTGTTCACTTTGAGTGCTGACTGTATCCTTTCCGAGGGCTTTGGTCTTCTTTGTGATACGGGGTAGATTACTTTCTTTGCTGTCTCTAATGGTAGCTTCGAGGACCAAGTTTGGAGCATTCCCGTTTAATGATAGTGCTTTTCCGAGAGATGCGTATTCTGAAGTAAGTGTTTCAAGGTATTTTCCGAGAGGGTGTGGGTGAGTTGGTTTCCGAGAGGTTTTTGAGCTATCGTGGGTAGGTGTTTTTCTTTCTCCGAGTGTCCAGAGAGGTTAGTTAAGTAACGTTCTGATTTTTAGTCTAATCGTTGAGAGTAGTGTTCCGAGAGCTTTCGTGTTTGGAATGTATAGTCAAGGAAGGGTTTTTTGTCAAGGTTCTGGGACTGTTGTCCGTTGGGGCCCTGTTCAGTATCATGATGGATATCTGACTCGGGTGGATTCCTCCGGGTTTGCTTTTTATCCGAGGTCACCTTGATATCTGGTTTTGAGTCATTATGAATTTCCGAGGGACGCTTAGGTGCCCTCGTCGGGTGGCCAATCATATCGCTTTGAGTTAGTAACTGAGCGATATTGGTCACACCCGATGGGCCTCCTCTTTGGGAGATGGTACAACTCATCGGAGGTACTCGTGACAATTTTATTGTCCATTTATTATATGCCCTTTTGGTTTATGACCAGTATTTTCTTTTTACATCTTTATTTTCTAGTGTTAACAATAGTGATGCTTTTTGATTTTACTAATGCATTTAGTACTTTCATACGATTGATGAACCATGCTTTTATTAGGAAATTCCTAGTTGTTTGGTTTGATGATACTCTCGTGTTTAGCAAGAACTTGAATAGTCACATTAGACATTTGAAACTTGTTTTGGATGTTCTAAGAAAACAAGTGTTGTTGGCTAACTTGAAAAAGTGTACTTTTTGCACAGATAATCTTGTGTTTCTAGAATTTGTTGTAAGTTTACAGGGTATACGTGTTGATGAGGAGAAAGTCAAGGCAAGACAAGAATGGCCTAGTCCAACAAGTGTGGGAAAAAGTAAGATCATCGAGACTGAAGGAGTAATATGTTCTGGAAGCAATGTTGGATGGATGTTAAGCCAATTGCTGGCCAACATTGAAACCAGAATCCTGACTCTCGCCACAATAATTGAAAGAAGTTCTGGAAGCAATGTTGGATGGATGTTAAGCCAATCGCGGGTCAACATTGAAACCAGAATCATGTCTCTCGCCACAATATTTGTAAGATGTTCTGGAACTAATACTAGATGGATGTTAAGCCAATCGCGGGTCAACATTGAAACAAGTGTGGGAAATGTTCAAAGTTTTCATGGATTGGCAAGCTTTTACCGACGATTTGTGAAAGATTTTAGCACAGTAGCTGCACCAATCACCGAAGTGATAAAGAAAAACGTTGGACTCAAGTGGGGAGAGGAACAAGAAAAGGCTTTTCAATTACTTAAAGAAAATTTAACTAATGCTCCTTTACTTACTTTGCCTAAGTTTTCTAAAACTTTTAAAATTGAGTGTTATGCTTCAGGAATTGGAATAGGTGCTGTTCTTATGCAAGATGGGAAGTCCATAGCTTACTTCAGTGAAAATCTAAGAGGAGCAGCCTTGAATTATCCAACTTATGACAAGGAGTTGTATGCTTTGGTTCGGGCCTTAAACACATGGCAGCACTACCTTTGGCCTAAGGAGTTTGTGATTCACACAGATCATGAATCTTTGAAGCATTTGAAGGGCCAACACAAGCTGAATAAGAGGCATGCACGATGGGTAGAATTCATTGAAACATTTCCTTATGTCATTCGATACAAGCAAGGTAAGGAGAATGTGGTTGCCGATGCCCTTTCTCGAAGGTATGCTTTACTTTCTACTCTTGATTCAAAGTTGCTTGGTTTTGAGTACATCAAGGATTTGTATAGGGATGATTCTGATTTTCAAGTTAAGTATCAAGATTGTGAAAAGCATGCTAGTGGTAAGTTCTTTAGGCAAGATGGATTTTTATTTAGAGAAAACAAACTTTGTGTGCCTAATTGTTCTTTTAGAGAATTACTTATGCCGGAAGCTGCTCATGGAGGAGGACTAATGGGACACTTTGGCATTGCAAAGACCTTAGCAATTCTGCAAGAACATTTCTTTTGGCCACACATGAAAAGGGATGTTGAAAGAACATGTGACAGATGCATCACTTGTAAACAAGCCGAGTCCAAAGTGCAAAATCACGATGGCAAGAAAAAGGTTGATTTTGTCAAGAAGATACATGAGAAGACAAGGCTCAATATTGAAAAGAGAACTCAACAATATGCCAAGCAAGCAAACAAGGGGCATCGAAAGTTGATATTTGAACTGGGAGATTGGGTTTGGTTGCATATGAGAAAGGAAAGGTTCCCTGAAAAGAGACGTTCCAAATTATTGCCAAGAGGAGATGGACCGTTTCAAGTGATTGAGCGCATCAATGACAATGCTTACAAGTTGGATCTTCCTGGTGAGTATAATGTTAATGCTACTTTCAATGTGTCTGATTTGAGTCCTTTTAATGCAGGTGATACAGATTTGAGGACAAATCCTTTTCAAGAGGAGGGGAATGATGCAAATACAGACACGGTGACAATTGAGGAAGATTACAAGAATTCAAATGAAGAAGATGTCACAAGAATGGACCAAATTTGCACTTTGAATGGGTCAATCACAAGAGGGCTTTCAAAGAAGATGTGACCACCTCTTTATGGGCTAATTAACCAAGTTTGGGTCCATAATGATAAAGGAGGCCCAAATGAGCAACAAAGATGGTGAAATCTGATCCAAGTGACCTTTTAAAACATGGTCAAAAGTCAAAGACGAGTTTTGACCACTCTTTCATCATTTCCTAGTCTAATTTATGTATTTTTTTTTTCTAGAAGTCTATTTCATCATTTCCTAGCCTAGTTAATGTGTTTTCTTTTCCTAGAAGTTGTTGGAAGGTCATAAGTTGATTTCTTAGTGACCAAGTTTGTCTCTCCTATAAATTAGAAAGACCATTTTCATTGTAAGACAACACTTATCATATTTATAAACTTTGTGAGATTTTATTCTCTTTGGTTCTTTGAAGAACTATTTCCGAACTTATCAAACGGGTTCATCAGCCTCGTTTGTGGCGTTCAAATCCGACTTATCAAACGGCACCCTCCATAACCGTTTGTGGCGTCTTCATTATACCAAGGTTCGTGTTTTGTATCAAGTAGCGGGTCGCGGCCTCCATACCAAGGTTCCTATTTGTATTAAGGCAACAGGTCGAGGTTCCATCCAAACAACCAGAAGATAACGATCCTACGTTTAGCATACGAATACCATTCATCATTGGTGGATATCGTATCACGAGGACTAATCAGACCAAGAGTGTAACTTCCTTTGAGATTGAGATATTTAATCCTCCGATGAATATAAGTGTACGATGGAGTATCCACCGAGAAGCTAAGGATCAAAACAAATTCAAGCCTCGCATCAAGTCTCTTAATTTCTGCCTCCTCAAAATAATCATTGGCTTACCCTTAACCATTCAAAACTCCTCCGACTTAATGTTATCATCCCCAATAAAAGATTTATCCATCTTATAAGAGGCTTTTCCACTCACGGCTTGAGCAAATGAGGCGCCAAAAGATGGCGGTTTCAATTGATACCGCCTCGGATTAACGGGAGCCGCTTGAGGATAAGCAATCCTTTTACCCTTATCTTTCCAATTCGCATTAGGGGTCTTATGAGCAATTATAGAAGGACCACCCTTCACAAAATTAGATGATATTTGAGGAAAAGATCCTCTCATTGTCGCATTTGAAACACGCGCATCGGTATTTAAATTGGGGGACGAATTAAGAACAATAATCTCAGCCAAATTAATCTCATCATCATTAACATTAGCAAGTATTTCATCCTTATTAAGATACACATTGCAGTGCAATAATCCATCATTAACATTGGATGAGTGGGTTTCCATCAAAAGGGAAGAAAAAAACAATAAACAATAAACAACCTATAAACTAGTCTCCCAACAACCAGCTGCCCCAAAGCTCCAAGGATCCAAAGTCACAGTCAATTGATGATCAAGGAAAGACTTGCAAGATTTAGTGGGGGACACAAAACAAAAAGCAAAAGAAACTTTGCTCCCCACTATGCAAAAGGCACGGTCTACAACACCACTAAGGGCCAAAGTGCAAGGATGAGTCAAAGATGTTGACCAACTCCACTCACCCCACCACAAGACCGCCGGTAAAGAGGCCAATGGAAAAGTCACCAGAAACTAGAAAAGGACACCGAAAAAAGGGAAACAAAGCGCCACCAACACACACATAAACCGTAAAGATGAAACAAGCACAAATCATGAAAAACTTTCGCAAAATGAGCACACACCACGCTCAAAATGGTAGAGAATCACCATGAACTAAAAACACAAAGAAGACCAACAATGAAAACTGTTAACCATAAAAAATAAATACGATATGAAAGAGAATATTAGTCCTAAATATATGAACTAATGTATGGACAATACTATTGTCACGAGTACTTTCGATGACACGTACCCACTCCCAACGAGGAAGCCCTCGGAGTGATACCAATTCACTCGGTCACTGACCCTAAGCGGTATAAAGGGGCACCCGAGAAGACACCAGAGCGTCCCTTGGAAAGTCGACGATGAATAAAAAAGAGATATCAACACGGCATCAGAAAAATAGTAAATCCCGATGGATCCGCGCGACTCCGATATCCATCGATGCGCCAAGAGGGACCACAACGGACCCCGAGTCCCATAATCTCACAAGAACACTTCCTTGCTGAACACTCCTCAACATAAACTGCCCTCGGAACATCACTCCGAGGTCGAATCTGAAGAACAAAGCCTGATCTAAGTACAGGAACCACTGGAAGCCCTCAGAACATCACTCCGAAGGCTGAATCTAAAGAACAAAGCCTGATCTAAGTACAGGAACCACTGAAAGGCACACTACGAGAATCTGGACAAGGAAAAACCACTCCACGAGAACAAAAGAAGCCTCAGAGCCCAAGTTAAGGGCGAAAACACCCCTCAGAGAACATATACACAAACCCCTACACCCGGATGAACCCTTATCAAAGCAACAACACCACCCGAAGAATGTCCTAACTGGTCCATCAAGTCACTACCAAATAAGGACCCCTCGAAAAATAGAATCCAGAGGAGCAGCCCATTGGAGATCCCATGAGCTATCGGAACAGACAAAGATCATCCTAGTCAGCATCTAGAAGATTAAAGATATACCTTATCTTATCTTTTTACACTTTTACACATATTGCGACACATGTACCTTATTAAAACACATGCATAACGACACCTGTCCCTAACAAACTCTATATAAAGGGAGGTGATCAATTGAGAGAAAGATATAGATAATCATATACAAAAAACTAGGGAGTGAAATTCAGTGAATAAAGGAAGGAATATTCTCGTATCTTTATTCTTCTTTATAAAACCATCGCTTCTTGAATTACGGGCAGGGCGTTCCTACTCTAAATAATTCAGTTAAATAGGAAATAATATCAAACCTGTTAACAAAATGGCACCGTCTGTGGGAGCGCCATAGAATCTATCCTCGAGAATATTCAACAAGCGTTGGTTATAATGGATGATCTGTTCGAAAGTGAAAGCCTTCAAACCCGTCACGGCGACTCGGAAGAAACTTTGTCGAACCACCAATCTGATACAAGAGATTTCATTAATATTCCCCGCTCTGTCTTCGAGAGGCTTGTAGAAGCTACAACTCGACGAACGCCGCGAGGAGGGGGAAATTTCAGGAACTGGCCCTCCGCATCTCCCGGACAGAGAAATTTCCTTTTAGAAGAAGGCGCACCCCATGCTAGATGGAGCCCTACTCCCGTCTCCTGGCACCACGAACCTCCGCAAGAATCACCAAGGTATGATAATTATGAAAGAACTCTGAGGAGAAGTTAGGAGAAGAAATTCTCCGCCCCTCGAAATACCTTAGGAATGATGATCATACCCTGTGGGGGATGCTGGATAGGCTACGCAAAGAAATGAGTGACATCAAGAGAACCATAGCCCCTAAGGAGGATCCTACATTTAAAACTTTTCCCTTTATTCTCGAAATTGCCCTAACAGCAGTCCCGTTGGGGATGCGGCCAGTTAATGTTCCCTTGTATACCGGGGAAGCAGATGGAAGAGATCCACATGATCATATCCATCAATACTTGGTCAGAATGGACTTATCCTCCGCCTCGGACCATGTCTTATGCCGCGTGTTTCCTGTCACCCTCGAAGGACGAGCTCATGGTTGGTTTACTCACCTTCCCCCTAACTCCGTAACGAGCTTCGATCGATTGGCTCACCTATTTGTACGACAATTTGCTTGCAACCGGCGGTATCCCAAATCCGCTACTCATCTCTTCACGGTCAGACAACAAAAGGATGAACCCTTACGAGGGTATATAAAACGTTTCACGGATGAGGCGTTAGATGTCCCTAACGCCAGCCCAACCATCTTGGCTGACATATTGACGCAAGGGCTTCGAACATGGGATTTTTTCCGATATCTCATGGGAAATCATGTCACGGACATGAATGAACTTATGCAAAAGGCAGAAGTTTACATCCTGATGGAGGAAGCGAAAGGTACGAAGAAGCGCGTGGAACACGACGACAACGAGCACCAGGAGCGTGCCGAAAGAGAGGCAAAAGCTAAGGAGAAGGGCAAGGAAGGAAAACCCACCCAGCGCAAAGACGAGGGTGGTGTGGTAAAAAAATTCCTTCGACCCGTACTGTTGCCCCCGATGACCATTGCTCCCCCAGAAGTACTCAACGTGATGAGAGGAAATGATGAGTTACACTGGCCCATGCTGGCCAAATTTCCTAATAGAAAAAGGAACACGAGAAAGTATTATAAATATCATAAAACCTATGGGCACACCACCGAGGAATGCACTACCCTACGTAGGGAAGTGCTCCGCCTTCTGGAAGCGGGATATTTGAAGAATTACCTTAAGGAAAATAACCCCAAGGAGCCCAAGGCAAATGTATGGAAAAGGCCACGAAGAGAACAAGAAGAGGGAGAAGCGACCCCTAGTCGCCGGTCACGAGAAAGGACTATGGAACGCTGTTAACCTCGAGAGTGAACCGGGGAATGTCGACGAAGCTCACGAGAAAGAACATCGGGACATCGGAATTTACCCTCTCCCCCAGATTTGTACGAAGATAATGCCCCGTCGGGATGAACGATCAACATGATATAAGGAGGAGATATCTCAATAACACCCCAAGCTAAGAAGAAGAGATATTTAAAAGAAGCCAGGCGAATAGAGCAAGGACCCCTCGTGTGTTCCGTCCAAGGAACCAAATTACCTAACATCACTTTCGGGCCTGAAGACTTAAAAGGTATTATTTACCCTCACGAAGACCCCTTAGTGATTGCAGCCGTTATCCACGGATTTGAAATCCAGCAGATCCTCATCGACACGGGTAGCTCTGTGGATGTCCTATTCCTTGTTACCTACTTTGCTATGGGATTAAAGAAAGAGCAACTGGAAGTGGCTGAGGTCCCCTTAGTAGCTTTCTCAGGAGAAGCTTGCCGTACTCTCAGAACGGTGATCCTTCCGGTGTCATGGGGAGAATGAGCCATTCGAAGAACGGAACCCACCAAATTTTGGGTGGTGGAGGCCTCGTCACGGACGTACAACACTATATGCGGAAGGCCGTCCATCCGAGCCTTCGAAGTGATCCCCTCTACCCTACATCTCAAGGTAAAATTCCCCATCTCCCCAGGTATCGGAGAAGTCCGACGAAGTCAATCTAAGGTTAGAGAATGCCGCATGAATGCTATACCCTCGGAAGGGGATGAATTCACCCTCAGGAATAATAAAAAGCGCAAAGTAGAATAGGCTCGGGTTCAACTCGTAGAAGAATTAAAGATAGTGGAATTGGTAGAAGGACACCCCGAGAAGGTGATTAAGATGGGCACTAGCATGGAACCCGCAATAGAAGCCCAACTGACTTCTGTTCTCCAACAATTCCATCACCTCTTCTCACAGGAAGGAGGACCGCCGGGGCGAATCAGTGACAAGGTATGCCAACACTTTCTTAATGTGAAACCATGGGTCAAACCGATCCAATAAAAAAAGAGAAGGATGGGACCCGAGCGTAACAAAATTATTCGCTCGGAGATACAACGACTCCTTAGTCTAAAGCAAATACGGGAGGTCATATACCCCGAATGGTTGGCTAATGTAGTGTTAGTTCCCAAACATGGGGGAGATGGCGGATGTGTGTGGATTTCACCAATCTTAACGAAGCCTGTCCGAAAGATTGCTATCCCCTACCTAGTATAGATCAACTAGTCGACTTCACCGCTAGATGTGCGCTATTATCAACTCTAGATGGGGATCAGGGATACAACCAAATCCCGATGGCGGCAGTTGACCAGGACAAAACTAACTTCATCACCGACGCTGGCACCTTCTGCTACTTGGTGATGAACGCCAGAGCTACTTACCAAAGACTGGTAAGCCTTATGTTTGCTGGACTCATCGAAAAGTCGTTAGAAGTCTATGTGGATGACATGGTGGTTAAAAGTGACACCACAGAAGACCATCCCGAAGACCTGGGGAAGGCATTGGTCATCATGGATAATCTTGGAATGAAAGTTAACCCTAGAAAATGCTCATTTGGCATCCGATGAGGGAAGTTCTTAGGGTTCATGGTTACGAAGAAGGGAATAGAAGTAAATCCAGAGAAGGCAGAGGCCATCGTGGGACTACCCACTCCGAAGACAATAAAGGACCTTCAAAATTGACATGTAGAATGGCGTCCTTGTGCCGATTCATTTCTAAGTCGGCTGAAAAAGGACTCCCCTTTTTCAAGATACTCCGAAATGTTAAGGAATTCCAATGGACTCCCCAGTGCGAGGAAGCCCTCATAGAGCTGAAATGATATATGTTAAAACCACCTTTGCTGGTAAAGCCTTTACCCCAAGAAGAGCTCTTCCTCTATTTATCCGTCAGAGAAGAGGCCATCAGTGCTGTACTAGTCAAAGAACAGGACAGAGAGAATCATCCGGTATGCTACGTTGACAAAACTCTCCTCGGAGCAGAAACCAGGTATACCCTGACTGAAAAACTCGTCTTAACTTTGGTTACTACGGCACGTAAACTGCGCCCCTATTTTCTCTCACACCCGATTACCGTATTAATTAAACACCCCTATGTAAACTGCGTCATCAAGAAGATTGATAAAGTGGGCCGTAGAACTCACTGAATACGATATTTCTTACACTCCGAGGCCCTCCATTAAAGCGCAAGTCTTGGCGGACTTCGTAATGGAACTCACAGGCATCAGATCCGAGGAAAAAGAGCCCCTATGGCACGTTTATGTTGATGGATCCTCTGTAAGCACACACGGAGGAGTGGGAATAGTCTTGGCAAACAAAGAAATGAAGGGTGAAATACTCCACTTCGCGGTCCGAATTGACTATCCCCTATCCAACAATGAAGCAGAGTACCTACTCATTGGGATGAGACTCGCTCGGGAAGGTGGGATGAGAAGAGTGCTCGTTCATAAAGACTCACAGTTGATCCTACAACAAGTCAATGGCTCATACGAAGCCGAAGAAGAGAGAATGAAAGAATACCTTCGGATGGTCCATCAAAGGCCAGAATGGTTTGATGAATATAAGATAGTCCACATTCCCCGAAAAGAGAACCAAGAGGCAGACGCCTTGTCTAAAATGGCCACTCAAATGGCCGCCATCCATACCCGAAGGATCACCCTACTCCATGTCAACAAATCCGAGAAGACCGAGGGTAAAGAAGTAAATGCCAATGCCAATAGGGACCCCCCATCCAGTTGGGTAACTCCAATCAAAGCCTACTTGCATGATCCAGAGGGATACTCCACAGACAAGGCCGTACAGAGGATAATGTCCAAGAAAACCATTCGATACTTCGTCAAGGATGGAGTACTATTCTGGAGAACATATTCTTGCCCCCACGCCCGATGCCTAAACAAAAAAGAAGCCCAGCTAGCTCTAGCGGAAACTCACGAGGGGACATGCAGAAGCCATACCGAAGGTGAAAGCATGGTTGGACGCCTGATTCGACAAGGCTATTACTGGCCCATGATGGCTAAAGATAGTAAAATCCATGCAGAAAGGTGTAAACTGTGCCAAGCTTACGCCTCTCAGATCCATCAGCCCACAGCCCCGTGGGAACTGCATCTGACCCCTTGCCCGTTCTCCAAGTAGGGCATAGATGTAGTGGGCCCACTCATACCCGACGCCAGCCATAAAAAGTTTCTACTTGTAGCGGTTGACTATTTCACCAAATGGGTAGAGGCGGAGCCCTAGCCCGAATCACCGCGGGCGCTATCGTCAATTTCCTATAGAAGAATATCATGTGCCGCTTTGTCATCCCTCGGAACCTGGTAAGTGATAATGGCCTGCAATTCACGAACCAAGAGTTAGAAAAGTGTTGTGACCACTGGGAAATCAAACACCACTTTGCCTCGGTGGGATACCCCCAAGCAAACGGCCAAGTGGAAAGAACCAACCGAACCCTCCTAAAGAACATGAAAGTCCGACTCGACTGGCATAAGGCCAAATTGGTTGAAGAAATACCTGGCATACTGTGGGCCTATCGGACCACGCAAAGCACCACCACGGGCGAAACTCCTTTCAGCCTAGCCTACGATTGTGAAGCAGTCCTGCCCTCGGAAGTCTCCATAGAGAGCTACTGAGTTCGAGAATATGAGGAAGTCGCCAATAGCTCCAACCTAGCCCTGGCCCTTGATCTCCTCGAAGAAAGAAGGGCACGAACCACCATCCGAATTGAAGAGTACAAAACCCGGATGTCACGATACTACAATGCTAAGATAAAACCTCGAACTTTTCAAGTTGGAGATTTAGTGATGAAACGGGTCGGAGCCTCCAAGAATGTGGGCAAGCTCGATCCCCGATGGGAAAGACCCTATAAGATAGCGAGAATCGTTGGACCCGCAACCTATCTTCTCGCCAATTTCGAAGGCGCATTGCTCCACAACACCTGAAACTCAATCAATCTTAGGAAATACTATGCTTGATGTAATGCAATAGTTTGTACATAAATAAAAAAGTTGTTTGTATATAGATGGTTCCCTTACAATGCAAAAAAAATAGGGTTGCCCGACAAAATGATGATTTACATATATAAGTCATCCTAGCAACCTAACCCGAGGGACCATTTGATACAAACAAATGAAACCCCATACGATATAGGTATATCGGACCGTATCCTATACAAATGCCCTTATACCACCTAAAAACTATTACACAAGCTAAACGCCCCCCATCGGGCACTTTCCTTCCCTAATAAGTTGACGACGTTGTTCCTCAGATAGAGAAACAAGATCATTAATGACCACCGCCGGAACAACAAGATCTTCAGATGCCGAAGGAGACACTTCGGCAAAAACTTGATGGATGTTGAGCTCAGGGATAACCAAGCCCGAAGGAAATCTTGGCAAATTCTGAACCGCATCCCATCACATTCGATAGCCTATGCAGACCAAATCACGCATCTCACCTTGCAGAGACTCACGAGGGTCAGAGGGACTCACGATGCCCAGCACTGCCTGGACTTGTGCCATCAATAATGCCACTTCGTGAGTATGAGACGCCTCCAAGAACTTTTGGTTAGCCGCATCCCTCTCCTTAATGACGCGTATCAATCGTTCATTTGAAAACCGTACTTGATTCTGCAAGTCATCCATCATTCTCTCCGAATTGAGCACCCGTGCTCTCTCAAGCACCAACCGGCGCTCCAACTCCCATAATTTATCTTTCTCGGTCTGCAACATCCCCTCGTAAAAATCTCGAGCAGTCTCTTTGCCAGCAGTCAACCGAGTTATTTCTTCGTGAGCTTTTAACAAACCCTTCTCTAGCTCGTCCCAGCGACGGTATACCAGGTCAGAGTCAGAAGAAGCCCCTCGGGAGCCCATAGCATTCAAAACCATGTAAATCTGCAGGGAATCAGCCCATCAACACAGAGGAAATCAAAAGGTTAGTGCTAAATATACTGAACAAAAAATTGTCATACCTCGCATAAATCTTTACAGGCGAGATCCTGAAGAACAGACAAAGGAAGGGTATTCACTATCTCACTGTCCGTGGCGTTTAATAACCCACTTAGATAGTTCCAACAAAAGCCTGCAATCGAAAAAGTTGGAGGAACGGAACCACCTTCTTCGAGGAGGTGAATCCTAGCAAGAAGGGGGTTACTCTCGAGAGGGGGGAGATCAACACGAGCAGGGCCCTCCCCTAAAGGTTGGGACCCGTCTGGCATAGAAAAAGGAAACTCTTCCTCCACCACATGTACAACGCTAACACCCCCCGGGGGAGGAGAGCCCAACCTCAAGGGTGACCTCAGAAAGTCCTCTGGAACCTCTGAAGCTAAACATGCCACTGGGGGGCTGCAATAGGCAAAACCCTCGGATCCCTCTCCGAAGAATGACTCGTAAGTGCTTCAAAGCTTAGCCTATTGGAGCTACCATCCTCCGATAAATCATACCCTTCGTGTAATGTGTGCGCCAAAAAGGCCTCATCAAAAGCTGGATCGCAAATGTATCCATCTCCGAACCTATCACAAACACAAGCACAATATAAATCCGAAGCTCCAAAAAGAAAAAAAAAAGAAGGCGTGAAGAGGAACTCACGAAGAAAGAAGTTACTAAAAAGCGGCTGAGTAGGGAGACTAAACATCTCCGCCCCTCCTTGAAAACCCACCAATATCAAAGACTCGGGGTGCGCCAGTAAATCGCTAATGTCATAAGTACCCGAGAACAACCCGGAACGGAACAACAACTCCTCCTCACGTAACAAAGTCGCAGCGTTGGGGATAACATACCCCAAACCCCATCGGAGAGGCACTCTCCATAAATTAGCTGATTGGCCCTTTGGGCGAACAAAAAAGAACCTTCGCCTCCAATCCCCTCTACTAGAACAAGGATTGGATACATGAGTAAAGGCTCTGCTTTTATCCCGATAGGCCAAGCTAAAGAAAGGAGGACCACCCGAGCAGGGGAGTAAGGTAAAAATAGCCCCAACCCGATGAGGAGTTATGGGGAGGTTCAAAAGCTCACAACACAGAACATACCCCACCAAATGACGGAAAGAATTCGGCGTCAGCTGGCTCGGACTTATCTGCCAATACTGAAAAAGAGTCTAGAAAAAAGGGTGAAAAACACCTGCAGCCCACAACGTACCTGTTCACAGTATACGGTCAAGTAGCCTGAGGGGGGATCATAGGCCCTCTGATCGAAGTGCGGTACGAGCACATCATACTGACTAAAATCTAAATTATACTCAGCAAAGAGGGACATAATACACCCCTCATGCTCGTGGCTGACAGCAGTTCCAACACGGCCTCGACCCATAAACTTCGAGGGATCCAATGGAAGCCTCTCAAGGAACGTAGAGTGATCCGTAAGGGTGTAAGACCCCCTGCCCATGAATACTTCTCGGATGTGATTCATCCTAAGACAATTTGTATGCGTAGACCTTGAAGCGGCCCCCCTCGAAGAACTCCCCAAAGTGGCAGCTATATCATCTTTTAGACTATCTCACCTCGAAGAGAAACTATCCGAGGAAGCGTGACGGACCCCTAGGGACAGTGAAGGAGTCCGAACCGAGTTCCGAGTGGAATTACGAGAAGAGATGGATCCTCCTCGCCTGTAATGTGGAGGCATCCTTTTTTCGAGTAAGTCTTTCTCTTTTCTCACGATTATTTGAAGACTGAAAAGGAGGAAGAATCGAAATGCAAGAACTAGCTAAGTGAAAGTACAAAGATAAAGTTAAGAGAGAGTCAGGAAGCTCAATGTCTAGAGTGAGTATAAACATATCTGCTAAACACCTAGCACCTATATATACTCATCACCCTTTGATTTAAAAATTGAACTTAAACCTCCATTATCTAAAGTAAAGGACACGTGCCAACAAGATGCTCCTACTTAGGAGAAAATCATACTTAAGACTACCATGCAGAATGGCACGTCCTGCTTATTTGCTAATGTGGCCGACAAAATAGTTATAAGTGCAAGATATTTTTAGCAAATGACGGAGAGGAATAAGACAAAATTGAGCAAAATAGAATGACTATTCATTCACTTAGAAATCGATACGTCGTCGAAGAACAGAGTACATTTGTAAAAGAAGAAAGCTAGAGCACGAAAACAGAAAAGTTATAATAAAGAAAATAAGTTCTAAGTTATGCCCCCGTGGTTGATGGATGGGGAACGAAATACAAAGGAGTCGTCACCTCAGAAGAAGGATCCATTGGAGCCAAGCGAGAGGTTGGTGACAGTACCCCTCTGGAGCGACTGGGCCTCGGACCTGGACTACTTGTCGACCGCATGGGAGAAGGCGCTGGAGAAGCCTGAGGGGAGAGCAAGCCTCTGAATCTCTAAAAAAGAACGCGGGACTCCTCGGGAGTAGGCTTCTTCAGCCTACGAATATCAAAGGACTTGGGAAACTCTACATCCGACCGCACCAACGTCTGGGCAAGCCTAGCACATTCCAAATAGCCCCACAACATGTGGCCCATCAAGAGCTCTTGTGATGGCCTATCGAAAGTTTTCGAGAGCTGCCGCATAGTCTCCTTCATTGCCAAACGGACTGCCGCATCTATCTTTGCTTGCACCTCCTTGGAGAAAATGGCCCTAGTCAATTTCTCTTCGGCCGATTCCGCCCTGTCCATAGCCTTACCCAACAACCCCTGAAGTTCGGCCTCCCTGGCCTGACTCGCTTCCAATTCCTTTACTAAAAGGGCAATCTGGTCCTTAAAAGCCCTCTCCGACGCTTCCATTCCCTCGTAGGAAGCCTGCAAGCGCTCCACTCGAAGACGCAAGTTCTCCTTCTCTTTCTGATCCTCTTCCCATCGGAAATTGTAGGAAGAAATCTTCGTATGAAGCACTTCCACCTTCATCTGGTCTTCCTTCTCTTTAGAAAAAAGAGACGCCACTTGAGCTCGGAGAAGTTTTAGTTCATCTCCCTCCCTTTGGTACCTTTGCTCTATTATACCAGCCACCTCCCGAGTCTTCCCGACCTACAATGAAGAAGGGAAAGTATAAGGATCTAGAGCAGATTGCCTAATAGAAAGATGAACAGAAAGAGAGAAACAAAAGAGTTTGAGCCTACCATAAGGGCCATCCAGTTAAGACTCGTGTGCAGGAAATGAAATCCATCAGCAGGGGTTGCATTTGAAGAGGCGAAGAAACGAAGAATCTCTTGAAAAGCCCCCTTAAAACCTGCAATGAGGGTAGATCCTCGGAGAAAGCGTGACGGGGACAGTACTCCTCTGAGGAAGGGTCCCCTGAGTTGGGGTTACCACATCCACGTCGGTAAACAACGCGCGAGGACCCCTCACAACATTTGAAGGACCCGCCTCTCCAAATAGCGAGCTCAGAATCTCTACCCTCGCGTCCTTCTCATCGGATGGCACATCAAAATCCTTGTGAATATCTTCCGAATCCCCCAACGAAGCCTCTGGGTCGGGTTGGAGAAATTGCACTAAAAACTCCTCTCCTGCAAATAATGTATATATATATATAAGGAAATACGAGGAACCAGAAAAGTCATCAAGTAATAAAGGTGCAGAAAAGAAAGAGACGGGTAAAGATGGATTACCAAGAATATGACCCTTATGTCATCAGAGCCTTCCCTTTATCTACCATATCTACACTAAAGAAAGAATCTTAATACAAAGAATTACTATACGCCTAAAAACAGCAGAACTAAGGGGTACGTACCATGAGGGGGAGGCTCGGAAAAGGTCCCCTCCGAGGACTCGGGAACCAACAAAGGCACCGATAAATGAGTCCCTATAACGTGAGAGGGAGAGGACGATGGGTCTTCAAAAGTGAGAATGACCAACTTTGGTCTAGCCTCCTCAACTACTTTTGGAGAAAGGCCCCCCTCGGATGCACGCCCTTCCTCTGAACCCTTAGAAGGACTATATGTGTTAAAAGCAGGGGCCCGCACCAACACCATTGCTGACTGAGGATTTACCGAAGTCAAAGGAACAACGTCGTAAATTATACCATCTGCTCCGATAATAAAAGGTGAGTGATCCTCCTATTTCTCCTCCCTCGGAGGCATGTCTGAGTCCTCGGGTGCGTCAACCTCCTCGTCGGCGGGATCCTCCTCCTTGGGAGCATCGAAGGTACCACTCGAAGAGCGAGCCGAAGAAGTTGTGGGAACTTTTGATTTCCTCCGACCACTAGGAGCAGAAATCAAAGGACCTTGACGCGAATAGTAATTCGCCAGTGTGTCCCCTGCATTACGAAAAAGCTGGTAAGTATGTCTTAAACATACACTCATGCAGAAAAAGAGGAATAAAAATTACTTATTGAAAGGAACCAACGCATCAGAACTTAGAAATAAAGGATTCACGAGGGCGACATCGGTATACACCACTTGCTGTAATCCATACATCTCGAATAACATCATGAAGTCCTCCGATTCCATCAAAGCTTTCTGTGAAATTACCGGATATAAGCTCACCTCCGGGTCCAAAGTATATACTAGAGCTTCACCCTCCTTCATGTCGAAGAGCATATCCCACACCCCCTCTACAGGCTGCACGAAGAAGTACTTATCCTTCCAAGTGCTATGGGAGCTAAGTGACCCCTCCAGAATCCTCTTGTTCTTGTCGTTGTCCCGATGGTGGAGATGGTAAAAGGGAAAACCCCGGGCTAAATCACCATATCAAAAATAGAGAAGAAGCGGTCAACTTTGCAATTCAGACCGTTCACATGACACCAAAACACGAAAATACGCAAGGCGGCGAACCCATTCGGAGTCAACGGACTCTGACTTATATTGCACGCCTTGAAAACTTCGCAGAAGAAGGGAGGCATGAAAGATCGCCACCCAAATCGCATTTGTGCAAAGTAAACTGTCAGCCAGTCCTCGGGAGGGTTGCACGCCCTCTCATCCTTCATCGAGATTTAGAAAGTCATATTCTTATTGAAAGCTACCAGGTTCTTAAACAAAGCGGACACTTGCCCTCGAGTAGCAGTACTCCGAATCCCCTCAATCTTGTGGAAATCACGAGTGTCAAGAACACCGGGCTTTTTCGATTTGGAAACCCTAGCCTTTTTAGAAAGCCCATCATTACCCTCTTCTGCCAACGAGGAGGTGTCACCCCTCCTCTTACGAGTACCCGCGGCAGGACCACCTGCAACAACACCCCCAGTTACCGCCGGCGAATCGGTGACGGGAGTAAAAGCGACAGCCCCCGAAGCGGAAACAGCAGTGATAGGATCAATAGCGGTGGAGGAAGCCATCGTAGCTGGTTAAAGAAGAGGAAGAAGTCTGTATGAAAATTTAAAAGAAGAGATTGTCGAATGAAGAGAAAGGGCGGAGATAATTTTTTGCTCACCAGAAATTTACTAAGGAATGAAATATGAAAGTGAGAAGAAGAGTGAATAGTACCGCTATTTATAGCCGGCACATGGCAATGGTCAGATATTTTAAAAAAAATGTGGAGCACGTTTAACGCTCCACGTAGCTCCCCCACTTAACACGCGTCGCTGAGCACGCTAACTACAATCTGACCGTTGAAATCTGATCGTTACCAATGGTCAGATGCTTTGAACTTTTGAAACCAATCAATGGCCGTTACATCCCCATCTCCTTCGTCCGCAATGAATGCTCAGAAACCGCTACTCATTTAAGGACAATACCCTCGGGCTAATAAGGTAAATTTCGTAGGATTCATTTTTCGATATATGCATACCCCCTCGAAAAAATACCCAAATTAAAAAATAACAAGAAAAAATAAAACAAGGCCCCTTGCCTCACAGAGGACATGAAATAAAATTTCTTCTTGCCTCTACGAAGGTGATCGAAATTTGGGGGGCTAGTGTTAACCATAAAAAATAAATATGAGATGAAAGAGAATATTAGTCCTAAATATAGGAACTAATGTATGGACAATACTATTGTCACGAGTACTTTCGATGAGACGTACCCACTCCCAACGAGGAGGCCCTCGGAGTGATACCAATCCGCTCGATCACTGACCCTAAGCGGTATAAAGGGGCACTCGAGGAGACACCAGAGCGTCCCTTGGAAAGTCGACGATGAATAAAAAAGAGATATCAACACCGCATCGGAAAAAGAGTAAACCCCGATGGATCCGAGCGACTCCGATATCCATCGATGCGCCAAGAGGGACCACAACGGACCCCGAGTCCCATAATCTTGCGAGAACACTTCCTTGCTGAACACTCCTCAACATAAACTGCCCTCGAAACATCACTCCGAAGGCCGAATCTGAAGAGCAAAGCCTGATCTAAGTACAGGAACCACTGGAAGCCTTCGGAACATCACTTCGAAGGCCGAATCTAAAGAACAAAGCCTGATCTAAGTACAGGAACCACTGAAAGGCACACTATGAGAATCTGGACAAGGAAAAACCACTCCACGAGAACAAAAGATCCCTCGGAGCCCAAGTCAAGGCGAAAACACCCCTCGGAGAACATATACAGAAACCTCTACACCCGGATGAACCCTTATCAAAGCAACACCACCACCCGAAGAATGTCATAACTAGTCCATCAAGTCACTACCAAATATAGGACCCCTCGGAAAATAGAATCTAGAGGAGCAGCCCATCGGAGATCCCATGAGCTATCGGAAGAGACAAAGATCATCCTAGTCAGCATCTAGTAGATTAAAGATATACCTTATCTTATCTTTTTACACCTTTTCACATATTGCAACACATATACCTTATTAAAACACATGCATAACGACACCTGTCCCTAACAAACTCTATATAAAGGGAGGTGATCAATTGAGAGAAAGATATAGACAATCGTATACAAAAAACTGGGGAGTGAAATTCAGTGAATAAATGAAGGAATATTCTCGTATCTTTATTCTTCTTTATAAAATCATCGCTTTTTGAGTCACCGACAGGGCATTCCAACTCTAAATAATTCAGTTAAATAGGAAATAATATCAAACATGTTAACAAAAACGAAAAAACTCACCAAAACACCAACAAAAGGAAGAAGGAACCAAAACACAATGAGAAAAAAGGCCAAGTAGAACCAAGATCCAAACAAAGAAACAAGTTCTTGGGACCTCAACATCAAACTCAACCCAAAACTCACAAATGTTGAATGTAAGAAGTGAGACCAAAGAATACGCCAACAACCTCGTGAGGAGGAGTTGTGCTTCGATGATACCGGTGACAAGAGAAGGAAGGTGAAAACCGATGGAAACCGAGAGCTTAGGGTGGAAGAGAACTCCATAAACGATCAACAAACTCCACAAAACCTCCACTTGAAACGTTCCTTAGGACTTCATGATGAAGAAGAGATGTTTTGCAAGGTGAAAATCTCTTAAAACCACGCTAGATCGGAGGGGAAGAGGACGACCGTGAATAGTGAGTTTTTAGGAGAGAGAACAAAGCTTTTTGTTTTGAAAGCTCGCCCTAAATAACTATGAAAACATAAAATAATACCAAAACAAGTAAATATGCCATCATAAGGGGAAAAATTGAACCTGGTCCTTTATTGTGTCGTAGTTACAGTTTTGGTCCTTTATCGTGTCCTTGTTTTTTATTGGTCCTTCACTGTGTATCATGTTCTGATTTTGGTCCTTCGGGAGAAATTTCAACTAGAAATGTCACGTGGGAGCATGTGCTGGCCAAAATTCAATTTGGTTCTAATTTTTTCTATTCTTTTTATTTTAAATTCTGACCCATCGGACTCGGTCAACCCGGTCAAACATTTTTTTTATTGCACTGCTCCATTTAACAGCCTGACCGCCATGCCCTTTTTGAGATTAAGGCTTATCGAATTTGGGGGTTAGGGTTGATAGCAATTTGGGGGTTAGGGTTTTCCCGATTTGGGGATATTTGGGATTGAGGGAAAAATGAGAGTGATATAGCGTGTGTGTGTGTTTTTCGCGACTAGATTGAGAAGTTTGTCAAATGAGGCGTGCCGAGTCAGGTTGTTAATTTGAGCAGTTCAATAAGAAAAAAGTATTAAAATGTTTGACCAGGTTGGCCGGGTCGGATGGGTCAGAATATAAGAAAAATCAAAATAGGTATTCCTACGTGCAAATTTGCACGTGGGAATTAAAAAAAATTGAATTTTGGCTGGCACATACTCCCATGTGACATTTTCGTCTCAAATTTCTCCAGATGGACCAAAATCGAAATAAAATACACAATAAAAGACCATAAGAAACAAGGACACAATAAAGAACCAAAACTATAAATGCGACACAATAAATGACCAGTTTCGATGTTTTTCCCCATCATAAGTATTCAACAGCTTAAGTAAATAGATACTTAAATCACGCTATTGAGACGCTTATCAAATACCTCAAACTTAAACATTTGCTTGTCCTCAAGAAAACTTACTTAACTGACTCGGTCTAAATTAGAATGTAATCATTGACATACCTATATGCATAAACACGAATTTTCAAAATGCAACCTATGCCAAGAACAAGAGATGAGATAGAATAAATGAACGCGAGAACATAAGTTAAATATAGTCATCTTTACATTCGTTTCATGTGCTATAATAGTGTGTGATACTTGCATAAGAGTTATTTTCATGTTGCAAACTTATAAAACCATCACTCTTAACATATAATCACTTTACTTTTCACTCTTCCCTCTTTTATTGCCATTGACTCAAATAGATTTCATATGTTGAGGATCATTTAAAACTTTGTAAGCTTGTAATGTAGGCTCGGGTATGGGCTATAATGAAAAAAGTCATATACGGGTTCTAGAGATGTATGTTGTAAACCACTCATATATTATTCTTTCCTCTCTTGTTTGTGCCTTCTTCATTTGGCCATACATTTTACCTTTGGTACATCTTGAGTAATATAGTTAAAAGCATGTTTTAGCTTCATATACACCTTTCAATCCGTTATTGTGTATAATTGAGAAGAGTCTGTCGCTTATTTATGAGAACAAAGTACTAAAACATGTGATTAGGACTCTTGAAACAAACCGCGTGACTATTGTTTGAGATAAAGATAGATGTAAATGTGTTGAGGTAATGAAATAAGCCATTGTTTCAAAAATTTGAGCCTTAGCCTTTCAAGGCAAGAATCCTTTATGAATATAAGATTATCCACAAAACCCCACTTAAGCCTTTTCTATAAGCCTTTGTTTATGAAACCTACTTTCCTACCATGAGGTGAAAAAGAAAAGAATTATATCCTACCCATTTCTAGAGATGGATGTAGTAGATCGAAGGAGGGATAAGGTAAGAGCTCAAAACAAAAGCATGAGCTAAAAAGAAAAATCTAAATAGAAAAAAAGTGGATGAATAGAATAAAGAACATAAATAACTCGTGCAAAAACTTTAAGTTTGTGGGTGTTTCTTTAAAAATCATGAATTATAGGATGGTTTGAATATTTGCAAAAATGAAAATGCAAATGAAAAGAGGCCAAAAAGAGCCTAAAATGTATGGCCAAAAGACGAAGGCACAAACAAGAGAGGAAAGAGTAATACATGAGTGACTACATACATCTCCAGAACTCATATTTGACTTTTTCAATTGTAGCCCACGCCTGGGCCTACATTACAAGCTTACAATGTCCTAAATGATCCTCAACATATAAAACCTACTTGAGTCAATGGCAATATAAGAGTGAAGAGTGGAAAGGGAAGTGATTACATGTTAAGAGCTATGTTTTTATAAGTTTGCAACATGAAAATAACTTTTATGCATCAACAATAGTATCACACACTATTAGAGCACATAAAACGAATCTGAAAATGACTGTAATAAACTTGATATGCTCGTGTTCATTTATTCTATCTCATCTCTTATTTTGACTGTAGTTTGCATTTCGAGAATTCCCACTTATGCATGTTGGCATGTCAATAATTACTTTTTAATTTAGATCGAGTCAGTTAAGTAAGTTTGCTTGAGGACAAGCAAAGTTTAAGTTTGGGGATAATTGATAAGCGTCTCATTAAGTATCTCAAAAAGGAGGCTAAACGATTATCTCATTAAGTATTTGATAAACGTCCCATTAAATATCTTTTTACTTTTGCTTTTGAATACTAATATTTACTTGTTTTAGTATTTTTTTTCATGTTTTCTTTGATATTCAAGGAGTCAAGACAAAATGATGTTACACGAGGCCAAAAATAGATGTTTTAGACAACAATTGGTCAGAAACACTATTTTGGTATACGCAGTTGGAGAAGCTAGTACTAGCTCTCATAACCACGGCTCGGAAGCTGCGGTCCTACTTCCTCTCCCATCACGTAACAATCTTGACCCGCCCTTACTTTCTATCCTCAGCAGGCCGGAGGTATCGGGACGGTTGGTAAAATGGGTAGTGGATTTAGGGAAAATGATATTTTGTACGCCACGCGACCATCCATTAAGGCCCAAGTGCTGGCCGATTTCATCGTGGAGATGACTAAACCCAAACTCACAGAACATGCATCATTGTGGCATGCATTTGTGGATGGCTCATCCGTGGGGACGCGCAGAGGAGCAGAAGTGGTGATGAGGAACATCGAAGCTGAAATAAAATCTTTAATTTTGTTGTAAGAATAGACTATCCCATATCCGATGACGAGGCTGAATACGACGCGCTGCAGATAGGCATGAAGCTAGCTCACGTAAGAGACGTTAGAAGACTAGCATTATTTAGCGATTCACAACTGATTGTACAATAGATTAACGAACATACAAAGCCAAAGAAGAGAGGATGAGGGAGTACGTCCAAGTGGTGCAACGTAGGAAGGAGTGGTTTGAGGAATTCAAGGTAATTCAGATACCCATATAAGAAAATTAGGAAGTTGACACCCTATCTAAAATTGCCACCCAAACCGCGGTACAATTGCGACGCGTAACCCTCATGCTCACCACTGAATCCGAGAAATTCGAGTACGAGGTGGTTGATGTCATTGTATTCGCCGTAGAAGAGGACTGGAAATCCAGAATCATAGCCTATCTGAAAAATCCTGAAGGATACTCTGATGATAAAGTGATCCAGTGGAACATGGCGCGAAAGACAACTGTGTACTACACTCAAAATGGCGTACTATATCGCAAATGCTAATCCCATCTGTATACCCTATGCCTGAATCCCGCTAAGGCTAAAATGGTCATGAAGGAAATTCACGAAGAAACATGCAAAAGTCACAGTGGGGGAGAAAGCATGGCCCGTAGGATAATACGACAAGGTTATTACTGGCCCACACTAGTTCAAAACTGCATAACCTTCTCAAAGAAATGTCTGCGATGCTAGATCCACGCGTCAAAACCCATCTACCAGCGGCACCCTGGGAACCCAATATCATTGCATACCCGTTTGCCAAATGGGGTATTGATGTTGTAGGACCCCTCAAACGTGATGCGGGGTAGAAGAAGTTTCTACCAGTCGCAGTTGACTGCTTCACTAAATGGGCGGAAGCTGAACCTATGGCTTAAGTAACTTTGGAAGCGGTTATAAACTTCCTATAGAGGAACATATTGTGCCAATTTATCATCCCTCGATACCCCGTTAGCGACAACGAGTTGCAATTCTCTAGTCAGGAGCTTGAGAGATGGTGTGACCATTGGGAAATAAAGCATCGCTTTGCCTCCGTAGGTTACTCGCAGGCCAACGACCAAGTGGAAAAGACCAACACAACGCTATTGAAGAGGTCGGAACGCCTTACCCGTACCTTGGAATGGAGATTTTATTTTGTTGTTTCCACGATAGTATGAGAAATATATTACTTGTAAAAATAGCGAAAACCTTATTATTAAGCTTATTTCCCTTATTTTTTTTCACTTGACCCTTAATTGTGGCAAGATTTCCCTTATTTATAGGGGTACATGGGGATGCAAGTGTCTAGATGCATGTGGCATATTGACAAGTGGTTCTAGCAAGGTTTTAGTAGTTGACTAATCTCTCTCGATACTGACACCTAGTACTCCCAAGACCACGTGCCTGAATACCAAGTTTTACTACGTGGTGCGTTTCTATTCCCATCCTTGCTACGATGACTAGCATTGACTTTTGGGTATCGTGAGCTATACTGTCATGGAGCTTTATCTGCAGAGTGCCTCTCAGGTGGTAACTACAAGAACATCGCTGGCTACTGTGGGGTATCGTGAGACCATCTAAGGTCTGTAGTACCTCGCGTGGGCCTAATATTATGAGAGTTCTCTCGTGGCACGAAGACTATTTTGGAGCAGTGTGTTTTTGGATATCCGTTTGAGACATCTACGCTCTTGGGGTATCTAAGATTTTTCCGTTGCCTTCATAGCGCGATGCTGCCATTTCCCTTATTTCCGATGCCCTAGTTAGGAGGGGGTTAACAGCCACGTTTCGCTGTAGAGTCAAACGAACAACCCTTAACGCCTTTCTATCGAACTAACCCAATCTTCATCTTTTATATCTGCCGATTTATCATTTATTGGACTCGACAAATTGCGGTCATAGAGGTAATCATTGATCTGCATTCTCCAAAATCTATAATTCGACCCATCGAACTTCTCGATTAGAAATTTACCATCGTTCATCATGATTACTCCCAGTCGACCTGGAGCTCTGATACTACTTGTTATGCAAAAAAAAAAATGCAAACAACCAAAAACACAAAAACAAAGAAAGGATAAATTCACACCCCACGAAAAGCGATAAAACAAAAAATAGCACAAGGCACAATTATTTTACCCAGTTCGCTATGTCTACCACTTGGGCCGATCCAAGCAGGGATTTTCACTATGATGATGTCGATTACAAAATAAAATACAAAAATAATCTATCAAGGATCAAGAACAATCTCTCACAATGTTCTCTCAACTCTCAAAAATGTATTCTATCTTATTTTTAATCTTTCTCTTTATATCAGTCGTACTCTGCAAAAACGTACAAAATACATATTTATAGTTACTAGGTCATCAAATCGAAATGGGCTAAAACTGTGTCGAAAATTGACATGCGCGACCTGTGTTGTAGCGCTTTCATGTAGCGCCACTCCGTAACGCTGCTGTGGCACGACCTATGCAGTAGCGCCACTGGTGGCGCAACCTATCCTGTAGCACGACTCCCTCTGCTTTTCGTTGTCACTGCTATTAGAACTCCAATCTTCAATTTTAGTACACCATCTCCATTGTTTAGGCTCGACAATCCTAACAATATGTTGTTTATCTTGGTGATTCCATCATTTTCTGCTTTTTCAAAAAAACATCCTACAAGAGGCAGATCCTCAACTAAGGCAGAATACAGAAAAGTTGCCACTATTATCTATGAATTCCATGTTACATTAGTTGCTCTATGACCTCCATGTTCAACAAACTAAAATCCTTCTTCTCTTCACTAAAAACGCACCAAGCACATTCAAAATGATTCACTTTGTTAGAAAAAAAAAGTGCACCGAGGATTCTGGAAGATTTATGATATCTCCAACACCCATCAAGTTGTGGATATACTTACAAAGCCGCTATCACATGAGTCGTTTACTCAAATGTCGTTCAGGATTATTGACATGGAGGCCTCTCTTGAGAGGGAAGAGGGTTTAAATCATATTCTATAATTTTCCATTTTTAGTAATAATTCATATATTAGTTAGGGATAAAGCATCAAGCCCCCTGAACTATACATGTTTTTGCGACTTGCCCCCTGAACTAAATTAATAAGCGTTTTCCCCCTTAAACTATGCACGTCTGTTCGATTTGCCCCCTGGCCGGGTTCTCGGCTATTTTTGGACGGAATATTCTCCGTTCGAAGTGTTTTTTCGCCTATATTTTGTCATAAACTACCAAAATACATCTAGTACAACACATATGAATCGTGTAGGGGAAATATTCCGGCCAAAAATAGCCGAAAATACAACGAAGAGGAAATCGCATTTTAGCCGAATTATGCCCCGTTCGAGATATTTTTTCGCCTACTTTTTGTCACCACCTACCAAAATACATCTAGTACAACACATATGAGTCGGGTAAGGGGGAATATTCCGGCCAAGAATGACCAAAAATAGCCAAAAACCCGACCAGGGGGCAAATCGAACAGACGTGCATAGTTTAAGGGGGAAAACACTTATTAATTTAGTTCAGGGGGCAAGTCGCAAAAACGTGTATAGTTCAGGGGGCTTGATGCTTTTATCCTTATTAGTTAATTAGGTGCTTCAGTACTTTTCTCTTTTAGTTTATTTTGAATGTTAGTTACTATTCTATAATTTAGCTTGTTAAATAGGACTGAGAGGTCGTTAATCCGCAACGTTTGTACTGTAAACACACTCACACACGCTCCCCTGAAAATCACTTGATTCAGCAACACATTGTAACTTCTTTTCTAATCTTTCAACATAAATATATTCCTTTATTTCTCTCTCAGTTGTTCTTCATTTGCGGAATGTTATCGATTCGATCATGAAATTCATGAATGTGAATCATGAATATGTTATTTACATTAGGCAAACCTTGCACACGGTCCCGTAACTAGTTTTTGATAAGATTAAATAAACCAATGGTGACTAAATTATTCTCTCACCATCGATATTTTTTCTTATTTAAAAAGTTACCATTCTATCACCAATGGTCCTACCTCATTAAAGATGGAAGTCTGTCGCTAATGCCCATAATTGTTGCTTCTTTTTCTTGTAGTGTACCTTAAAAGCATAAATAAATACATCGAATACATATAATGAAAAGTTATAACGTTTATTTTATGAAGTAAATGTTTATCTAGTAAATGGAGCATTAAAAATAATATAAAAAGGAAGTTTTCTTTCAATTGATCCACTGCAATGTCCAAACAGGTTGGGGAAAATCCATGAAACCTCACAGTGGTCTTAGAAATGAACGAAATTCCCATGTGGTATATAAATGTGTAGAATTCTTTTTGATTTTGAAAGTTCCGCACGAAATCCATTGTGATTTTATCAACACTGCAAAAAGGTTCCTTTCCCTATCAAACTCCATACATAGTGGTGTGCTCACACTCTGTGCTTGATTTTACATACCCTGTTTTGGTTTTATTTCGTCACGGTAATAGAACACGCTAAAATAATACAAATGAGATATAAATTACCAAAATAATGCTATCCAACTTTATTATCGGACTAGCTTGGTCCGGAACACTTATTACAAGCTTACTAGGTTAAATAAACTAATTACAAGATTAATGTAGCGTATCGAATCCTCAGTGTCCGATGCTGACGTGTCGAATGCCTCTGTTCGATGTGAAATATATGACAAGGATTCGATGATGTACTTAAATGTATCGAATTCGATGCGTGCTCAAGGGTATCGAATTCGATGCGTACTTTTTCATATCGAATGGAGCAAATTCTGTTTGATCACGTGTCGAATGGAAACCGTTCGATCCGATGTGTCTCGAATGAACAACGATTCGATGCTGACTGTGCTGAAGTGATTTTCCAAATATAACGTGCACGAATTACAAGGGGACATGCTACTTATAGCTGCCGTCCCGTGGGTCCCATTGACCAATATGGAAAGGCGCATCGAATCTAGTCGATTCGATGCGCACATCGCACATCGCACATTCGATGCGCTTATGGGCCGACCCAGTAACGAAATATTGGGCCAATCTGAAATCATACCCATCATATAGTCTCTCCATTTTGGGAGACGATGTCAATGTGGAGATCGTCTTCCAAACTTAAAGAATAAATTTGGAATTGCTTTGAACGGTCTACGCCGTACCACTTTAATAAAACTTTTTCACATTTTATCAATTTTTTTCACTGATTTGGAATATTCCTAATCATATGTTACTTCGGAGCAGATCACAATAGTTCTATGAAAATTAATTAAATGCATCGAACATCATTGGTTCGATGCGTCAATTAGATCGCATCGAACGAAGTGCGTTTGATGCGCTTGTTCAATGCGCTTACTGAAATGGGCCTAGTGGGCCTTTCGCTCCCTATATAAAGGCAGGGTTGTTGTGAGGAGCTCATTCTGCTTCTCAGGTAAAGCGCATCGAATTGGCACCATTTGATGCGATCGGCATCGAATCGTGAGTGTTCGACGCGGTACCATATAATTTTTAGCTGTTGTATCTCGATATTTTAATGTTTGTTTGGGATTTTTTAACTTGTTTCTTTGTTGTGCTTAGGATATATAAATTAATCAAGCAAAAGCTCTCTCTTTCGAAAATTCAGTTAAGGTAAATAACTTGTCCTCATTTTGCTAGATTTTTATTTTCAATAAATTCCCTTTTTATGTATGTTTGAGAGATATGTGAGAGCCTAGAGTGACGTGTTCGTCCTTAGTCAGCCTCCGTTTTTAATTTATTTCAGTTCGTTCTCGTCAGAGATGGTGAGCAGTGAGTCAACGTCTGGGAGTGAGTCGAGTAGTGGCTCGAGCTCCAGTTCAATTAATATGGTGAGCCCAACTAATGCTCACGCGGGTTTGAGCACAGTCGTAGTAGATGAAGTTGAGTTAATAGATATAGAAACTATTGGTTCACCCGCGGGTAACAATCCCGATGCAAACACTGAACAAACAGCGCCTGAGTTTGAAAGTGATAACTCGCCCATGTCATCATATCGGGATAACCGTGCTCCTAGCGAGGACGAAGAAGACGTAGATTATATCAATAGGGAGTTCGATGATCATGTTGAGGTCCCATGAATGGCCTATGATCAGTATGTTTCCCGTCTCCAACATAGTCATAAGAGGCTCCGCAAAAAGTTCGATATACCCGATAAGTATAAGATCGTCCTCCCCGGGTCAAATGATCGGATGCATACCCCACCGCCCGGGCATATGACTGTGTTTGTTGGTCAGCTCCTCAATGGTCTTCGCTTTTCAATCTCTTTTGAGCTAAGATGGCTTCTGAGGATGATCGATCTCGTGCCCGCTCAACTCACGCCAAACTCTTATGGGAATTTGATTGGCTTTATCATTGTCATGAAGGCGTCGCGCCAACCACAAAGTCCCAATAAGTTCTACTCGCTGTTCGAGATTGCGAGGCGTGAAGAGGGATTTTATCATATCAAAGCACAAATGCATCGCAAGTTCTTGAATGGTGGGGCGACCGGATATGGGAAAGATTGGAAGAGACAATATTTTTATATCGAAGAGAGTTATGAAGGCGAGTTTAGGTAGTACCCGCCGTGAATGGTATACTGGTTCAAGGGTAATGATACCTGGCGGTGTTTCCACAACTTCATGGGATTGCGAGTTTATCCCAAATTTAGTTCGAGAACATCAATTTGATGTTAAAAAATTAGTTGAAAATCGATTCCTCTCGTTAGCTGGTTTGTCCCCAGTGAAATATAACGGGAGGATGACCCTTGGTATAACTGCGTAACTCTTTTGATATTTTTGATTTACGTCTGTTAAATATTCTAATGACATTTCTTGTAGTCAATTATATTATGGACCGTCATGCGAGGATAAACCGAGCCGTTGCTGCTGATCGGGCGAGCTCACAGACCAACACCGCTACCGATATTCCTCCCCCACGAAAAAGAAAGAGTAAGGGCAAGAAAAACCTTGCTGGTCCTTCTACTGTTGTTGCTGCTGATTCAGCAGTCGATCCTTTCGAGGATATATTAGGGGGAAATCGTGACAGTGTTCAAGGCGGTGTTGAAGTTTCATGGAGCCTGGCAGCTGGTCTAGGCGACAATATCGAAGGCGCCGTCCAGAGCAAAAAGAGAAAAATGCCTCAAACTCGGTCACAAACCGGAGGGGCTGTTCCACCGACCGCCCGAACAGGTAGGCCAAGTGCTGCCAACGTCCCGGCCTATGCGACTGGACCAACCGCAGAAATTGGGTCTAGCCAAGGCCCTCGTGCTCGGGCTGGTGGGTACCAAATTTCAGAGGCCGAAGCTATCGACCACCTGAAGTCGCTCTTGTCTGGTCTTGCTGTTCCTCTCCCGGTATCTGCTGAAGAGAGGAGGATGGTGGAGCAGAATAGGCTTCATTTGTTGGCATCGGTAATTATTTCTTTTCTTTGAGCTAATCTTTGTTTGACTTGATTTTCTAATGTTGATTTGATTGATCATTAATTGTTAGGCGGGCGGTTCGTGGATACTATGTTCGCGGCGCTGATGGAGATTCGGGAAAAGGCCGCTGGCGGTGATACTGCTGCCTTTAAGCTGCCCTTGATGACAAAGAAAAGGAATTGTAAAAGGTCAATGATTATGCCGCAAGGGCGCATGCCGATAGGGAGGCAGTAAAAAAAGCGCGAGAGGAGACTGATCAGCTTAAAGAAGAGCTGACCAAACAAATCACCGAGCTCAAACAGGAAGTGGCGATTGCTAGAGAAGTGGCTTATAATGCTGACAATGCTGGATATCAACGCGGCCTTGGCGAGGTAAGATATTCCCAACTCTAGTGTTTAGCGTTCCTTTTATATTTTGTCGTATTAATAACTTCGTGCCCCTATAGGTTTCTGCTCAGCAGAAAGTGGAGATCGCCGAAGAATTTCTTCGGAGCAACACCTTCCAAGAAATTTACGCTCGCCGAGGAAATCTCGAGGCTCTGCAAAGTACAAGTTTTGACTGTTCGTCAGTTTTATGCGACATAGTACGTTCGCGGCGGTTTTAGGCCAGATTGGTTGAGCCTGTCTCTGGGGCCCAATCGAGAACCTCTACCGCCTCGAAAAACTTCTAAGCCTGCAGATCCTAACGAATTCGCCTCTCTGCTGGAGAATGACAATCTCGTCCTCCAGGGACTCTCATCTCCGCCTCCGATGCCCGAGCCCTACCCCTTCTCCGACGATGAGGAATAAAATTGATGTTGGAACCTTAGGGCCTTTCTTTTTGTTTATGTTTATAAACAATTTTTAATTTAATTTTATCTGTGGCGATGCGTTGCTATTATGCGTTTGAACAATTTTTAATTTAGTTTTGTCCGTGACGCTGCATCACTATTATGCATTTGATCAATTTGATGACCGGTAGTATAACGCTTTTGAATTCTCTTTTTGAATTGCTTAATTATCTAAGCTCATATCTGTTGCCTTTTATTTCAATTTCCTGTATTGATTTTTTTTACTTTATTTTGACAACCTGTCGGTTCTTTATTGTTCATCCTGCGATGAAGAGTTGAATAAGGTTTTTTCTTACATGATTATAATTGTCCTACTTATTATTATTTCATTTAGGAAAAGGTTTTACTTGTCATTTTGGACATAGTACTTTTTTTCCTTTGTATTTTCGTTTAGTCGTTGTTACTCGTCTCTTGAGAGTTTCGTTCATGTTCTTTCGAGCTGTGGGGTTTTAACGAGCACTTACAGTGTTATATGTAGTGTATGTTCCTTGCTTGTTTTTCCAAGCAATCGTGTTAATAGTTGCCATTCCAGAGAGAATCGTTCGTCCCTCCTCGTCCTTTGTGAGATTTTGAGTGTCTTGTCGTACTATAAATAGAGTCTTCGTCCTTCCCTAGTATCCTTTGAGAATTGCGGTATCTCGTATCACATTGGATAGAGTCTCCATGCTTCTAGATTGTCTTTTAGGGAATTGCGGTATCTCGTGCCACGATGGACAGAGTCTCCGTTCCTCTGGTCGCCCTAGGGATTTTCGGTATCTCGTTCCACTAGAGTTTCCGTTCCTTTTGTTGCCTCTGGCTTTGTTCGCTATCTCGTGCCACTTTGGACAGAGTTTCTGTTCTTCTGGTTGCCCTAGGGATTTTTGGTATCTCGTGCCACTTCGGACAGAGTTTCCGTCCCTTTTGTTGCCTCTGGCTTTTTTGTCCTGCATACATTTTTATTATGCAGATTAGATAGATTTCACATAAATCAATTAATTAGAAGTAATCTTCTTGAAAAAACCAAATCAGATTATGTGAACAGATCGGAGCTTGAGTCATTACTCATTTGCCCTGACTTCCTGTGTTGCCCTCCAGATTCATGTTTTAAGTTTATACATGTTTGTCCCTCATGCATGTCATAGCAGAGAGGACGAATATATATTGTTCAAAATATTCAAAATACTAAGGACTCTTGTAAACTGAAGCGGAATCTTTTAATCAGTATGCTCCATTTGCCTAGGAGCCAATGCCCTTGCTGCGTCTTCTTCCTGTTGTGGCCGTGTTCGGAGTGAAGTTACGTAGCACTTTCAACCTTCGATATGGTCTGCTATGACTTTGCCTGTACTGCTAGAGGTAGGAAATTTTACCATTTGATGATAAGTCGACGGTAAAGCTCAGAAAGCATTCAGTGTCGGTCTTCCTATGATTTCGTTGTATGCGAAATGCATGTCAACGATCACATAGTTCTCCATAAGTGTCTTTCTCTGTGACGCTGTACCCAATGATGTTGGGAGCTTAAGCATTCCGAGTGGGACTATCTCTGGACCTTCAAATTCGTGAAGAGATGTTCTCACTGGTTCCAATGTCTGATTATTCAATCCCATTTTAACCAGCGTCGAACTGAATAGCACATTTACAGAGCTTCTGTGGTCCACTAACATCTTGGTGACTCCATAATTAGCTATATCCATCGTTATTACCAAAGGGCAATTTAAATTGGACATTTGTATAGCATGTGCGCTCAGTTTCCTTAGGTCTGTTGTAGAGAAAGTGACTTCCTCATGTGGCATCTCTTCAATTCTCAGTATACTGGCCATATTGACAAAGTTATCCGACTCAACTAGCCTTGTGATCCTTCTCTGTCCGTTGGTGGAATCTGCTCCCCCCGGTCCTCCTGATGCCATATTGATCATTCCTTTCCTAGCATTTCCATCTTCAATCTGAGGATACTAGAAAAGATGCGGTTCATCGACTACCCTTTCCTTATCCTTTCTGGGGGATGGAGTTCTCTTATGGTTGAAATTGTTTTCTTGTTCTTGCACCATCTTGACATACTCCACGAGTTTGCCATCCTTTACTAATCGTTCATTTTCATCCTTCAAATTTATACAATCTCCAGTATCATGACCCTTTTGATTGTGATACTTGCAGAATTGATTTGAATACATCATAGCTTTGGATTTCCTCATCAGTTTAGGATCCTTTAACCAACTTTTCCTCTTTACTGTCCCAAAGACTGTCATGATGTGAGCATTTAACGGCGTGTACCGTCTAGGCAAACTCTCCCTTTTGTAATTCTTGTTCCTGTTGTTGTAGTTATTACGGTTGTGATCTTCTCTGCCTCTTTCTCTATCTTTCACAGCAGCAATAACATGTACTTTAGTCGCCATCATTTCCTCAAAATGAACCACCTCTTATGCTATTTTGTTGATCTCTTCGATGGTGGTGGGCTTACGTCTGAGTAGGTCCCCGCTGAACATTGTGTTGGTGGTTGCTCGAAAACGTATGCTTACAATCATCTCTCTTGATGGGCTATCAATCCTTAGTAGCTCCGTATTGAAACGTTTCATAAAGTCCATCAGACTCTCATTAGCTTCTTGCTTCATCGTATAGAGATGGGAGTGATCCAAAACCAATCTAGCTTGGCTGAAGAATTGATTTTCAAACATTTTTTGCAATTGGTTATAGCTTTTGACTAATCCTGGAGAAATCCGATTAAACCAGTCCATAGCTACTCCTAACAGAGTTGTTGCAAATATCCTGGCTTGGATATTGTCCTTAAAGCCATATAAGGACAGTTTCCTATCCAATTGGAAAAGATGATCTCTGGGATCAGATTTACCATCGTAAGTTTTCAGGTCCGGGATCTTTTCCCCATGTCCCAGGATTTCTGATTCAATTGCTTGACAAAATGGGCTGCGGTTTGAGGTATTGTCCTCCTGTGCCATCTGCCCCTCAATTATTGCTTTCTCTTTTTCCAACCTTTCTATTTTCCTGACCATTTTGTCACGATTCCGCCCCGAATCATTACCATCTGGATGCCTCATGTCATCCCTATCTTCTCTCCTTCTTGTTTCTTCCCTTAAATTTCTTTCCTCATCGCGCTCCCTTCTGGAGTCATGACTCTCTGAGTGTTTCCTATCGTCCCTCTTTTCTCTTCTTCTCAGTTCAGTAATGCGGCCTTCCTCATTTTCTTTCTCTCTCCTCTCACGGTGTCTCTTTGATTGTACCTCGATCGACACTAATTTCCTTCCCTGATCATTTCTGGTAGATTTTCCCTTACTTTGCATTTCCTCTGATACATGTCTACTTCTTCTATCATCCTGTCGGGATTTTTCTTTCTCCTTTCCTTTTAGTATTCTAGCAGCGGAAGCTTGTTCCCTTAATACCTCGTGATGTTCAACAGGTACCGGTGTCAATACGGGCGGTGCAGGAATTAATACTTCTGCCAATACGTCTTTTACCATCGCCATGATTTCATTCCTCATGATGTTTGGAGTTGAAACTATCGTTTCCCTTGCCTCAGTGGCATCTGCTTTGGTTCTCGGTTCCTCTACGCCACGAAGCCCCTGCATTTCTCGCCTTGCTGGTGTTGGTACCCCAGCGGGTACTGCGGATAGACCCGCATTGTCTGGAATTATTTGGTCAGAAATTGTCCTGTCAACCTCTTCATCGGTTCTCTCTAAAGCTCTACTACGAGATCTGGTAATTCTGGATGTCATACCTAATAAACTGATAAAATTAGTGTTCCCACAAACGGCGCCAATGTTTTGGTCTTATTTTGTCACGGTAATAGAACACGGTAAAATAATACAAATGAGATATAAATAACCAAAATATGCTATCCAACTTTATTATCGGACTAGCTTCGTTTGAAACACTTATTACAAGCTTACTAGGTTAAATAAACTAATTGCAAGATTAATGTAGCGTATCGAATCCTCAGTGTTCGATGGCAACGTGTCAAATGTCTCTGTTCGATGTGAAATATATGACAAGGATTCGATGATGTCATCAAAGGTATCGAATTCGATGCGTGCTCAAGGGTATCGAATTCGATGTGTACTTTTTCATATCGAATGGAGCAAATTCTGTTTGATCACGTGTCGAATGGAAACCGTTCGATCCGATGCGTCTCGAATGAACAGTGATTCGATGCTGACTGTGCTGAAGTAATTTTTCAAATATAACATGCACGGATTACAAGGGGACGGGCTATTTATAGCTGGCGTCTCGTGGGTCCCATTGACCAATATGGAAAGGCGCATCGAATCTAGTCGATTTGATGCGCACATCGAACATCGCACGTTCGATGCGCTTATGGGCCGGCCCAGTAACGAAGTATTGTGCCAACCTTAAATCACACCCATCATACCCTATAAAAGGTTTAACAAAAAGATCTCTTTCTGGTTTGAGAACTTGCACTAAACTCAATATTGTTTGAAAACCTTGCATGAAATCCCAATATTTTATAAAATAATATGTGATTGATGGGCGTGTAGGATGATAAAATAGAATATAAGTCAACACATGAATGCTACACCTAAATCACACTTTGTCGCAAGTGCACAAATCAAGTAATAATAACATGGCAAATATGGTTATAAACCAAGTATCGTATCCCAAGGGAGTAATGGTTGTATGTATAAATTACTTAAATGCAAAAATACTAACAATTGTCACGATCTTTCCTCTTGTGCTTGCAGGATGAATGCTTATGAATGATTTGAATGCTTTCTAAACTAAAGATAAGAATGCTTAAACTAGAATCCAATGGAAATTAATCTAAGAATGCAAGAATAGTAATTAATTTGTTTTTTGAATTTTTGGTTTTGAATGCAAGAAAACAATTAAACTAATGAACAATTCAACTAAGAATGCTTGGAAGAGATTGATTAACTAACTAAACTAAGCGAAACTAGGAAACATAATTTAATGATTGATTAATTGATTTGCAAACAATAATTGGAAAGATTGTTTAGAGGTCGGGTTTCACAATGATTTAACCATAATAGGTCATACACAAAACTACCTATATCTACTTAGAGTACTTGATAGTTATTTGATGTTTGCATGTCTAATGGATCCGTAACATATGGCAGGAGCTATCCCAACCATACACCTATGAGTCTCTAATAACCTACCCTATTAACTGACCATCCCAGCTGTTAGTTGTTTTAAAAGAGATATCAAATCTGCAATCCAACAAACTCATGTGACTCGTGTTAACAAAAGGTACTTAGTCAAGATTGATCTAGTGTGATCTAAAGGTTGTGCATCAGTTGTTTTTGATATATATATATATATATATATCCCCCACACGGGTGCTTCCGTTCTATCTCAATGAGAGTAATGCCTGTCACACAGAAACTATTCAATCTAGACATTTTAGGTCATCAACCATACATCAAGTAAAAGAAAATAAACATATTCATAAATTAGAGTTACTCCCCTACTCTAAACAATGAGTATGTTAGCTCCTCATAGTCATGAGTTCAACAATCAATAAAGACGTAAATATTATAGACAAAGTAAAAAGGTAAAGAAAAGCTTCTCGGATCCGGTGGAACTTTGTTGCTTAACCTTATTCGTACTCCCTTTTGCTATCTTCTTCTTCGCAAACTATTCTCTCGTTAACAATGACTCTACTAAAATAGACAATATTGTTGATGGTATTTTCTCTCTGGTGACAACTCTCGGGGTTTCTCTGTCGAAAAGTGGGTATAAGTGTTTGTGGGAGTTGTGTGCGTGTGTTGCCCTAACTGCTGAACGTAGCATCATTTTATAGTTTTTCTCTACTCTGGGCTGCGTTTTAGGATTTTTGACTTTCGACCCAATTTTGGTGTGATCGCGCGACCCTCATGCAATATAACATTCTGATTTTCTCTTTGCGGTCTCTTGGTGTCTTCTCTTCAGTCGCGCCATGTTTGCAATTTCACCTTTTCGTAGTGTCGTAGTGCTCCCGTAGCACTTGAATAACCCGCAATAGTGTCTTGACCAATTGTCGCCTAAAACATCCAGTTTTAGCCTTATTTAGCCTCATTTCGTCTCAACTTCCTAAATATATAAAAAAACACAAGACACTACTAAAACAAGTAAATACGCGATCCTAAATATTCAAAAGCATAAGTAAATGCATACTTAAATCACGGTAATGAGATGTTTATCAGATACCCCCAAACTTAAATCTTTGCTTGTCCTCAAGAAAACTTACTTAACTGACTCAATCTAAATTAGAAGGTAATTATTGACATGGCAACATGTATAAGCGAGAATTCTCAAAATGTAACTTATTGTCAGAACGAGAGATGAGATAGAATAAATGAACACGAGCACATCTGTTTCATGTGCTCTAATAGTGTGTGATACTATTGTTGATTCATAAAAGTTATTTTAATGTTGCAAATTTATAAGCTAGAGGATCATTTAGGACTCAAGTAGATTTTATATGTTAAGGATCATTTAGGAATTTATAAGCTTGTAATATAGGCTCGGGTGTGGGCTATAATGGAAAATGTCATATATGAGTTCTAAGGATATGTGTAGTAAACCATTCATGTATTACTCTTTCCTCCCATGTTGGTGCCTTCTTCATTTGGCCATATATTTTAGGCTCTTTCTGGCATCTTTTTAATTGTATTTCTTATTTTCCCACGTATCAACCCAACCTATACTTCCTGATTTTTTGAGAAACACTCCAAAACTTAAAGTTTTTGCACGGGTTATTTGTGTTTTCTATTATCTTTATCCTCATTTTCTATTTATTTTTTTATTTTTTACCCCATGCTTTTGTTTTGAACTCCTACCTTATTTCTCCTTTGATCTACTACATCCATCTCTAGAAATGGGTAGGATATATATTTTTTTCTTTTTTGGCTTAAGGTAGGAAAGTGGGCTACATAAACAAATGCTCATAATAAAAGCTTCAATGGGGTTTTGTGGATAATCTTATGTTTATCAAAGGGCTTTTGGCTTAAAAGTCTAAAACTCAAGTTTCGAAATGATGGCCTATTTCATTTCCTCAAGCAATTTGTTCAAGTGTAATCACATGCTTCGTTACTATAATCTCATAAATAAGCCACATTCTCTTCATCATTATAAGCAACACCAAATTGAAAGGTGTATATGAAACTAAAACATGCTTTTGACCATATTACGCCATATGTATCAAATGTATTCACATATTCCTTCATCTCAAATTTGTACAATATTATGCATTGTTCATGCTTTCATGCTTCCAATTTTACTCTAATGACTTAATAAATAAATAAAACTAGACTCTAAAACAGACTCTAAATATAAATATATAGCAAATAAGTAAAACAAATAAGGGTAGCTACCATCCCCAAACTTAAAATCATGCGATGTCCTCATTGCATAAAATAGAAAGAATTAAAGTAAAGATCAGAGGTCTCCCCTGATCAAGCTCAAAGGACACTCGTCAGACTGATGGTGGTGTTACTTTATCCATTTATGAAACTCTCCGCCTTGATTTCTTCCAACTCACTCACTAACTCATCATTCTACTTTTCCAGTTGTTCTTTCACCTCTTGCAATTGCTCGCATGCCGTCTTTTATCTCTTTGGCGAAGGTGATAGAATTTCTTCGATTGACTCATTGCTAATTTCTAGTTAACGGGGAATGTAGTTTCTATTACGTGCCTTGTAATGTGATTCATGTGATATGTATTTCGGTGGTGGATGTCTATATCAAGCTCTGGACATCATTCTTTGTACATAGTGCAATTATGAGTGCTCCAAAATACATTAAGTGTGGATGATGGTGTGATCCTCAATAGCTTTAATTATGATATCCCTATCTTTGAAGTGTCTCCTCGTTTTATGCATATCACAATTTTTGCTTGTTCCTATGAAACTTTCCCGACATTAACAGGTAGTGGAATCCTCGAACTTACAAATAAATAAATCTCTTTGCAACAAGTTTTAAGTAATCCATAGTCGGCTTCAAGCCTTCCTTGGTGGTTGAATTGAAACGCTCTCTTTCTTGTAGTCAACTGCTCTGATCCAAACTCCTTTGATATTTTCCGGTAAGCACTCCACATCTCCATGTATTTCTTCTTTATGTCGTAATGTTCGTTTATTTTTTGTGCGGTGAAACGGACCTCATGAAGTCGAATGATGGTTGGTGGTTCCCTACGATCATAGTGGGCATAAAACTCGTACTGGGTTGTCATTAGCGATCCCCGATCTCAGTGCAACTTGATCCAAGTTGATTTTCTTCATGCTAATCCCTGGTACTACAAAAGCTTGCTCATCCACAAAATTACTGTGCAACAACTGTATGTATTTCTCATAACATCTTCTTGATGTAAATTTTGTTAGGTCGTAGCTTGGTTGTGTCATGCTAAGTTTCTCTAATATTGTTGGTTTTCCTGTCTTTGGATCCATCGTATAATATCTTTCAAATGCCATGTTCTTCTACAAAGAACAAATAGAACTTTCTTGAAAGAAAATAAATAGATAGGAGAAGTAAAGAAGAAATAACCTTATGAATTCTGAGAGGTAATAGAATTATAAAAGTGATTAGAGTTATAAATAAAAGAGTTCTTAATTAGAATTTTGAATTTTTTTTATTAAGTTGCATTACTCTCCTATAATAAATAAAATCACAATAGGAGCAACTTATGTATCAATGGAATTTAATCATAAAGAAATATAAGTATGGTAGGAAAGATAAAGATAGAGATTGCTCAGCCAAAGTCCATAGATTCTGATTTCTGCATGCCTCTTATTTCGTTTCGAGCTGAGTAACGTGTAATGCAAGAAAAAGTTGGCGCGCGATGTGGCCTGATCGGGTGTCCTACTTGTGTGACTAGGGTGCGATGGGAATTTTGACGCGCTATTGGACGCAATATATTCTGGAACTCTGGTGCCACAAAATCATATCACGTTCCTTGATCGCGCGGCTAAGGCACGATGTGAACATTGACCGTGCGTGTGATCGCGCGTGCTACTGGAGAACCTGTTCTGCGTGCTTTGATTTGTGTTGTACTTACTTTTGTCCAATATCGTTTTACCTTTGTCCTGTTCGTCTCTCCACTTATAGTTTCTTTCACTTTCTTAACGAGAAATTAAAGTAAAATTCTATATATGTCTTGAAACAGATTTAAATCAAGGTCTCGATAATTAAAAAACTTACTATTATTGGTTGCCTCCCACACAACGCTGAGTTTATTGTCGATTAGCTCGACAATTTTGGTGAAGAATTGGGGTACTTTTGTGCACCACTGCACCAGCTGCACCTTGGTCTTTCTCCTTGTTTGCTCATTTCTTCACTCTTCCTTCTTCCACTAAAGTCTCCTCTAATGTTATTGCTTCCTCCCTACTGTAACCGTTCACTTGCAGGCTCCTAGGGAGTTTTGCATAAGCTTCTTTAAATTCTTCCAACAATTTATTAGATTCATCTTCGTTCTTTTCCAAAACTCCTTCTCCTTGGACGGTGTAATCCAGTATTAGCTTATTCTTCATGCTCATTCCCTAGTAGAAAGCTTGCACCATTGTGTCTTTCTGAATTCTTAATATTGGTTCAGCCTTCCTGATTAATTCTTTAAACTTGTCCCATGCTTGCATAATTATCTCACCTCATTTCTGATGTTGCATCCTCTATCATGAACTTAGTGAACAAATCAAGTGCTGCTTCGGACAAGTATGTAGGAAATACCATTAGCTTTCTTGTTGAATTTTTGTAGATCAAATCGTCATACAAACTCTCAAATTGTATGATATGTTGCACCAGATCTTCATCATAGATCTCATTAAACTGATATTTCCCAACTTGCCTACTGAACAATATACATATTTCCTTGTTAATTTCCTCTTCTTCAGCGGGTGTCATTGGGCGTAACTCTCGTGCAACTCTTGAAAGAAACAGCGCTTTCAGAGTATTTTTAGGTATTTTCTTCTTATTGTTGAAAAGTGAATGCAAAACTTCACCAAGTGACTCCATGCGTGCTCCTCTACTGGAAACAAAAAAACTATTAGTGTCTCAACAATCAAGCTCAATGATTCACACAATATAATAACAATACAGTTACTTTCGTGCAATAGCGCCAAAAACTTGATGGGCGTGTATGATGTAATAAAATATAATATAAGTCAACGCAGAACTGTTACACCTAAATCCCACTTTGTCACAAGTGCACGAATCAAGTAATAATAAAATGGTAAGTATAGTCACCAACCAAGTATCGTATCCCAAGAGAGTGATGGTTGTATGTATTAATCACTTAATGCAAAAACACTAATAATTGTCACGATCTTTTCTCTTGTACTTGCAGGATGAATGCTGTCACACACCGAAAAAAATAACGTTTTCAATATATTTTAGTTTAATTTACACTTTAGTCCTTCAACTTACACAAATTAGGATTTTGACACTAATAAGTTTTAGAATTTTCAAATTTAGTCATAAACATTTATGATTAGCTTATGATAGCCTTTACACAATTTATGTGTTCTTAAATTAGGTTCATAAACCCTAATTAATAATGATTATTTCGAAATTAGCTTAAAACATGTTAATTATATGGTTATCTCCTTAATTATGTATATATATATATCTTTTATATAATAACTATAATTGCATAATAGTTAATCAATTAGAAGTTGTGAATTATTTAAGATGAATATATGATCTGAATTTGATACTATAAGGTGTATAAAGTAAAATAAAATAAAAAAATAAGTGATAAGGAGACAACTATACAAGTTGTCAACTTGTTACTATAATTGCACATGAACTTATCAGCATCTAGATCTGACTTTGAACAATTTTAGTTGTCATATTACTCATGTGAATGCATCGATTTTCTTCATTATATTCAACCATTTTGAGTCTAGTTTCATAAAAAAATTGTTTCAGAATTTTTCCCATTGTCCTTCTACCCTCCAAAGACCAAAACTTTTCATTGTGCAGAAAAACTGCTTTCGAATCCGAGCACTAAAAACATCATAACTCATCTTTCATATTCAGACACCATTTCCAAAAGAGAAGTTTTTGAAGGCCGAAAGCAAGAAATAGTCAGCATCTGTCCAGAAAGTGCGAAAACAGCTTCTATCACACAAGGATTTTAACAAAATATTAAAACTCTTTCTTTATCACTCATACTCCATGCATTTATTCCTATATATATGTTGATTCTTTAAAAAAATATTTAACTATGATATTCATTTGTTTACAAAGGTCAATTTAGTATAAGAATCTAAACATGTCACTATTTTAGTTATTTGTTTTAGAATACTGTGTAATATTTCACCAATCTCTTCATATGATGCTTAATATCAAGAGTTGTAATATGAATTCATGATAGATCTACTATATTGAAGGTTATTTAAGCAAATCACTCATTAGATCATAGTTTAGACGGCAAAGATAGTAGTAGCCGAGCATGTTTTATTTTTACTAATGATGATGCATATTTTTAAGTGATCTTTAGTTAACTTTCATATTAATCATTTGTATGAATCTTTGATGTATATTAGGACACGATTCTCTCACATTTTGATGCAAATATGGGCACGGTGACAAAAAAAGAAGATTACAAGAATTCAAATGAAGAAGATGTCACAAGAATGGACCAAATTTGCACTTTAAACGGGCCAATCACAAGAAGGCTTGCTAAGAAGATGAGAGCATCTCTTTATGGGCTAATTAACCAAGTTTGGTTCCATAATGATAAAGGAGGCCCAAATGAGCAACAAAGATGGTCAAATCTGATCCAAATGACCTTTTAAAACATGGTCAAAAGTCAAAAACGAGTTTTGACCACCCTTTCATCATTTCCTAGTCTAGTTAATGTATTTTCTTTTTCTAGAAGTCTTTTCATCATTTTCTAGTCTAGTTAATGTATTTCTTTTTCCTAGAAGTTGTTGGAAGGTCATAGTTGATTTCTTAGTGACCAAGTTTGTCTCTCCTATAAATTAGAGAGACAATTTTCATCGTAAGACAACACTTATCATATTTATAAACTATGTGAAATATTATTCTCTTTGGTTATTTGAAGAACTATTTCCGAACTTATCAAACGGGTTCATCACCCTCGTTTGTGGCATTCGAATCCGACTTATCAAACGGCACCCTCCATAACCGTTTGTGGCGTCTTCATTATACCAAGGTTCGTGTTTTGTATCAAGTAGCGGGCCGCGGTCTCCATACCAAGGTTCCTATTTGTACTAAGGCAACGGGTCGAGGTTCCATCCAAACAACCTGAAGATAACGATCCTATGTTTAACATACGAATACCATTCATCATTGGTGTATATATCATTTGGTATCTAGAGCAAAGGTTTTATCTTTCAGGTCCTATCCATTCTTGGTTTAATCTTCGGATTACCATAAACATCTATCTTTAGTTTGTGTTTTTATTTCTTAGCAAAAAAAAACTTCCAAAAAAAGAAAAGAAAAAAAGGACAAAAAAAAGAAAGAAAAAAACGTCAAAAAAAAAAGAAAAAGAAAAGAAAAGAAAAGAGTACCAAGAAAAAGGGAAAAAAATAGTGGTACAAAAAAAAAGAAGAAAAGAAAATAAATTGAAGTATCAACTTTATTTCTTTTGTTGTTGATTTCTTGTTGGGAAATAACTTTGGTTCACTTGTGAGAAAAAAAAATATATTTGGGTTTGATTTGTTACTCGGGGTTGATACACCTTTGTTTGATTCAGTTCGATTTAGTTCGAGAAGAACCTATAGAGAATATATGAGTGGAAAAAGGCAGTGAGTGTGAGATTATTAGAGGAAAAAAGCCAATATATTTGAGTGATACACGAGTGATATATTTTGAGTGGAAAAAAAAACAAACTTGAGAGTAAACACGTAAGGGAGTGTTGTGAGGTTTTTTTCTTTCTAACATTTCTTTGCAGGTTATCATGTCTAAATATCAAGAAGAAAGTGCTCTTTATGCTGATTACACTTCGGTTACATGAAGAGTTTTAAATGCGCAATTGAACGATGAGGACAACAATCAACGAGAGAACATCTTTCGAACTAGATGTCATGTTCGTGAAAAGGTGTGTAGTGTGATAATTGATGGCGGAAGTTGCACCAATACTGCTAGCACCACGCTCATTGAAAAACTTGGGTTGTCTACGGTGAAACATCCACGACCATACAAGCTTCATTGGTTCAACGATTGTGCTAATGTGGAAGTTGACAAGCAAGTGATGATTTCATTCAGCATTGGGAAGTACCAAGATGAAGTTATGTGTGATGTAGTGCCAATGCAAGCCGGACATATACTATATATTGGGGCGTCCATGGCAGTTTGATCGTAAAGTTAGCCACAATGGCTTTACAAATAAGTATTCTTTTGTCCATAATGAAAGAAAAATCACCCTTGTTCCTTCAACACCAAAGGAAGTGTTTGATGATCAAGTGAGATTTCAAAAGAAAGAAAATGAACAAAAAAATGAGAGTGTTCAAAAAGAAGAGAATGAAAAAAAGAAAGTTGCCAACAAAAAAGAACTTGAAGCTTTGGCAAATGAGAGAAAAAAAGAGAGTACTCAAAAAGATGTGAGTGAAAAATAGAGAGTTGCCAACAAAAAAGAAGTTGAGGTTTTGGCAAATGAGAGAAAAATAGAGAGAACACAAGAGAGTGTTTTTTCAAAAGAAAGTGAGTTGGAAAGTGGAGTGTTTTTGAGAACTAACAAAGAAATTTCTTCATTGCCAAGTTCAAAGGCATTTCTCTTGTTGCAGGGATGTGATGGTCTCTTTCCCAATGATATACTGCCCAATTTGCCTTGTTTTCATAGGATGTGCATCAATTGGAAAGCAATCCGGATTGTGGTAAAGTATCACCAACCCATACTTACTTTGGATATTATAACTAAAAGGCATGAATCTTGTGTGGTTATGAAAGTTGATTTGGGAAGTGGTTATCATCAAATCACAATGAAAAAGAGAGATGAATGGAGAAGCATTATTATAGAAACAATTTGTTTGTTTAAATGGATAGTGATGTTTTTTGATTTTACTAATGCATTTAGTACTTTCATGCGATTGATGAACCATGCTTTTATTAGGAAATTCTTAGTTGTTTGGTTTGATGATACTCCCGTGTTTAGCAAGAACTTGAATAGTCATGTTAGACATTTGAAACTTGTTTTGGATGTTCTAAGAAAACAAGTGTTGTTTGCTAACTTGAAAAAGTGTACTTTTTGCACGGATAATCTTGTGTTTCTAGGATTTGTTGTGAGTGCGCAGGGTATACGTGTTGATGAAGAGAAAGTCAAGGCAATACAAGAGTGGCCAAGTCCAACAAATGTGGGAAATGTTCGAAGTTTTCATGGATTGGCAAGCTTTTACTGACGATTTGAGAAATATTTTAGCACCATAGCTGCACCAATCACCGAAGTGATAAAGAAAAACGTTGGATTCAAGTGGGAAGAGGAACAAGAAAATGCTTTTCAATTACTTAAAGAAAAGTTAACCAATGCTCCTTTACTTACTTTGCTTAACTTTTCTAAAACTTTTGAAATTGAGTGTGATGCTTCAGGAATTGCAATAGGTGATGTTCTTATGCAAGATGGGAAGCCCATAGCTTACTTCATTGAAAAGCTAAGAGGAGCAGCCTTGAATTATCCAACTTATGACAAGGAGTTGTATGCTTTGGTTCAGGCCTTAAACACATGGCAACACTACCTTTGGCCTAAGGAGTTTGTGATTCACACTGATCATGAATCTTTGAAGTATTTGAAGGGCCAACACAAGCTGAATAAGAGGCATGCACGATGGGTATAATTCATTGAAACATTTCCTTATGTCCTTCAATACAAGAAAGGTAAGGAGAATGTGGTTGTCGATGCCCTTTCTAGAAGGTATGCTTTACTTTCTACTCTTGATTCGAAGTTGCTTGGTTTTGAGTACATCAAGGATTTGTATAGGGATGATTCTGATTTTCATGTTGAGTATCAAGATTGTGAAAAGCATGCTAGTGGTAATTTCTTTAGGCAAGATGGATTTTTGTTTAGAGAAAACAAACTTTGTGTGCCTAATTGTTCTTTGAGGGAATTACTTGTGCAGGAAGCTCATGGAGAAGGACTAATGGGACACTTTGGCATTGAAAAAACATTAGCAATTCTGCAAGAACATTTCTTTTGGCCACACATGAAAAGGGATGTTGAAAGAATGTGTGGCAGATGCATCACTTGTAAACAAGCTAAGTCCAAAGTACAAAATCACGGTTTGTATACTCCTTTACCAATTCCTACTACACCTTGGATTGATATTTCTATGGATTTTGTGTTGGGATTGCCAAGAACAAAACATGGTAGAGATTCTGTTTTTGTGGTTGTGGATAGATTTTCTAAAATGGCACATTTTATTCCATGTCACAAAACTGATGATGCTTCTCATATTGCTGATTTGTTCTTTAAAGAAATTGTGAGATTGCATGGTATGCCAAGAACCATTGTTTCGGATAGAGATACAAAGTTTTTGAGTTACTTTTGGAAGACCTTGTGGTGTAAGTTAGATACAAAGTTGATGTTTTCTACTACTTGTCACCCACAAACTGATGGTCAAACTGAAGTAGTAAATAGGACTTTGTCTATGCTATTGAGGGCAATCATAAAGAAGAATATTAAGACTTGGGAAGATTGTCTACCACATGTTGATTTTTCTTACAATAGAACTGTGCATTCTGCTTCTAAATTCTCACCATTTGAAATTGTTTATGGTTTTAATCCTTTGACACCATTGGACTTAACTCCATTACCTACTTCTAAGTATGTGAATTTAGATGGCAAGAAAAAGGCTGATTTTGTTAAGCAGATACATGAGAAGACAAGGCTCAATATTGAAAAGAGAACTCAACAATATGCCAAGCAAGCAAACAAGGGGCGTCGAAAGATGATCTTTCAACCGGGAGATTGAGTTTGGTTGCACATGAGAAAAGAAAGGTTTCCCGAAAAGAGACGTTCCAAATTATTGCCAAGAGGAGATGGGCCTTTTCAAGTGATTGAGCGCATCAATGACAATGCTTACAAGTTGGATCTTCCGTGTGAGTATAATGTTAGTGCTACTTTCAATGTGTCTGATTTGAGTCCTTTTAATGCAGGTGATACAGATTTGAGGACAATTCCTTTCAAGAGGAGGGGAATGATGTAAATATGGGCACGGTGACAAAAAAAAAAGATTACAAGAATTCAAATGAAGAAGATGTCACAAGAATGGACCAAATTTGCACTTTAAAGGGGCCAATCACAAGAGGGCTTGCTAAGAAGATGGGAGCATCTCTTTATGGGCTAATTAATCAAGTTTGGGTCCATAATGATAAAGGAGGCCCAAATGAGCAACAAAGATGGTCAAATCTGATCCAAGTGACCTTTTAAAACATGGTCAAAAGTCAAAAACGAGTTTTAACCACTCTTTCATCATTTCCTAGTCTAGTTAATGTATTTTCTTTTTCTAGAAGTCCTTTTCATCATTTTCTAGTCTAGTTAATGTATTTCTTTTTCCTTGAAGTTGTTGGAAGGTCATAGTTGATTTCTTAGTGACCAAGTTTGTCTCTCCTATAAATTAGAGAGACCATTTTCATTGTAAGACAACACTTATCATATTTATAAACTTTGTGAGATATTATTCTCTTTGGTTCTTTGAAGAACTATTTCCGAACTTATCAAACGGGTTCATCACCCTCGTTTGTGGCGTTCAAATCCGACTTATCAAACGGCACCCTCCATAACCGTTTATGGCATCTTCATTATACCAAGGTTCGTGTTTTGTATCAAGTAGCGGGTCGCGGTCTCCATACCAAGGTTCCTATTTGTACTAAGGCAACGAGTCGAGGTTCCATACAAACAACCTGAAGATAACGATCCTACGTTTAGCATACGAATACCATTCATCATTGGTGGATATCGTATCACATTTTAACTTAGTTAGTATTAAAGGGTAGCCTAATTACTAGTTAGAACAACTTATGTAAACATAAACTTACTAGCCAATTGTATAACTATTAACACTTTATAAACCTATTTAGGGATTGACGAAGTTAACGAGGACAACTAGCGGCAATTGTGTGGAAAAGGTGAGGTTTGATTTGATTATTCTAGCCCCGTTTGACACCCGGCCCTAAGGAACTTGGACAGAAAAATCGTGATTTTGTTCCCAAATCACTAGCCACTTCTTTCATCCTTTTATATTGCCTTTATGTTTCATTTACTTATTCTCTTTGGCGATTCAGTTTCTTTTATCTATCGTTACTTCATGTTTAAATGCTAAATCTATGCCATGTCAATTCATAATTGTATTACCTGATCTAATATGATAAACTATATATTGATTCTTGGACTGTGCAAACGAGCAACATATGTTATCCTGCTTACTAGCTCATATGATATTATGTTTCACCCATTGGGACGCCTTTGGGAAGTTGGGTCCGGGATTGTGCTAATTTACTGCTGGGCAGCAAGGGCTGTCAGTTTAAGTACTTTTACATAATACCCATCGATCTAGGCGCCACATATAGTCAGGAGTTGATTATATCTCGCGTGCTAGATAGACGTGTACTCGAGCATGTCTTTTCGTTTTGTTGTGAGGTTGCTCCTTGTTGGGAGGTATAAGGTAGTATATTCGTTGATATAAGGTTGAATCTAGTTGTTATGTGCACATGTCATTTTCGTTACTTCATGTTCATATGTTATTAATGCTCAATAGTTATTTCTTGCCATTCTTTACCGTTCAGTTCATTTTCGGATTTTACTTATTCTTATTCAATTTACCTCCTAAACCTATAAATCTCACTAAGTCATTAAAGACTTATTCCTCTTTTGTTTTGTCTGTCCATTCCTCAGAATAAAAGGTGACTTACGTGTTGCTGGTGTGAGCGGTTTTTCAAATCAAGACGTTATTTTGCTAAGTGTGATTTTGAGTATGCATTTCAATAATCATAAATATTTTAAATAACTAAGTAGTGTTACTTTTATTCAACTATGACGTTGTTATTTGTATTTTATCAAGACTTCCACTGTGATATGTAATAAATTGATTTTTTTTTGTGTATGGTATGATCCTGGCCGTGAGACCTTTCCATTAGACTAAATTAATATCGAGTTTGTTTCTGTGTTGTTTGTACATGGGACGAGTTTGATATTAATTAAATCTGGAGGTGCGGTCCTCACAAATGCTTATGAATGATTTGAATGCTTTCCAAACTAAAGATACTTTGAATGCTTTTTATGCTATGAATGCTTAAACTAGAATGCAATGGTAATTAATCTAAGAATGCAAGAACAATAATTTAATATCTTTTTGGGTTTTTGGAGTTGAATGCAAGAAAACAATTAAACTAATGTAAACAATTAGACTAAGGATGCTTGGAAGAGACTGATTAACTAACTAAATTAAACTAAACTAGGAAACATAATTTAATGATTGATTAATTGATTTGCAAACAATAATGGGAAAGATTGTTTAGAGGTCGGGTTTCACAATGATTTAACCATAATAGGTCATACACAAAACTACCTATATCTACTTAGAGTACTTGATAGTTATTTGATGTTTGTATGTCTAATGGATCCGTGACACATGTCAGGAGCTATCCCAACCATACACTAATTAGTCTCTAATAACCTACCGTGCTAACGGATCAACCCAGTTGTTAGTTGTTTTAGAAGAGATATCAAATCTGCAATCTAATTAACTCATCTGAATTGTGTTAACAAAACGTACTTAGTCAAGATTGATCTAGTGTGATCTAAAAGTTGTGCACTATCCTTAACATTCTACACTCTGGGCGGCCCTAAACGAGTGCTTCCGTTATACCCAACGAGAGTAAGGTCAGTCACACATCATAAGTAACTATTATACAACATAAATAACTATTAAATCTAGACATTCAAGGCCATCCAACACACATCAAGTAAATCAAACAAACATATTCATAAATCAGAGTTACTCCCCTACTCTAAACAACGAGTAGGTTAGCTCCTCATAGTCATGAGTTCAACAATCAATAAAGAAATAAAGATCATAGACAAAGTAAAAAGGTAAAGAAAAGCTTCTCGGATCCGGTGGAACTTTGTTGCTTAACCATCTTCATACTCCCTTTCTCTCAAGCAATGGCTCTACTAAACTAGAACAAGACTTTTGACGGTGTTTTCTCTCTGGAAATAACTCTCAAGGTTTCTCTGTCGGAAAGTGAGTGAAAGTGTTTGTGAGAGTTGTGTGCGTGTGTTTCCATAACTGCTGAACATAGCCTCCTATTTATAGTTTTTCTTTACTGTGGGCTGCGTTTTAGGGTTTTTGACTTTCGGTCGAATTTTGCCTAGTCGCGCGACCCCCGCATGATAAAACCTTCTTATCGCGTGCCAACCACGATGCGATGATAATCGCACTTCTTTCTGATTTCCTCCCTGCTATCTCTTGCTGTCTTCTCTTCAATTGCGTTATGTTCGGAATTTTAGCTTTTCGTATTGCCATAGTGCTCCTGTAGCACTTTAATATTTTGAAATAGTGTATTGACCAGTTGTCACCCTATACATCCATTTTTGAGCATGTCTAGCCTCGTTTCGTCTCGACTCTCTAAATACATAAGAAAACATAAAATAATAATAAAACAAGTAAATACGCTATCATAAGTATTCAATAGCACAAGTAAATGGAAACTTAAATGACGCTAATGAGACGCTTATCAGTGATTTTATTTAATTGTCTCGTATAAGAAAATATTAAGTTCAGAAAATTTGTAAAGGTAACTTCTTTGCGAAATTATTTTTAGGGATATAGGCATCAAATCCCCCATACTAGGACCGCTTTCGCATTATATACCCCCTCCCTCCAAAAAAAAAGGGAAAACGACACTTACCCCCCTGAACTTTGTTTTGGAGCACTAACACCCCAAGCTTAATTTTTGAATGCTTTGTACCCCCCGTGACATGAATCTTTGGATCCGCGTGAAACACTAAGGACACTTACACCCCTGAACTATTGGCTCGCGAGCACTTAAACCCCTGAATTACTGATTTTGCCCTTAGTCTTGGACGACACGTGCACGGGGAGACCAAGATTCTGTGGAATATTTCCTTTCACACGTGTGGGGGGTGTCACGGGGGGTACAAAACTTTCATAAAATAAGCTTGGGGGTGTTAGTGCTCCAAAAAAAAGTTCAGGGGGATAAGTGCTCGCGGGCTAAAAGTTCAGGGGTGTAAGTGTCGTTTTCCCAAAAAAAAATTCCTAGCGCTTTGCACTCTGACCTTTGTCAATCGGTGTGATTTGCTCCTCGATGATTTTTGGACCAGAAAATCGCCGAAAACAAATTTTTGTCAGAATTTTCTTCTCATCGAGACGGTTCCGATGGTAGTGACAATATCACAAAATTCAAAGCCATTACACTACAAATTTAATTTTAATTGTTCGAATTGCTGGAATTCTTCATACTTCCTGAAGAATTAAAATTAACTTTCCGACCAGATAATTTGCAACCGCATTGCGGTTGCAGAAAGTACAGTAAGCATCTGCAACCGCGTTGCGGTTGCAGAAAATATTCAAACCATTTGCAACCGCGTTGCGGTTGCAAATGACCTGCGAACGAAAATAAAAAAAAAACCAATAATATTCCGGTAATTTATCGAAATATTATTGATTTTTGTTAAAATTACAAAAAGATAACGGCAGCAAATCAATATAGTGAATATACAAGAACAAATATAATTAAATAACGAAAAACAATGAATAAAATGAAATGAAAAATGAAAAAAAGTTGAACAAAAACACATAAAGAAGAAGAGAAATAAAAAAGCAAAAAATGAAGTGTTAGGAGTTATTTGTTTTGGATTTGAAAAAGAAAAGAAGAGAAGTGTTGGTGTTTTTTTTTTATTTTTTGGATTTGGAAAAGAAAAGAAGAAAAGTGTTGGTTTGTTTTTTATTTTTTGGATCTGGAAAAAGAAGAGAAGTGTTGGTGATTTTTTGGATTTGAAAAAAGAAGTGAAGTGTTGGTGATTTTTTGGATTTGAAAAAAAAAAAGAGAAGTGTTGGTCATTTTTTGGATTTGGAAAAAGAAGAGAAGTGTTGGTAATTTTTTGGATTTGGAAAAAGAAGAGAAGTGTTGGTAATTTTTTGGATTTGGAAAAAGAAGAGAAGTGTTGGTGGGTATATATAGAAAATGGGGTGAAAATTTGAATTTTCGCGAAAATTCAAATTTCCCCCCTTGGCCGCCCAAATTTTTAAAAATTTTGAACAATTTTCAACTGCAAAGCGGTTGCTGAAAGTTTTTTAAATTTTAAAAAATAGTATCTGCAACCGCATTGCGGTTGCAGAAAGTTTGAACACTTTCTGCAACCGAGACGCGGTTGCAGAAAGTATGAATCTTTTTAGAAACCGCATTGCGGTTGCAAATACTAGCTTTTGCAACCGCTTTGCGGTCCCAATAGCCTCTTTCTGCAACCGCATCGCGGTTGCAAAAAATATTCATACATTAAAATCGCAATTTCATGGGACTTTCTCAATGCGTTTCTGATTTTTAACAACAAACTTCAATGCTACATGTGATATAAACTAATAAATGGTTACAAAACAAGTAATTGATGAATGAAAGAGTAGATTGAATGTGAAATGATCGAATGAGTTATTAGACCATGCATGAACATATGTTATGTTCTATTTACTACTCATCATCATATTTCTTCTTGTTATTATGATTTGCTTCACTAATAATATGATTAATTGGTTTAATTAGTAGATAAATTTTCACATTACGTTTATTTCTATATGTTTTTAGGGATGATATTTATATATATATATGTGTATACGAACATTATCGTTTGAAATCATAGATATCACGGCTTGTCCCACATATATAATGCTTGAAATTGTTATGAGAATTGTAATTATGGTTGTTTTTACCATTATTAGGATAGTTATCAACCAAAATAACAATGTGGCACCTCAAATCATCAAAAAAACGGCATTTTGAAAGTATGAATGTTTTTAGCAACCGCATTGCGGTTGCAGAAACTAACGTACACTAGTTTTTGCAACTGCGATGCGGTTGCAAATGCTAAACCCTATAGGAATTTGCAACCGCATTGCGGTTGCAAATGCTCCTATAGGAATTTGCAACCGCGATGCGGTTGCAAATGCTAAAGCCTATAGAAATTTGCAACCGCGATGCGGTTGCAAATGCTCCTATAGGAATTTGCAACCGCATTGCGGTTGCAAATGCTAAACCCTATAGGAATTTGCAACCGCATTGCGGTTGCAAAATATTTGCAACCGCGATGCGGTTGCAAATGCTAAACCCTATAGGAATTTGCAACCGCATTGCGGTTGCAAAGTATTTGCAACCGCGATTCGGTTGCAAATGTCGTCCTCAACGTTTTTGCAACCGCATTTTGCAACCGCAAATGCGGTTGCAGATTTCCGGTCGCAAAAGACCTGGAAATCTTGTAGTGTTTGTCTTCTAACATTCATTGAAAAGAAGAAGAGAAGTACGTAACAGAATTTTCTAGGTTTATTTCTGTCTTGTTTGACGAGAATGGCGTTTTGGGGTAGGCATGCAAACGATTTTATAGTTATTAGATGGTGAATAATATAGTATTTACCATTATATATATATATATATATATATATGTGTGTGTGTTTTTCTAATTTTTTTTATTTTATTTTTATTGTAAGGAATCGAGATGAAAGGCGGGCAATCTGTTACCTATACCCGTGATCAAGTTAAAGGGAAACTACGGATAACCCAGATACTTAATTAGTCTTATTATTGATCTACAATATTTTCCCTATCATGAAGCTACTTCATTTTAAAAGAAAAGTGTTGCCCTTAAAATAGATGCCCTAATTGTACGGATGCCCAAATCAAAATCCTGACGACCCCAAGGCCGGCCGAAGATGGTGGCAACGCCGTCGACGACTGTGGTAAGGGCAATCTTTCCGTCGCCAAAGGACAACACTATGAACAATCCGACGACACACGAAGAAATGAGTAAGAACGAAGAGAAAGAGCAAAAGGAAGCGACACCGGCAAATATTGAATACACGCCGCCGACGGTAAGCCACACCCTAAGAAAAACTCCGGCAACAGAGCAACAGGAAAGAAAGGTCCCATGGGTGGACATAATTAAGGGAAATCGACAACCAGCAAATGGTTTAGGAGTGAAATACACAGCCCCTAAACTGGTCGATGGAGAGATTGAAGTAGAAATTGATGAGGAAGATATGGAGTCTGAAATCAAATTCTGGGAGCACACCCTGGTGATGTATGCAATGGGAGAAGACTTCTCAATGAATGCTGTCAGAATATTCATGGTAAATTATTGGAACTTTGTCTCTTTACCATACTTATTTTACAATGATGAAGGATACTTCCTGGCAAAATTCAAGAGTGAAGAAGATATGAAAGATGTGCTTCAAGCAGGGCCATATACCATTTATAGGAAACATCTATTCTTGAGAGAATGAAGTGCTGAGTTCAATCTGAAGGAGGATATGCTAAGAGTGATACCAATCTGGGTTAAACTGCCACAACTACCACTTGTGTACTGGGGAGAAAAGAGCATTAGCAAAATTGCTAGTACAATAGGCAAACCAATCATGATGGATGAGTGCACTGCCAAGAAATTGAGAATATCCTATGCAAGAGTACTAGTGGAAGTGGATATTACTATTGAGTTGAGGAAAACAGTGAACATAAATGATAAGAAGGGCAACAAAATGATACAGAAAATAGAGTATGAATGGACACCACCGTTCTGACCAAAATGCAAGATAATTGGGCGTGAGTGCAAACCACCAGCTAAGACACAAGCAAAGCAATGGAAACCAAAACCTGCAGCTGAACCAAAAAAGTCAATAGCTCCAAACAACACAGAATAGGAGGAAAAATGGACAACAATAGGGAAACAGGGGACTAAACAGACTACACCTCAGATGAGATTTGGGGAGCTAAGACTGGAGGATATGAATGGGTTCATGGCACTAAGGGAGAGAGATGGCCCTGGGGAGCCACCTGATAACCCATCATGATACTGAGCTGGAATGTAAGGGGGATCAATAAAATATCAAGACATCTGGAGGTTTTCTCCCACCTCAATAGACTACAGATATCTTGTGCAGCATTATTAGAAACTAGAGTAAAAAAGAGTAATGTGGACAGTATTAGTAGGAAGCTGGGACATCAATGGAATATACTTCATAACTATGCTCATCATGAGAATGGGAGAATATGGTTGGTCTGGAAACAGGATAAGATGGATATACAGATAATAAAGGGTTCTGATCAGTATCTTCACTGCCAAATGGACATAAAAGATGGAAGGCTGTTGGGGTACCTAACTGTAGTTTATGCTCAGAATAAACTGGAGCAGAGGGCTTGGCAGGAGGAATAACTGGACCATGGATGATTATAGGAGACTATAATAATGTGCTAACTGTGAATGACAGAATTGGAGGACAACCAGTCCAAGCTAATGAGTTTGCAGACCTGGAGAACATGATGCAACAGTTGGAGATGTTTGAGCATGAAACCACTGAAGAGCACTTCACTTGGTCTAACAGGCACCTACAGGGAGTCATATACTCCAGAATTGATAGAGAAATTTGTAACAAAGAGTGGTTCACCACATACCCTGACAACATTGTGGAGATACTAGCAGCACACATATCAGACCACAACCCACTAAGAGTTACAATGGAACCCAACAACCAGAGAAGAGGAGGAAAGTCCTTCAAATTCTTGAACTATCTGACAGAGGCACCTGATTTCCTAGAGAAGGTAAAAGAGAACTGGCAGAGACCACTTGAGGGAAGGCCCATGTATACACTATGGCACAAACTACTGAGGCTCCAACCAACCTTACAAACTTTGAGGAGACAGACTAAGAGTACACCAAATCAGATTCAGGAGGCTAGAGAGGAACTGGAAAAGGCACAGAAAGAATTACAAAAGGAACCTCTCAAGGAGGAATACATCCTTAAGGTGAGACAGTGCACTAATCAGCTACTGGAGAAGTTAGAAGTGGAAGAGAAGATACTACTACAGAAATCTAAAGCTACATGGATTCAATTGGGAGATGGCAACAATGCATATTTCCATGCTACAGTGAAAGGAAAAAAATAAGAAAGCAGGAATTCATAAACTGGAGGATTCAAATGGAAACTGCATGACAAACATGGATGACATTGAACAAGAGGTGCTGAGATTCTACACAGAATTAGTGGGCAATAATACCAAAGAGATGACATGTGTGGATGTTGAGGTGATGAGAAATGGCAAACAACTAAAGAAACAATCAAGGGAAATACTGATCACACCAGTCACAGAGAAGGAAATATGGGAGGCTCTCAAGTCCATAGGAGATCAGAAAGCACCTGGATTAGATGGATTCAATGCAAAGTTTTTCAAGTGTGTCTGGCATATAATCAAGACAGATGTAGTTGCTGCTGTCAAGGAATTCTTTGAGAAGGGAAGGTTATATGCAGCACTGAACTGCTCACTGGTGACCCTAATACCAAAGAGCAACACTGCAAATACTATGAAGGATATGAGACCCATCTCCTGTTGCACAACATTCTATAAAATTATCTCCAAAGTGCTGACTAAGAGACTGGGAAAGGTGGTGGATGAGATTGTGCATGAGAGCCAATCAGCTTTCATTCCAGGCAAGATAATACATGATAATATCATGATTGCTCATGAGCTGATCAAAGGGTACACCAGAAAACACATATCACCTAGATGTACCATCAAGATGGACCTACAAAAGGCTTATGACACAGTGGAATGGCCTGCATTGGAAGTCATCATGAGGGAAATGGGAATACCCAACCAGTTCATACACTGGATCATGACAGTTGTGACCACTGTATCATACATATACTCTATCAATGGCAAACCTAGCAGGATAGTAAAGGCAAGAAGAGGGCTCAGACAAGGGGATCCCATATCACCCCTACTATTTGTCCTGGTTATGGAATACCTACAGAGATGCATGACAAAAATCCAAACTCAGCCAAACTTCAACTTCCACCCCAGATGTGAGAAGCTTGGGATAACTCACATCTGCTTTGCTAATGATTTATTGATGTTCAGTAGAGGAGATGAAAAATCAGTAATGCTCCTGATGGAAAAATTCCAGGAATTCTCCAATTCCACAGGGCTGAAGGTAAACCCAGGTAAATGTAAGGTATACTTTGGAGGAGTGCAAGCAGACATACAAACCCTTATACTAAAAGTAACTGGCTTCAATAAGGGAGAACTCCCTTTCAAGTACCTAGGGGTACCCCTCAGCAGCAGGAAACTCTCCATTCACATGTGCAGACCACTGATTGATAGAATTTTGGAGAAAATACAACACTGGACAGCAAAGCTCCTTAGCTATGCTGGGAGAGTACAACTGATAAGGAGTGTCCTATTTGCAATCACTAACTATTGGATGCACATTTTCCCACTACCCAAGAAAGTATTGAAGCATATTGAATCTATATGCAGGACATTCTTATGGATTGGAAAGGATGAAGCTAGCAAAAAAGCTCATGTGGCATGGGATAAAGTTTGTGATACTAAACATCATATCACTAGTGGAGTGGAACAGGGCCTCAATTGTTAAACTCCTATGGAATCTTCAAATGAGAGTAGAGAAATTATGGGTCCAATGGATTCATACATTCTTTATGAAAGCAGAGAGCCTCCTGACTTACCAACCTTACAGCAACTGTTCTTGGATACTGAAAGCCATATTAAAAGGAAGAGAATTAATGCAAACTAATACATGGGAGGATATGAGAAGGAAAGGGATATACAAGAAAGCTTTGGTGTATAAAGAGTTAAGAGGACAGAAGAATCCAGTGCCCTGGAGGAAACTGATGTATGGGAACAAGGCTAGACCAAGGGCCCTATTCCTATTCTGGTTACAATGTCTCAACAGACTACCAACAAAGGACATACTTCAGAAGTTTGGCATCCAAACTGATGGAAACTGCAGCTTTTGTACAGAAAAGGAATCAGCAGAACACCTCTTTTTCAAATGTGCAACTACAAAAGAGATCTGGAAAAAGGTACTTGAGTGGATGCATGTAAAACACACACTAGATGAATGGAGCAAAGAACTGGAGTGGTTACTACAACAAGGGACTAAGAAAAACTGGAGGAGCAGCCTACTGAGGATAGCAACAACGGAAGTTGTATACAATATCTGGACTAGCAGGAATGACAAGATTTTTAACCAAAATGCACTTAATCCGCGCCTCGCTGAGGAGACCATTGACACTATCATAAACAGATGTAGGATGCATTTGAAACTGTATAGGCCTATGCAAAAGACCTTGAAGTGTTAGAAGAATAACTATGTAGCAGTTGTTAGATTGATTTGATTTTGAACCTGGATCCCCTTGGATCGGCTTGTAATGTCCTGGATTTTTGGAGTTTAATAAAGTGCAGCTTTGTTCCAAAAAAAATATTTTCCCTATCATATATAGTGCATGTATTTTGTTTGTACTGGGCCGGCCCATAAGCGCATCGAATCGAATCGGATAAATTTGATGCGGGCATCGAATCAACAGGATTCGATGCGTCTTTTCGTGTTGGTTTGTGGGATCCACGGGACGGCTGCTATAAATAGCCCGTCCTCTTGTAATCACTTCAGCACAGTCAGCATCGAATCACTATTTGTTCGAGACGCATCGGATCGAACAGTTCTCATTCGACACGTACTTGAACAGTGTTAGCTTCGTTTGGTACGATACAGTACGCCTCGAATTCGACACGTAAAGCACACATCGAATTCGATACCATCAAGTACAACTTCGAATCAGTGATAGTTATTTCGCATTGAACAAAGGTATTCAACACGTCAGCATTAAACACAGGGAATTCGATACGTTATATTAATCTTGTAATTAGTTTATTCTACCTAGTAAGCTTGTAATAAGTGTTTCAGACCAAGCTAGTCCGATAATAAAGTTGGATAGCATTGTTTTGGTTATTTATATCTCATTTTGTATTGTGTATCGTGTTCTATTACCGTGACAAAATAAGACCAAAATATTGGCGCCGTCTGTGGGAACACTAAATTTTATTAGATTATTAGGAATGACATCGAGAGTTACTAGATCTCGCAGTAAAGCTCTGGAGGGAACTGTGGGAGAAGCAGAACAAAATACACCTGAACAGATGACGCAGGATAATGCGGGACCCTTAATAATACCCGCGGCAGTACCAACACCAGCAAGAAGGGAAAATCAAGGACTTCAAGGTATGGAGGTACCCAGCAATGAATCAGGTGCAACTGGAGCGACAACGACGAGTGCTTCGATTCCAGATAATATGAAGAATGAACTAATGGCAAAGGTAAAAGCCGCGTTGGCCGAAGTAGTAAGTCCAGCACCACCCATTTTGATACCATCTCCTATTGAACATCCAGAAGCATTAAGGGAACAAGGTTATGTTGCTCGAATATTGAAGGAAAAGGAGAAGGAAAAATGCCGGCAAGAGGATAGAAGAAGTAGACATGCATCGGAGGGAATGAAAAGTAAGGGAAAATCCACCCGAGATGATCAAGGAAAGAAATTAGTCTCGGTCAAGGTACAATCAAGAAGACATCTTGATAGGAAAGAAAGAGAAAATGAGGAAGATCGTGTTACTGAACGGAGAAGAAGAAAAGATAGGAGAGAGAAGGGAACGTAATGAGGCAGAAGAACAAAGAGAAGAATTACGAAGAAGGAAAGATTGAGATGTCAGAAGACATCCAGATGGTCATAGTTCATGAAGCGAGCGTGATAAAATGGCCAGAACATAGAAAGGCAGGAGAAATGGAAAGCAACGGTCGAGGCTCAAATGGTACTAGAGAACAACACTTATAACCGTAGTCCATTTTGTCAAGAGATAGAATCGGAAATCTTGGACCAAGGAATTAAGATCCCGGAACTGAATACTTACAATGGTAAGTCTGATCCCCGAGATCATCTTTTCCAATTGGATAGGAAACTGTCTCTTTACGGTTTTAAAGACAATATCCAAGCAAGAATATTTGCAACAACTCTGGGAGGGGTAGCTGTGGATTGGTTTAATCGGATTTCTCCTGGAATGATCAAAAGCTACAGCCAATTGAGGAAAATGTTCAAAGATCAATTCTCTAGTCAATCTAGATTGGTTCTGGATCACTCCCATCTCTATACAATGAAACAAGAAACCAATGAAAGTCTAAAGGACTTTATGAAACGTTTCAATACGGAGCTATTAAGGATTGATAGCCCACCAGGTGAGATGATTGTGAGCATACTTTTCCGAGCAACCACCAATACTATGTTCAGTGGGGACCTACTCAGACGTAAGCCCACCACCGTCGAAGAGATTAACAAAATTGCGCAAAAGGTGGTTCATTATGAGCAAATGATGGCAACAAAAGTACCTGTTGTTGCAGCTGTGAAAGATAGAGAAAAAGGCAATGAGGATCACAACCGTAATAACTACAACAACAAGAACAAGACTTACAGAAGGGAGAGTTCGCCTAAACGATACACGCCGTTAAATGCTCACATCATGACAGTCTTTGGCGCAACAAAAAGGAAAGGTTGGTTAAAGGATCCTAAACCGATGAGGGAATCCAAGGCAACGATGTATTCAAGCCAATTCTGCAAGTATCATAATCAGAAGGGTCATGACACTGAAGAGTGTATAAATTTGAAGGATGAAATTGAACGGTTAGTAAAGGATGGGACACTCGTGGAGTATGTCAAGAAGGTGCAAGAACAAGAGAAAAATTTCGACCGGAAGAGAACTCCATCCCCTAGAAAGGATAAGCAAAGGGTAGTCGATGAGCCGCATCTTTTCCAATATCCTCAGATTGAAGATGGAAATGCCAGGAAAGGAATGATCAATATGATATCAGGAGGACCGGGGGGAGCGGATTTCACCAATGGACGGAGAAGGATCACAAGACTGGTTGAGTCAGATAATTTTGTCAATATGGCCAGTATACTGAGAATTGAGGAGATGCCGCATGAAGAAGTCACTTTCTCTACAGCAGATCTAAGAAAGCTGAGCGCACAGGCTATACAAATGTCCAATTTAAATTCCATTTGGTAATAACGGTGGATATAGCCAATTATGGAGTCACCAAAATGCTAGTGGACCATGGAAGCTCAGTAAATGTGTTGTTCAGTTCAACGTTGACATCAGACACTGGAGCCAGTGAGAACATCTCTTCATGGATTTGGAGGTCCAGAGATAGTCCCACTCGGAATGCTTAAGCTCCCAACATCAATGGGTACAGCGCCACAGAGAAAGACACTTTTGGAGAACTACGTGATTGTTGATATGCATTTCGCATACAACAGAATCATAGGAAGACCTGCACTGAATGCTTTTCGAGCATTACCATCGACTTATCATCAAATGGTGAAATTTCCTACCTCAAGCGGAACAGGCGAAGTCATAGCAGACCATATTGAAGGCTGGAAGTGCTACGTAACTTCGCTCCAGACACGGCCACAACAGGAAGAAGATGCGGCAAGGGCATTGGCTCCTAGGCAAATGGAGCATATTGATTAAAAGATTCCGCCTCAATTTACCAGAGTCCTTAGCTTTATGAATATTTTTAACAATTTATATTCATTCTCTCTGCTATGACATGCATGAGAGATAAACATGTATGAACTTAAAACAGGCACGCCAAAACATGAATCTGGAGGACAACACAGAAAATCAGGGCAAATGAGCAATGACTCAAGCTCCGATTTGTTCACATAATCTGATTTGGTTTATCCAAGAAGATTAATTTTAATTAATTGATTACGTGATTTCTATCTGATATGTATAATAAAAATGTATGCAGGACATAAAATCCCTAAGGAAACCAGGAGAACGGAAACTCTGTCCAAAGTGGCACGAGATACCGAAAAAGCCAGTGACAACAAAAGGGACGAAAACTCTGTCCGAAGTGGCACGAGATACCGAAAATCCCTAGAACAACCAGAAGAACGGAAACTCTGTCCAAAGTGGCACGAGATACTAAAAGAAGCCAGAGGCAACAAAAGGGATGGAAACTCTGTCAAAAGTGGCACGAGATACCGAAAATCCCTAAGGCAACTAGAAGAACGAAAACTCTGTCCAAAGTGGCACGAGATATCGAAATTCACACAAAGACAATCCAGAAGCATGGATACTCTATCCAATGTGATACAGGATACCGCAATTTCCGAAGAATAATAGGGAGGGACGAAGACTCTATTTATATATCACAAGATACTCAAAATTTCACAAAGGAAGAAAAAGGATGAATGATTCTCTCCGAGATGGCAACGATTACCACGTTTTCTTGGAAAAACAAGCAAGGAACATACACTACATATAACACTGTAAGTGTTCATTAAAACCCACAATTTGAGAGAACATGAATGAAACTCTCAAGAAACAAGTAACTATGACTAGCTATGACCAAAAAGTTGAACAATAAGAACCGACAGGTTGTCAAAATAAAGTAAAAAACCAATTCAGGAAATTGAAATAAAAGGCAGCAGTCATGAGCATAGATAATGAAACAGTTCAAAAAGAGAATTCATAAACATTATATCGCAGAAAATCAAAATTTTCAAATCCATAAGAGCGACGCAGCGCCACGAATAAAATAAAATTAAATTTGCAAATTGTTCATAAGTATAAAAAGCTGAAAAGGCATTTGGTTTCCTGGTTCAATTTTCTTCCTCATCCTCGGAGGAGGGATACGGATCAGGCATGGGAGGCGGTGTTGAGAGCCCATGGAGGATAAGATTATCACTCTCGAGCAGCGAGGCGAACTGATCAGGTTCGGTAGGCTCAGAAGTTGTACGCGGTGGGAGAGGTTCTCGATTGGGCCCTAGAGACAGGCTCAACCAGTCTGGTTTAAATCCTCCACGCACATACTGCGTAGCATAAAACTGACGCACAGTCAACACTTGAGCGTTACGAGCTTCGAGATCGCCTCGACGAGTGCAAATTTCTCGAAAAGTGTTACTCCTAAAAAATTCTTCGGCAATCTCCACTTTTTGCTGAGTAGAAACTTGCAGGGCAATGAAGTTGTTAATAAAACAAAATACAAAAGGAGAGTAAAACACCAGAATTGGGAATATTTTAACTCAGCAAGGCCACGTTGATATCCAATATTGTCAGCATTATAGGCATCTTCTCTAGCAACCGCCACTTCCCGCCTGAGCTCGTTGATTTGTTTGGTCAGCTCTTCTTTGAGATGATCAACCTCCTCTCGAGCCTTTTTAGCTGCCTCTCTATCGGCATGTGCCCTTGCGGCATAGTCACTGACTTTTTGCAATGCTTTTTCATTGTCATCAAATGCAGCTTTAAAGGTAGTAGAATCACCACCAACAGCCGTGTCCTGAATCTCCATCAGCACCGCATACATAGTGTCCACGAAACCGCCCGCCTAACAATTCATGAGCAATCACATCAACATATAAAATTCGAGTTAAACAAAGATTAGCTCGAAGGAAAGAAATAATTACCGCTGTCAGCAGATGCAGCGCATTCCGCTCCACCATCCTCCTCTCTTCAGCAGAGACAGAGAGAGGAACAGCCAGACCAGGCAAGAGTGACTTCAGATGCTCGATAGCTTTGGCCTCTAAGATTTCGAACCCACCGGCCCGAGCACGAGGGCCTTGGCTAGGCCCAATTCCTGCGCTTGGCCCAGTCAAAGGGACCGGAGCATTGGCAGCACTTGGCCTACCTGTTCGGGCGGCCGGTAGAATAGCCCATCCGGCTTGTGACCGAGTTTGAGGCATCTTTCTCTTTTTGCTCTGAACTGCGCCTTCACTATTGTCGCCTAGACCAGCAGCCAGGCTCTCAGAAGCTCCAGCACCGCCTAAAGCACTGTCACGATTTTCCCCCAAAATATCCTCGAAAGGATCGACTGCAGAATCAGCAGCAACAGTAGTAGAGGGACCGACAATGTTCTTCTTGCCCTTACTCTTTCTATTTCGGGGGGGGGGGGGGGGATTTCGGGAACAGTGTTGGTCTGGGAGCTCGCCTGATCAGCAGCAACGGCTCGATTTATCCTCGCATGGAGCTCCATGATATAATTAACTGCAAGAAAATTATATCATTAGAATACTTAACAGACGTAAATCAAAAATATTAAGAGAGTTGCGCGATTATACCAAGGGTCATTCTCCCGTTATATTTTACGGGGGACAAACCAGCTAATGAAAGGACTTGATTTTGAACAATTTTTTTAACATCGAATTGATGTTTTCGAACTAAGTTCGGGATAAACTCGCAATCCCACAAAGTGGTGGCAATGCCGCCAAACACCATTACCCTTGACCCAGTGTACCATTCACGTCGTTACAGCCTAAACTCGCCTTCATAACTCTCTTCGATATAAAAATATCGTCTTTTCCAATCTTTTCCGTATTCGGTCGCCCCACCGTTCAAAGACTTGCGATTCGTTTGTGCTTTAACATGATAAAATCCCTCTTCACGCCTCGTAATATCGAATAGCGCGCAAAACTCATTAGGACTTTGTGGTTGGCGCAACGCCTTTATAACAATGATAAAGCCAATTAAATTTCCATAAGAGCTTGGCGTGAGTTGCACGGGCACGAGATCTATCATCCTCAAAAGCCATCTTAGCTCAAACGAGATTGGAAAGCGAAGACCATTGGGGAGCTGACCAACAAATACAGTCATATGCCCGGGCGGTGGGGTATGCATCCGGTCATTTGGGCCAGGGAGGACGATCTTATACTTATCGAGTATATCAAACTTTTTTCGCAGCCCCTTCCGACTATGTTGGAGGCGGGATACATACTGATCATAGGCCATTCCTGGGACCTCAACATGATCATCGAACTCCCTATTGATATAATCTACGTCCTCTTCTCCCTCGCTGGGAGCGCGGTTATCCCGATAGGATGACACGGGCGAGTTATCACTCTCGAGTTCAGGCGTTGGTTGTTCAGTGTTCGCGGCAGGATTGTTACCCGCGGGTGAACTAATCGTATCTATATCTATTAACTCAAGTTCATTTACTTCAACTGTGCTCAGACCTGCGGGAGCATTAGCATGTTTCTTCATATTAATAGAGCTGGAGTTGGAGCCAGTACTCGACTCACTCCCAGAAGTGGACTCACTGCTCACCATCTTTGACGAGAAAGAATTGAAATAAAAATGGAGGCTGACTAAGGACGAACACGTCACTCTAGGTTCTCGCATATCTCACAAACATACGTAAAAAAGAATTATTTGAAAAGATAATCCAGCAAAATAGGAGCAAAAAATTTTACCTTGACTAAATTTTCGGTAGAAAGAGCTTTTGCTTGATTAATATATCATAAGCAAAACAAAGCAACAAGTTAAAAATGCCCGTGCAAACATTTTAATTTCGAAGAGCAACGCCTTAAAAATTATATAAATACCGCATTGAACAATCGCGATTCGATGATGATCGCATCGAATTGATGTTGTTTGATGCGGGCCGCATCGAATGATGCCAATTCGATGCGTCTTACCTAAGAAGCAGAGTGCGTGAGGAGCAAAATGAGCTCCTCACGGCAAACTTCCCCTTATATAGGTAGCGAGAGGCCCACCAGGCCCAATTCAGTGAGTGCATCGAATAGTCGCATCGAACGTACATTGTTCGATGCGATTATTTAACGCATCGAACCGATGTTGTTCGATGCGTTTAGTTAATATTCATAGAACTACTGTGAACCGCTCCGAACTAATGTATGATTAGGAATATCCCAAACCAGTCAAAACATTTCGTAATATGTATAAAAGTTCTATTAAAGCGATACGGCGAAGACTGTTTAAAGCAATTCCAAATTTATTCTTTAAGTTTGGAAGACGATCTCCACGTTGATATCGTCTCCCAAACTAAGGGGGACTATATGATGGGTGTGATTTAAGATTGGTCCAATACTTTGTTACTGGCCGGCCCATAAGCGCATCGAACCAGATAGATTCGATGCACGCATCGAATCAACATCACAATGCTGCGTTACTGGGCCGACCCATAAGCGCATCGAATCGGATAGATTCGATGCGGGCATCGAATTAACATGATTCGATGCGTCTTTCTGTGTTGGTTTGTGGGATCCACGGGACGGCTGCTATAAATAGCCCGTCCCCTTGTAATCCGCGAACGTTTTGAGAGAGCAATCACTTCAGTACAGTCAGCATCGAATCACTATTCGTTCGAGACGCTTCGGATCGAACAGTCCTTATTCGACACGTACTTGAACAATGTTAGCTTCGTTCGGTACGATACAGTACGCCTCGAATTCGACACGTAAAGCACACATCGAATTCGATACCATCAAGTACAACTTCGAATCAGTGATAGTTATTTCACATCGAACAAAGGCATTCGACACGTCAACATCGAACACAGAGAATTCGATATGTTATATTAATCTTGTAATTAGTTTATTCTACCTAGTAAGCTTGTAATAAGTGTTCCGGACCAAGCTAGTCCGATAATAAAGTTGGATAGCATTATTTTGGTTATTTATATCTCATTTTGTATTGTGTATCGTGTTTTATTACCGTGACGAAATAAGACCAAAATAATATTAATGCATGGTTTTATTCTTTGCTCAGGCGACATGGGTACGAGCAAGCAAGTGAAGCATGCTTGGTACAATGTCGTGTTGGGAACAGAAGTCCTATCCCGTTGTGTGCTTTTATGGTCCCCACGCGAGCATCATCTCGTACCGCTGGTGGTTCCATTTACTTAAATTTGGAGTTTGAGGAGACCGAAGACGTTGTGTTTTCTGTTGAGTGGTTTCTATGTTACAAAATCACTGGCCATTATTGGAGCTCATGTAAACTATTTTTCTTTTACTTGTTTAACCTACTCTTTAATTAGTTTAGTTCAAAAAAGATATTTTGCGTTCAACCCCAACTAGTAGTGTTAGTAGAATTTCAAAAGAATCTACAAATTTAAGAGATATTGTTTTGTTCATTTTGTTTGCTTTATGCTTAAATATGCCGTGAATGTTGGAAAATTGATTAATTGAAATGGGTTTGTACAGCTGACTTCGGGTCAGATTTTGAGCGGGTTCCACTTGTCGTATTGACGACTTCAAGATGTGAACGTTTTCTCCTATGTGAGAGCTTCGAAACGATATATTGCACGCTCAAAAGGGTACACGGGTGAATGAAAAATTGATGCTCAACGATAGCTACACAAAGCTGAAAATATTGAAGTAAATGAGAGAAAAACCATAAAGTGAAGATGGCCATCCCACATGGGAAAAAGAGCACTCTCTATTTGGGTTTATCAATAGCAATGCATTCTTAGCATGATAAGAATGTGTTGGCTAGAGTCTCCTCCCTCTCCTACGTGCGCGCAGGGGGGGTGCAAATGCGAGCCAAAAATTAGTGCGACTAATGCGATTCGGGCTTGCGCACACGACGTACGCGCCGAATGTCGGTCCGTTTAGCCTGTCGGGCTCGCGCTCGTGTGGGCCTTGTTTTGCAACTTCAATATTAATTTTTCTGTTTTAGGTAACATCTTATCTTAATTACGATTCGGTATTATCGTAATTAGAGATTTGCATATATCTAAAAGATCTCGTTCCTTGTTAATCAAGTCAGCCGACTGTCTCCTTAATTAGTATAAATAGGGGTCGCTCCCCATAGGGTTAATCATCAGCAAAAAATACACTTTTGCATACACGAAAAAAGGATTTTAATCATTGTGTGGTGGTGGTGGTCTGTTACCGTTCGAGTTCGCCGGGATTGTTCTACGAGTACTAGCAGCCAATTTGAAAGGTCATTTTTATCCTGGGAAGAGTTAGTCCAACGATCTCAGCACGTGGAGAGGACTAAACTACTTTAAGGAAACCGAGAAGGACTCGACCAATTACTACGGTTATTTTCAGTTTATGCGTTATTATTAATTTTGTTTATTTGCGTGTCAATTTATATAATGTTCGTTATCTCCATTGTTTCTAACAATCTTAAAGTAGTTTATGTCTTGAGACGAACAGGTTAAACGATTGGCGATAGATTTTTTTTCAGAAAATTACTTTCAAAACTCGGTTTAATAACCGTAGTAATTTTTTCTATTGCAAAAATTATATACAGGTTTTATATATATAAACAAAATTATAGTTTTTATTCGTGAAGGATTATCTGAATCCTCACCTACTACAAAATAACTAGTTTTGTATCTCAAAATAATTTGAAGAATTTTCGTGATTCTTTCCGTGTTCTAATAAAAATTTTGAAACGTTTCAGATGTCTGATACCAACGAAAACGTGGACATGAGCATTACTGATGCCAGTCTCAAGACGCCCCAAACGTCTAAATCGCAGGCTCCTGGCACTGCTCTGAAAACTATGCCTCTACGTATGGCAAGTTTGGAAAATTCGGTTGCTCCCACGGTTCCTATGAGCCATCATGAGAAACCGGCGAAATTCGATGGAGAGAATTTCAAAACTTGGCAGAAAAAGATGTTGTTTTATCTCACCATGCTGAATCTTGCGAGATTCTTGAAAGAAGATCCTCCTTCGGTTAGAGAGGATGAAATTGATGCACAATCGCAGACGGCAATTGATGCATGGAAGCACTCTGAGTTTCTTTGCCGAAATCTGATTCTGAACGGTTTGGTAGACACGTTGTACCAAGTGTATATCGTGAAGAATACGGCAAAAGAATTGTGGCAATCCTTGGACCATAAATATAAAACCGAAGATGATGGTGCCAAGAAATTCCTCGTGGGTCAATTCTTGGACTACAAGATGAAAGACTCGAAGACTGTGATCAGTCAAGTGCAAGAGTTTCAATTGATTCTCCATGGGATTCATGCTGAGGGGATGATCTTGAGTGAATCTTTCCAGGTAGCTTGTATCATCGAAAAGCTACCACCTGGTTGGAAAGATTTCAAGAATTATCTAAAGCATAAACGAAAGGAGATGAGTATTGAAGATTTGATTGTCAGACTTCGTATAGGAGAAGACAACAAGGGTGGAGATAAAAAGTCTTCCAATGCTGTTGTTAACACCAACGCTGCTAGGGCAAACGTGGTGGAGCATGACAAAAGCTTGAAGAACAAGAAGCCTAAACCTGGGCCAAAGATTGGACTGAAGGGTGGAATTTCTAAACCGAAGAAATTCGTGGGCAAGTGCTACAACTGCAACAAAGCAGGGCACAAGTCATCTGACTGCCGACTGCCTAAGAAGAAAGGCAAGGAGACTAATGAGGCCAATCTGATGGACACTGCGTTCGATCTTGACCTATGTGCTCTGATCTCTGAAATGAATCTTATGGATGCTAATCCGAAGGAATGGTACCTCGACACTGGAGCTACTCGTCATGTCTATAGTGACAAAAATGCTTTCTCCGAGCTGACTCTTGCTGATAACGGGGATATGATCTACATGGGCAACTCTGCTACCTCTAAGATCAAAGGGAAAGGGACGGTGCGCCTCAAGATGACTTCTGGAAGGGAAGTTACGCTGATGAATGTGCTGTATGTGCCAGACATTCGTAGGAATCTGATTTCTGGGTACTTGATGGACACTCATGGCTTCAAGATGGTGTTCGAATCTCAGAAAATTGTGCTTTCCAAATGTGGTGTTCACATTGGAAGAGGTTATGTGAAAGAAGGGATGTGGAAAATGAATGTAATGGCTGTTAAGCCCACCTCTTTTGATTCTAGCAATAAAACTTCTACTTCTGTTTACTTGCTTGAGTCGTCTAATCTATGGCATGGTAGATTAGGACATGTTAATTATGAGTCATTACGTAAATTAATTAACATGAATCACATACCAACGTTTGAAATTGATTCCAAACATAAGTGTGAAACTTGTGTAGAGGCAAAACAAACAAGAACACCGTTTACAACCATTCAAAGAAATACGAAACCTCTAGATTTAATTCACACCGATGTATGTGATTTAAAATTTGCACAAACGAGAGGTGGAAACAAGTATTTTATAACTTTCATTGATGATAGTACAAAATACTGTTATGTATATTTACTGAAAAGTAAAGATGAAGCTATAGACAAATTTGTTCTATACAAGCAAGAAGTCGAAAACCAACTTAATAAGAAAATTAAGATGGTTAGAAGTGATCGTGGTGGTGAATATGTTGAACCATTTGGTGAATTTTGTTCACAACATGGAATTATTCACGAGGTCACTGCACCATACTCTCCCCAATCGAATGGGATGGCAGAAAGGAAAAATCGAACTTTAAAAGACATGATGAATGCCATGTTATTAAGTTCTGGATTACCACATAACATGTGGGGGGAAGCCATCTTGTCGGTTAATTATCTTTTAAATAAGATACCCAAAAAGAAAGAAGAAAAGACTCCCTATGAATTGTGGAAAGGTCGAGAACCTTGCTACAAATTCTTAAAAGTGTGGGGGTGTCTTGCTAAGGTGTCGTCACCTTTGCCTAAGAAAAATGAAAATAGGTCCAAAGATGGTGGATTGTATTTTCATTGGCTATGCGCACAATAGCACTGCTTATCGTTTTCTTGTGCATGAATCTAAAAACCCCGAGATTCATAAGAACACGATAATGGAGTCAAGGAATGCAACGTTCTTTGAACATATATTTCCTTGTAAATCCAATGTGGCTGGACCAAGTTCTTCAAAATGAACTTTCGAAGAGATTGACAATAGTCAAGATCTAGAAGAAAAATGAAGAAATAGACGAGGTCCAAGAAGAGCCAAGAAGAAGTAAAAGGGTAAGGACAGAAAACTCCTTTGGACCAGAGTTTCTAACTTATATGATGGAGGTAGAGGATGAGCCTAAGACATATAAAGAAGCTGTAAGGTCAGTGAAAGGCCCTTTATGGAAAGAAGCCATACAAAGTAAGATTGATTCCATCTTATAGAATCACACTTGGGAACTGGTAGACCTTCCTCCGGGATGTAAACCATTAGGTTACAAGTGGGTTTTCAAAAGGAAAATGAAAACAGACGGAACAATTGAAAAGTATAAGGCTAGGCTTGTGTCCAAAGGATACAACCAACGAAAAGGCCTTGATTACTTTGATACATATTCTCCTGTAACGAGAATAAATTCGATAAGGATGATTTTGGCGATTGCATCTATCCGAAATCTTACAGTACATCAAATGGATGTAAAGATTGCTTTTCTTAATGGAGATCTCGATGAAGAAATCTACATGGAACAACCCGAGGGTTTTGTAGCTCGTGGAAAAGAAAAGAAAGTCTGTAAATTGGTGAAGTCTCTCTATGGACTTAAACAAGCACCAAAGAAATGGCACGAGAAATTTGACAACGTCATGTTGACAAATGGCTTTAGAATCAATGAGTGCGACAAGTGTGTCTATGTCAAAACTACAGAAGAAGGATATTTGATTCTCTGTCTATATGTTGACGACATACTCATTGTGGGAAGCAACGACCGAATGGTAAATTCCATTAAAAGTTTGCTGAATTCAAGGTTTGATATGAAGGACATGGGGCTGGCCGATGTAATCTTAGGAATTAAGATTAGAAGATCGCCAGAGGGTCTCATATTAACTCAGTAACACTACGTTGACAAGATTCTTGAAAAATTCAGCAAGGGTGATTCTGGTGCAGTCAGAACTCCAATTGACACGAGTCAACACTTGTCTAAGAATAAGGGACAAAGTGTTGATCAAATCGAGTACGCTAGAGTGATAGGAAGTCTGATGTACTTAATGAGTTGTACACGACCAGACCTTGCCTATACAATTAGCGCATTGAGTAGATTCACGAGTAACCCAGGGCATGAGCACTGGAAAGAAATCGTGAGAGTACTTAGGTACTTACGTTATACTCGTGACTACGGGTTGCACTATACTAGAGATCCTGTTGTACTTGAAGGTTACACCGATGCAAGTTGGATCTCGGATATACAAGACTCCAAGGCAACAAGTGGATACGTATTCACTGTGGGAGGTGCAGCCGTGTCATGGAAATCTTCAAGACAAACTATCATAACCAGATCCACGATGGAAGCTGAGTTTGTGGCATTTGATAAATGCAGTGAAGAAGCCGAATGGCATCGTAACTTCTTGGAAGATGTTCCTGAGTGGCCAAAACTTGCGATAACCAAGCTACGATATATAGAGCAAAGAATGCTCTATATAACGGTAAGTCTAGACACATACGTCGGCGATATAACACCGTTAGACAACTGATCTCGACAGGGGTTATCACCCTTGACTACGTAAAGTCAAAAGATAACATTGCGGATCCGCTAACCAAAGGGTTTAATAGAGATCAAGTTGAAAAGACATCGAAGGGAACTTATGAAGGAAAACCCAACCATGTTTGACTGGAGATCCCAAGATCTTGGTTCAATGGGACAACCTAATTGTAAGAACTTTGCACGGTCATTGTGGGGGTCAACCCTTGTCCATTCCTAGATGAAACAGTGACACCCGTAATGGAAAAGGTTAAGCATCGTGCTTTTAATGATTCTTACGCGTCGGATATCCGAGCGGAGTAATGCAGGTTACTCTTAGATAAGAAATCACATATGTGAGACAGAAGAGGGGCCGCCCCTGAGGAAAACTGTGGGGGCTTAGTTTTCTGGAAAACTCTTGCAGAACCAGGCGTATGTCCAGGGCCAAAATGGACATAAACCATGAGAACCGCAACGGTAAAAGGAATATACCTGTGTGAGATGTATGGAACGTTTGCACAAACGGGGGATAGTTCAATGACGTCAAGTCACACTATCGGCTAGCATAGAAAGTATTTCTCACGAGGGAAGGTTCAAGGGCGTGTCCTACCTATCCTATGCAGGCATAGTCTGTAGTACTCACCACCACATGATGTATGCATGATCATTCAAATTTCATTCATGTGGGGGATTGTTGGAAAATTGATTAATTCAAATGGGTTTGTACAGCTGACTTCGGGTCAGATTTTGAGCGGGTTCCACTTGTCGTATTGACGACTTCAAGATGGGAACGTTTTCTCCTATGTGAGAGCTTCGAAACGATATATTGCACGCTCAAAATGGTACACGGGTGAATGAAAATTTGATGCTCAAAGATAGCTACACAAAGCTGAAAATATTGAAGTAAATGAGAGAAAACCCATAAAGTGAAGATGGTCATCCCACATGGGAAAAAGAGCACTCTCTTTTTGGGTTTATCAATAGCAATGCATTCTTAGCATGATAAGAATGTGTTGGCTAGAGTCTCCTCCCTCTCCTACGTGCGCGCAGGGTGGGGGGTGCAAATGCGAGCCAAATATTAGTGCGACTAATGCAATTCGGGCTTGCGCACACGACGTACGCGTCGAATGTCGGTCCGTTTAGCCTGTCGGGCTCCCGCTCGTGTGGGCCTTGTTTTGCAACTTCAATATTAATTTTTCTGTTTTAGGTAACATAATTAATTTATATTCAGATAATATTTCTATATTAAATCCGAAGCATCAAAACGCGTCCAGATTCATATGAAGATATGGTCTTATCTTAATTACGATTCGGTATTATCGTAATTAGAGATTTGCATATATCTAAAAGATCTCGTTCCTTGTTAATCAAGTCAGCCGACTCTCTCCCTAATTAGTATAAATAGGGGTCGCTCCCCATAGGGTTAATCATCAGCAAAAAATACACTTTTGCGTACACGAAAAAAGGGTTTTAATCATTGTGTGGTGGTGGTGGTCTGTTACCGTTCGAGTTCGCCGGGATTGTTCTGCGAGTGCTAGCAGCCAATTCGAAATGTCGTTTTATCCTGGGAAGAGTTAGTCCAACGATCTCAGCACGTGGAGAGGACTAAACTACTTTAAGGAAACCGAGAAGGACTCGACCAATTACTACGGTTATTTTTAGTTTCTGCGTTATTATTAATTTTGTTTATTTGCGTGTCAATTTATATACTATTCGTTATCTCCACTGTTTCTAACAGTGAGTTTGTACTATATTTTTCAACTTAACTTAAAGTTAAACATTGCATAAGCTTGTATGTGTTTTTTGTAGGAAAATATTGGAGCTCAGGAAAATGTGGTTGGTCCGGTTGATATTGCTCCTCAGGTGGAAGAAAGGTAAAGAAATGCATAATTTTAATTTTTTCTATATATAGGGGAATTTCTTTATGTTTTATTTGATTTATTGTTGCTTTATTTATTACCCCTGTGCTAATTTATTGAATATATAATTAAAAACGAGAATTTACTTTCGCATTCTTTAGGCAAAAATAGAGGTTGAGGAGAGATCCATCAATGTTAAAGTCGAACCGCTGGATGACACAACATTCAGTGATGCTCTAGCCATTAATGCAACTGCGGCAATCTACCCAATGCCAAATTTTACTCTGTAAGATACGATAATATTTTTGTTTTTCATTAATTAAGCTACCATTCATAGAAATTTTTTTAAATTTTTTTCGGATTAACCAAGTTGTAATTATTGTACATTGTTTAAATAGATAACAGTTTTTGTACTGCTTACCTCGTAATGTTGTACATTTGTTATTAATTTTTACTTATTTATGCCCGATTTTAGTGTGACTCCAAAAAGGAAACGAGGTGATGATCAAATGAATGACAATAATGCAAATGCAATTGTCGACGAAGACAGCAACGTCGGAGAAGATAACAACAAACATGGAGTTATTTTCGTTCAACCTGATCAATCAACTCGTGAACACCAACTATCTATTCTCCAGTTAAGTTTTTCTTTTCATTTATTCTTAAGTTACAGATCAGATCGATGATTTATTTTTAGTCTTTTGTCAATGAAATTCGTTGTGTGGTCTATTGAGATTTCTTTTTCAACGTAATTAACATCAATAGAGTTCAAGAAGAATTATTTGGATAATAATACATATTGCTCTTGAGCAACGATGTTTTTATGTTTAATAGCAAAAAATTTACACGTACGGTCATGTTTTTACCATATCTATATGATGATGTTCCTTTTATTTGTCCTAACAGCTTTCAAACTGTTAATTGATTCAATAAGGGGCTGTAATGAAGATGATGACCCTGAATCTAAGAAGATGAAGAAAGAAGCATTGATTTCAGTTGCCATTGACAACGTTGTGAAGTCTGATCATGGGATATTTTCAGATGATTCCAAGCCCAAAATCATTTCGGGGCCTACATTGGTTGATTCGTGAGTATTGCTGTTTCAACCTTTGTTATATGAATATTGGGATTTTCAACAGTTTGGTCCTTTAAGTTGGCTTTAGTGCGATTTTGGTCCCATAAGTTGGCATGCCTCGATTTTGGTCCCATAAGTTGGCATTTGAACTTGATTTTGGTCCCATGGTCAACATTTTCAAAAATGTATCCGTTAAAAGCCTAGGTGGCACCAATTGACTGCCTCGTGGCAATTTTGACTCGAGTTGGCAATTACGTGGATTTTTTTTTTTTTTGAAAAATGCAACATCAGAAAGTATTAAAATCTTTATAATTAAATTTATTATATAAATTTTAAAACTTATAATATTTAAAAAAAATAAGTTTTAATATCTAAAAAATCTAAATAAAAAACCAAGAAAACCAAAAACCAAAAATTAAGCCAAAAACAATACTAATTATTAATTATTATATAAATTAACTAATAACTTTTAATTAAAAAAAAAGAAAAAATAATTGTCATCTTTCCTCAACAGTCAACAGTCAACCCCCCCCCCCCCCGGTTCTTTCACCACCGCCTCCCAACCCCACCACCACCAATCCGATCGGATCCGTTCACCAAACACCAATCCGATTGCGTCATCTCCGACGACAATCCCTCCTCCGCCGGAGCATCGGACAGATCTCGCCACCCCCATTTCCACCCTTTTTCGCTTCTACTTCTCCGGCCTATTCATCGGACAGATCTCCGCTTCTACATCGCTGTTTGGGGGTGGTGGTGGTCGGTAGAGATGGAGATGGTGGCGCACGGTCTCACTGATGGTAGTTTACGATTCATGGTGGTGCGGCTCTTGAACATCGTGGTTCGCGGCGCCGCGTCGCTGATCGAGGGTGGGGGTGGTGTGTGCGTGGCGTGGCGGTGGGGGTGCCGTGTGCGTGGGTTGGTGGTGGTGTTTGCGTGGGGAGCGGCTGGTGTGTGCGTGGGGTGGTGGTGGTGGGGGTGGGGGTGGTCTGTGCGTGAGGTGGTGGTGGTGGTGGGGGTGGTGCGTGGGGTGGCGGTGGGGGTGGTGTGTGCGTGGGTTGGTGGTGGTGTTTGCGTGGGGAGCGGCTGGTGTGTGCGTGGGGTGGTGGTGGTGGGGGTGGGGGTGGTCTGTGCGTGAGGTGGTGGTGGTGGTGGGGGTGGTGCGTGGGGTGGCGGTGGGGGTGGTGGTGGTGGTGGTGTTTGCGTGGGGTGGGGGTGGTCTGTGCGTGAGGTGGGGTGGGGGTGGGGGTGGTGTTGTGCGTTTGGGGGTGGGGGGGTGGGTATTGATTAGGGTAAAGATTAATTTTTTAAAAATTATTAGATAATTAACTGAAATTAATTCCTAATAATATATTAATTGTTTTTTTTTATTGTATTGATTCCCTAATAATTAGCATTTTTTTGCCACGTAATTGCCATGTGTGTATGTGGGTCCATTTACTCGAGTCAAAATTGCCACGAGGCAGTCAATTGGTGCCACCTAGCTTTTAACGGATACATTTTTGAAAATGTTGACCATGGGACCAAAATCAAGTTCAAATGCCAACTTATGGGACCAAAATCGAGGCCTGCCAACTTATGGGACCAAAATCGCACTAAAGTCAACTTAAAGGACCAAACTGTTGAAAATCCCTATGAATATTATATACTTCTTAAAGGAAATTATAGCAAATTATTAACCCCTGTTATTTTTAATTGGGATAAAAGCATCAAGCCCCCCATCCTATGGTCCCTTTTTTACATTGCCCATTTATCTTTTTTTTGTGAGCACTTTAGTTCCTCAACTATCCCTACTTGTTCGAATTGCCCCTGGCGCTTTAACGGCGCTTTAGCGACCAATTTCGTCCGAAATATTCCCTTCACGTGTCGCCAAAAAGGGTATTTTCGTCCATGAATCTTTTCTTGAAAATCATGTATTTTTTACACCCCCCCCCCCCCTCCCCCAAACTATAAAATTATGTGTGACATGCCCCCTGATCTATGTAGAATAATTAAAATATCAAATGGTAAAAATTAGGATTCGAACTTGCACCATCTTACTTGAGTTTGAGCCTCTACTTGTTTGAAAATGTATTACTTTTTAATTATATATTTACATACTAATACATTGATTTACTAAAATATTTATTTATTAAAATATTTATTTAATAAAATATTGATTTATTAAAATATTTTACAAAAATTACGATTTAAAAAAATATAGGTTTAATAGAATAATTCGTTAAAATACTCATTCACTAAAATATTTATTTAATAAGATATTGATTTACTACAAAATAGTTTAAAAAATATTCATTTACCTAAGTATATATTTAATAAAATATTGATTTACTCGAATATTTTACGAATATTGTGATTTTTATTTATCAAAAAATTGATTTACCAAAATATTATTCTAAAAAATTTACTTAAATATTTGACAAATATTAAAATTACTAAAATATTTATGACGTGACTTTACTATTGATATTCATTTACTAAACTGCATATTTAATTAAAAAGTAATAAATTTCAACAATATCATAATGGTCGAGTGGTATAAAGCTCTAGACTCAAGTAAGAGGTCATGGGTTCGAAACCCACTTTTAACAATTTGATATTTTAATTATTCTACATAGATCAGGGGGCATGTCGCACATAATTTCATAGGTTGGGGGGTTAAACATACATGAATTTCAAGCAAATTTCACGGACGAGAATACCCTCTTGGATGACATGTGCTGATCATGTGAAAGCATCTAAAAAGAATATTTCGGGTGATTTTGGTCGTTAAAGCGCTAGGGGGCAATTCGAACAAGTAGGGATAGTTAATGGACTAAAGTGCTCGCAATAAAGATAAAGGGGCAATGTCAAAAATGGACCATAGGATGGGGGCTTGATACTTTTATCCCTTTTTATTTCCAAACCCCACGTATTGTGTATTTTTTTTGTTTAGTATAGTTAATGTTTGCCATTTAGGCATAAGACAGGGGGAGCTTTCTAATTTACTCTTAAACTAATAATAATTGGTTATAAGTATGTTTTTAATTGTTTTACATTCTGTGATATTGTATATAGTGGATCAATTAAGAAAAAAACAAAGAAGAAAAAGAAGAACAAGAAATCTGGAAATGGGTTCGTTATCGAAGAAGTGGTGAAAGGAGAGCCAAATGGACAAGTAGCCGCTATTGGGAGCAAGGTTCCTCATTAAATGTTAAAATTATATATTATATGTATTTAATTTGAGATTTAGTTTCTAATGCCGTTTATCCAGGTGAACTTTTATTTGACTGGGAAGCTGAAGGATACGGATAAGGTGTATAAGTGTATTACTCTAATTTAGGCGAAGCTCCAATTAATCTCCTTCTTGGTATATTTTGTTATCGTTTTCAACCAAACATTATTAATATTAATGGAGAGAGCTATATATGTTACCTTTTGGTAAATTGTTATTATACTCCAATTATTATGTTTGGCACGTCACATATCAAGTTCCGTGTGTCAGGTGACAAAGGCGTAATTGATGGCCTTAATGCGGGAATTGATGGTATATAACACACACTTACTCATACTACTGCTAATTTATGATTTGTCTAACCAAGGCGGTCTTTGAACAATTTAATCCAATTAAATAATTAACATTTTGTTTTTCAAGGGATGCTGGTTGGTGATAAGAGAAGCCTTATTATTCCACCTTCAATGGGGTGCGTATTTTTCGACATGGATTATTTTACAATTGTTAAGTTTCTTTGTTAATCGATGTATTTAGTAGTTTCTCAGTATCATTTTTTTTTATTAATTCATTTACTTTGTTGCAGTTATGGAGAAAGTGGGTGTAAAAGCCTTAAGGTACCACCAAACTCATGGCTTCTGTTGGAAATTGAGTTGGTTGGCGTGGGTAATCGCATCTATCAGCTCTACCTTAAGTATTGTTGAACTATATAGTGTTGGGTATTATTCCCGTTAATTTGTTTCCTTAAATTTTGTGGGTTTTTGTACGTGATGTTGGATATTATTAATTTTACCAGTTGAAGTGTTTTAATTAATTATTTATTGGCTGGTTTTTGTTATTCAAGTCTTATTAATTATTATTATTTTATCATAACCTAAAATAGAAGCCACTCCCGAATTTGATAGGGCTTTTTTTTTTTTTTTGATGAATTAAAATTTTCATTAGATGAAAATGACGGAGTCCACGAGAGGAAAACCCCCATCACAAAAGATATTAACAGGGAGGTCGCCAAGAGGGATAATTCCCGACCTATCAAAAGATCTTGCCCAAGCGGCAAGATTGTGAGACGCTACATTCGCATTTCTATTAATGAATCTAAATTTCCATTTAGGCCACGAGTTCCAGTATCTACGGATTTCTGAGATGATATTTTTTGATCTCCAATTGAGCTTGCTACCTTGCCTCTTAATCATGTTGATAACCTCCAAGCAATCCGATTCGAAGATGATCTTTTTAACTTTAAAATGGCTGGCAATTTTAGTCGCTTCAAGAATAGCATGTGCTTCTGCTGTGTGAGGGTCAGCGCAATGGAAAGAGTTTGTGGCAGCCAACATCACTGATCCATTGAAGTTCCGGCAGAGCAAGGAAGTGAAAGCTTTGTCTTGAGTAAAAGACGCATCTGTGTTAATTTTTATCCATCCTTCACGAGGTCTGATCCAATAAGGGTTGCTGCTTTGAAGAGCCTTGTTAGAAACTAAAGCATCTTGCGCATGAAAATGATCAGACGCGACCTTAGAAATTGTGAGCAGCAGGACATTGATGTTTGCCTCAGGCTGGTCGTGAATCAAGCGGTTGCGAAATTTCCATATATTATCCATCACTGCAACTCCAAAGTTGATGAACTCCAATTTATCCTGTGGAGAAAGATTGATGTCAAAATCACCAGAAAGAAAAAAGCACAACCAATCAGAAAACAAAAAGTCTTTAAAAGCAGAAATACGGAAGTTCCACTTAGAACTGAACCACGCAATTTCTGAGACAGAGCATCGCAAGAATAAATGTTCAATACTTTCTTCCTCCAGACCACAAAGAGGACATGAACGATCCTCCACTCGAAAGATAGTATTAAGTTTAGACCGCGTAGGGAGCGCATTCGCCGTGCATTTCCACAAAAAGACTTTGAATCTGAAATGTATTTTCGCCTTCCAAAGAAGAGACCAGCAGGGATTAGGCGATGGAGGGCGCCGATTGTGGATGATAGCAAGATAGGCACTTTTTGTAGAGTAATCGCCTGACTTAGAAGGCGTCCACAAAAGCTTTTTGGGTTCCCGGGACTGTATAATCGGAATCTTGAGAATTTCCGATGCAATATCTGGTGGGAATAAAATAGAAACATTATTGAGATTCCAAGAGTTCTGTTCATCGTTGAACAGGTGCCGAACCGATGAGAAAAGAGTTTTAATAAATGAATTCTCCACCCAAGGACTCGGTTGGGGAACACTAAAATCGATTGAAGGCACCCACGGCTCGGACCAGATGCGAATATCTGAATCAATTGACACTTCAAAACAAGCTTTATTTCTAATAACCTCCCTGCATTTAAAGATATCACGAGCAATCCATGAAAGGTTCAATTTAGGCAAAGGCATCGAAAGAAAATCTCTTTCTTTCACATGTTTACTTCGAAAAACCTTGACCCACAATTTTCTACAATTAACTGTGACGTTCCATGACAACTTAGATACCAAAGCAAAATTCATATCTTTCATTCGCCTGAAACCAAGTCCTCCATCAGATTTTGGAAGGCATAACGAGTCCCAGGCTTTAAGGGCCAAAATATTATTATTTTTGTTCTCGCCCCACCAAAACCGAAGAGCAAGGCTGTCCAATTTTGACGAAATTGACACTGGCATGATAAAGTTCGCCATGACATAAGAAGGAAGAGCTTGGGATACCGCTTGAATAAGCGTGCCTCTTCCCGATTGGGACAAACACAGAGATTTCCAACCAGAGTAACTGGAGCTGATTCTTAGCACAATATCATCAAATGCTTGCTTTCTACGACGTGGTTTACAAATTGGCAGTCCTAAGTGCACGCTCGAGTGCAAACATTCTTTAACCTGAAATAAATCCAAAATATTCATCTTAGTCTGTGGAGGAGAATTCCTACTAAAGTGAATAAAGGATTTTGATTGATTAATAGTTTGGCTTCCCCATAATTTCAAAGTATCAAAGCATCGCATAATAGCTTCGGCGTCTTGGTAATCAGCCCTACAAAATAGAGTTAGATCATCTGCATAAAGCAAATGAGAAATACATGGACTTTCCCTGGAGACTTTAATACCCTTGATATTACCCATATTTTCGTCCTTAAGAATAAGTCTAGAAATTAATTCAGCATAGATGAGGAATAAATACGGTGAAATTGGATCTCCTTGTCGAAGACCTCTAAAAGAGTTGAAATAACCGAAAGGTGATCCATTAACGAGGACCGAAAAACTGCAAGTGCTGATGCAAATTTTAATCCAGTCCCTAAATTGATCACAAAAGCCAAGGTTATTCATGATTGTAAGCAAGAGGTCCCATTCAACTTTGTCGTAAGCTTTAGACAGATCGGCCTTGAAAGCCATACACGGTTTGGGTCCTCTCTTTGCATTAATATAATGCATGATCTCATGAGAAAGAATATTATTATCGTGAATTTGTCTGCCATTGATGAATGCAAATTGAAGAGGGGAAATGATTTTGTCCAGAACCACTTTAAGGCGATTAGCAAGGATTTTTGAAATACCTTTGTAAAAAACGTTGCAAAGGCTAATCGGCCTAAATTTCTCCACGGAATTGGCTTTGTTATCTTTCGGGATGAGGGCGATAAAGGTGTGATTAAAAGCTTTAGGGAAAGCTTTGTTACGAAAAAATGATTGAATCGCTTTAATCACATCTTTACCAACGACACTCCAAAAGCTTTTAAAAAAAGAAGGAGGAAAACCATTCGGACCTGGACTAGTATCGGATTCCATCGCAAAAAAAACCTTTTTAATCTCAGACGGGCAAGGAATAGCACAAAGCTTATTATTATCATCGTCCGAGATTATTTTTTCAAACATATTGTCAAGGTTGTTAGGAAATGGCAGCTCATTGTCATTAAAATCCGAAGAAAAAATGTCCTTAAAGTAAGATTGAAAGCACATACCAATCTGCTCCCAAGTAGTGAAGGAGACACCATTTGAGTCTTTAATGGACACAATGCGATTTACCTTGGCTTTAATTACCGCAGAAAGGTGGAAAAAACGCGAATTTGCATCCCCTGCCTGCAACCACTTTTCTTTAGCCTTTTGTTTCCAGAAAATCTCCGCTTTTAATCGAAGCAAATTAAGTTCTTCTTGAAGGGCTTTATCCTTTTGTAAAGTAGCCAGGCTTTGGTGTTGAGCTTGGGTTTGTTCAATTTCTTTCTTGAGATCTTTAATCCTTTCATGAACATGCCCGAAGCTGGTTCTATTCCATTTAATCAGCACTTTCCTCGTGTTCCTGATTTTGCAAAGCACATGAAAGAGAGGAGAGGACAAAAAGGATGCTTTCCATCCGTTAGTGATAACATTTAAACAATCAGAATTCAAAAGCCACATGTTCTCAAAACGGAAAGGGCGACAACTTTTAGAAACAGAGAAAACAAGATTGAGGAGGATAGGAGCATGGTCGGATTCAATAGCGGGGAGGTGGTGAAGCACAGCCGACGGGAAACGAAGGCACCACAACGGGTTGGCAACAGCTCTGTCCAGCCTTTCCCGAATATTCGCAAAACCGGGTCGTTTATTATTCCAAGTCAGAGGGTTTCTCACAAAGCCAAGATCAACCAGGCTAAGAATATGGATCTCGTTATCAAAGTTATTTCTCGAAGAGCAAGAGAACACTTTCCCCCTCTTTTTTCAGATTGATCGCGAATTTCATTGAAATCCCCAATTAATAACCACGGTTTGCCATTACCAGGATTGATATTATGGATGTTGCTCCAAAATGTAGCTTTAATGGAGGCAATACAAGGGCCATAAACACCAGTGAGTAACCACGTATCATGACCATCGAGTTCATCGATAGACGCATGAATGAAATATCTGTCGGCTTTCAAAATGGAGAGGTTGATGTTTTTGGACCAAGCAATACCAAGGCCTCCAGATAACCCACATGGATCCACAAAAAAAAAAAAAATTGCTAAGGCCAGCAGCCATGCAAGCTTTATGGATGGGAACTTTTTTTTTGGTTTTTGTTCCGCAAAAGAAAACGATATCAGGGCGTTTATCTACAAGGAGGGCTTTAAAAGCCCGAACTGTCTCAGATTTGGACAATCCTCGACAGTTCCAAGAGAGGATGGATGTGATCATCTTCTTACCCCCCCTGGGGCCGTGGACTTGTCAGAAGATTGAGCCATATTATGGAACTCCAAAATGTTATTAGCGGTTACATGAACCGCAGAGGCGGTAGGAGAGGTTTGAACCATTGGGTATTCAGTAATATCAGTAATGCTAATAGAAGGTGACTGGCTCTGTGTAGTCGTGTTTTTGGATTTGAAATAGCGAATTCTCCTGATTATCACCGTTTCTTCAATCTGAATATCAGGAGATGGAGATGGAGGAGACTCATTATCAAACTTGTCAGAAGATGGATAGGAGCCAAAAACATATTCCTCTTGGTCATTAGCCATGATAGCAAGATTATTCAGACCTTCAATAATATTAGGGGAGATGCCGTTGATATGAATGGCGGGTTTTTTCAAAAATAGTTGTGACGAGGAGTTCTCTGCTTTTCTCTTATTTCCAACAAGTAAGTCCTGTCTTCTATTCAGGTCAAATGGTATTATTCTTGAATCTCCTGGCCCAGGAAGTAATTGAGATTTAAAATTGTTTTGGGTTATTTGGTTATGAGTGGACTTATCAATAGGGCTCCAGGTTTGAGCTTTGTTTATGAGCGACTTAACGGGCAGAAACGCTTGATTGACATTTGACGTTGACTGAGAATTAAGAGAAGTTGGCTGAAGGGTGCAGTGGTTAACGGTAACTTGGTTCTCGGAATGTCCAGGATCAGAAAATTCTTGAATATCCCCAACATATTCTTCTGTGTAAGTATGATTCTCTTCTGGGAGAGGTTCTTGGATGATAACATGGACTGGATTAGTCGGATTTTGAGAGGGGTTAGTGGTCGATGAATCCGATTTGAGCCACTGTCCATATTCAAGCTCATTTTTCACAAGCTCGCACTCTTTACCACGATGCCCCAAAATGCCACAGTTAAAGCAGAAATTCCCCAAGCGTTCATATCTTATTTCGCATAAAACTGAAGGTTTACCTGGGATTTCAATAATAACCTGGTCCACCAGAGGCTTGTTGATGTCCACTTCAACTTTTATCCGAATAGCATTTTTCCATTTGTTGTTGCCAGCGAGATCTGTATCCAAAAATTTTCCAACATCATTTCCCACTTGAACAATAGCCTCCTTTGTTATGAAGCACACCGGAATATATAAAGCCTGAATCCAAAAATATGACCTCGTAAGGTCAATTTCGTTGGAAGCTTTTTCAGGTGCCCATACTTTAACAACAACATGATTTTTATCAAAATTCCAGGCTTGATTTAGAATGCGTATCGCCATAGATGAATCTTCAAGGATAATAGCAAGAGTGTTTCTCTGGATGAAATTTACTTCAAAATCTTTCTTAATACCCCAAGCATTAAGGATGGTAGTCTTGAATATTTGAGAATTGATTTTTTTTGGGGACAATACTTTCGCCATTAGGGTTATTGGTTCCTTTTTGGGGTGGTTTTGGTTGCTGGGTTTATTCATGACCGAAGAGGGGGGAAAAGAAACACTGATAAAGACAAAGGAAAAGAGGTGAGAGAAGGACAAGGAAAGAAGGAGAAATTGAGACGAAAGCTCAAGGGAGAATTCTACCAAGAAGAAGAGAGAAAAGAGCCGTTTTTCGGTGGTGGACATTACACATGTGTTAGGGCTTGTTACTCAATTCTTAAATTTCTCTTTAAAGTCATTATTTTCCATCCGGGACTCTGCAAGAGAATGCCATGCACAGATGGCCCCATTTCCCCGCACGTTCTGCAATGAAAAAAACAACGCTTTAATAATAGTATATATTTTGGTCTTATTTCGTCACGGTAATAGAACACAGTTAAACAATACAATCGAAATATAAATAACCAAAATAATGTTAATCCAATAAAATATACCGGACTAACTTTTTCCGGAACACCTACTATCTATTACAGATCTTACACTGTTTTAAACATATGAATAACACAAACTATTCAACGCATCGAATTGCGGGTGTTCGATGTGCGCCTCGAATAATACTGATTCGATACGGCTTTGACAGAACATTGTTGGTGTCGAATTCTGAGACGCCTCGAACAAAGGGGCGCGTCGAATAGGGCGATGTGATGTGGTAAGGGTTGTACTTAGTTTCGATCTGCCTTGGAAGACGAATGAACGGAATATATATAAGGCTCGTTCAGTGGGACCCCCAGATAGCTGTAGAAAGCGCATCAAACCAAGGTGATTCGATGCGTGCAGCGAATAAGGACTATTCGATGCGCTAAAGAGTATCGAATTGGGCCAATTCGATATGGCTATGGGCCGGCCCAATCCAAAGTGCTGGGCAAATCCTAAAATATCCCTATCACATAGTCCCCCCAGTTTGTGAGACGTTATCAAAGTGATGACGGTTTCCAAACTTCAAATCATATTCACTATTGAAAGTTATAGGCATCGAATTGTGACTGTTCGATGCGTCATGTTCTTAGGCCTCGAATTTGATGAATTCGATGCGTGCATCGAATCATGTAAATTCGATGCGTTCACGAAAGCGGCGGCCCATGGGCCTATATATAAGGGTCCACATGTCTGACATTTTTATTGTTATCAGAAGAGATTTTTTGTTTGCTTCTGAACCGCATCGAGCAGAGGCTGTTCGACACGACCCGTATCGAATCGTTGGAATTCGACACGCTGTTGAATTATTTTTAATATTCAAAAATATGTAAAATTCAATATTAGACTGACATGGCCCGTACAAAATCTCGAAATCGGAGTAAAATTGTGTTGTCACCCGAGAATACTTATGATACTCAAAGAAGGGGCGAGCAAAATGAGCCCTCGGATGTGGGCCCATCTTCTGCCAATGTGGCCTCGAAAGAAAATCCGGGCAAATTTGCAGGAAGAGAAACTGCGGACGCGACCCCTGGAAATCTTTTCGACAACTGGGGTGCGGGCCACTCTGATTCATCTCCACCTGATCATTCTACTATGAGACTCGGTGGTGTTAGTGCTGGCACTCGAGTGCCCATAGTGAGCGATTTTGAACGCCACGAGAATGTTGTTACACGGAGATTGGTGTTGACACCCACCTCTACTGGTGGACGTATAAAAGTTGGGACTAATCGTCAAATCCGAATAATGGAAGATATCGATACAGAAGACGAAAGAATCGCTGCCAATTTGGCCAGGTTTAATGCAGCAAACCCCACATTCAGGCGTAGGCAAAATGTAGATGAGGCGAGCTCCTCCCACTCAATTCATGAGGACTGGTATACTTCCGCTAAAAGAAAATTAGCGGAGGAAGAATCCGCTCGCGATCCTCAGGACATACCGCCGCCTCCCCCGAGGCGACCTCGACCTTCAGGGAATTCAAGACCTGCCCCTCCCGGAAGCCTTGTTAATTACGATTTTATCAATGATGAGAATTCAGAATCACTGAGCGCCACATTGGGCGCATATAGGCTAAGAGAGGAATAAGCTGGAGAGATAATGCAAAGTCTATGGCCTCAATTGGATCGGCCAACCGTAATAAATCGGCTGGGATATCAAGGTTTGGCTCACTTCGGGCGCTTATTCTTTGCTGCTATTATATTAGCAGTATACCGGCTATGCTGGGATTATAGCGGTTGGGTTGAGGTGCAGAGCCAACACATTGTTGCCGTCGACAATCTACGCGCTACTATTCGTAACGGGGATTATAGTCGCCGAAATGCGCTGAAACGTGCTAGGGAGGCGGAAACAACAGCGTCTAAGGCCACCTGCGATAAACATGATGCCGAAGTTAGAGCCAAAAAAGCTGAAGAGAATGCTGAAGCACTGCGCGCAAAAATTATTGCGCTAAAAAAGGATAACGAATCCTTGAGGCGTGAGAACTGTTCCCTTCAGGCTTCAAATGTGGATGCGAAAATGCTATTTCCAATTTGAGCCGTCGAATTCAGTATTTTGAGTTTGAAGATTACAAATGTGCAATCGTCCAAGATTTTACGCAAAGTAATGTTTATAAATTCTTGGAATTACTCTGCGGTACTGCAGATATGAAATACGGAATGGAACTCGGTGTTGATCAAACTGGATATCTTGGGTACCTCAGAGAGGGTTTTCGCAAGGACATGCTAGATGCAAGTCGTAACTCGAGAATGGAGATTCCGGAGGCTAGCATTGATGATGACAATGATGAGTTACATACTCCTAGGCCCGGTGATTCATTTTATGCCGTGTGGTGCGATCGTAAAAAACCAAATGTGACTGGCTCAAGCTCTCTGAAATCGAGCTCACTTTTGTCTCATAAAGGAAAAGAGAAATGCACTCCTAGCGCTACTTTGAGCGATTCAGAGAATATCAAGCGAGCTCTTCACGATGCTTTTGGTTCAACCGATGATGATTCAAAATCACCTCCGAGAACTTCCAGGTCTACAATTTTTCTTCGGAGTCCTTCAAAGACGACGGGTTTTGAAAATGTTCCCCCTGCTGCCTCGGACAAAAGAAATAAGGTGGCAAGCGTACCTAAGACTTCTGGTCCTACAACAGTCTTGCTAGGTGGAACGTATCCTACTCGAGGTGACAGAGTCTCTGTGCTGGCCAGTAATGTAGCTGATCCATCATTTAGTGCACAAAATCTGATTTCTCCAAGTAGATATCAGCTCAGCGATCCTACTGAAAGAGTTGAAGTTGTCTTGCCCGATGATTGGGCACAAACTGACGAATTAACTCTTACAGAGGATCAAATTCATGGCAATTGTGCCAATTTTGCGCGTTCAGTGGGTATGGTTCTTCGTCAAGAGTCCCCCCATTCATCGAGTGAATAGTGATATTTAGGTTATATTATTCTGTCGATATTAGGCCTTTTGTTTTGTATAGAGTCTTGTAACTCTTATGTTGTTGCTTTTCAATGAGAATGATTTTACCGTTTGACATAATAACCTTTGATTTACGTTTACTCGCATATTGTTTCTTTCCAACTTATTCCAAAGAACGCTATTTCATTCATTTTCTTGCTGTTGAGTCAGCATTTATCTGATGTTCGATAATGGTGTTTGATGTCACGATGCATATCTAAAATTTTAATTGTGTTTGCTATGACAGATATGAGCCTTTTGAGCTATTATTATTATTATTATTATTATTATTATTATTATTATTATTATTATTATTATTATTATTATTAAGGCATTCATGTTGTACCTGAGAAATCAGATCACTTGGGCCTTTATCACGCTGTTATTGTGTCGATGATGATCATAAGAATTTGGACCACATTTGGTCTTCTTATCCCATCGTCAAGTTCTTCCTTGTAGCATGAGGGAATGGACCACTTTGGGCCTTCTTATCCCTCCATCATGTTCTTCCTTCTGGCATGAGAGGATGGACCACTTTGGGCCTTCTTATACCTCCGTCATGTTCTTCCTTCTGGCATGAGGGGATGGACCACTTTGGCATTCTTATACCTCCGTCATGTTCTTCCTTCTAACATGAGGGGATGGACCACTTTGGGCCTTCTTATACCTCCGCCATGTTCTTCCTTCTGGCATGAGGGGCTGGACCACTCTGGGCCTTCTTATACCTCCGTCATGTTCTTCCTTCTGGCATGAGGGGATGGACCACTTTGGGCCTTCTTATACCTCCGTCATGTTCTTCCTTCTGGCATGAGGGTGTGGACCACTTGGGGCCTTCTTATCCCTCTATCATGTTCTTCCTTCTGGCATGAGGGGATGGACCACTTTGGGCCTTCTTATCCCTCTATCATGTTTTAGCTGTGTCATTTGATGAATAGAAATTTGCAGTTAATAATTCATAGAGGATTAATATCAATCAAAGTGTATGATATATAATATTTGATGAAATTTATTCAATTTTTATGCATAATAACGCCTGAGATGTTGCACATTCCATGGGTGTTTCTGTTGAATTCCTCTTAGAGACTCCAAATAATAGTATCCTCGTGAACTTGCTCGCATGACTCTAAAAGGCCCTTCCCATTTTGGTTCAAGCTTTCCGATGTGCTGTTTAGCTGCAATGCTTCTTAGAACCAAATCTCCTACTTCAAAATTTCTGAATTGAACTCTTTTATCAAAACTTTTGGCCATTGCTGACATAAATGCGACAGTACGTTGGTACGCATCCTCCCTTGTCGATCCTATCATATCCAGATCCATTTGTCTCAACCGGGCCGATTGCTCTGGATCGTAATCAGTAATTCTGCGCGTTGGCATACCTATCTCTGCAGGTAATACGGCTTCAGTGCCATAAACAAGAACGAATGGGGTCTCCCCTGTGGATGTTCTCGGAGTCGTTCTATATGCCCATAATATTCCTTGGAGCTCTTCCGGCCATGTTTTTCCTGTACTTCTCACCCTCCTTTCGAGATAATCCTTCAATGTTTTGTTAGTGGATTCCGTTTGACCATTGGATTGTGGATGATACACTGAAGTGAGATTGTGTGATATCTTTAATTCTCCGAACCATGATTTTATCTCCTTTCTGCTAAATTTCGTGCCGTTATCACATACAATGGACCTCGGGATGCCGAAGCGGCATATGGTGTATTTCCATATAAACTCGATCATATTCTTCTCTGTGATTGATGTTATAGCTTCTGCCTCGACCCACTTAGTATAATACTCAACTGCTACTATTAAGTAGCGTTTTTGTCGTCTGGTGGGTGGAAATGGACCCACTATATCAATTCCCCACTGATCAAATGGACATGCCACATCGATGGGTTGTAGCTGACGTGCTGGTCTATGAATGAGACGAGCATGGTATTGGCAACTATCACACTTCCTTGAAAAAGCTGTTGCATCTTTAAGTAGAGTTGGCCAATAATTTCCACAACAACCTGCATGGATTTCTTCCATAACATATTCAGCTTGAGTAGGAGTCAAACATCTCAACAATGGTCCTTCGAAAGATCTTTTATATAATTCTCCATTGCTGATAGTAAATCTATAAGCCTTATAACGCATTCTGCGCTGTGCATTCGGATCTGCTGGGAGAATTCCCTGCTGAAGATAAATCATGATTTCGTCCTTCCAGGATGGGTCTTCTTGTATGGCTAATATAAATTCCACCCGTGCTTCATTGGCAATATATTTTGATATCCCAATCGAAGGTTTATCAGCGACCATAAGTGTGATTCGCTTTTCCACCAGAATATCTGAAGAACTTGCGAATTTAGAAAGCGCATCTGCTTTTGCATTGTCGTCCCTAGGGATCTGAGTTATATCAAAGAATTTGAAGTTTTTTGCCAATTCTTTAACCTTAGCGGCATACAATTTCATAGTTTCCTCCCGCGTCTCATATTTTCTCGAAAAGTGATTTGCCACCAAGAGCGAGTCGGTGAATACGTCCAGATGTTCAATGTTGAGTCCGGGTGCCATTTTGACCCCGACAATTATTGCTTCGTATTTGGCTTCATTATTTGTTACCATGTAATTCAGGCTAATAGTGAATTCAAATTCCCTTCGCTCTGGAGACAGAAAATGTATTCCAATTCCCCCTCCGTGAGTGGTGGCAGATCCATCAATGTGTAATATCCACGTCGTTGTTGCCCTGCTGGTTCCAACTTGGCAATTACACTGTTTCCCAGGGTCTCGTCCATGAAATCTGCTAAAGCTTGTGCTTTGATTGCAACTCGTGGCTTAAACTCCAGTCCGAACTCACTGAGTTCAATTGCCCATTTCACCAATCGACCAGAGGTTTCTGGCTTTGCCAACACTTGCTTCAATGGTTTGTCTGTTACCACTGTAATCGGGTGAGACTGAAAATACGGTTTCAACTTCCGAGCTGTAACAACAATTGCTAATGCAAACAGCTCTATCTCCATGTAGTTTCTCTCCGCCCCTTGCAGTACTCTACTCACATAATGTATGGGTAACGGCTGAGCTCCTTTCTGCTTGAGTAATATTGTACTGATTGCATTCATGGATACTGCCAAATATAGATATAGCATTTCATTTTCCTCCGGTTTAGCTAACAACGGCGGGCTTACCAGATAATTCTTCATTTGTCTAAAAGCCTCTTCACACTCCGGTGTCCAAATAAAATCTTTGTTCCGTTTCATCACTTTAAAGAAAGGAAGATTCTTTTCTGCAGACGTTGATATAAATCTTCCTAAGGCCGTGAGACGGCCCACCAGACATTGAACATCCCTCAGTGTTCTAGGCGATGGTAGGTCTAATACTGCCTTTTATTTTATCAGGGTTGGCTTCAATTCCTCTTTCATTTACCACATATCCTAGAAATTTTCCAGCTGCTACCCCAAAAGTGTATTTTTTAGGGTTTAGTTTCATTCCGTAGGTCCTCATTATAGTGAAAGCCTCATCTAAATGTCGCACATGCTCATCGGCTTTAAGACTCTTTACTAGCATATCGTCAATATACACTTCCATTGATTTTCCAATTTGATGGTAAAATATTTTAGCTACCAGCCCCTGAAATGTTGCTCCCGCATTCTTCAACCCGAACGGCATTACCCTATAACAATATACTCTGGTATCTGTGACAAATGCTGTCTTGCTCTGATCTTGCACTGCCATGAAGATTTGATGAAAACCACTCTTCGCATCCATCATGCTCAGTAAAGCACATCCTGCTGTAGAATCCACATGTAGATCTATCTGAGGCAACGGAAAAGGATCTATCGGGCAATGCTTATTTAAATCTGTATAATCTACACACATTCTCCATGTAGCTTCTTTTTTCAAGACTAACACAATATTGTTCAACCATTCTGAGAATCTTATAGCATAAATATGTCGTGCTGTTAATAATTCTTGCACCTCTTTTTCAGCAGCTTCATTCTTTTCCTTGCTAAAATTCCGCTTCTTTTGCCGTATCGGTTTTGCACTCTTATCTACATTCAAATGATGCACTATGATCCTAGAGTCAAACCCGAGAAGATCAGAATCAGTCCATGCAAATATATCTGAATTACGTCGGAGACAGTCTACCAATGCGGCCTCTATTATCCAGTCCATTTATGCTCCAATTTTTATTACTTTCTCAGTACTTTCTTTAAAAAGTTGTACGATCTTGAACTCCCCTAAAGGCTCCATCTTATATTCTTGCCATTTCTTTAGCAACTGACTTTCTATTTTATCTTGAGCCTGTTCTTTAGGCTCCATTCGCTTTTGACTCTGATCTGTCTCTGCTTTGATCTTTTTCTCTATTTGCCTTTTTTCCCTCGCATACAAGTGCCGTTTATTTGTCATCCTAGCTGCTTATATCTAAAACAATGTTAACGGTGTTCCCACAGACGGCGCCAATATTTTGGTCTTATTTCATCACGGTAATAGAACACAGTTAAACAATACAATCGGAATATAAATAACCAAAATAATGTTAATCCAATAAAATATACCGGACTAACTTTGTCCGGAACACCTACTATCTATTACAGATCTTACACTGTTTTAAACATATGAATAACACAAACTATTCAACGCATCGAATTGCGGGTGTTCGATGTGCGCCTCGAACAATAGTGATTCGATGTAGGGTTGATTCGATACGGCTTTGACAGAACACTGTTGGTGTCGAATTCTGAGACGCCTCGAACAAAGGGGCGCGTCGAATAGGGCGATTCGATGTGGTAAGGGTTGTACTTGGTTTCGATTTGCCTTGGAAGACGAATGAACGGAATATATATAAGCCTCATTCAGTGGGACCCCTAGACAGCTGTAGAAAGCACATCGAACCAAGGTGATTCGATGCGCGCATCGAATAAGGACTATTCGATGCGCTAAAGGGTATCGAATTGGGCTAATTCGATATGGCTATGGGCCGGCCCAATCCAAAGTGCTGGGTCAATCCTAAAATATCACTATTAGTGTATTAAGTTTTATACAAGTTGCGAAATAGGCTATTTTCAACCAAAATGGTCATCTTGGCAACCTATGGGTGAATGTGAGTTTTATTTTTAATTTTAGTATAAAATTGCATAATAATTATGATCACGGCATGCTCACCACTGCAAAATTCTCACAACACTATGTAACGGTAAGTTTGACTAGTCAATGATTTGATCACGTGATAATTCAAAACGAATTTTCGAAATGCTATATTTTACTTATCTATAAAAAAGTATACTTCCGTTTCCATTGCACATGATACATGAATCGTGACATGAACACACTGAAAAATGACACATGCAAACTAAGGGAACTACAGAACGGTTTGTTGGAAAAGATAATTTGCAATAAGAAAAATATATTAGCCTTCCATCATTGAAGAATTATCTAGCTCATCAGATATTTAGATAAAATATTCTGTAATCTTAACTACCTAAATTAATATGACAATGATATAATATAACTAAGAAGGGTAGTTAGCGGTTATATGATAAGTAGAGTTTTAGATAATAAGTTAATATTACATTAGCAGATATTTATTGTATGAAGTAGGTTGAATCTCCTTATAAATTGGAGTGTCCTCATATAATAATTGTAATTAGGAGAGAAAAGAGAGGGCCATAACAAGCTTCATTATGTACCAAAAAACATCTCTCCTCAAATAATACAGTATTTAAATATATCCCAAAATTATTTTCTTATATTTCTAATATATCCCTAAACACCCAATATATTGTTGTATCAGAGCCACCCCTGGATCGATATCTTCTACCAAAATAAAAATATGAATTCAACCCCTTCCAACGAGCTCGCATTTGTATATTCCCAACAAGAGTAACAATCCTTGTTGGACATTAATTGTGGAGCGTCCAAAATCCCATTAACTTTGGGATATTATCGACCAAAGTCACGACAAACACAAGAAAGAGGAAGAAGCATCGTTGACGACAACAAAAAAGAGAAAAAAAAAGGAGCATAAGGAGAACAAGACGAGAAATGCACGCGCTTTGTCCTTTATGCATCAAGGGGTAAGTCGATCCATACTTCCGCACATAACGGGTGTTCAAAATTAAACGATGTGGAGAATATTTTGCAAAAAGCAAAATTGGTGGCTATGATAAATAAAATTGCAAGATGATTCTTAAATAAAGCAAAGGAACACAAAAAGCTCATAAAGAGACAATTTGCTAATGAAAGCTTTGAAAAAGTAGTCCAAGTTAACGTTACTACATGTGAAGAAAAAAGTGAAGGCAACCGAACAACAAAAACACCGTAGAAGGTGTTGGAAATGTTGCAGCTACGAGTGTAGCACGTGAAGCTATAAAGCTCACAAGAAAAGTAGAGGATCTTCAACCACAACAAGAAGTCGCTACTACAAAAATTACGTCACAATGTCGACTAATGCAGTGAGTATCAGAATCTCATTCAAGATTAGAAAGAGTCTAAACTGGAGTTTATGAGAACCTGAGAACAACTCGCGGACAACTTTACGAGAAGAAGTCACCTCCAAGAATCAGCGTTACAGAATGAAGACCTAATTTCAAACTAAGAGGGTTTGTTGGAAAAGATAATTTGCAATAAAAAAAAATAGCCCTCCATGATTGAAGAATTATCTAGACTCGTCTAGCTCATCAGATATTTAGATAAAAATACCGTGTAATCCTAACTACCAAAATAAATATGACAATTATATAATTTAATTAAGAAAGGTAGTTAGAAGTAAGATAACTAGAGTTTTAGATAAATTAATATTACATTAGTAGATATTTTTTGTATGAGTAGGTTGAATCTCCTTATAAATAGGAATGTCCTCATATAATAATTGTTATCAGGAGAGAAAAGAGGCAGAAGCCATAGCAAGCTTCATTATGTACCAAAAAAATATATTGAATATTGTAATAATTGCAACATCTCTCCTCAAATAATACAATATTTAAATATAGCCAAAAATACTTTTCTTATATTCTTAATATATTCTTAAACACCCAACACGGTTCACTTTTATTTCTTAATCAATTACGAATGTCAATATCTCTGCCTTCAACTGAGAAGTTGAGTCATAACTCATAAGTTCTTCCAGTGGAGACGGGCCAAGATCTAGTTTTGTAAGAACTTCATATACTCTCACATTATCTGCATTCACAAAAATAATCTTTAAAGATTCTCCAATGAATTACATGCAAGATATTGCACTGGTGAATCGGGTGAAGGTGCTAAAATATATTGTTTCCATATGTTGTACACTGTAAAATGAGTAGCAGTTGTAATAACAAATTCTTGATCTCTGAAATTAAAAGACAAGAAAAGATTACAAAATAAATTTGATAAAATTAAAGTACAATTGTGGTGCAATCTCTCTATTTGATCCTCTGATTCTTTTCTCAAACAATTGATTTTGAAATCTGGTTAACTTGAGTGGATTTGATTTTGATCTCTTTCACGTGTATTTGAGTTGAATGTCAATTCAAGGGCTTTTGAGCTTGATCTTGAATTAACAATCTACTTGACTTGGTCTTCGCGACGAACAATTTAATCTTCGTCTTGACTTTTTGAACTTGGTGAATGTCAATCTTCTTTGGAGGGATCTTGATCTTCAAAAGGATATTTGACAAACGTTGATGTGAGAGCTTGGCAGCTTGATCTCAAAGCGAACAAAAATTTAATTTGGAATTTGATTTGAAGGTTGATGAAGAACGATATGATCTTCGTCTTAAGTTCTTCAAATTTGTTGGGTTTTGATCTTCTTGAATGGACTTCAATTTTCAAAAATGGTTTTCGAGGGTCTTGGGACTTGATCTCGGATTAAATGGATCGATTTTGACTTGAAGATGAATGAATAACGATATGAACTTGGTTTTAGATTTGCTGAACTTCTTGGAGTTTGATCTTCCTCGGCAGAAGTGCGATCTTCAAAAATAGTTTTTGGATGGAATTGAGACTTAGCGACAGATTGAAAGGAGTTCTTAGAGAAGAACACCTTGAAAATTGATGAGCTTATTGGAGAGGATTTGTTGAACTTCCTTGCTCTGAATGCTTGAAGGTTGCATTGTTATTTTTCTTCTTCAAGACCCCCTCTATTTGTAGTTGTGTAGTGAATCTCAATTAGAGTCCCTTAATGAGATGAACAGTTGTGATTGCGTTTACAATTTCTTAATTTGGAAGACTTTATCTAAGTGAATCTACTTTCCATCTCTTGAAGATTGAGACTTGGTGGGGAGTTCTTTCCATATGTTGAGACTTTGTGGAGAATACTTTCCATATCTTGAAGATTGAGACTTGAAGGAGAAGGCTTTCCATGTCTTCAGATTTGATGAGCAATTATTTCCCTGTTAAGATTTAATTAATATATTTATTTTAATCCTTCAAAATATTAGGATTAAGTAATATATATTTTGTATTTCTTGCATCTTAAGAGTTACCATTATTTAATTTAATTAAACACAAATTAATGTGTCCACAACAATATTTCTTTAAATGTATTTATTACCTTCGTTTATTTTCCATGTTACTTAATTTTAAATGAGGTCACCTCAAAATACCATCTATAGACTATGCTTTTGGTCCTTGATTGGACCTCAAAATGCGCCAATTTAACTCTTCAACACCAAATCGTAACAACCCGTAGTGAGCTTTCTTGTTGTCAGAGTAAAGTTGTAAGCTTTCAGAGAAACTCAAAAACCTATAATTGTGGATATGGTGCCCCGTTGTTGCAGACTTAGGAAAGCCTCGGCTACGTATATTCTTCTTGAAATTAAGATTATGTAAATAACTAAACTGATGCGGGATAATTTTATCTGCTGACTAATCACTTCATGTCAAATTAACCCAAGTTCGATATTGGTCCCGAGCTAGCTTTGAGTTCGGAAAACCTGCACGGAAAAATACGATACGTGAACAAGGTTGGGGCAGACCCATAGTAGGCTCTCTGATGCTGAATCAGTTGATGCTCGTTGATGGCGTCTAGGTCAGGCTATAAGTCACTGATGTGGATTGGGGAGTTTGTAGTTTTCTGATTGAACTTGGGGTTAAGCCAATCTACCTATGTATCTCGTGTAGGGAATCGATTCGAACGTAGTTCATTATTTCTCTGTGGCTATCAATCATGCTTGGAGATGAAGGTTGGACTTCTAAGGTTGGGCTTTACACATCAGATAGCAGTTGTTAGCCCAGTATTGCGCAATTTCCCAGTTGAGGGACGATCCCATAAGAGTGTTATAGGTCGTGCAGAGTAATCTGGATAGGTTGTTCTTGATATGTCATACTCAATAAGTCATATGAGATAACTCATAGGTTATATGTTATATGCGATATGTCATATGTTATATATCATACACTATAGAAGACACACTATGGGTCGTATTTAATATGTCATATTCTACATATCTCATATCTATAAGTCATATGTTATATGTTATATGTCATACGTTATAGGAGACATGCTATAAGCCGTATTCAATATGTCATATACTATATGCCATATGAGAGTGCTAGTGAAAGCGTGTCTTGTAAATGAAGAGTAGCCTGGTATTTATAAGTGATTAGCCTCCTTGACCGTAGGAGCGGGTATGGGCCTCTTCTGATTGGTCAAGGCCCGTATATGATATATTATATGCCATATGTTTTAATTTATATGTCATATCCATATTCATATGTTATATATAAGCTATATCATATCCATGTGTCTTATGTTATATGTTATAGTATGTGTCATATGTTATATCTCATATCCATATGTCATACCTATATGTTATAGGCTATATGTCATATGTTATATCTTGTAGCCTATATGTCATATCCATATCTTATATACATATGTCATACCTATATGTTATAGGCTATATGACTTATGCCATATGCCCAAGTCAATTTTCTTGTTCGGTTTGGTCTATCTTTCTGCCTTGGCCCGTTGGTTAGGCTTATTAAAAATGGTCGAGCTGAGATTGCTCTAACTGGTCAAATTGGGCCTGCATAACAGGATTTTTGGCCCATTTTATCGGGACAGACTATTTGGGTTGATCTGACTCGCGAATGGGCATATTGGGTCGATTTATGTGTAGGACAAAAGTATTTTGATAGGTCCATTAATGCATACCAATTTATGGTATAACATAAGTCCATCAGGTTATCGTAGCAGACGGGTGCCTTGCAAACTTATATACAATCAAAAGCCATAATTTTCATTTCTGAATTGTCCTTAAATAGGTTCAAACCACAATAATTCAAAACATTACTGTTAGTCTTGATGTCGAACATGCCATCTATGTCGAAGAGGCAAAGCTTCTTGCATAAAGGGCGCTTGAAAAGAAGAAGGGATATTCTTAGAGGCTTTTTTGTAAGAGGCCAAAAAGGGTAGTAGTGGATGTCGCAAAAGCACAAGCACATATCAATATTGTGAAGCACAATCAGGCAACCATGATTGAGCATGTTAAGAGTTATGATGCCACGCTTAACAAGTGGCGCAATAGCCATTAAGTGCTTAGAGCTGAAATTTTTGTTTTTAAAGTGAAATCTGCTGGAGATGTGGTTGTTGTTGGGTTTCTCTTAGGCACTGGTGAGGTGCTTGTCCCTTTCTCCAGCTTTTGCACATTTTCTTATGCCATGCATTTGATGGCCCTTTGCCTTGTTTTGAATTTTCAAGAGTTGTTGTGTTTTGTACTATTTCTCTTTGTTTTATAATGTGTTGTCTGTTTTGCGTGTGATATCGCATCTATTCTTTGGGTGAGGGAGAGGAGTATGTTCAGGACGATGTTATTGCTGATGTCACCCTTCCTCCGACTAAAGTTGTGGCACAGAACTATGCTTCTCATCATGTTGTTGCATATGGCTTCACTGTTGAGGAAAATGTATGCATCGATAGATAAGATGAGGTATGATGTTGCTATTGTAGTTGGTCAGGTTGTTTTGAGAGTCGAAGGTGGCCTTGTTGCCTTACTTTTTAGCGCATGTGACATTGTTTTGCTCGTAAACTTCTAGTACATTTGATATTTCTTTCTTGTCTTTTCTTGAATAAGTATGGTCTTATTTTTTATGCTTAGAACTTTGGTTTGGTAGACATATGTTCTTCTGGAACTCTGCTTTTGTTAATGAAGTGTTCTTGTTTCTTTCTTCTAGTTCTTGTTTTTGTTCTTCAATTTGTATAAGGCTGCTTTCTACCTTCCATAACTTTGTTTTCTTCATTCTCTGACTTTGCTTTTCAATTTGTATAAGATTTCATGGAGGCTCTTTAGCTTGTTTAATTCGTTAGGGCTTTGGCAGCTCACTTACTTTATGGGATTTTCACCCAAGGGGCTCTTCACTTAGTTTAATACGGTAGGGCTATTGTAGCTCGGTTACTTTATGGGATTGCCACTCAATATGCTCTTTACCTAGTTTAATTCTGTAGGGTTGTTGTAGCTCGCCTACTTTATGGGGTTTTCAACCAGTAGCTCTTCACCTAACTTTATTTTGAAGAGCTATCATAGCTCGCCTACTTTATAGGATTTTCACTAAATAGGCTATTCACCTAGTTTAATTCGTAGGGCTTATGTTAATGTCCTGCTTTATGGGATATTCCCCCAATAGGCTCTTCACCTAGTTTATTTTGGTAGGACTTACGTTGATTGCCTACTGATGATGCATAACCTATCGTGCCCTCGGAAACAGGCAAAATGGGTACCCCATAAAAACGATCAAGGAAAAGGGGGAAGGTACCCCCAGGTCACGACCAGCTGATATCTTAATAAAGGCACACGGTCTAAATATTTGAAGAAGATACCCCCGGGCCATGACCAGCTAACACCCTAATGAGCGTGCATGGTCCAAGCTCCCGGAGAAGGTACCCTCAGAATGTGACCGACCTACGCCCAAAGAAGGGAGTACGGGCTGGATCAAAAAACCCGGGTATACCTCACTTGACGACCCCAAAGACGGTCACAATCTCGGGTACCCACGAGGAAATCACATAGATCCACCTTCCTACCCCCCCCCCCCCCCTCATCCGGCCGATGCGCAGACAACATGGGTCTCTTTCCCATGTACAACCCATATCATTTTTTTTTCAAATCTTGTTGATCCCCGGTAATCAATAATGCAACCTTGTCATGTTCACGTGCAGGTCATTCGCCGCGAGCCTCGAGACGGTGGAACATTTTGATCCTATGGGACAAAAGCACAGATGAGATGCATACTTAAATAATGGACATCTCAATCCTACGGGACATAAACAATGTTAAGATACAAACCTAAATAATGGACATCTCGGTCCTATGAGATATAAACATTGAGAAGATGCAAACCTAATCAATGGACATCTCGGTCCTATGGGAAAAAAACAATGAGGAGATGCAAACCTAAATAATGGATATTTCAATCCTACGGGACAAAAACAACGATGAGATGCAAACCAAAATAGTGGACATCTCAATCCTACATGAATATTACATAACGATGTGATAAAACCAATTTGAGGGAGGTCTCCATCTTACGAGCCTAAACAATGGATATAACGGTTAACATACCTAGTTGTCTCTCAAAAAGCACACTTTATGTACGCAAATGGCACAATACAGGATGAAACTAGAATTATACAAAAAGGTGATAATCGCATTCAAAAATCTCAAAAGACAATTTATGTTAAAATGAAAGCAGAATGCAAAAATAGGAATACAACTACTCTCTTCAATACGGGGATTCGTACAAATCTCTCATCCCCATAATGATCAGGCAAACAAGGCGGGTCTGGGCATAATTGAGACCTAGGGGTCGAGCGAATGTGGATCATTTCTCTTGAATCTCTTCCTAGGTCATTATGAGACCGCCATTGTCAAAATTTGGTTCAAGCTCTTTCTCATCAGCATTATATTCTACACGCGGAGCATGGTAACCCAAAATAGGGGACAACGAGGCAACCCTAACAGGATTATATTTGACAATGGCTCTACTAGAAGAAGGAGACCTATAATTGGCACATGTAATGTAATCAAATTACTTCTCGGGCACAACATGCAATTCCATGGGCTGAGTACCACCCACACTCACCAAATGCATCACATCCGCCACGAACACTACTATTTCCCCCTCTCCAATAGGTGAATTGTGCATGCCACGACCAATTCCATGTACTGATCCAGTCGGCTCATCTTTCCCTAGCCCACTATGGGATATCTCCAATCGAGCAGCACCGGCACCCCCAGACGACTAGGCTTTGCTCATAGTTATTGATGTACTGTCTAATCCAATATAGCAAATGTCTATAATAGGAACATAATAACCTTATGTTATGGTTGTACTGTCTTTTCTCCCCTCAACACTAATCAGTGATGTAGCATCGATAGCAGTACTCATAACCTTGTTAACTCCGACTTCAGCAACATTCTCGAAAGAATAGTCATTGTTCTCAGGCACGGTCAGGCTCTCCACCTTCTCCTCGCTCTCCCCAAAGCCTTCCCACAATGCCTTAGTCACTAATTTAGACATGGTCGAAGTGGGGAGTACGACCTCATTTGACTCGGGTGCCTTAGTCATATAAACCATTTTTCTCAAGAGTTGACTGAAATGAGGGGTCACCGGATTGAGGCTCTTTCCAACCATCATCATCATCGGAGTCACAAGGAATTTTCATATCAGGCCCCAACCTCACATCCAACATATCATCAGTAAAATACGGCGCCAGATAACCCAGGCTACATATCTGACCAACAGCTAATGACATACCAAACTTAATGTCAACAACACCATGACAAAGTCCAATCTATCTGAAGACGGGACTCCATAAAAAATCTCTAGCAACCTGAGTCTGATGCTCATCTGATTATAAATACTTCACCATGTCCTTCAGTTGACGAACCTCAACCTCAACTTGAACCTCGCACTCTCTCAAAGAGAAGCTACCAAATCATCTGCATTATTGGCCCTAACAGCAACAACTTTAACCTGTTACTTTGCATTATCTCTCAACTGTTTAACATTCCTCACCCGCGCATGGGCCTTATTGAGCGAGTTGTCAGATAACAATTATTTCTCTAGCAAAGAATCGACAATCTGACTATGCTTGCCTTGTACCTCCCGAAGTCCACTATATTGTTGACATAACTTGTATAATAGTATCTCGAGAGCGATAGTGAACATTCAACCATATCGGGCTAAAATTCCTCTAGCCAATAACCTTGCTAAATTGCATCCAATCAAGCCCCAGACACATCCCACCAACAATCTTATTTGCCTCCTCCTCCCTTAAAGTGTATCCCATAGTCTTTAGGGTTAGTGACTCCGACTTCTTGTCATTGAGGAACCTAGAATCCACAAAGTTGTTTGGTTGAATTGGCTGAGGATCCCAGAAAGGCCTTGGCCACCAAATCAGGATAACGGCACCCCGGATGCGATGGCAGCTTCACGCATCAGCATTGACATACCAATCCTCTCCTCTGAAACCGCCACTCACATTGCTAGAGCTGCTGGGCTCGGTGGTTGATATGGGCATTTCCCGCATATTGGGCCAGGCCCAAACTGCCCATATTGGACTATATCGGGGATCATATTTGATGGCATATCGGTAATAATCACCGATATGTTACTGCGGACCCCGGATCCCGAGGTCTATAAATACGCGGTGGCCGGATCCCAAAGTAAGCAATTATTATCCCTCAGCTACCACGCATCATATCGAAATACATCACCGATATCTCTTTCGATATCTCATTCGATATCGGGACTACCACGTGCACCTGTGACACATCATACCACCTCATCACCGATATCACATCGGAGGTCATCCTCGACATCACATCGAAGGCAATCACCAATATCCGTTCGATCTATTTACCGATATTCCACTCCCATCTGAGCATCGAAGCGTAGGTCCGAGGTGTTCCGGACCAAGCCTACACGAGACACGTAGTGTAGGTCTGATTTGAGATAGGCTCGTTGTATTGCCAGACTATTCACTTGTAACCGACACTCGCATATATATATATATATATATATATATATATATATATATATATATATATATATATATAAAACGATCTATTGTCAAATCAGTGGCGCCGTCTGTGGGAACACCAGTTCCCGGACAAAGACGCCGAGATGCAAGGAAGGAAGACCCGATCCGAATTTAGCGGAGTTGTGACTAGGAGCGCCACGATGGAAGACACACAACCCCCTCAACACCCAACTGACCAAGAACAGATAGTGGCTCAAGCCGAGATGGAGCTTCCTCCACCACCAGTGCAACGAAGGCGCGGGCCCGGGAGGCCGCCGCGAGCCGCGAATGCAGGTCCGACCCTTGTTGCACCAAGTGCGGCAGAACCCAAGACTGAGGGCCCGCCCGCTAAGAACGACACAACATACATTCCAATGACCGAGGCGCCAAATGCTGATTTTCCCGGCCTGGAGGAGACAATGCCCGCGGGACAAAGCGCCTTTCACCCCGCTGCCATAACCTCGGAGATGCAAGCACAGATCAACGCCACAGTAAGAGCGGCGCTGGATTCCACATTGGAGACCTTGCTTCCACGACTAGTGGAGCAAAGGGCAAAGGACATTCGGGCGAGGCCCCATGAATCCAGAGTGGGTGAGAGAAGGGCAAGGCAAGGATACGACGAACAGGAGGATACGGGGGACTCCTTCAGAGAGATATCACCCGCTGCTTACGACAGGGCAGAAAGACGGGACCCGGGGACCCTAGATCGAGAGCTAGCAAGGAAGATGGAACGGCTTGACCTCGAGAGGGCGGAAGTAGTCTGGGGAATGAAACGCGGTCGCGACCGTGCCGAGATTGCATATTCAAAGGACGAGGATGCAGAAATACTGCAGGTAATCTCAAGGAGGATGGAACAGCTAGACCGCGAGAAGGCGGAATTGTCGAGGAAGTTAACTCAGAGTCGTAGAAAGGTTCGCAGTATGACCCCATTTTTGGATGAGATGGAGGCTGAAGTATTACAAAGTGGGGACAAGATCCCAGTGATCAAGCCATACGACGGAAGAGGCGATCCTACGGATCATCTCCATCAGGTCGATAGCATTCTGAACCTGCACAACTACTCGAGAAACATAAAAGCAAAGATCCTCTCCACCACTTTAACGGGCGCTGCACTGGATTAGTTCGCTAGGCTAGAGGCCAGATCCATAACGGACTACGAGCAGCTAAGGGAGCAATTTGGGAACCAATTCTCTAGCCAAAAGAGAATAAAGACCAACTTGCTACACCTCGGTGCTGTGCAACAAAGGGAAAGGGAGAACCTCCGACACTATATGAAGAGGTTCAACGATGAATTACTGAAGGTGGATGAGCCGCATGGCGGTCAGGTCATGATGATGTTGTTTAAGGGTACGACCCATCGCAGGTTCGTCGGGGAGCTAATCAAATTGACTGAGCCCACCATAGCACAGATCAACATGCTTGCAAACCAAATGGTCTATGAGGACGAAATGATGGCAACGCGTCAGGGTTCGTTTCCCAGCAGAAACGCAGACAGAGAGCGCAACAGGGAAAGGCCCTCAAGGACGTACACCCCGTTAAACAGAGGCATTCTAGAGGTGATGGCCGTGGCGAAAAGAAACAGATGGTTGACGGAACCCAGGCCGTTGAATGCGACTCCCGGGATGAAGTCATCTGGCAAATATTGCGCATACCACCGTCAACCTGGACACAGGACAGAGGACTGCACACACCTGAGGAACGAGATCGAAAGATTGATCAAAGAAGGGAAACTGGTCGAGTTTGTCAGGGGTGCCAGGGAGGATGCTAGAGGAGCAGAACATTCCTCATCCCCTAGAATGGATTACTCGCCCAGAAGAGGAAAACAGAAGATGATTGAGGCACCCGAGGAGCGAGGGAGGACCATAGTGAATGCCCCGAGCAGAGGCGTTATAAATGTGATCAACGGGGGAGGCTTGGGAGCTGACACAGCTCATGGCCGATAAACCATAATGCGAAGACTCCAGGGTGTAGCCTATGTTGGGTACACCAACGCAATCATGCCGGAAGCATACTTGGAGTAGGAGATCTCCTTCACCAAGAAAGACTTGGAGCAGCTTAGTCCATTGGCCTTGACCGCAGGGAAATTAGATTGCCCACTGGTTATCACGATTAATGTGGATGGCTATCAGGTGCATAAAGTGTTGGTTGATAGCGGGAGCTCCGCAAACCTGATATTCTCTAAAGCCTACGAGCAGATGGGGATAGCCCCGGACCGACTGAAGCCGATATCCACCCCGTTGACCGGATTTGGTGGAGCAGAGGTAGTGCCGCTTGGACAAGTCATAGTGCCCACTATGTTTGGCAGAAGCCCACACACTCGGGTCACACCGATAAAACACGATTATCGACACTATATTTCCCTACCACGCCATCATTGGCCGACCGGCGCTCAACCAGATCAGGGCAGCGGTCTCTACTTATTACCAGAAGATCAAATTCTCGACGCCTCAAGGAGTTGGTGAGATCATAGGTGACTAGGTGCAGGGATGGATGTGCTATGTGGACTCGCTGAAGCACCCAAGAATCAGAAGAAGACAGGAAATACAAGTCCCACACCAAGAATACATTTTGCGCACGGAGTGATCGCCATGAGGAGCAAACAGAACAATGTTTTTAATTTCAGCAGTTTTTAAATTATGTTTGAACAACGGAAACATTGCCCTATCGTGGGTTGGTCTGTAAACTTAAGGGGGAACTACGCCGGTTTGATTCCCCACTCAACGGGATACGTAGGCGGGTTAGGTTTACCTAGCCATCGACTGCTATCTCTTATTTTGCCCCTTCGTGGGTCGGCATGTAACTTAAAACAGGGGGATCTACGCCGGTCTGATTCCCCACTCAACGGGATACGTAGGCGGGTTGGTTTTACCTAGCCCTCGACCGCCATCTCTTATTTTGCCCCTTCGTGGGTCGGCATGTAACTTAAAACAGGGGGAACTATGCCGGTCTGATTCCCCATGCAACGGGATACGTAGGCGGGCTGGGTTTACCTAGCCTTCGACCGTTATCCGTTACTACCTTTTTATTTTTTATTTGTTGCTTGGCGCAATCTCATATTTCATGCAGGGATATGTCCTAAGCGGACATTATAGAAGTGCAGAGAATGGCACAAACAATTGGGGAACGTTCCCCTAGATATATATTTAACACATCGCCCTCTTACAGGTACTAACAGGTACAACAGGTACAAACAGGTACAACAGGCACGATAGAGCACAACGGAAACACTATTTCTGGTGTAAAACTGATATTCCCAGATTGAGGGAACATCCCTCAAATAACACATGCACGTCATTTCGTGCTTTCGTATTAGCTTTTATGTCGAAATTTTTTCTTGTATGTGCTGTTTTACAGGGCTCAATGACCTACATATTCAACGACGACAGAGTCACCAAGAGACATAGTCAAAAAGACAACGAAAAGGCTCGCCTACAACACAAAAAATATCCCCTGTGATAACGAGGTCGATTAAAGAAAAAATCCCCTGTGATAACGGGGTCAATTAAAGAAAAAATTCCCTGTGGTAACGGGGCCAATCCAAGAAAAATCCCCTGTGATAACGGGGTATATTAAAGAAAAAAATCCCCTGTGATAACGGGGTCGATTAAAGAAAAAAATCCTTGTGATAACGGGGCCAATCCAAGAAAAAATCCCATGTGATAACGGGGTCGATTCAAGAAAAAATTCCCTGTGATAACGGGGTCAATTCAAGAAAAATATCCCCTGTGATAACGGGGTCGTACTGCCAAGCTAGGTGAAGAGCCTATTGGGTAAAAATCCCATAAATCAAGCTAGGTGAAGAGCCTATTGGGTGGAAATCCCATAAAATTACGCTAGGTGAAGAGCCTATTGGGTGAAAATCCCATAAATCAAGCTAGGTGAAGAGCCTATTGGGTGGAAATCCCATAAAATTACGCTAGGTGAAGAGCCTATTGGGTGAAAATCCCATAAATCAAGCTAGGTGAAGAGCCTATTGGGTGGAAATCCCATAAAATTACGCTAGGTGAAGAGCCTATTGGGTGAAAATCCCATAAATCAAGCTAGGTGAAAAGCCTATTGGGTGGAAATCCCATAAAATTACGCTAGGTGAAGAGCCTATTGGGTGAAAATCTCATAAATCAAGCTAGGTGAAGAGCCTATTGGGTGGAAATCCCATAAAATTACGCTAGGTGATGAGCCTACTGGGTGAAAATTCCATAAATCAAACTAGGTGAAGAGGCAGGCTCTATGGGCCCCTAACCACAAGAAGAATATCCCTTGTATTAATAGGGTCGATCCTAAACACAGAAGCAGTGGCAGATTACCCATGTTTCTACCAACACCAGGAAAATTCTAATCATTCCTTGATTGACAACAGACAGATTAAACGAATCTCGTCAAATACGAGAACGAAACGACTGCGCGTCAGACATCGGAATACTGCATATTCTATCAGCATGACAATAAAAGAAATCAACAAGTTATCAGACAACAAAGCCACGAAGAGTCACATACTATGAGGACAACAGAGAAATAAATATATATTCAGTTACAGAACCACGAATTGGAGATAGTCCGGAAAGGGATAAATTCAAATTACAGTGAAGGCAGTAAACAACTACTCCCACGAGGACCCTTTAGTTTTTTTTTCCACGACCTCGGAAAACATGTCAGGGTCGGCCGGACTCTCTTACACATCATCTAGGCCACCAATCGGCAGATCATTATGATCATGCCTTGGGTTCAACCCACTCAGCTCGAGGGAGTCCTTGAAACCGTCATTTCTCAATACTTGCCCTACGCAAGCATGAAAGGCTGCATCTCGAACCTTCAGAATTAGATTTCGAAAGCTCGAGCTTTCCATAAACTTCTCCGCCCCAACCCGGAGGAGATCAAGACGACGTTCCTACAAATTGAACTCAATTAAATACAAGAGGACAAAAAATAGAAACAGATATCATACACAGGATACATACCAAGTCCAATGGAGCTAATTTGGCAGTGGAGAGCTCCAATGAGAGACGTTCATTAGCAGCCTTCACTGCCGCCACCTCAACTTTCAGTGTTTCGAGCTCTTTATTGGTCGCAAATTCACGCGCTCAGTCATTAATGTTTTGAGGTTGCCCTTCAACAAATCATACTCCTCCCGGAGCATACGACATGTCTTCAATGCATCCTCTTTTTCAGCCTCTAACCTCTCCAACACCATGGGGTTGAACTCCCCCATCTTCAAGATATCAGCCTCGAGCTCGGTAGCAACAGCGTCAGGGTCACCCTTGGACTCGCGAATGGTCTTCAGACACGAGACCGCCAACTTGGTCGTCTACACAATACAATACATAACATTATGCTAAATATTCAAATGAAAACGATCGAAGTCGTGTTTAGATACATACACTTTGAAACAGGTGAGCACCACGGCGTATATTCTGAGCTCGCTCAAATTCGGTGAGCACCCGCACATTCGCAGGAGGAGGGAAAGCCCGCATCATCCCTCGTACAACATCTTCTTCAGGGAATTCCACTCGCTTTGAGGGTTTGACTGCACCCGCCTTCCGAGGGCCCGAACTCGAAGATGAGTGGCCATTGTGGACAGTCCCCCCTCACGAGACCTTTTATTACCTGATATCCTAGTCAGGTCAACGGCAGGTTTAGTAATCGGGATCCCAAGAAAGATAGGGGCACGACCCCCCAATATCGAGGGCTCCTGCAGTGGCCCCTTACCCTTGTCGGTCATACCTAAAACGGTCGCATTTCCCTTGTCACTAATAGGGTTCGGGCGTGAAGAACCCGACCCCGCTATAAAAGGCGCATCCACAAAATCACCCATGTTGACATGGGTATTCGATTCCGAACCTCCAACGTCCTTGGTCAAATGAACGTCGGCCAACGATTCAGAACGTGGAGCGACATACTCACCAGAAGGAGACCTCGCAAATGGTCTCTCTCTCGCCACAACCCCGTCAGGTTGAGGAACCACACCCTCTTGTTTTGAGGTCAACACTTCCAAGAGGCTGGCCGCACCATTCGGGCCTCCCACCACGTCAAGGATGTCCTGGCTAAGGGACCCAACCATTGCAGGAACATTGCTAAAACGTTCTTCATTAACACGTGCAGGCACTACAGTGCTAGGGGAGGTCGCTCGACTCCTGACGCCTCTTCCGGACACTCAACGGCTGCATTATTCAGGTCAAAGCTAGACGCAGACCTTATTTCAGCCGCCACTGCAACGGCCGCCGTTTCTGCAGCTTTCTGAGCTTCACGATCGGCTTGAAGTTTCAGCATCAATTGTCTGAATCCCATTCTAACGAAGTATCTCAGAAAAAGGTAATGTACCTGCAGAATAATTAGAGTATCAGCATGAGAAAATAATAACAAATAATTCACGTATCACGGCGAGGTCGAAACACACGTCGGGGAATATATCGAATACAATTACCAATATACATACCGATGTGGTTACGCTAAACGACAGAGAAAATGCAGAAAACAATGAACTTCAGAGTCTCTTACAAGCCCTACTTATAGACGGAGGCCTTAACTACATCGAAATATACTTTTAACATCATATCGAATATTAATTTCGACATAATATTGAAGATGAAACCCGGCATCCTACCCTACTACGCGAAGAGCCGCGAGAATATAACAACTGCCCGGCAACCCCATCATAATTTTCGAGGAACCCAAATACCAAGGGAACTAGAATTCAAACGAGGACCTCAAACTATGCGTCCACTGCATTGGGAGACGAATCGAAGTTCATCACAAGTGTACTCCCCGCAAGTTTGATCTCCGTCATTTGAACTGGTGGGACGAAGGGTACAGGTAACCCAGAAATTTAAAATTAAATTTGCGAATCCTTATCTCTAAGATATGAATCCCCAAATTGGGGGACTACATGATATGGGCATTTCCCGCATATTGAGCCAGGCCCAAACCAGGCCCATATTGGACTATATCGGGGATCATAATCGATGTCATATCCAAATAATCACCGATATGTTACTGCGGTCCCCGGATCCCGAGGTCTATAAATACGCGGTGCCCGGATCCCAAAGTAAGCAATTATTATCCCTCAGCTACCACGCGTCATATCGAAATACATCACCGATATCACTTTCGATATCTCATTCGATATCGGGACTACCACGTGCACATGTGACACGTCATACCACCTAATCACCGATATCACATCGGAGGTCATCCTCGACATCACATCGAAGGCAATCACCGATGTCCGTTCGATCTATTTACCGATATTCCACTCCCATCCGAGCATCGAAGCGTAGGTCCGAGGTGTTTCGGACCAAGCCTACACGAGACACGTAGTGTAGGTCTGATTTGAGATAGGCTCATTGTATTGCCAGACTATTCACTTGTAACTGACACTCGCATATATATAAAACGATCTATTGTCAAATCAGTGGTACTCCACCATTTCTTAGCATTGTGACTCGGTATCACTTTCTCTCATACAACTGAGCTTAGAATCATTGCCTATACACTCGCCCGCCTTCGGGTGTTGTATCCACAATAAGTTGACGCCTTCAAAATTCTGATGAAGTTCAAACTCACGAACATAAAAACTCTGGCGCCCGAGGACACACCAGGAAGCATGCCCTTCAGTATAATCATCCTCGTGAGGGACCCGCATTGAGGGCCCGGTTGAAGGGATCCCACTAGAACTCTTGGTGACCTCACTACCTTGTTACGAGCCTTTATTTTCCCTCGAGCTGCTTTTCTACCCCGTCTCGCCACTCTCTGTTTTTTACTACGTTATGCTTCCTTCCGTTGCTCGCGCTACATTTGGATTTCCTGGCACCACCGTACAACTCTTACCTTGTCGCGTCGCTCTTTCCTTGGCTAGGGCCAACTTTTGGACTTCTTCAACTGTGGCAATTAGGGCTTGCCTCCTTTGCATAGCGTCATAGCTGTTGAAATAGCGTCGTGATGGCTTATTACCAAAAACCTCCATTTTGTGCTCTTTTAGCTCCATTTTGTTGTGACTCGATAAAATCCTACGGAAATAAGAAATAAGCGCTCACCGAATACCTCCAAACTTAAATCTTTGCTTGCTCTCAAGCAAACTTACTAGATTTTATCGATCTAAATTAGAATACAAGTGATCAACATGTCAACACTCATAAATAAGGATATTCTCGGAATGAAACATACGGTCAAAACAAGAGATGAGATAGAATATACAAATAAGAGCACATCAAGCTTAATAAAATCATCGTCGTGCCAATTTCATGTGCTCAAATAATGTGTGCCACTGTTGCTCATGTATAAGAGTTATGTTCATATTGCAAATTAACCAAATCGTAGTTCTTAACATGCAATCTCTTCACTCTCATTCTCTATTTTTCATTTTGGAAAAAATGCAGGAACCTATCCAACGTTTGCCCGCTTTTACACTTTCTTATCCAACGTTTCATTTTTTACACTTTGTTGTCCAACGTTTCATTCCGGTCACACTTTACGGTCTAACCTTTAATTCCGGCCTATTTCAGCCCAAAAACGTCACTTTTCAGCCTTATGACATCACGCTGATATCATTTGAAGGGGAAATTTAGTTATTTTACATATTAGGGGGTGTAATGTAATATGTATAATTATTTTATACACCCTACATTATTTTATTATACATTTTTCATTTTCTAGTTTTTATTTTTTTGTTACTTCAAAAATATTCAAAAAAATTAAAAGTAATAAACTTTAACTCATCTAAAATAAAGTAAAATCTTTTTGTTTACAAGTTTAATAGTAAATACTATCAATCTTTTTTTTTTTGAAGAAAATGTGTCTTCAAACGAATTATATTTTTAGAAATTAAAACTTTTCAACAAAACTAATTAGTAATTTTATACACCCTAAATTTTTATTTTATTATACATTTTATATTTTCAAATTTTTATTTTTTATTTTTTTGTTACTTCAAAAATATTCAAAAATTTAAAACTAATAAACTTTAACTTATCTAAAATAAAGTATATTCTTTTTGTTATCAACCTTTTTCTTGAAGAAAATGTGTCTTCAAATGAATTATATTTTTAGAAATTAAAACTTTTCAACAAAACTAATTAGTAATTTTTTAAGCTTGATTTTTTAATTAGTTAATAATTTAAAACTAAAAAAAACAAAAACAAAAAACTTCATCTTCTCCAACACCCCCACCCTCACCCCCCACACCCCACACCCACTCATCAAATCCACCACCACCAAACCCCAAATCCACCTCAAATCGACCTAACTCCATCACCCTCGCACTTCCATGAAGTCGATTTTCAGTTTTGGAGTTTTAAAATCCACCACCACCAAACCCTCGTACGAAAATCGCCACCCAAAATCCCATAAAATCGAAAATCGACTTCATGAAAGTGCGAGGGTGATGGAGTTAGGTCGATTTGAGGTGAATTTGGGGTTTGGTGGTGGTGGATTTGATGGGTGTGGGTGGGGGGTGGGGGGTGGGGTGAGTGTGTTGGAGAAGATGAAGTTTTTTTTTTGTTTTTTTTTTTAGTTTTAAATTATTAACTAATTAATAAATCAAACTTAAAAAATTAAGTTTAAAAAATTACTAATTAGTTTTGTTGAAAGGTTTTAATTTCTAAAAATATAATTCATTTGAAGACACATTTTCTTCAAGAAAAAGATTGATAACAAAAAGAATATACTTTATTTTAGATAAGTTAAAGTTTATTAGTTTTAAATTTTTGAATATTTTTGAAGTAACAAAAAAAAGGAAAAAAAACTGGAAAATATAAAATGTATAATAAAATAAAAATTTAGGGTGTATAAATTACTAATTAGTTTTGTTGAAAAGTTTTAATTTCTAAAAATATAATTCATTTAAAAACACATTTTCTTCAACAAAAAAAAAGATTGATAGTATTTACTATTAAACTTGTAAACAAAAAGAATTTACTTTATTTTAGATGAGTTAAAGTTTATTATTTTTAAATTTTTTGAATATTTTTGAAGTAACAAAAAAATAAAAACTGGAAAATATAAATAGTATAATAAAATAAAAATATAGGGTGTATGAAATAATTATACATATTGCATTACACCCCCTAATATGTAAAATAACTAAATTGCCCCTTCAAATGATGTCAGTGTGATGTCATAAGGCTGAAAAGTGACGTTTTTGGGCCGAAATAGGCCGGAATGAAAGGTTAGACCGTAAAGTGTGACCGAAATGAAACGTTGGACAACAAAGTATAAAAAATGAAACATTGGATAGGAAAGTGTAAAAGCGGGCAAACGTTGGATAGGTTCCTGCATTTTTCCCTTTCATTTTGTTGTCAATTCATGTAGATTCTCTATGATGAGGATCATTTAGGACTTTTTAGCTTATAACATAGGCTCGAGTATGGGCTATAATGGAAAGAGACATATATGAATTCTAAAAATGTACTTAGTAAATCAACTCCATTATTTTCTTTTTTCTCCCTTATTTGTACATTTGTCATTGGCCATACATTTTAGGCTCTTTTTGCATCTTTTCCTTACGTTTTTATTTGCGCAAGTTTCAAATCACCATATACTTCATGATTTTTTCGAGAGACACCCTCAGACTTAGAGTTTTTCAAAGGGTTATTTATGCTCTCTATTGTGCTTGGACTCCTTTAGCCTTTTATTTTCATATTTTTCGTTTGGGTTTGTGATTTGCTTTGAAGCACCTACCTTATCCCTCCTGTGTGATCTACTACATCCATCCTAGAAAGGGTAGGATAGAATTTCTAGGGTAAGGGTAGATAATTGGGTTTCATAAACAAAGGCTCACAAGAAAAGGCTTCAGTGGGGTTCAGTGGATAATATTCGTAAAGGATTTTGGGCTTGAAAAACTAAAGCATAATAATGGAAAAGATTGCATGTTTTCATTTCTTCAACACATTAAATCCACAACTATCTCTAACAACAATCAAGCAAAATGCTAAAGATTTATAATCACATGCTCTTTACTATTTTCTCATGAATGCACAACATTATTTCTACAATTATACACACGCATGGATTGAAAGGTGTATGTGAAAAAAAAAACATGCTTTTGATGATATTACTCAAGATGTACTAAATGACATTTATATATTTTTTTCTTCTCAAATTTGTACTATATTATGCATATATCATCATTGATCCCCATTTATTCATGCCTTCATGCTTCAAACTTGATTCCAATGACCCAATCTTAAAAAATTTATACTCAAAAACAGCATCAATGTATAACATAGATGACAAAAGGTGACGTGCCCACACCCCCAACTTAAAATTCTTTGATGTCCTCCTCGTTAACTGAAAAGAATTTAAACCATAGATGAGAGTACTATGTTGAACGAGCTCAAATAACACCCGTCCGATTGTTGGTGTCGGTGTTTTCTTCATTTGTCATCTTCCTCTCAATGTGTCTCAACTCCATCCAATGATGGTTGTTGTTTCTCTTCCAATTTGTTCACTAACTCAACATTGTCTTGCTCCATGCGTTTATTTGCCTCTTGCAGTTGTTCTTCAAACGTCTTTTGTTTCTTGTGTATTGGCGACATGATTTCGTTGATGGATTTTGTTGAAAACTCGTTAGTGTGGAAAGTCATTTCTATCACTTGCCTCGCAATGTGATTGATTGTATATGTAATTTGGTGATTAATATCAGTATCAATTTTGGGACAACCTCCTTTGAAATAGAATGCAATGATAAGTGCTCCAAAATACAACAGTCGTGGTGGACCATCAGCAGTGTGATCTCCAATAGCCTGAACTATGATTTATCCAATGTTATAAGTATCTCCTCTTTTGATAAACATCATAATTTTTGCTTGTTCCCATGAAACTTTTCCAGAATTGATAGGTGGTAGAGTCCTTGAACTTAAGAACATATAAAGCTCTTTGAAACGAGGTTGGAGTGTTCCATAATCAGCTTCAAGCTCATCGCTGGCGTTGAATTGGAACGTCCCTTTACCAGTAGATAGTTGGTCGGATGCGACTTCTCGTGATATTTTTCTGTATGTGCCCCACATCTCCATGGATTTCTTCCTCAAGCCATAATGTTCATTGATTCTTTATGCAAGGAAAAATACATCGTGGAGGCGGATAATTGTTGATGAGTCTCTTAGATCGTAGTGAACGTAAAACTCACGTACAAGATTGTCATTAACTATACCCCATTTCATTGCTACTTGCTCCATTTTTACTTCGCGCATGGTAACTCCTGGAACCGCAAATGCTTATTCATCCACAAAGTCGCTTTTCAACAACTTGTTGTACTTCTCATAGCAACCTCTTATTGTAAATTTTGTTAGATCGTAGCTCGATTGTTCTATGCTAAGCTTCTCCATAGTTGTTGGTCTCCCTGTCTTCAGAACAATGGTAAAGTATCGTTCGGGTGCCATGTTCTTTTACAAAGAATTAAAAGAAAAATAAAATTTCTTTCAAGAAAAGGTAAAGAGATAGAGATATAAGAAGAAATAGTCTTATGAATTATGAGAGATGTAATAATTATAATGAGTGATTAGAGTTAAATAGATAAGAGTTCTTAAGAAAATTGGAAATTTTTCATAAGTTGCAACACTCCATATTAATTATAATCACCCAAGAAATAATTCATATACATGAATGAAGTTTAATCATAAGAGAAGTACAAATATAAAAAGGAAAGGTAAAAGATAGAGATTGCTCAGCCAAATTTTGTAGATTCTGATTTGACATGTCTCCTCTTTCCTTTCGAACTGAGAAACGTGATTTGCAAGAAATTCGAGTCGCGTGAATGTACGTGTCGCGTTGCTGCTGCATGATGAATTCACTTGTTTTGCTGCCCACGCTACTTACTGGAAAAGTTGTGCAACGTCCTCCAAATGTAGCGCTAGTCACACTACTCACAAGAAAAAATTGCACGACCTGCACAAAAATGGTTCGACTCGCGCTACTTCCTGGAAAAAGTGCATAATTCGTCGTGTTCTGTATTGCCTTCTCTTTTGCCAAACATTGTCTTCTCATTCTCCCGTTTGTTTCTCTACTTTGTATCTTCTTTCACTTTTGACGTATCGGAAGCTTATAGGAAAGATAGGAACGACACACAAAAATCAAAAGCTTGTTGATTCACGAAGAATACCAAGAAATTGATGTAAAAAGAGAGAAACTCTCAAAAACTTTATTCAATAATCAACTGAATGTCTTCTTAGGGTTTACATAGAATATATACCCTAAAAGCATAACTAAAATAGGAAATAACGTTTTTTTTTCAAAAAAGGAAAAAATCGAAATAAAAGCATAAACTAAAAGTGCTACTCATAAGGAACACGCTCCAACAAACGGAATGCAATTCCGAGTTCTAGAAATAAAGATATAACTGAAACGAAAATTACTAAAAACGGCAAAAACGGCCTTTTCGAGGCCTAAACGAAGGAATTTGGCTAAAAATTTGACTATTCGCACGTCAAAAACAGACCGAGCCAAAATCAGCCTCTCATCTTGGGATGATCCCGTTTCACCATAAACTCCAACGCTTTCTCGACTGCATCATTCCCGCCGGGGTGGGAAACATTCGCCCTCGAATTTGGCACAGGCAGATCCCCATCATCATCAGCAGCAGAATTATCTCCCCGAAACGGCACCAAGTGTTTGACATTAAACACATCAGAAGTACGAATATGACTAGGCAGCTTCAACCGATAAGAATTGGGATTGATCTTCTCAACAATCTCTACTGGACCAACCTTCTTTACCGAGAGTTTGTTATACTCATGTGCTGGAATACGATCCCGAGTCAACACTGCCCATACAAAGTCACCCACCTCAAACTCAACATTGCGCCTCTTTGTATCAGCAGCACGCTTGTAATCCAAGGCAGCAGCTTGCAAGTGGTCATGAGCCTGTGAGTGCACCTGCTGCAACTGCTGGATAAAATCCTCCGCCTTGCCATGCATCTTGACCGAGGCAGTCACCGGAACTAAATCAAGGGGACCCCTAGGAACGAGGCCATACACCACTTGAAAAGAACTGAACCCAGAACTGCGGTTGACAGCGTGATTATGAGCAAACTCAGCTTGGCACAGTTTCTGATCCCAAGACTTAAGATTATCACCCACAAGGCAACGCAACAGATCACCCAAATAACGATTCACAACCTCGGTTTGACCATCTGTTTGTGGATGATAAGCACTACTGAAATCCAGACGTGTATTCACCATGCGCCACAAGCTACGCCAGAAGTGACAAAGAAAGCGAGTGTCCCGATCAGACACAATTGACGTGGGCAGCCCATGCAAACGATAAACCTCATGAAAGTACAGCAAGGCAACATTAACAGCATCAGTAGTCTTCTTGCAAGGGATAAAGTGCACCATCTTTGAGAAACGATCCACCACCACATAAATAGAATCAAATCCACGCTGAGTTCGTGGTAACCCCACAACAAAATCCATGCTCACATCAGTCCACGGCTGTGTCGGGATAGGTAGTGGCATGTACAACCCAGCATTCGTAGCTTTACCCTTAGATAGCTGACAAACCCGACAACGCTCCACAAACTTACCCACGTCCCTACGCAAAGATGGCCAAAAATATGAAGCCGTCGCGAGCTGGAGGGTCCTATCACGACCCACATGACCCTCATTATGCAACTCCTGAATAATTTTCACGCACAAACCACCCTCTGGAATGCACAACTGAGTACCCCGAAATAGAAAACCATCCACCCATGCAAATTTAGACTGTACCCCACTCTGCATATCCCGAATCACGCCAGAAAAGTATGGATCAACAGAGTACAAATCACGCAGGCTGTCAAATCCCAGAACCTCGACGCGCATCTCCAAGAGCATTTTATGACGCCTACTCAACGCATCTGCAATCTTGTTCAAAGCACCAGCCTTATGCTTTATCACGAAGGTGAACTGCTGCAAGTAAGCAATCCATGAAGCATGCCGAGCAGACACTTTATCCTGAGTTCCAAGGTGTTTAAGGGCATCATGATCAGTATATAAGATGAACTCCTTGTGAAAAAGGTAGTGACGCCAATGTCGTATAGACTGAACAATAGCATAGAATTCAACATCATAAGTGTTATATCGAGACTTGGAACCAGACAACTCCTCACTAAAAAAGGCCACGGGGAGATTACCCTGACTCAACACACCCCCAATACCAACCTTTGATGCATCACAGTGTAACTTAAACGGGCGATTGAAATCAGGTAAGACCAATACGGGAGCAGTGGTCAATTTCTCCTTGATTAACTGGAAAGACATATCAGCCTCGTCGGTCCACTGAAACTTACTACCCTTCATGCAATCCGTGATTGGCGCCATGATACTACTAAAGTGAGGGATAAAACGACGATAAAAAGATGCCAAACCATGAAAACTTCTAACCTCAGTGATAGTTGTGGGCCGAGGCCACTGGCTTATAGCCTCCACTTTAGATGTATCAACTGCTAACCCATCCTTCGAGACCACATATCCCAAAAACACTACACTATCAGTGAGAAACGAGCACTTCTTCACTGCAGCATAAAACTCATCCCTACGCAGCACGTTAAGAACTTCCCGAAGGTGCTGAACATGATCAACATCGTTAGCACTATAAATCAGAATATCATCGAAATAAACTACAACGAATTTACCGATGAAGGGACGAAGGGCCTGATTCATGACGCGCATGAATGTGCTTGGTGCGTTTGAGAGACCAAAAGGCATAACCAGCCACTCATATAACCCCTCCCTAGTCTTAAACGTTGTCTTCCATTCGTCACCTTGTCTGATTCGGATCTGATGGTACCCACTCTTCAAATCCAGTTTGCTAAACACACACGCACCAGTAAGTTGGTCCAATAGATCATCCAGTCGGGGAATAGGAAAGCGATAACGTACAGTGATTTTGTTAACCGCTCTACTATCCACGCACATACGCCATGTCCCATCTTTCTTTGGAGTCAAAAGGGCAGGAACAGCACAAGGACTCAAGCTCTCCCTCACGTACCCCTTAGCCAATAGTTCCTCCACTTGCCTATGCAACTCCTCATGTTCTGTGGGACTCATCCGATAGTGTGCACGATTAGGTAAAGCTGCACCAGGCACTAAGTCGATTTGGTGCTGAATATCACGAAAAGGTGGTAATCCTTCCGGCAACTCGTCTGGGAAAACATCACAAAACTCCTACAACAAAGGTTGAACTGCCAGCGGGACTTCGTGATCATCTTCTACCAGTTTTCCCACCATCACATACACAATTCCCAACTCTTCCATCTCTGCCTCGAATCTCTTTCTGGTCAAGAGGTTGGTACCCTTCCCGCTTGACTGTGGCCCTTTATCAGGCAGCAACACAATCTTCTTCCCGCCAAACAGAAAGCTATGAGTATTCGCGAACCCATCATGGACTGACCGCCTATAAAATTGCCACGGCCTACCTAACAGTAGGTGGCACGCATCCATCTCTACGACATCACACAAAACCTGATCCTTGTAAGTAGGTCCAATCAAAAAACTGATCCGAGCACGTTGAGATACCTCGACATCGTTTCCTCTCTTTAACCATGACAATTTATAAGGTTTGGGATGCTTCTCAGTCTGTAAACCCAACTTCTTAATAACCTCCTCAGCCACTACATTCTCACAACTGCCAGAATCAATAACCATTCGACATACCTTTCCCTCTACTGTGCATGTTGTCTGAAATATGTTGTTGCGTAGCCAGTCAGTCTTGTTTTCCGTGGGAGTAATGAGGCTGCGCCTTACCACTAAAGCTTGGCCAACATCCCCAGCAACAAATTCTTCATCATCTACTGCCTCTTCTTCGAAGTCCTCATCAAAAACAGGCGGACCATCATACTCACCATTAGTCTCATCAACAAATAGTCCTCTACGCGGATTCTTAGGACACTCAGACTGCCTATGACCCGTAACTCCACAACCAAAACAACGGATACCAGCCCCTGGGCATGTTGGTTGTTGGATAGTGCTCGTTTTTGGTAGCCCCGATTGCACAGTGTTACCGGGACGTGTGACTTGTTGTGAGCTACCCGATGAGTTCCCAATACTGAGAGGGTTTATGACTCTCCGTGACTGTTGCTTCTCAATTTGCACTGCTCGCTGGTGTGCCTCAGAGACAGAGACTGGATCAAACATATTCAGCGTATCATGAATCTGTGGACGAAGACCACTCACATAACGTGACACCAATTGATCCTCCGTTTCCATCAAGTCGTTCCTAGTGATTAACAAGTGGAATTCAGTGGTATAGTCACTCACAGACTTCCCCCCTTGACGCAAATTCTGCAACTGTTGATACATAGTACGCACATAATTGTAGGGTAAAAATTGTTTCTTCATATGTTTCTTCAGTTTATCCCAAGACACAAGTTTAGGTTTCCCCTGTCGAGACCTCGTCACCTTAACTTGCTACCACCATGCCGCTGCTCTCCCCCGAAACCTAGTTGCAACGAGAGAAACACGTTTGTCATCTGGAACATCTTTAAAGTCCAAAACCTCCTCAACTGCAGTTACCCAATCCAAGAATTCTTCTGGGTTCAACCCTCCCTGAAATTCTGGTATGTCCACCTTAAACCCTGATTCCCAACGTGGATTGTACTCTTGGACGCATTGTCTTCAAGCAAAAGGATTCTCTTCCTCTTCATCCTCAAACGATTGGTCGTCAGGTCTTGGTGTTGGAGCAGCCTGTTGTTGTGCAACCATGGCTGCCATCTGTTGCGTCAACAATTCGAATTGCTGGCGTAACTGTGTGAATTCCTCACGTCTATCTTCTTCCTGACGTTTTTTGGGCGGCATAGTGAAGGAACGAACCTGGCTCTGATACCAACTGACGTAGCGGAAGCTTATAGGAAAGATAGGAACGACACACAAAAATCAAAAGCTTGTTGATTCACGAAGAATACCAAGAAATTGATGTAAAAAGAGAGAAACTCTCAAAAACTTTATTCAATAATCAACTGAATGTCTTCTTAGGGTTTACATAGAATATATACCCTAAAAGCATAACTAAAATAGGAAATAACGTTTTTTTCCAAAAAAGGAAAAAATCGAAATAAAAGCATAAACTAAAAGTGCTACTCATAAGGAACACGCTCCAACAAACGGAATGCAATTCCGAGTTCTAGAAATAAAGATATAACTGAAACGAAAATTACTAAAAACGGCAAAAACGGCCTTTTCGAGGCCTAAACGAAGGAATTTGGCTAAAAATTTGACTATTCGCACGTCAAAAACGGACCGAGCCAAAATCAGCCTCTCATCTTGGGATGATCCCGTTTCACCATAAAGTCCAACGCTTTCTCGACTGCATCAACTTTCTTATTTTTCTTATCTCAAAGGTTAGCACAAAAACACATTGAAGATTTTATGCTGTATATGATTGAAAATAAAAATTAACTAAAAATAGAACTAAAATGCAAGACTTAACAAATAAAAACTTAATATTGTGGGTGCCTCCCACATAGGGCTTAAGTTTATTGTCGGTTGGATCGACACTTTGGTTGTGGAATCAAGGGTCCTTTGGTGCACATTTTGCACCTTGGTCTTTCTCCTATTTCTTTGTATTCTCACCTTCGTCAATGGTCATTTGTAAAAGTCCATTTACTATGGTGAATGTTGCATTGCGTGCAGCGTTTTCCCCAGGGTACTTGGTTGCTAACACAACATCATACATAAACTGCATCGGATGATAGTTATTGAAACTTCTCCCCGTAATAAAGCTCTCCACTCAACTTGTCGGCTATGTAACGGTTGACCTTGCTCAGCCTCCAATAATAGATGTCGTTTACATGCTTCTCCTCTAGCCAAGACAATTAAATATTTTACTTTATCTTGCAATGTAGTCATCATGTGACTTTCCTATCATGTCTTTAAGCTCATCCATGCCTCGACGAATGTGGCTCCACAATTTTACTTGAGATTCAGAATTCTCTCCTTCCATGACTTGGTGTGTACCCCACCATGGGATTTAAATGTGAATTCCATGTTAATTGTTGTCCAATCTCCTCTCTAATTGGCTTTAGTGTTGTACCACTCTTTTTCCTTTCTTATCAATGAATGAGGAAATATTCATGTCAACATAACATACTCTGTCATGGTATCAGGGTTTCCGTCTGGTTCTCCTCTAAATTGCTCTCCAATTACCAGTTTCATCAATTTTTCGTTTGCCATAGCAATGTCAAATTTTGGGTGTCGTAAAGCAGATTTTTGCAATGTTGCTCTTCCATATATGGTGGTTGCAATAATGGTCCATGTCCATTGTCTCCTTCAATGTTGTCCTACCGCATCTTACTCCCTCATGGTCTGACTCTAGTCGACCCCCCACTTTTTTCATGTTTATTCCTGAAAACACGAAAGTGTTAGTGCTTCGACAATTAAGCTTGGTGATTTAAACACAACAATACCGTTACTACCCGGTAATGGTGCCAAAAGCTTGATGGCAACTTTGGTGTAGCGAACAAATAATATAAAGTTAACAAAGCAATTATTACACCGAGATTCCTATTCACGCAAGCTCACGACCAAGTAATAATAAAATATTAAGTATAGTTACGAACCAAGTATCGTATCCTAAGGGAGTGGTGGATGAATGAGTAAATGACTTAAATGCAAAATACTAACGGTTGTCACGATTGTTATCTTTTGTGTTTGTAGGGTGAATGTAGAGTGTATGAAAAAATGCTTTTGATGCAGAAAACTATGAGTGCAGATTTTATGAAAACAATTTAAAATGCAAAAGGTTCTAAACAAAAATGTAATGAAAACAATAAGAATGATTTGAATTCAAAGAATGGGTTAAACTAACTAAAGATGAATGCAATGAATATTTTATTATTAAACAAAGAATGAATGCTAAGAATTAAGTTAATTAATGCAAGAAAGTAAATAAATAGAATTTAAGAAGATTGATTGGTTGAATGTTAAGGTTGTAAACAATAAACATTGCCAAAAAAAACCAGTTCAACACTCACGTACAAAATATATTGAAATAAGATATTATTTCATAGGTGATCTTGTGGAGGAAAAGGTAGCTGAACTAAAACATGTGGGAACTGGTTATCAACTGGCTGACATATTTACTAAGACCTCATATGTAGTAAGATTTGAAACCCATTAAAAATCTCTTGGCATCTGCCACACGTGAGTCGCAATAGATTATTGTTGCAACAGTGGATGAACTCACATAATGCTCGATCTTCAGAGTTTTATTCCATCATGTTTTTTATAAGCTTGTTTATGAACTGAATACTCCATTTCGATCAAAATCAAATTCTAATAAGTTCTTAAGATTGCTTTTGTTGGTTATCTTGTTTCATTTGTTAGCACTTCAAAAGATAAATGATTATTTAGAAAAAGCTACATGACCTAGAAGGTGTCAATGCGAAAGCTTTTAATTTTTATTTCACGCGTCATGACATTGTAAAGAGCTTTCTCACCAAAAAATGTTTCAAAATGAAAGTTATCAGTGTTGCATCAAGAGTATGTTTTAATGGTTTGGTTGTCTTGTCACATTTCAAACACAACTTTCTAAATCATGGGGTCGATGATTTTTTATAAAAAAAAAAAAAAATTGGCCTTATTTTTGTAGATTCACTTAGCTCAAGCTAGTGTTGCATTCATTTTTGGCACCTGTTTCAACAACATTTTTGAAGGAATTAAAGCCTTTGAATCTGATGCGTCAGCATGAATATGAAAAGTCAGTTGATGATTCTTGGCCACTCACTTTTTCTTGGTAACCACCTTAATTTCACGATCACTTTTGACCATATCTTATTCTAATGTTACTTTGGAATGTGAATTGTTGTGATTTGTTGCATTTGGGCGGGATATAGGGAACTGTCGATTCTGTTGCCTTCCCACGTTGCAGCAGTAACCTTTTACATATCAACCCTCGTTCCTATTTAAGGGGGAGTTTATTGTCTGTTATTTATCACTTCTCTTTGTCTTTGCAAATTACTCTTCTTGATACCTTAATTTTTTTGTGTGCAAAGATGTCTTCAGATAAGTTTGTTCAAAGTATTGTGTATGTTTCTAATGAACCCGGTGATGAGGATGCTATTGCCGTTCACTTTGCATCACCTGCTGCGATGGAGACAAACCTTTCTCCCTAATCTACTTGTGTGCCATAACCATCCCCTTTCATTGTCTTTCGTCTTATGCTTGACAAACCTCTGTCTTTGACAAAGGGTTTCGGCAAAGGGAAAGAGCAGGTCGGTGAAGTTTCTTTTTAGACGCTTCATGTTATGTTAGAAAAGTTTAGTGAGCCAGGCTCTGGATTCACTGCTATCAAAATCAAGCCGGCTCATGCGCGTCGTGCTGCAACACACTCCCCCGCTACTCAGAAAAAGTCTCCAATGTCTTCTAGTCGCCGAAAATTTGTTCCAATGGCCAATTCTAACGATTCCCTCTGAGTGGAAAAATCCACCCCACCTTCTCCTCCTATGAAGAAGATTAATGCTTCAATTTCCTCTCCTCTTACTGCTGTTGCAACAGGGGTTGATAATAATGGTGCTTTCGCTCCACCACCGAAGGTGAAACTGTCACTACCCTTATGATCTGAATCATAAGTTCTCTGATAAGTTTTCTACTGCTTAGGCGTGCTACGAGTTTACCGATTTGTCCAACAACCCACTTTTCACTGAACATAAGTTAGTTCAGTGCATTTATGGTATGACTAATGTTATTTACCTTGTGAAGGAAAGGGTTTTTTTAAGGCCACTACGAAAGTAGAATCCTAGGTTCCAGTTGTCACCTATGAATTTTGTGCTAACTTGTAAAAACAGATGGGGTCTTTAGCTCAATTCATAGGAACGAGGTGTTTGTGGCGTGGTCATGTCTATGATTTCTCTCATAAGCTCTTCAACCTTCACATGGAAACTCCAAATGTGAATACCAATCGCAAATCCGAGTTGCAGAAAGAGGCTAACATGGATGTTGTTGCATCAGAACTAACGGGCATGGACATGACTTGGCCCTCCATATGTGCTCTTCCAAGTAGTTCTTTTTGTGTGAGGTATAATCTTTTGTTTAAAATCTTTTCATCACATTGGATGCCTACTTCGCACCTCTGTCAATGCTACTGTTGCATCCACTATGTATCGCATGGGCAAGCACATTTCCTTCAACATGGGGAAACTGGTGTTTGAATGCATTTACTTAGAGGACTTTCAGTGCAAGGTAAAATTGTCCCTTACGTTTCCCTTCCTAATCTATCGAGTCCTATTAGAATAGTTATAAATGGCATCAAATAGGATAAGCTCTACACTCCCAAGGACATGCGAGCATCTTTGAGGTTCTGTAGCGCACTTATGACATTTCCCCTGTCTCGCAAATAAATGCCCCATCTAGTAGTAATCCCAACAAGCACGAAGACAAAACAGCATCTACCATCAGCCTTGAGGGGTATTCATATGGAGTTGTCGCGCCAGTTTGCCAACGAGGAGAAAATGCGGTTGATGGATGACATGACAGAGACTCTTGCTCGAATTGAGAGTTGTCTAATTGGCCCTTGATTCTGTTGTGACAGCAAGGAGAAAATGCAAAGAGTTAGGGGGAGCTGCTCCCACCTACCTTGTTTTTTTATTTCAATTATGATTGAACATTTTTAAGTTCCGACACACTTTTACATTTTGAAAACTTATGCTTTCATGCTTTTCGTTGGCTTATAATTTTGCACTTCTGTTTTTTTTTTTTTTTGCACTTCTGTTGCAACTGGAGACTATGGTTTTTTTATGTTACGCCAACTTAGTTATTTTCGATGATATCTTTTATGCCTAACTCTATTTTGTAGGAAAATATTATTGGTATCAAAACAAAACCAAAGGGTGGGGGGGGGGGGGGAATGTTAGAACCTAACATTTTGGTTTAATAATTTTGAATTAATTTATCATATTATAGGTTATGTTCTAAAATAATTTATTTCCATATATTTCCTGTTATTCATGATTCGTTTTTTGAGAAAATAGGTTATATGAGATTCTGGAAGTGAATCGTTGAGTTTTCATATTTAAAAAGATCCGAACGCGTCACGGTAAATAAGGAAAGAAGATTCAGCTGATTTTGGAATCTCTATTATTTGTCTTTGTGTGGTCTGATTTGTTTCCAATGAATCTAGACGTGATAATAAGCATATACATTGGAATATATTGTTTACTTGTATGCAGGATCAAATCAAATGAATTATGGAAGGTTTGCAAGCTGTTCCAAGGATCGTGGGATCTAGTACAACAACTAGTCTTCCGTAGTGAGATTTCTACACTCTATAAAAGCAGGCGACTCAAAGATATTTGAAGGCAAGAGATTAGAGCATAATTCTATTGTCATTTTATTTGTTTAAGAGTAAGTGACCACCCTCCATAACTGTTTGTTGCATCTTTATTATACCAAGGTTTGTGTTTTCTATCAAGTAGCGGGTCGCGATCCTCATATTAAGGTTCCTATTCGTACTAAGGCAGCTGGTCGGGGTTCCATCCAAACATTCTGAAGATAAACAATCCTACACTTATCATACGAATATCATTCATCATTGTTGGATATCGTATCAACCAACAATAATACAGTGCTTGGTGCTCGAATTAAAAAAAAAGTGTACCTTGTGAGGATGTCATATGAGAGGTGGCGCCCATGTCCATGTACCAGTTATCATCCGGAGGGTTGAGGGTGAGAATGTGCATTGTTAAAGTAATATCAGTCTGAGCATAACTTGGGGACTAAGCGACAGGCCCAACGTGGTGTGCATGATTCGAAGGGGGTTGAGGAGCCAGGGATACAAGAGGGAGGTTGTGGTCGTGGCGGCTTGTCAAATAGTAAAAATAAGGCGCGGCCCACAGCTGATCAAATGAGGGATATGGGGTACGACCATTATTAGATGGGAGACTGAGGCATTGAATTATCGCGACCATGACAGCCAGAACCTCAATTGGAAGAATGACCACAAACGTCGTCCCTGTTGTGGGATTTACGGGCCAGCGAGTGGAATCAGATTAAGAAGGATGCAATGACCCATCAGAAGGAACCGAAGAAGGACTCATGATCAAGGCTGAGACAACATGGCAGATGGCACACTTGGTAAGGCTAGTCTAATATAAAGTAAGCATGGACCCGTCTTTAGAGAAAAAGAAGAAGGGGGTTGCTTTGATGAATGAGGGTGGCGATGCCACTATACGTGTCCTTGAGACCCGTAACAAGTTGTAGAACCAATCATTGGTTGAAGATTGTGCCCCAATATTTGCAGTTAATCATCAAGCATCTTCAGTTTCTGACCGTACGCTCCCACGTTCGAAAAGTCATCCAAGGTAGTAGGTGAAAATGTATTTTCAAGATGAACAACACGAGAGTTCCTGTTATCTTGAAAAACATTCGACAAATGATTCCATGCATTCATGGGGTGGAATCAAGTTCAATAATCGTATGAAGATCGTTGGAGATGGTCTTGTGGATCTATTGTAGAACAACAACATCCAATTGATCCCATAAGGCGACTTCAGTGTTTGTAGCCAGAGATGGTGGCGCTACATGGAGGATGTGGTCAAGGACATGATACATTCGAGCATGGATTTTGAAAAATTTAGACCATGAGGTATATTGGTCGTTTTTTATGTCTAGTGTGATCGGAATGAAATTCTTCACATTAGTAATGGTGAGGGCTAGAGTAAATTTGGAAAAAGCGGTCGTGGTAGGGGAGGACAACGGCGTGGGTAGGGGGAGGAGCAGGAGGGTTGTTAGGGTTAGCCATAGAGAAAAACTAGCAGGAGGGTTGTTAGGATTAGCCATAGAGAAAAACTTGATACTATGTAGGAGAATGTTGGCGCCGTTCCCCATATATAACATGTATATAGACAAGCTGACTAAGGTAAGATAATAATCAATATTTTACATAATCCAATGATGTTGATGAGGGAGACTAAATAAGGTAAGTTAAAAAAATATGTTTAACAACAATTATGTTGGTCATGAATGTTTTCAACTCGGCACGATGCAAATTACAAACTTTGATTTGATGAAAATTCTATATAGACATTGATCGATCAAATCCAAAAAAACATCGAAATATATTAAAGTTAATAATATGAGTATCTGGCTGAGTAGCGAAATGAAACAATTCCGACCGTGTTGTCAGTTGTCACGTCCAACATAAATTTATGACATATGCAGCAAAAGGAAGCACATATTTGTTAATTATGTTATAATCCATCTCCGGGTCTTGTAATTGAAACTCAACATTTATAATGACGATCTTTGACATAATGAATTATTATTAAATATTAATTAATTACAAAAGGGAAGAGAAGAAGAGCCTTATAGTGAAAGTGGGTAAGAGCGCCTTCTTGCTCAATCTCAAACAATTAATTATGAAATCCAGACAACACAACACAACACTGAAAAAGGGAACACAAACAATTTGAAAACAACGGTAACGCCAAGCCACGTGGCACTTAGGTGACCGTTGTGCGCACACACATACATACATGTATGATGTATCAACCAACGGGCTACTAGCCGTTTGATTTGAAAAGAAAAGAAAAAAGCAAAAAAGGAATTAACAGCTCACAGTAGAAGAAATTAATACATACAAATAATAAACATGTCTTGAGTTTTCAGCTCACTCGGATCTAATAATTGGGAAGTGAGTGAGTAGCTTATCAGCTTATCTCTCTCTCTCTCTCTCTCTCTCTCCCTCTTTGAATAAATAAAATTAAATAATAAATACATTCAATTGATTGAGATGAATCAAGAAAATATGATTTTATCTGATGAGAACAACAACACTGTTCAAGGTAATTCTGATTAATTTTGGAATTAAAGATTTTTTTTCTGTTTTGTCAACAATCCAATCATGTTTATTTAATTAATTAAATTAAATTAGGTGGGAGGAAATTTGGAGCAGAGATTAGATCCAACAGAAGAAGATCAGCTTTGAGTGTTATTAATCACAATTTAGGTGTTGCTGTTGCTGCTAATCCATACAAGAAGAATGCTCCTGTTCCTGTTCCAGTTCCAGCACACAGGCCAATCACAAGGTTTTTCTTACATTTTCCTCTTTTTCTTTCACTAATCATAAATTTAGCTCTGTCTCTTTCTTTCTTTCTTGCTGATAATAAAACAAAACATTCTTGGTTATTTCGTAGGAAATATGCTGCTCAAATGGCGGTGTCCCGACCACCTCCTTGTGAGGTACCTGCTGCTGCTGCTGCTGCTGATCTCTAATCCATTTTTCATAAATCTTATCTAATCTCAACTCAACTCATTTTATTTATTAGGAACCAAAGAAGACATCATTCTCATCCTCATTCTCTGTGTGGGAAGATATTCCTCTAACAGATAATAATAATAATAATATTGGTGGGCCTGTGGAAGTTGAAATGGAAGACATATTTGAAGAAGAGACTGTTTTGGACATTGACGCCGCTGATGCAAACAATCCCTTGGCTGTCGTTGACTACGTCGATGACTTATACGCATACTACAAGAAAATGGAGGTAGGTAACTTACTCACCTCATAAAAATTATGTTGTATCAATTGGCTGGCTGGTTAAACAAATAAATATCTTTTTTACTTTATAAAAATCGTGGATTCAATCAATTGCAGCAGAGTTGTAGCTGTGTTTCACCAGGATATATGGAACACCAATTGGATATCAATGAAAGAATGAGGGCCATTCTCATTGACTGGCTAATAGAGGTATAGTTGTTAATTAGTAAACAACTTTGTGACTGACTTACAATACTTAATTACCATCATTTATCTCACTATCAAACAGGTACACCACAAATTCGAACTCAGGGAAGAGACCTTATTTCTGACTGTAAATCTAATCGATCGATTCTTAGAGAAGCAACCTGTCGTGAGAAAAAAGCTTCAGCTTGTCGGTTTGGTTGCAATGCTTTTGGCATGCAAATACGAAGAAGTTTCGGTTCCCATCGTGGACGATTTGGTCTTTATTTCAGACAAAGCCTATAGCAGGAAAGAAGTTCTAGAAATGGTATGTAGCAATTGATATGATCATATCTATCTAAGCATTTGTACCATTTTATAACCTTTTTTTATTTTATTTTTTGTGCAGGAGAAGTTGATGCTCAACACTTTGCAGTTTAATATGTCTGTTCCAACTCCTTATGTCTTTATGATAAGATTCCTTAAGGCTGCTCAATCCGATAGGAAGGTGAGTCGCGCAGCGCAGCGCAATAAACTTACCATATCTTAGTCAAGAAATAACACACTTTTCGAATAACATTGTTTTCGCAATCTTTAACTCTCATTATGACGAGACATTGACATTAGGGATGCCTATCAATTTAATCTGAAGAACTACTTTTTTTTGTGTTTGACTTGTAACAGCTTGAGCTACTCTCATTCTACTTGATGGAGCTTTGTTTAGTGGAATATGAAATGCTCAAATATTCACCATCCCATATGGCTGCTGCTGCCATATATACTGCTCAATCTACACTTTATGGCGTCGGGCAATGGAGCAAGACTTGTGAGTGGCATACCGGCTACTCAGAAGATCAACTGCAGTGAGTCGTTTTTTGCCACGTTAGAGATCAGAGATTTGACGGATTACTTTCTTATTAGGCTAATTAACTTACACTGTGTCTTTCTCGTAGGGAATGCTCGAGAAATGTCGTTGGCTTTCACCAGAAGGTAGCAACCGGAAAACTTACGGGAGTTCACAGAAAGTACAACACATCCAAGTTTGGGTATGCAGCAAGATGTGAACCTGCACATTTTATTGTACAATCAACTACTACACAATAGGCAGAGAGCATGTACAGTTTAACTAACTTTATGTGACTTCTGTAATTGTGTTACATGTTGATTTTCTTAAATGGGAGGGGGGGTGGATACTTAAATAGTTTGTGTCAAGTTATAAAATAAGTTCAGCAACTGCTGTGTTGCCCGAGGGAGAAAGAGTGAGGGGTTTAATTGTTTGAATTTACAAACTCAGAAGCAACTTTCTGATTTATTTACATTCAATAAATAATAATGATTCAAAATGAAACTTGTCTGTTCATTTTATAGTTTAAATTTTGTATTCGTCTTTTCATCTTTAGGGGATATATAATCTGATTCAATCTGTTTAAGTAGGACAAAAACTTATTTGGTTTTTGTTTTTAATGTTAAACTGAAGAAGAATTATAACTTCCATGAACGTCACAAAGCTTGCTTAACTTATTTAACATGGTTTGGATTTTCGGTCAGTTATGGTTGAGTTCTATTATGGTCGCGCTTGTATAGTCCTCATATTATATTTGTATAAAGCTTTCTTAACTTATTTAACATGGTTTGGATTTTCGGTTAGTTATGATTGAGAACTCTATTATGGTCGCGCTTGTATAGTCCTCATATTATATTTGTATAAAGCTTTGTTTAACAATATAGACTATTTAGGTTAGTGTTATTAATTGTAAACTTAATCATTACTATTTATGTTCGGGTCATCGTTAAACTTACTAAGATTGTTAGTTTACTTAATTCAGTAGTTAGTTAGTTTAGCAATAAAAGCTTAGCTCATTCTTATTGGAACTTGACACAGTTCAAATAAAATTCTCTAAATTAGGAATTTTGCAGTATCACTAGCTCGCTCTTATTGTAACTTGACACAATCAGAATAAATTATGTAAGATAACGAATTTTACCGTATCACTCGCTCACTCTTATTGTAAACTTGACGTAATTATAATAACTTCTCTAAGATAATGAATTTTGCAGTATCACTCGCTAGGTTCTCTATATTTCCATACGATTGCTTATTAGTTCTTCGTGATTATTTGTAATCGTGTAAATTTGTCAGTGTTCTTCGTGATTTTCTGTAATCAAGTTGATGTCTAGTCAATTTGACCTCTGATTTGAATGTATGTTGCTGCAATCATGACTGGCCCTTGCTCTATGTCATTCTTTTGGTGTTCTTGTGTAATGATGGAGCTCGAATCATCCAGGCATGACCCTTATTAGAACCCACCGTTACTTACTATGGAATAGACCTATTAAAATTGACCATGGTGTGAAACGTCTGATGGGAACACAAACGGGGTGGGAAAACTAAGTAAGCAATTAAAGGCCACACAGTCAAGTATCAATAAAATGGTAAGTATATTTACGAATCAAGTATCGTGTCTCAAGGGAGTAGTAGATGAATACTAAAATCACTTAAATGTAAAATCACTAATGGTTGTCACAATTATTACCTTATATGTTTGCATGATGAATGTTGAGTGAAGGCAGAAGAATATGAATGCAAGTTTTGAAAAACAGTTGTGAATGCAACGAAAACAATGTAAATGCCAACCGTTGAATGCAAAGTAAACACATTACCAACTAAAGACAATAAGTAAATAAGACAGAATTTAAGATGATTGATGGTTGATTGCTTTGGTTGTAAATAGATGATTAGAAGTTGTTTGGATGTTGTATTTCAATATTGATTTACACGAAATAGTTCATAGACAAATTGCATATGCTTCTCTCAGGTGCTTGATGCTTACTTGAGTTTTGTGTGTCTAATGAATCTGTTACCTATAGATAGGGTTGTGCCTAATTATAAATCCTTAAGTTTCTAATGACCTACCACGTTAGCAAAATCAGTTCAGTTGCCAATTATTATAAAAGAGAGAGTAAGACTGCAATTCATTTAACTTATCCATCCATGTTAATGTAATGTACACAGTTAAGATTGATTTAGTGTGATCTAGGGGTTACGCATCAGTTGCCTTGGCGTACCAAAGTCACAAATCGCATGTATACATAATTAGCCTAATTCTACACTCAAGTGGTCCCAAGATAGTGCTTTCGTTCATCCAGCTATAATAATACTAATCATGCAGAATAAGAATTAATCAATCTAGACACATGAACTCTCAAATAAATATCAAACAAAATAAATACATACTTTAAACACGGATTAGTTTAGCTACTCATATCTGGTGGAAAGTTAATGCCTTGTTATCTTTTTGTTCCTCACAAACTATTGACTCTGATTATAAAAACAGAACTAGAACAGAGTTTCAATGGTGTTTTCTCTCTTCTCTCTTCTTTTCACAACTATTTCACAACTACTCTCTCGATTATAGAACGTAACCAAAAGTATTGTGAGTACTGAAAGCGATGTGATATTCTTAAGTGTTGGTTAGTGATCCTTTATGCATATAAGCAAGGTGTGTTACCCTGGTCCAGAAGTCGGTTGTTACTTAAACATGTGAGAATGACACTTTTTCCCTCGATGCACGTCAGGACAGGTTGCGCAGGTTAAGTCTAGTAGCTCGCGTCGGTCTTTGTTGGATGCATTCAAGTCTTGTCGCGTTCGTATGAAGGCGCGCGACTCACGCGACTTCTTTCTCGTCGTGCAACTCTTTCTTCCGTTGGGCCAACTGTTGGGCTTCTTCACGTGCATGAGACAGGGTTACGTCATTTTTCGTGGTGCCGTAGCACTTGATGTGGTGTCGTACCGCTCTATTTGCAATTCCTTCCAAAAATATCTATTTAAGTGCTCTTTCTCAATCGATTTGTCTTGACTCGACTAAAACTATAAAATGACAAAATAATACGAGAAACCAATAAGTATGCACTAAAGACTATTCAAAGTATATGACAACAAGTACTTAAATCACACTAAATAAACGCTCATCAAATACCACCAAACTTAAACATTTGCGTGTCTTCAAGCAAAACCTATTAGCAAGTCATCAACATGTCAACACTCATGTATAGTGATACATTCTCAAAATGCAACATATGGTCAAACCATGAGTGGGAGTATACAAATAAACATGTGCACATCAAGTTTAATGAAGTCATTGTCATGCAAGATTTCGTGTGCTCTAATAGTATGTGTTATTGTTGCTTAAGCATAAGAGTAAGCGTCATATTGCAAATCCGCAAAATCAAAGAGCTTCACAAGTAACCACTTCACTTTTATTCTCTACTTTTCATGTTATCTTCAAATCATGCAAACTCCTTATGTTGAGAATCTTTTAGGACATTTATTAGCTTGTAATGTTAGGCTAAGGTGTGGGCTAATAGTGCGAAAAGATAATTTATAGGTTCTAGAGATGCATGTAATGAATCAACTCACTTATTTTCTTGCCTTTTCATTTGCGCAAGTTGAGTTTCCACCCCCATAATGCATTGATTTTCGAGATGCACCCCCCAAACTTAAAGTTTTCATAAGGTTATTTGTGCAACAGATTCTCCGAAATTTCACAAACGTGGTCCTTTAAATTAGATACTTTATCATTTTAGTCTTTTGAAGTGCAAAAGGCTCATTTTAGTCCTTTAAAGTAACCACTATCGTCCTTTCGTGATTAATTCCCATATTTGCCCTTGGATTTGGCATGCAAGTTGCACATGATTTCAAATTTGGTTCTCTTTCTTAATTTCCACCCAAATCTTTTAGATTGTCATAAAGACATCCACATAATTTTATAATAACCATATTTAATATTTTAAAAACAAATTTCTTGTGTTTTGTGTTCTTTTTGTTAATTAATTAAATTAAGAAAATGACGGCATAGATGTATTTATGATAAAACAAATACATAAATTCAATTCGTATGGGTTACTTTTAAAAGTAGTTCATAATTGCAACTATTATTTTGTTTCTTATTCTCATTTTCAATAAAAGAGATTCCAAAAGTAAAAAAAAATGAATTATTGAAATGTAAATTTATTAAAAATGGTTATTTTTATGATTTTAGTTTAAAATAAAATTATTTTCTTTAATAATTAATAATTAAAATAAAATTTGTCTTCTTTACCACACTACCCCACCCCTGTATTCCTACCCACCCCTTCAACCCCATACAATTCACCATAATTGAATATAACATTCAATGATTATTTTCACAAATATGTTAATGGAAGATAAGGAAAGCAAAATGATTTGCTTTCTCGAACGCCTCAAGTGTGCACATTCATCGGCAAAGTCGCCGAAGTTCCGACGAAATTCTACCACCTCAAGCTTGATTGGATCAACGATTTCCAATCTCAGATCCGACGTTGCGGAGATAAGGAATAGAGTATTTAGATATGAGGCAACGGTGATTATGGGTTGATGGTGGTGGCCGGTGGGTTTGGTGGGGGTGGGGGGTTAGGGCGGCGGTGCGGGGGTTGTGTTGTTGAAGAAGATGATCGTTTACTTATTAATTGCTAAAAACGTTGTTTTATATTAGACTAAATTATAAAATAAATCATTCTAAATATTTTCAAGTGATTTAAATTGATAATTCATTATTTGTTTCTTTTGGCAATCTTTTAATGGAAAAGAGAATGAAAGAAAAAATATTAATTGAGATTATAAATTTGAATTTATATTTTATTAAATATTTTTAATAAATAACTCGTTATAAATAAAATTTAACCAAGTTTGAATCATTATTCTGTAATTTAAGTAAAATGAAAAAATATATATATATGTAGAAGTTTGTTATAGAATAGTAAATAAGATTATTATAAAATAATGGGGGTGTCTTTATGATAATCCAAAAGACTTTGGTGAAAATTAAGAAGGTGAACCAAATTCATGTGCTACTCACATGCCAAATTCAAGGGCAATTTTAGGAATTCATCACGAAATGACCATAGTGGTTACTTTAAAGGAGGGAATTTCGCAAAGTTGGTCCTTTATAGTAACCAACTTTTAAAATTGGTCATTTATAGTAACCAACCTTTATAGTACCTTGTTTCGTTTTTGGTCCTTTTGCAGTAAAATTACTATTTTGCCCTTAATTTTAGCATGTGATGTGCACATGACCTCCAATTCAATTTTTCTCCATCAATTTACAATCAAATCTTTTCATTTGTTATATTTACACCCCCATAATATAATAACCATTTTTTCATAATTTTGTAATAATAATATTTAATATCTTAAAACATAAGCCCTAAAAATTCATTATTGTTTCAATTATGTTTTAGTTTTACAAAATTTGTACATTAACATCACACTAAAAATAATAATAATAATAATAATAATGAGAATAATTTTACCTCCAAAAATTTAATATATATGCAAAGAATTACATTAAAAAAAAGTTATATCATCTTCACATACAAACATATATATATATGCAATTTTTCTTTTATCTTTTCCAATTCTTTTTTATATTTTTCACAAAATCAAAGTAACTTAAAAAAAATTACTATTCATCATCCCTACCACTCACCCCCACTCCACCCTCTTCCCGCGCGTAACCACCCCCCAGCCCCCTCCCCGCCGCCACCCACCACCACCACACCCCCGATTTCGCCCCCCCACCCCACCCCATTCCCGTAACCACCCCCACACCCTCTCCCCGCCGCCACCTCCACTCTCAACCCTCTCCCAAACTCAATCACCACCACAAAATCGGGGGAGATGGGAGGGTGCGAAATTGGGGTGGGTGGGGTGGGGTGGCAGTGGAGAGAGGGCTGAGGGTGGGGGTGGCGGCGGGAGGGGGCTGGGGGGTGGTTACGAGAAAGGGGGTCGGGGTGGGGGGTAGAGATGTTGAATAGTAAGATTTTTTTTTTTAAATTACTTTGTTTTTTTGTTTTTTATAACTTAAATAATTTTGTAAATTGTGAACAATATAAAAAGGAATTGAAGAAGATAAAAGAAAAATTGCATATATATGTGTGTATTTTTTTGAATGTATTTTTTTGTAATTTTGAATGTATTTTTTTATTATAATTTTTATAACTATTATAAATTTGTAGTTATAAAAAAATTGTGTATATATATTGTGTATAAAAAAAATATTCTGCCCATCTTTTTAATATGTTACATATGATTATTACATAACTATAAAAAAAAATAGTTATTATAAAATTATGGGGTTGTAAGTACAGTAACTTAAAGATTTGTACCAAAATTAAAGGAAAAAAATTGAAATTAGAGATCATTTCCAAGTCAAATGCCAAAAAATAAGGGTAATTTCGTAATTTCACAGTAAAAGGGACCAAACAGGACACTATAGAGGACCAAAAATGAAACTGTGGTTACTTTAGAGGACCAAAAACGGCCCGAGGTACTATAAAGGACTAATTTTGAAACGTGGTTACTATAAAGGACTACAAAGTCAAAATTCCCCCTTTAAAGGACTATTTGCACTTTAAAGGACTAAAATTGAAAATTGGTTACTTTAAAGGACTAAGTTCATACCATAACTAATCCTCCGCCATGTCTTGATACAGAAAGCTACAACTCTCACAATCCCAGCCCTGCCGATACCGCTGTCACCGCACCACCCTCAACTCATGTGCCTATCACGCACATCATCACTTTCCGCCCCGCCTTACGACATCGAATCATCTTTCATGCAGATTGCATGTCATTGCTCAATTAAACGGCCAAAATTTGTTGGGCTTTATAAATGGCAAATATCCACATCCATCACCCACCTCTTCCGCGTATCAACTTTGGTTTCTGCAAGATCTGCTTTTGCTTGGCGCACTTGTCAGCTCTCTCTCCAATCAGATTGTTCTGGTTGTCCATAAAGCCACCACCTCCTATGAAGCATGGGATCTTTTGATGCGCTCATTTCTAAGCAAATTTTGTACTCGAGCGATGCAACTAAAAGACACTCTTAATCGCACAATTCTTGGGTTCTACTCCGTATCGAAATTTCTTACTGATATCAAATCAAAAGTCGATGAACTTGCGATGATCGATAAGCCAAATTTTGATGAAGATGTTGCACTTTATGTTCTAAACGATTTAGGCTCAACGTACCGAGATATCGCCTGACGATTAGGACTCATGAAAAATCCATGTCCTTTGTTGAACTACATGATGTCTTGGTTGCTCATGAAACCTATCCCCGCTGCATTGACTCGGACAATGCAAATCTTGTCACCACATCTCTCCCATCACGGTCCTTCATCAAGTCAGCTCGATTACTAGCATCTTGGTGACCTTTTCAGCCACCGTAGTCGTGGCTCTCTTGGTGGTTGTTATCACTCTCACGGTGAATGCAATCGGGGTAATCATAGTTGGTTTCAACCTGCTCCACCACACTTCCCCTTCTATAATCAGCAGGTTCTATGCAATATTTGTGGAAAGTCAGGACATACGACACCAATTTGTTATCAAATATTATCCCAATTATCTCCTTCGGCCAATGTCGCACGCACACCTCATGCGCATCCATTGTTTCTACCCCTTGGCTTGTGAATTATGGTACTTCCCATGAACGCTGATCTTTACAACCTTACACTTCATTCTAAGCTTGCGGATGGTACCGGCATGCCTATTACACACACTGGTACATCTCTTTTACGTTTTCCCTCTCGTAACTTCACCCTTTCAAATCTACTGCTGCAAAACGAAACCTACTTTTAGTTCATCAATTTACAAAGGACAAAAATATCTCTATGGAATTCTTTCCTAATTATTTTACTATTAAAGATCCAACTACGGGGGTGTCTCTGGCAACAGACAGTCACTTGTCGTAATGGAATCTACCATATTCAACCTCCATCATACTACATGAAGTGGGAGGTCCATTTTTCATCTCTTGGAGTACGTACATCGAGCAGCACTTGGCACTCTCGTTTGGGTCATTCTGCCTTTAAACGAGTTCTTTTATTATCTCTAGATTTAAATTACCGGTATCTAATAATTCCTCTCCAAAGGATGGTTTTTGTGATTTTTGTCATGTTAGTAAGTCTCACAAGTTACCTTTTCTAGATTCTTCGTTTGTCGCTTTACATTCTTGCACTATATTTTTGCTTATGTATAAGAACCTACTTCACCCTGAATTGATGGTTTTTGCTACTACATGATATGTGTTTATTTATTTAGTTGCTTGTTAACAGTTGTTTTATTTTAATGATAATATTGAGTAGTCAACGTGTCTTTTTTTTCGAAATGCCCTACACTGGCTTCGAAAATTGAAATTATTTATCAAGATATTGTAGGATTCTCGATGGGGAGGGGAGTGAAAGGATAAATAACAAGATGTTTACAGCGGGCATAATGGAGAGAGAAAGTAAAGAGTAAGTTGATTTATTTTATTCAACTTGTCCCCGAATTGTGAAGAGCTCCTCCTATTTATAGGGGTACACGGGAATGCAAGTGTCCTGAAGCACGTGATTACCTTGACGGGTGGTTAATTGGGGGTATTTAGTAGCTTACTAACCCGTCTTGATATTGACATCTGGTTTCTGCGTGAACACGCGTCTGACTGTTATACTTCGTTACGTGGAGCACTCCTAAGCCATGTCAGGTTACGAAGGCGTAGATAAATCCTTTGGTATCGTGACTAGTATCGGAGTGAGTATTTCGTCTACATGGTATCTTTGAATGGTAACTGTGAGAATATAGTTGGTCATTATGGGATATCGTTGGGCAAGCTAAAGTCCATAGTACCTCGTGTTAATCTTGTATTCTGGGAGTTTCATTGTGACACGAAGACTTTTTCATGGTGTATCTTCGATATCCTTTCGAGACATCTAATCTCTGGGGTGTCTAAGATTTTGCCCTGACTGTGAAGTACGATGCCCTTGGCCACGATGCCCCAATTAAGATGGGGCTAACACCAGTCCCCCCCCCCTCATTCCTTTTTAATTCGTTAGAATAAAGAGGAATTCATAGGTCAAGCATCAACCCACGTGGCATGTTTTAAGGCCGTGCATTACTTGGGCGAAAAAACGTGTAACGACTCCTAATTTCTAGAGAGTCGTGCACATTTACTTGTGCATTAAGACCCACTATTTCACATTAATCCCCCTACTTCCTCGACTCCTAGGGTTATATAAACCCATCATCCGCCATATTTCCTTACTCAGGCTTTTTTCATTCCTTCTTCTCTCAGAGTATTTCTTCTTAATTGTCGATTTTTTTGAGTTTTTTCTCATGGCATCCACTGATCTCAATTCTGCAGTCGTTGCTCTTCTCGCGGATGTGCTTTCCCCCACTGTGAATCCACCAGTCATTGCTGAAGATCATGAACCTTCCTCTCATAAGAGAAGTTCTGTCACGGCAGCGGGCAATGAGAAGGGTGGTCGTCCGAAGAAGAAGAAAAAGAGGGCTAAGAAGTCGAAGGACAAGGCAGCAATTCCTCGAAAAATGCAACAAATGGATTTCGATGACTAGCACTGAGAGGAGGAGGTCAAGAAATTTTTCTCCAATTTTGTGTTTCTGGTCGCGGTATGGAGATTGTTATACCAGAGGAAGAGCATAGAGGAAATGACATGTTAACCATAAAAATATAAAAAGGGAAAAGAAGAAGATTAATCCTACTCGGAAAAAACGATACAGGGACAATACAATTGTCACGAGTACTTCCGATGAGATGTACCCACTCCTATTAAGGAGACCTCCTCGGATGTTGTTCTACTTCCCGATTACTAACCTAACAAAGGCATAAAAGAACACACAAGGAGGAACATAAGCGTCCCTTGGAAAGTCAAAGGATGAATAAAAAACAGATATCAATGCGGCATCGGAAAAAGAGCAAACCCCGATGGATCCGCGCGACTCCGATATCCACCAATGCGCCAAGAGGGACCACAACGGACCCCGAGTCTCATGAACCTACAAGAAAACTTCCTTGCTGAACACTCCTCAATGTAAACTGCCCTCGGAGCATGTTTCCTCAATAAAAGTTGCCCTCGGAACATTATCCGAAGACTCATTCTCAAAGGAAAAATCAGAGATGAAGAAAAGAGTGCCTAATAAATATATTCCGAGAACTTAGACAGAAACATCTCATGTCAAACAGAGCAAATACAGCCATCGGAGATTAAATACAACCCTCGGAGAAGAAGGAAAGCCCTCGGAGATTAAAACAAGCCCACGAAGATCACATTATACTATCAACGATTCTGTTACCGTGTCTTCAGAGATCACCCCAGTCATTGAAGAACAAACCCGGGTCAAGGAAGGGAGATAAAGCCCCTCGGAAGACATATACAGCAGTTCTTACTTTCATACGAGCATTCTTATTATGTGTCAACAAAAGCCTAGCCCCTCGGAAGAATAGCCCTACCAAAACAACCATACATCAGAGGTCCTCGGAGCTATCAGAAGATACGAAGATTAATCTAGTCAGCGCTTAGTAGATAAAAGATAAACCTTATCCTAAATTTTTACACCTGTACTAATGAAACGACACCTGTCTTTACTTAAGCACATGCACAATGACACCTGCCCTTATCACAGTCTATATAAAGGGAAGTGATCAATAGAAGAAAGATAACTAAGTCCAACTTAGTACCACTTACTACTAGTACACAAAGAGGAGGAAAAGTTCAGTGAATAAAGGAAGGAAACTTTCTTGTAATTCTGATTATTTTCCAGTCATTTCCACATGCGATTGTTTCTGAATCACGGGCAGGGCGTTCCGACCCAATATAAATATCTTCTGTTAAATAGGGAATAATTCCAAACCCGTTAACAAAATGGCGCCGTCTGTGGGAACGCCATAATATCTGTCTTCGAGAGAATTCAGCAAACATCGGTTGGTATGGATGACCTCTTCGAAAGTGAAAACCTTCCAGTCCATTACAGCGACTCGGAAGAAACTCTGTCCAATTACGAATCAGGTACGAGAGATTTTATTAATATTCCCCGGTCTGTCTACGAAAGACTAGTAGATGCTACATGGGCACCCCCGATGAGGGAACCTCTCGGAAACATGTCCTCAATATCTTCTGAGGACAGAAATTTCCCTTCGGAGAGGGATACCCCTCAGGTGGTGCGGAGCCCAAACTCAATCCCTTGGCATCAAGAACCCCGACAAATGCTCTGAAGGTATGTTTATCCTGAAAGGACCCCAGAAAGGGGTCGGGGGGAAATTCTCCACCCCTCGGAGTACCAAGGAGATGTTGAACACTCCTTGTGGGGAATGATGGACGACTTACGAAAAGAATTAGGTGATCTCAAGAAAACCATGGCTCCCGAGGAGGATCCCACATTTAAGACCTCTCCTTTTATACCCGAAATTGCTTTAGCTTCTATCCCTTCGGGGATGCGACCCATCAACATCCCGCTATATACCGGAGAAGCTGATGGAAGGGATCCACATGACCATATCCATCAATATCTGGTCGGAATGGACCTATCTTCTGCTCCTGACCATGTGTTGTGCCGCGTGTTTCCTGTCACTCTCGGAGGACGAGCTCAGGCGTGGTTTACTCATCTCCCACCTAGTTCCATTACTAGCTTTGACCGATTAGCTCATTTGTTTGTACGACAGTTTACTTGTAATCGAAGGTATCCCAAGTCCGCCACACATCTATTCACCGTTAAACAGAAAAAGGATGAACCCATGCGAGGGTATATAAAGCGTTTCACGGATGAAGCACTAGATGTCCCCAACATTAGTCCGACCATCATGGCGGACATATTGACTCAAGGACTTCGAACGAGAGATTTCTTCAGATACCTTATGGGCAATCGTGTCACAGACATGAATGAACTTATGTAAAAAGCAGAAGTTTACATTTTGATGGAAGAGGCGGAAGGAACGAAGAGGCAAATGGAGCAGGAGAATAACGAGCACCTAGGGCGTGCAGAAAGAGAAGCAAAGACTAAGGAAAAGGGTAAAGAGGGAAAACCTCCTCCTCGTAAAGACGAGGGCGGGGTGGTTAAGAAATTCCTACGACATGTGCCCTTACCTCCCATGACCATCACTCCCCCGGAAGTGCTCAATATAATGAGAGGTAGCAATGAATTTCACTGGCCCGTACCGGTTAAATTCCCTAACCGAGATAAGGACACGGGTAAATACTACAAATACCATAAAACATACGGACACACCACTGAAGAATGTACCACCCTTCGTAGGGAGGTACTTCGTCTCCTAGAAATAGGATACTTGAAGAATTACCTCAAGGAAAATAATCTAGGGGAGCCCAAGACAAACGTATGGAAAAGGTCACGAAGAGAAGAAGAGGAAGAAGAAGAAAGGACACCCAGTCGGAGGTCACGAAAAAGGACCCTCAGTCGGAGGTCACGGGAAAGGATAGTTGGACGACCACGACCCCAAGAGAGAAACAAGGACCGTCAGGAAAATTCCCGAGAACGGACCATGGGGTATCGGAGTTTGCCTCCTCCATCGGACTCATATAAACACAACCCTCCGTCCGGACGAACCATCAATATGATTGAAGGAGGTGAGATTTCAAGGACACCCCAAAGTAAAAAGAAGAAATACTTGAAAGAAGCCAGACGAGTAGAGCAAGGATTCTCAGTTTGCTCGGTCCAAGAGTCGATTCTGCCTGACATCACCTTTGGTCCCGAGGACCTTACAGGTATAATATGCCCCCACGAAGACCCCTTAGTCATTTCAGCTGTTGTCTACGGGTATGAAACCCAACGGATCCTAATAGACACAGGCAGCTCTGTGGATGTACTCTTCTTGCCTACTTACCTTGCAATGGGGTTGAAACAAGAAAAATTGGAAACCGCCGAAGTTCCCTTGGTAGGATTCTCTGGGGAAATGTGTCACACCCTCGGAACTGTGACTCTTCCAATGTCATGGGGAAAGGGAGCCCTTCGGAGAACGGAGCCCATCAAGTTTTGGGTGGTGGAGGCTTCCTCAAGGACATATAATGCCATTTGTGGGAGACCATCCATTCGAGCCTTTGAAGCCATCCCTTCTACCTTGCATCTTAAGGTAAAATTCCCTACCCCCTCGAGAATCGGAGAGGTACGGGGAAGTCAATCTAAAGCCAGGGAATGTTGCATGAATGCCATCCCCTCGGAAGAGGACGAGCCCACCCTCGAAAACAATAAAAAGCGCAAAACCGAAGAAACACGAGTCCAACCTGTGGAAGAATTAAAGATGGTAGAATTGGTGGAAGGAAGCCCTGAGAAGGTTATCAAAATGGGTACTCACATGACATCAAATATAGAGACTCAACTGATTTCCCTCCTCAAGCAATTCCACCATCTCTTTGCATGGGAGGGAGGACCACCCGGGAGAATTAACAACAATGTATGCCAACATTTTCTTAATGTAAAGCCCGGAGCTAAACCTGTTCAACAAGAAAAGGAAAATGGGGCCCGAGCGTAATAAAATTATTCGTTCGGAAATACAACGCCTTCTTAACTTGAAACAAATTCGGGAAGTTATCTATCCCGAGTGGTTAGCTAATGTCGTATTAGTCCCCAAGCATGGAGGGAGATGGCGAATGTGCGTAGACTTTACTAATCTTAATGAAGCATGCCTGAAGGATTGTTATCCTTTGTCGAGCATAGATCAGTTAGTTGATTCAACCGCTGGATGTGCACTATTGTCAACCTTAGATGGAGACCAGGGATACAATCAAATCCCAATGGCGGCGGTAGATCAGGATAAAACCAGCTTCATTACGAATGCAGGCACCTTTTGTTACCTAGTCATGCCCTTCGAGCTAAAAAACGTTGGCGCTACCTACCAAAGGTTAGTAAGTCTTATGTTCACAGGACTTATTGGAAAATCAGTAGAAGTTTATGTGGACGATACAGTAGTCAAAATTAACATTGCTGAGGAGCATCCCGAAGATTTAAGGAAAGCATTGGTCATTATGGATAACTTAGGCATGAAAGTTAACCCTAGGAAATGCTCTTTTGGCATCCGAGGAGGTAAATTTTTGGGGTTTATGGTTACGGAGAAGGGAATAGAAGTAAACCCTGAGAAAGCAGAGGCCATCATGGGGTTACCTACCCCGAAGATAGTAAAGGACGTTCAAAAACTGACTGGTAGAATGGCATCACTGAGTCGTTTTGTCTCCAAGTCAGCAGAGAAAGGGCTACCCTTCTTCAAAATACTTCGAAATGTCAAAGAATTTCAATGGACCCCCCAGTGCGAGGAAGCCCTCGGAGAACTGAAAAAGTACATGTTACAACCACCCTTGCTGGTAAAACCTTTACCTCAAGAGGAGTTATTTCTATATTTATCGGTCGGAGAAGAAGCTATCAGTGCCGTGTTGGTCAAGGAGCAAGATGGAGAACATCGTCCAGTATATTATGTCAGTAAAACCCTCCTCGGAGCCGAGACCAGGTATACCTTAACTGAAAAACTTGTCCTAGCATTGGTTACTACGGCCCGCAAGTTGCGCCCCTACTTCCTTTCACATCCAATTACAGTGTTAACAAAGTACCCCCTAAGGACCATTCTTAACAAACCCGAATCCTCGGGAAGGTTAATAAAATGGGCCGTGGAGCTTACCGAGTATGATATTTCATATGCTCCGAGACCATCCGTCAAAGCACAAGTCCTAGCGGACTTTGTAATGGAACTTACGGGCATCGGATCAGAAGAGAAGGAACCGCTATGGCACGCGTATGCAGATGGATCCTCGGTGAGTACGCATGGGGGGCAGGAATTGTCTTTGTGAATCAAGAAGGAGAGGAAGAAAGGCTCCATTTCGCAATCAGAATAGATTATCCCCTCTCCAACAATGAAGCTGAGTATGAAGCTCTCCTTATTGGTATGAGACTAGCAAAGGAAGGGGGAATGAAGAGAATACTCTTCCATAGTGATTCTCAATTGATTGTCCAGCAAGTCAAAGGATCGTACGAAGCAAAAGAAGAAAGAATGCAAGAGTACCTCCGAGTTGTTCGCCAAAGGTCCGAATGGTTTGAGGAATATGATATAGTTCAAATTCCCCGAAAAGAAAACCAAGAGGCGGACGCTTTATCCAAAATGGCTACCCAAACAGCCGCCGTACACACTCGGAGGATTACTCTACTTCATGTCAACGAGTCTGAAAAAAGCGAAGGCAGAGAGGTGAATACCATCTCAAATCCCTTGTCTAGCTGGGTAACTCCTATCAAGGCCTATTTACAGAATCCTGAGGGATACTCCTCGGACAAGAATATTCAGCGAACGATGTTTAGAAAAACTCTCCGATACTTCCTCAAAGACGGGATACTTTTCCGAAGAACATACTCGTGTCCCCATGCTCGATGCCTTAATGAAGAGGAGGTCCAACTAGCTTTAGCAGAAACTCACGAGGGGGTATGTGGAAGCCATACTAGCGGCGAAAACATGGTTGGACGCTTGATTCGACAAGGCTACTACGGGCCCACGATGGCTAAAGATAGCAAAAACCATGCCGAAAAGTGTAAACCATGCCAAGATTACGCCCCTCGGATTCATCAATCTGCGGCCCCGTGGGAACCCCATCTTAATCCTTGCCCATTCTCCAAATGGGGCATTGACATACTTGGACCTCTCATTCCTGATTCCGGTCAAAAGAAATTTTTGCTAGTAGCTGTTGACTACTTCACCAAATGGGTGGAAGTCGAACCCCTAGCTAGGGTAACCGCAGGGGCCGTTATCAATTTTCTTTGGAGAAGTATCATTTGTCGCTTTGGTGTCCCTCGGAGCCTGGTAAGTGATAACGGTCTGCAATTTACAGATCAAGGGTTACAAAAATGGTGTGATCATTGGGAAATAAAACACCGCTTTGCTTCGGTGGGGTACCCTCAAGCAAACGGCCAAGTAGAAAGGACCAACAGAACCCTTTTGAAAAACATGAAGGCCCGACTTGATTGGCACAAAGCTAAGTGGGTTGAGGAAGTACCCGGGATACTATGGGCCTATTGGACCACGCAAAGTGTCGCCACGGGTGAAACTCCTTTCAGTCTATCCTACGGATGTGAAGTTGTCTTGCCCTCGGAGGTCTCAATAGAAAGTTGGCGAGTTAAGGAATACGAGGAAGTAACCAACAACTCGAATCTGGCCCTCGCCCTTGATTTGCTCGAGGAAAAGAGAGCCCGAGTAGCCCTCCGAGTGGAAGAGTATAAGGCACGAATGTCGCGATATTACAATACTAAGGTAAAGCCCCGAACCTTTCAAGTTGGAGATCTAGTGATGAAACGAGTAGGGGCTTCCAAGAATGTAGGCAAGCTAGATCCCCGATGGGAAGGACCTTATAAGATAGTGGAAATTGTAGGGCCGGCAACCTATCGTCTTGCTGATTCCGAGGAAGTAGTGCTTCGTAATACCTGGAACTCAATCAATCTTAGAAAGTATTGTGCTTAATGTAATAGTCATGCTTGAATAAGAAAAGTTATTCATATACGAAGGGTTTTATTACAAAAGAGAACAGAGTTGCTTGACAAAATGATAACTCTACATATGAGTCATCTTAGCAACCCAACAAAAAAAAAATCCCCTCGTACTATGAACTAAACTGTATAATATCCCTCCACGAGTTAAACTCCTCCCATAGGACGCTTTCCTTCTCGGATAATTCGTCGGCGCTGCTCCTCGGAAAGGGAAACGGGATCATCAACAAACACCATCGGAATTGAAGAATCCCTAATAGGTGAAGAGGGAAACTCCTCTAAAACTTGACGGATGTTAAGTGTCGGAATTAGCAAGCCTGGGGGAAACTCTGGCAAAGATTGTACAGCATCTCGACACAATTGATAGCCTATATGGACCAAATCTCGCATCTCCTCTTGAAGGGACTCACGAAAGCTAGACGGACCTATCACTTCCAACACCACTTGAACACGGGCCATAACCAATGCCACAGCTTGGGCACGAGCAGTCCCTAGTACTTGCTGATTAAGGGTATCTCTCTCCTTCAGGGCCTGCGTCAATTGCTCTTCCGAAGACCTCATTTGGTCATGCAACTCTCCTATTCTCCTCTCTAAATTCAATACACGAGCTCTTTCTAGTACCAGTCGGCGTTCTAAGTCCCACGCCTTATCCCTCTCGGATTGCAACACATTGTTGTGGATTTCCTGGGTGGACTCATGAATTTCCTTCAGTTGAGTTATCTCCGTTTGAGCTTCTAAGAGACCTTGCTCCAACTCGTCCCGACGGCGGTATACTAAACCTGGGTCAGAAGAAGAACTTCCATAAGATCTGAGGGCATCTAGTACCATATAGATCTGCTCAAAAAACAAAGCAAGCTCCATCAGACATTGATGACAGGTTAGTAGCAAAAAGAACAGATAAAATAAATAAAATACCTCACACAGGTCTTTGCAAGCTAAATCTTGCAGAACGGACACTGGAAGGGTTTTTATCAACCTGCAATCAGTCACATTCAGCAAGCCACTAAGAAAATTTCGACATAACCCTACAGCTGATCCGAGAGGAGAAACATCCTGACTGTCCTCGGGGGGAAAAGATCTCCCTAGGGAGGGATTCCCCTCGGGTGGCGGTGCGGGAATACGATCAGGGACACCCTCAAGGGGCGACAAGTCCTCCGCGTGGGGAGAGAGAAGATACTCCTCTAGCGCATTCACCACGGCAGAAGTGCGGGGTAAAGGTTGTGACACCACGGGAGTTATGTGGGAGTCTGTTGGGGAAGAATCTGCTATCGGATCCGGCCCTCCGAGAGGAGTTATAAAGTTTACTGGGGGGGCTGCTATAGGCGATGCCTCCCGTCCCTCCTCCTCCGAAGAGATATCAACTATTACCTCATTTACGAGGGAATCAGAACCACCAACTTCCAACAATCTGGAACCACCATGCAAAGCCCGTCCCAGAAAAACATCATCGGAAGACCCAAGAGAAAACGCTCCCATTTCTGCACCTGTAAAAAACAGCAGTATGCTAACAGTCCGAGGACACCCAGAAAATTTACAAATTAAACAGGTAAGGAGTGATCAGTAAAACTTACGGAAATAAAAGTTACTGTGAAGAGGACGAGAAGTAGGAGTACATCCCTCCACTCCCTCTTGCAAACCCGCTAAAATCAGGACCTCGGGGAAGTCCAGCAGCCCGGATATATCATAGGAACCAGAAAAAAGCCCTGAGTGAAGCAATACCTCCCTCTCGTGACCTTGTGTTTCGGCGTTAGGAGCAATATATCCCAGACCCCATCGGAGGGGTACCCCCCACGATCTGGCTAATTGACCTCTCGGACGGATAAAGAAAAATCTCCGCCTCCAATCCCCTATACAAGAGTGGGTATTGGATACACGAGTGAAGATATTTTCCTTGTCCCTATAGGCCAGGCTAAAGAAGGGAGTCCCCTCTGAACAAGGTCGAAGGGCAAATATTGTTCCCACCCGATAAGGGGACATTGGAAGGTTTAAAAGCTCACAACGCAGAACATATCCCACCAAATGACTATATGAACTTGGTGTTAACTGACTCGGACATATCTGCCAGTAGCGGAAGAGTATTTAGAAAAAGGGGTGGAAAAACGTCCGTAACCCACAACGCATTTGTTCGTTGTAAACAGTTAGATAACCCGAGGGAGGCGCATAAGCTCTTTGGCCCGAGGAAGGCACTATTACATCATACTCTTTGATATCCAGGTTATAGCTGGCAAAAAGAGATCTTACCGAGTTCTCGCACTCCGTACTCGTAGTGGATCCTACACGTCCTCTACCTATCAACCTGGATGGATTAAGAGGAATCAAATCAAATTTTGAAGACTCATCTTCCAAAGAATACGGTTCTCTACCCATGAATATCTCCCTAACATGATTTACTCTACGTGAATTTGTAGATGGAAACCTACGAGCTACTCCCAAAGAGGAACCAGCCCCAAGTGTCGCTTGGTTTTCGGATAAGTTATCCCTCGGAGAAGAATTCTCACGAGAAATAGGAGGAACCCTTGACGATCTAGAAGGACTCCGAGTGGTGTCCCGAGAGGAACTACAAGATGAAACTGAACCACTTCTTCTATAGTAAGGGGGCATCATCTTTCCGGGTAAGTGTTATTCTTGTGCTCACAGCTATTGGCAAACTTGAAAAAAAGATCGAAGACTAGTTATGATTATAAAGTTATGATCATAAGGTTAAGTATGTAGCCTAAATATATATACACTCCTTATTTCGTGATTAAAAGAAGGAGATTAGATTCATATTGCATAAAGTAAGGGACACGTGTCAAAAAAAATGCTTAATTAAAAGTGACACGTACCTTACTTAATCATGCAAAGCAACACCTCCTACTTAGGAGATAAGCTTAGTCAGCAATTTTATATGGTTTATCATTATCCTTCTTAATTAAAAATTTTAACAATAAAAACAAAAGGTAGAAAAATGAAAAATAAAAAAAAAATTTATTTATTTAAGAAGCCTAAGAGCCCTCGGAAAGGAAGATAAGTACAAAGAACACTTATTTAGAACAATAAATGAAAATTACAAGGAGAGGACTATGCCCTCGTGGTAGAAGGGTGTGAAGGAGTTGTCTCCTCGGCAGAAGAACCCAGTGGAGCAAGGCGAGAAATTGGGGAAAATACCCCTCCGGAACCACTAGCCCTCGGGCTTGGACTACTGGCAGATCGCATCGGAGAAGGCGCGGGAGAATCCCTAGGGGATAGTAAACCTCCAAATCTCCCTACAAAGTAGTGACAATCATCGGGAGTTGGCTTCTTCAACTTGCGGAGGTCAAAAGACTTTGAAAAGTCAACATCTGACCTTATCAGAGACTTGGCCAGCCTGGCACACTCCAAGTATCCCCACAAAAGGTGGCCTGTTAAGAGCTCGTGAGAAGGTGTCTCAGAAACTTCCGAGTGCTGCCTAGAAATCTCCCGTTGAGCAAATTGAACTGCTGCATCAACCTTAGCCTGCACATCCTCGGGAGAAAGGAAGTTTGCTAACTTCCCCTCGGCTGACTCAGCTCTATCGGTGACTTGGCTTAATGTCTCCTGGAGACTCCTTTCCCTCTCACCACCTTCTGCCACGGCCTTCTCAAGAGCGGCGATCCGAGCAGTGAAGACCCTCTCGGACTCTTCTCTTTCCTTCTCCAGAAGAGTTATCTTGGCTGTTGCAGCCTTGTCTCCATTTTCTTATAAGCGGACTCGGCAGCGGTCAACTTATGGTGCAAGTCCTCATTACCTTCTCAGCTACCTGAAGGGCGAATTCGAAGTTAGAAATCTTGGTGAGGAGGACATCCTCCCTCGTTTGGCTTTCTTTGTCCCAGACCAAAAGAGGTGCTAGCTGCGCTCGAAGAACTTCCACCTCCTCTATGTCTTTCCGACCACGTTCTTCTACAGCGGTAACCGCCTCCCGAGTCTTTCCAATCTATGGAGAGATCAATAAGAAAAAAGTTAGCACAAATGCATTATATAATCCCGAGAAGACTAATACGGAGAAACTTACCATGAGTCCCAACCAGTTAAGACTGGTGTACAGAAATTGATACACCTCAGCAGGTGTTGAACTGGAGGAAGCAAAAAACAGGAGAATGTCTTGATAAGCTTCCCCCACTGTCCGAGACGAGAAGTGCCCCTCAGGCTCGCTAGGAGGAATGGGCGCCTGGAAGGTGTGACCTCTCGGAGAAAGAGTCACTGGAACAGAGGAAGTTGCTGGAATGCGGCTCCCCGGAAGAGTAGCTCCGGATACTGGAGTCATCACTTCCGAATTTGTAAACACGGCCCGAGAACCGCCAACTGCTACGGATGGACCAGTTTCCCCCAGGAGGGAATTCAAGATCCCCTCGTTCACATCTCTGTCCTCGGAAGAAGGGTCAAATTCCCCTTGAATATCTTCGGAATCCCCTCGTGAGGCCTCCTGCTCGGGAATATTAAACTGGGCCAGGAACTCTTCTTCTACAAAAGATAGTCGTTGAAGGTAAGGAAGAGAATGAAACAAGAAAAAATTATTAATAGAAGAGGACGAGTAATGGACACTTACCATATAAAGAGGGCTCTTCTACCATCGGAGCCTTGCCTTTATCTATAGCCACTGCACCAAGAAGGAAAACATTAGCACATGAAGGAAATCTATAGTGAGAATATGAAAAATTTCGTTAAAAACTCATAATAACGTACCACGATGAGCAGATTCGGGAACTATTGGAGGCGTAGGAGAAGGATCCTCAGAAGACAAATCTATTACTTCATTGACCTTCTAGACAGATTCTTCCTCGGTAGCTCTTCGAAAGATCCCCTCCTCGGAAACTCTCGGGGAAGTTCCTATATCAGATCCGGAGGCAGGTAAATCCCCCGTCTCAGATCTAGAAATGGGCACCAAGGCCAAGTCCCAAGAAGCAGGAGCTACTTGACGCAAGGGAACAGCGCTCCTGATAACCCCCGTCATATCCATGTACAGAAGAGAATGGTCCTCGTGAACTCCACCTTTCTCTGAACCCATATGCCCGCCCTCAGGAGCGTTAACCTCCTCCTCCTCGTGATCACCCTCATCTGGTATTTCGGAAGCACCACTCGGAGTAGGCTCCCTCGGACTCGACTGCAAATAGTAGTTCGCCATAACCTCCTCTGCACCACCCCGAAGACAACATATATAAGTATAATTTACTGCTATACTCGGGGAAAGAATAAAAGAAGAAATAAAGGAACTTACGAAAAAGATTCCTCGCATCGGGAGTCAAAGACAAGGGCCTCTCCACGGCGTCGTCGGTAAAAACCACGTGATGAAGTCCAGAGGTCTCAAATAACATCGTGAAATCCTCTGACTCCATCAGCTTATGTTGGGAAATTATGGGAGATAAAACCACTTCTTGTTCCAGAGCATGCACGGGAGTAGTACCCTCTCTCCAGTCGAAGGGTACGTCCCACTCACCGTTAACGGGCCCCACGAAGAAGTATCTGTTCTTCCAGACGCTATGTGAGGTGATCGCGGCACCTAAAATCCTCTTCATGGAACTCCCCAAGTTGTCCCGATGACGAACATTATAGAAGGGGTACCCCCCGGGTGACACCGCCACATCAAAAATCGAGAGAAAGTGGTCCACCTTACACTCTAGTCCATTCACCTGGCACCAAAACACATAAATGCAAAGGGCGGCAAACCCATTCGGCACCATTTGACTCGGGCAAATATTGCAAGCCTTAAAAAGCTCACAGAAAAAAAGTGGCATGAATGACCGCCACCCGTACTTCACCTGGGCAAAAAACACCGTCAACATACCCGGAGGAGGATAACATGCTCTTTCATCCTTCGTCGGGATTCGGAATACCATGTTCTTTTGAAAGGCCCCGGTTGAAGTGAACAGATCAGACACCTGCTCCCGAGTGACAATGCTGGGAACCTTCTCCACCTTGGCGAAAGTCCGAAGAGGCGGCTTCTTCGATTTGGAAACCCTAGATTTCTTGGAAGAAGTGGCGCCGCCCTCAGCAGCAGCAGCTATCTCCCCTTTACGTTTACGAGTAACAACCCCCACCGAAATACTCCTCACATTCACGGAAGAATCGATCGGAGCAGTGACTTCAGAAGAGGTGGCGGTGGCGATAGAATCAGTATTAGTAGAGGAAACCATGGATAATAACGAGAGAAGAATGTTTTTGAAAAAGGGAAAAGAAATGAGTAAGGCTGCTGGGAATTTGAAGTGCAAAAGATGAAGAACAGAAATTAGAAAAGGAGATTATCGCTTTGAGAGGAAGATATCGTAAGTTAGAATTGAGAGAATGGAAAAGAGAATGAACAGTTCTCCTATTTATAGGAGTTTAAAGAACGAATGGTCACAAAATTCCCACACGTGGAGCATATTTAAAGCTCCACGTATGCCCCGCATCCGCCACGCCGTTACATATCTGACCGTTACCAACGGTCAGATATTTTGAAGTTTAAAGCCAATCAACGGCTATTTGCGATCCATGCTCCAAAGCCTCCGCGTGTGTGAGGGCAGTACCCCTAGGGGCAATAAGGTAAGTTCTATATAATCCGTTTTTGAAGTTAATGCCTATTCCCTCGGAAAAATATAAAAAAAAATATATATAATATAGGGAAGACCAAAACAAGAACTAACCCCTCGCCTCACTGAGGACTATGATTAAAATTTCGCATGTCTCTACGAAGACAATCGAAATTTGGGGGGGCTAGTGTTAACCATAAAAATATAAAAAGGGAAAAGAATAAGATTAATCCTACTCGGAAAAAACGATACAGGGACAATACAATTGTCACGAGTACTTCCGATGAGATGTACCCACTCCTATTAAGGAGACCTCCTCGGATGTTGTTCTACTTCCCGGTTACTAACCTAACAAAGGCATAAAAGAATACACGAGGAGGAACATAAGCGTCCCTTAGAAAGTCAAAAGATGAATAAAAAACAGATATCAACGCGGCATCGGAAAAAGAGCAAACCCCGATGGATCCGCGCGACTCCGATATCCACCAATGCGCCAAGAGGGACCACAACGGACCCCGAGTCTCATGAACCTACAAGAAAACTTCCTTGCTGAACACTCCTCAATGTAAATTGCCCTCGGAGCATGTTTCCTCAATAAAAGTTGCCCTCGGAACATTATCCGAAGACTCATTCTCAAAGGAAAAATAGAGATGAAGAAAAGAGTGCCTAATAAATATATTCCGAGAACTTAGACAGAAACATCTCATGTCAAACAGAGCAAATACAGCCCTCGGAGATTAAATACAGCCCTCGGAGAAGAAGCAAAGCCCTCGGAGATTAAAACAAGCCCACGAAGATCACATTATACTATCAACGATTCTGTTACCGTGTCTTCAGAGATCACCCCAGTCATTGAAGAACAAACCCGGGTCAAGGAAGGGAGATAAAGCCCCTCGGAAGACATATACAGCAGTTCTTACTTTCATACGAGCATTCTTATTATGTGTCAACAAAAGCCTAGCCCCTCGGAAGAATAGCCCTACCAAAACAACCATACATCAGAGGTCCTCGGAGCTATCAGAAGATACGAAGATTAATCTAGTCAGCGCTTAGTAGATAAAAGATAAACCTTATCCTAAATTTTTACACCTGTACTAATGAAACGACACCTGTCTTTACTTAAGCACATGCACAATGACACCTGCCCTTATCACAGTCTATATAAAGGGAAGTGATCAATAGAAGAAAGATAACTAAGTCCAACTTAGTACCACTTACTACTAGTACACAAAGAGGAGGAAAAGTTCAGTGAATAAAGGAAGGAAACTTTCTTGTAATTCTGATTATTTTTCAGTCATTTCCACCTGCGATTGTTTCTGAATCACGGGCAGGGCGTTCCGACCCAATATAAATATTTTCTGTTTAATAGGGAATAATTCCAAACCCGTTAACAAGACCCTTTGAAGAAACACGTCACGGTGTACTTTGCGTAGGCAAAGACGGGGCTATGGTCTTTCTTTTCGCCTTTCTATTGTGCAGTTTTCAAGGTGTACAACGTATGCCCCATCCAGCTTACTCCTAACAGCTTTGTCGTAATATTAGTTGTATTCATGTTTTGGTGCCTATTGAAGGGTTTGGAGTGTACGGTGGCCAGGTTTTTCTCTATATTCCATATACTGATATCACCCACTGAAGTGCCCTTTTACTTTTTCTGCCATCGTGACACCAACAATAGGATTTTGGATGGCTCCATCAACTCCCATAGCAACAGGAAAAGTAAGTTCGTATTTGTTACCCCCGTTGAGAAGGTTAAGTGGGATTTCCCTCATACCTGGGGTGGACTCAAGGCTCCCTGATATGATATGGAGGCGGGTTGGGTATTGATATCACCCTTGTTGAACACCAAGGCCCTCGCTGAATCTACTCACTTCAAGACTTTGTATTGAGCACTGGGCCTAAGATTCGTGACCCTCATTGTCAAGGAAGAAGAAGAGGGTCAGAAACTGTTGTCCATTCCCCCCACCGTAGTTACAGCTTTTGGTAATGATGTTTCTTAATGCTTTTGGTATGCCATGTTTTACTTACTTTCAGGCTTATTCCTCTATTTCTTTTTTCGCTTTCGTATAGGGGATACTCTGAAGGAGTTCATTATCACTCCCAATGACGATGCCGCTCATAGCGCCTTACCTTCTTTGACTAGCGATCGTGTTTAAACTCGATTCGTATCGAGGGCTGCCGCATCGATCACGATGGCTTTGTCGGGACTACCAGGTGCTACCTCCGATATGTCGGGAGGTGCTATTATTACGAAGGTTCCAACTCAAAAGCCTGTCTCTTTCACTCCTACTGATGATAATGTCGAGTTGAAATTGGACCTGCCTTTCTAATCGGTGGTCGCTACTTCTTCCGAAGGTCAGACGGGTTCTATCCCCTTCTCTATTACTAACGTCTCAGCAATTGTGGTCTCTTCACCGGAGGCGACTAGCTGCGCCTTTCCTCCTATTATGTCTGAAGGCGGTGATGCATCCCAGTCTCCGGGGATGATCTCTCCTCTAATGCATTTGCCGGGGGGTCCTCCCTACTATGCTCGACTCCCTTACCTCCCCCTTAGGTAATTCCTTTATGGCCAACCTTTATTTTCCTCCCAAGTAATGTTTTCACTCCAAGATTGATTTATTTTTCCTTTTCTCTATTTTTTTATCAACATATAAGGGTAAAGCTTCTCTAGACAAAGGTAAAGCTCCCATGGTGTTTGACGATGATGTGCTTCCTCTAGGTATGTTTCCTCTTTTTCCTTAGATTTTCTATCTCAAGATGTTTCCTGATATTCTAGATGCCTGATGATAGCAGGTGGCATGGATGATGATCTTTGGGTAGCCTCTAAAGGGATACCCCCAAGAGGGAACCCCGTTTTCCTTGTTTGACTTTCTTCCGGAGGATCTTCCTTAGTAGCCACTAGCGATGCCCCCAAATCTTCTAATGAACATCAAGATGGGATGTCTCTCTTGGATGAGATGTTATCTTTTGGTCCTCCTAGTATCATGATGTCAACTCCTGGTATCGCAATCGATGTTTCAGAGTTATTGAAGAACTCGCCTGCCAAGTCAGACGTTCCTCATCGGATAGGTATGCCATTTTCCACACAATTTATCGTGCTTGGGTTTTCATTTTATGACATTTTTCCTGGTGAGACGGGGTCCAATGAAGGCTCAGCTCCAAATTCGATGGAGGTAGATGAAGCCCTACAAGTGGTGTCACGATACCTTTCAATGATCGATGCACTACCGGAGCAAAGTGAATCATTCTCTCATGCTTGCACGGATTGGATGCTTTGGATGGTATGCTCCTACTACTTCCTTGGTACATTTTTCCTTCTTATTTATGTATTCTCTTAGTATCTGATAGTTACTTTTTCTTAGGTCACAAAGATCATTCCTGCCATATGGCGAGAGGTTGATTCAAACCAAGCGGTTGCGTATTTGGCAGAAAACAACCTCCGGAAGAAGGATGAGAGGATCGTTGAGTTTCTTGAATAGGAAGAGAAGCTTTAGATAGCTCTGGCCAGGTCTACCTTGCGTGTCAATAAGCTAAAAGATGAGGCTACCCAGTTGCAAGAGACCATCGAAGCTTTAGGAGCTTCTGAACTTGATCTTGACGAGCAAAGTGAAAGTGCTATAGCGCGAGAAGGCATCATGGGCTGAGAGGGAGAGGACGTTGAAAACGGAGTTAGAGCAGGCTCTTATGAGGGTGGAGGTGTTACTGAGGAGTTGGTGAAGGCTCTCGTGGTCCCCGAAGGATTTATTCCTTAGGAGGAATTGCAGATTAAATTAGATGTTGTCGTGGCTTTTACGAATGATGAGGTCTTTGAGCCATGTAGAGCAAGCTTAAAAAACAACCTTCAAGGGTATCTCACTGGGCATCTTCTATGTGGTTTCCTAAAGTGTGCTAACTAGGCTCGAGATAAGAACTTGTTTGGTCTAGGGTTCAATCCGCGTCAATTGGATGTCTACGAGATACTTAGGAAGCCACCCAGGTTGGAGGAAGCCTACAGAGCTTTTAGACGATGGACCACTCGTTCTTCCTCCCTTCCCCTCCCCTTCGGGTTCTAGCGTAGGGATGATGGTCCTCCTTTCTATGCGGAAGCCAAACATTCTGGGCGTAGTTGTACCTTTTAGTGTCTTTTCATCTCCGTTAGCCTTGCCCATGAGCCTCTCCTCAGTGCCATCTTCTCTTCTGGTGTCATCGACTCCTCCTTCTATAGCCCCCGCTACACCTTCCACTGGCGATGCTTCTTTGGTGTCTCTTAGTTTTTTTTCTTTCCTTTCTTATTTGTACTTAGTTGTTTTTCCATGTATTTGTACGTTTTCTGGGGTTGGTTTCTATCGAAACCACGACCTTCTTTCTGCCCTTGTACCCTTTTTCACTTGAATGAAGAGTGATATGTTGTTATTTTGTGCTTCTGATATCTCGTATTACAGTTGTATGGAACTTACTGAATATAATAACAATTTATGTCTTACCTTGGGATTTGTGCTACACCTTAACTTGAGTGTTTGTACCTATAGTCAGAGAATGTCGCCCACTATTTGGGACATTCTCGCACATGTGTCGAACTGTCATCTGCATGCCACACTGATTGGCTAGAGGCGCCGCCCATCTCTGTCAGTTTCTGAATGACAGATGCCACCTTTACCAATAAGTATGTGCATTCATAAATCATTTTCAACACACATTCCTTCATTTTCAACGCCACTTTCCATTGTTCTTGCAGCTTGTCCCTAGAAGATTTTGAGTTGTCTTTTTTTGCTGACAAGCTTGAAGTTGTCTTTTAGCTAGAAAGTTTGGAATTGTCTCCTAGCCAAAAAGTTTAGCTATTTTGTCTTATAGGGAAATGACTTCTTCTCGCTCTTTGCACCCTTCTTCTCCTTCTCATATTTCCTCTCCAAGAAGTCCTTCCTCTTTGCACGGCATGAGACACATTGTTTTGAATGCTCATAATTCTTACACTCGCATGGGATTGAGAGGGGAAGGTGGATTATCGTGGACATTCTGTGGTTCCCTCATGATCTCCTATACCCGTCATTTGCGCACCGATGCTTCCTTGTTGGATGCTCTAAGGCTGATCACTTTACGTAGGGATCTGTATGCTCATGTGGAATGCTTTTTAGTTTTTAGCTTCTCCTCATAAATGTTAGAGTTATGGTTGAGGGTAGGGTTGGGTCCTTCGTAAGTACTGAGTTTATGGAGTCCATTATCACACTGTTTGTCGAGTATCATTTAAATCTGGATCACTTTGATATCGCCATGCCCCACCCCCATCAGAGGGCCTTTGATCCCCCCTCCCTGAGGTACATGACAGTTTACTCGGATCATGTCTGGAGTGGGTTTCGTTCTTTCTTTCATCCTTTTATTCAATCTCTATTCTGGAAAAAAATTCCCTAGTCAATTAACGCCGAATTCTAGGGGGATATATCTTGTGTTGTAAGTTGTTGGATATCCTGATAACCCCCTATTGTGTGGGAGCTGCCTTCATCCTTCGCCCTTGTTCGAATGGGCTTCCCTTCTTTAGTCTGGTGCATCGAGACCATCTTCGACACTTTTCTTCTATTTTTCGGTGTCTGACTATTTTAGGTGACTAGAAGCGTAGGTTCTTTTTCCTAAAATTGAAGGGTAAGTCCGCATCTTTGTGGGGGGTTCCTATCCAATGGGTCTTGGGAGACGTTGTACCAAACCCGGAGACGGCGATCCTCGAGATGGCCTATTTGACGTGCATGGGCTTATATTCCGGTTACTACGATGTATGTGCCTTGATGGAGAGTTCTGAGTTATTGATGATGGTGGGTTTGCATGGGTCCCGACGTTCTGGAATTTCCCCCGTTACCTTTGCGCATCAACCCAATATTTAGTAAGTATAATCGTTTATTCTTGTCCATATTCTCATTTTATGATGTCTTTTACTTATTTGTTTCCCTATACAGGGTCAAAAATAAATATGTACGCTATCGAGCCCTTTGCCCATGAGTTCTTGGCTCTGATACCACACAACAGTTCTAATTTCGAGGAAAAGAATGATTCATCTCATTTGGGATTTAAAATTATGCCCCTTCAATAGGTTTTGGGTGATCGTCCTGCTGTGGTAGAAAGCGGCTTGTTAGCTTGGGCGTTAGGAACTCTTCTGATTGACGGATCATTAGGGGGATTTACATTCGATGTGGCCCCCCATGATGACAGGCTACACGCTCATGTGGAACCTTTTTGGGTCTCCATATATCGGTATCAGCTCCAAAAGTAGCGCCCTCCATTGGTTCGGGTGCCCTGGATTCTGTTCCGATTGTCAACATGGTGGAGGAGCGTTCTTATCCGCCCCCTCGTACTACGCCCCTTCCTTACGGTGAGGGTTCCAGTCGTGGTTCCCCACATCCTAATATTCCTTCTTCAGTATCACCCGATGCTGGTTTATGTCGTAACTTCATGAGTGGTTTACTGAACCGTGCGGATTGCGAACTGTTGGAAACATTCTCAATGTCAGTCTTGTAGGATTTGTCATGTAAAGATCTTTGCGTGGTACCTTATATTCTTCTCATCTTTTTGTGCCCTTCATTCCTCATGGGTCATAGATCCTCACGTCATGGTTGTCTTTTACTTTCAGTTGTTCATGATGTTCATTACCATCGTCTCTCATAAGAATTACTCCTCCTCTAACGTTGGGTTCTTGTTTTGCCATCGAGATGACTTGGAGAAGGGTCTTATCAAGGCACGTAAGAAGATTAACTAAGCACAAGTCTACGATGAAGCTGATGGGGGGTTCTAGTAGGGTTTCTCAAGGATGAGTGAGAGAAGGTGTGGGTTTTGGAGCGTCATCTAGTGCTGGAGAGGGCTAGGATAGTAAGCTTAGAGGAGAGGATTGAGAATCTATACACTCAAGTTAAGACCTCAGACGAATTGGCTTCACTACTATCTACTGACAGGGATGCGGCCAAGCGCAAAGTGGCGGATATAAAGAATGCACATGAAGTTGCCTTAGTGATGGCTAGAGCCCAAGTTGTGATGGACTTGCCGAATCCCTCGAGGATTTACGAAGCTCTTTGCAAAGAACTGCGAGATATGGTGTCAAGATGCGGTAAGGTCTTTACCGGGATTCCCGGTTGACATGCTGATTCTCAAACTGGATATTCGTTATGCGATTCCAGCAGCACTGCAAATGCCTTCTCCTACTTTGACTATATGTTCCTCTAATGATGTTATGGTGCCAACGATAGCCATGGCGATCTCATCGATCTGACACCTGAGCAGTGTTGTCGAAATAATCCGGGATGGCAAGCGCCCCATAGAGGAATCTTAGGGGTATATGTCTATAGTGACATCTTTTATAGATATGGGTGTACATAGTCATTCTGTGCAGGTTCATGACCACCGGAATGTGAATAAGACGTGTGTTTAGTGTAGGGTGGGTACTTCTTTCGGTTAGGTGAAGTTATTATCTCACGGTGATCCCTTAGCGGGATCGTAATATTGTACTTATGTAATGCTCACCGTTATGAATAAAAAGTACCATCTTTCACCCGACACAGTTTATTATTTATGTGCATTAGTGGTTTCGTTGTTACATTAAGCATAGTACTTCCTTAGGTTGGCTGCATTCCATGTGTTTGGGGATATCTCGCCTTCTAAGTTTTTCAACTGGTAGGTGGCGAGCCCGATGATCTTCGCTACTTTATATGATCCTTCCCATTTAGGTTGAAGTTTTCCTAAGTTCTTATATGCTTCTACCCTCTTGAGTACCAGATCTCCTACTTGGAAAGTTCTGAATTTAACTCTCGTATTATAGTATCGGGCTAAACAGGCTTTGTATCCCTTTGACCTTATTGTTGCCCGAGTTCTCCTTTCTTCTAGCAGGTCCGATGCCAAAACGAGGTTAGAACTGTTACTTATCTCATCGTATTCCTTGACTCTCCAGCTTTCCGCCAGTATCTATGGTGGTATCACAGCTTCGCTCCCATAGGTAAGGCTATATGGCTTTTCTCCGATGGTTGTTCTTTGAGTGGACCGATAGGCCCACAAGATGCTTGGAATTTCTTCCACCCATTTTGCTTTGTGCAATCAAGTCATGCTTTCATATTCTTCAACAGCGTTTGGTTTGTTCTTTCCAACTGACCGTTGGTTTGTGATAACCCACAGAAGCAAAGCGATGTTTAATTACCCAATGATCACACTATTCTTCTAATTCTTGAATGGTGAATTGGAGTATGTTGTCCCTGACAAGATATCGTGGAATACCAAATCGACAGAGTATGTTTCTCCAATTGATAAGAGCTCCCAAAGTTACTCTGGCTAGAGGCTCAACTTCTATCCATTTGGTGAAGTAATCGACTACAACTGGTAGAAACTTCTTTTGCCCTGCATCTGGGATAAGGCGGCCTACAATATCGATACCCCATTTTGCAAAAGGGTATGCTATGATGTTAGGTTCCCAAGGCACCGCTGGTAGATGGGTTCTTGACGCATGGACTTGGCATCACTGGCACTTTCGAGAGAATGCTATGCAGTCATGGACTAGTGTAGGCCAGTAATAACCCTACCGTATTATATGGCGTGACATGCTCTCCCCCCTGTATGGCTTCCACATGTACCCTTGTGGACTTCTCTTATGACCATTTTGTCTTCATTGGGGTTAAGGCATCGGGTGTACGGGTGAGAGTAACACATAAGGTATAGCATGCCATTGCGGGTGAAATATCGAGCTGTTTTTCGCACCATGGTTCACTGTACTGACTTATCGTCTGAGTGCTCTTTTAGATTTTTCTAATAAGCTATGATAATCGTTGTCCATTCCTCTTCTATGGGGGATACGATGGTATTGACCGCTTCATACTCAGTTTTTTCGAACTATGCGGTTAGTAGGAGGGTCATCCGTCGGGTATGCACGATTGCCTGTGTAGCAGTTTTGGATAGGGCATCTGCTTACTGATTCTCCAAATGGGTAGTTTTGACTATCTTGAGCTCTTCAAACCATTATCTTCTTCGTTTCGTTGTCTGGATGTACTCCTTCATTCTTTTTTCTTTGACCTCGTAGGCCCCATTGATTTGTTGCACGATCAGTTGAGAGTCGTTGTGTATTATCAATCTTTTGATATCCCCTTCATGAGCTAACTTCATGCCTATCAGTAGGGCTTCGTATTCGGCTTTGTTATTAGATAGGGGATAGTCGAGCATTATAGCAAAACTAAGGATTTCATCTTCTACTTCGATGTTCCTCAGTACCACTGCTCCCTTGTGTGTTCCTACGGAAGACCCATTTACGAACACATGCCATAGCCGCATATGCTTCGTGGGTTCAAGCTCGATCATCTCCATAATAAAGTCTGTCAGTCCTTGGGCTTTGATAGATGGTCGAGGGGGTAAGAAATGTCATACTCTCCCAGTTCTACTACCCATTTTACTAATTGCCATGATACCTCCTACCTATTGAGGATAGAGCATGAGGGTAACGAGTTATGATCGTGACGTGATGAGAGAAAAAGTAGGATCGCAGCTTCCTAGCCATCGTCACAAGGGCTAACACCAGTTTTTCCAACTGCATGTATCTGACTTCAGCTCCTTGCAACGTCTTGCTAACGTAATAAATTAAGAGATGTTTCTTCCCTTGTTCCCTTACCAGCACAACGCTTATAGCTTATTCACCTACAGCTAGGTAGGCAAATAATTCTTCTTCTGGCATTGGTTTCAGGAGCATGGGAGGTCTTACTAAGTACTCTTTCAAATCCTTACAAGCCTTTTCACATTGTTCATTCCATTGGAAACATTTGATATGTGTTAATATTTTGAAAAGGGTAACCCTTTCTCTGCCGATCGGGAAATGAAAAGGCTAAGGGAGGACATCCTTCCCATTAGTTACTGAACATCTCTGACGGTCTTCGGAGAAGGCATATCTATGATGGCTTTGGCCTTCTCTAGATTTACCATGTCCCCTTCTCGGGTACCATGAACCCCATGAACTTTCCTCCCCATATCCCGAAGGATCATTTCCTTGGATTAATTTTTATTCCTAACTTATCCATTATGGCTAATGCTTTTTCTAGATCTTCACGGTGGTCTTCTGCTCGCTGGCTTTTCACAATCATATCATTCACATAGATTTCCATGGGCTTTCCGATTAACTCTGAGAACATGAGGTTGACCAATCATTGTAGGTGGCACCTACGTTTTTAAGGCCGAAGGCATCACTAGATAACAGAATGTACCGATGTCCGTGATGAAACTAGTTTTCTCCTGATCGATTTTTGCCATTTGTATCTGATTATATCCCTGATCTCCATTGACCGTGGAGAGGAGCACGCATCCAGCATTAGAGTACACCAGTTGGTCGATGCTTGGAATGGGATAGCAGCCTTTGGGGGCATACATTGTTTAAATTGGTCAAGTCTACGCACATCTACCATCTTCCGCCAGTTTTAGGGGCAAATACTACGTTTGATAGCCATTCAGGGTAAACGACTTCTTTTATTTTCCAGAGGTTCAGTAACCGTTGGATCTCCGACTTTATTATCTTGTTTCTCTCAGGCCAAATGTTTCTCCTTTTCTGTTGTATCGGCTTGGCGTTTGGCCTCACGTTCAATAAGTGCTGGCAAAGGTGGGCACTGATCCGCCCTGCCAAGTCTCTTTCCCAGGAAAACAGGTGATTGTACTTTTTCAAGATGCCCGCAATCTGTGCTTCCACTTCAGATTCCATCTCACACCCGAATTTGACAACTTTATTTTGGTCCCCTTCTACAATGTCAACCATCTTTAGTTCTTCTACGGCGGTTACCTTAACCTCCTCTAATTTCCTTTTTTTTCCCGTCGTGGTGACCATTTCTTCAGTTTTGAGAGGAATTGCATTCATCCAGCATTCCCTGGCTTTGACTTGGCTTCCTCTTACTTCCTCGATGCATGACATAGGGGGGATTTTACCTTTAGATGGATGGTGGAGGTATCGCTTCGAATGCATGTATGGATGGTCTGTCGCAGATATCATTGTACGTTCTTGACGACGGGTCCACTACCCAAAATTGTACATGCTTGGTCACCTCAAGCCCCTTCTTCCTAAGACATGGGCAGCGTTATCGTTCCTATGGTGTTACTGGATTCTCCAGAGAATCCCACGAGGGGAACTTCTGCTGGCTCCAGTCGCTTCTTCTTCAGTCCCATTGCCAGATTGGTTGGCATGAACAGAACATCCACGGTTGCTGTTATAACAAAAGGGTCGTCGTGAGGATATATGACTCCCTTTAAGTATTTGGGCCCCAAAAAGATGGTGGGGAGCTTTGTTACTTTTACAAAACAAGCTTGAAGTCCCTGTCCCATACTGCTTGCTTCTTTAAGGTATTTTTTTTCTTGACAGTTGGGATTATAGCTATGTCCCCTCCTTCTATCAAGTTGACAGTTCAACCTGATGGGCGATTGTCTTCGTATGACTCGAGAGGTGGAGGAAGTTCCTGTCCTCTGGCATCTTCCTCTTCTATCTCTTCCTTTTGAGTTATTGCACTCTTTCTGGTATCGGGCTTTCTGTTTCATTGGTTGTTCCCTTCCAGGTATTTCTTGAGATGCCTCATATCGAGTAACCGATGTATCTCTTTCCTTAGGGTGGTGCAGTTATCGTGCGTGCGCCTATAGGCTTTATGATATTTGTAAAACTTTCCAGATTCTTTCTTTTTGTAAGACCGCTTGACCAGTGGGGGCCATCACATGTCTTTATTTCCCATCATCACATTTAGCACTTAGGCATGGATGATCATTAGGGTCGGCAACAAGACGGGCTAGAGATGTTTATTTACGGCGTTCCTGTCATCTTTTCGATGAGAGGAAGATTTGTACTCCCTTCCCTTGGCCTATGCATCGTGCTCATCATTTTTTGATTTAATCTTTGAGCTTTCAGCCTCTTCCATGATGATGTAAGTCTCGGCTTTCTGCATGAGTTCGTTCATGTCCCTTATTCGGTTTTCGATGAAATACCAAAAAAAATCACCCGATTTAAGTCCCTGAGCTAGTATGTCGGCGATTACAGATGGTTCAACATTGGGGACATCTAGAGCTTCGTCGGAGAAGCGCTTCATGTAATCTCTTAATAATTCATCTTTTCTTTGTTTAATAGTGAACATATGCATGATGATTTAGGGTATCTCTTATTGCATGTGAACTGTCGGACAAACATACTAGCTAGCTGATCAAAGTTTGTTATCGTAACTAGGGAATTTGCAAAAAACATGCTTGTGCTCGACCTGTTACAGCGGTTCTGAATACTCGGTAGAGTGCAAAGTTGGGCACCGATACTAGATCCATGCTAGCCAAATACTCATGAATGTGGTTCGGCGGATCTCGTCCATCTTTTTCCCCATAATAGAGTTGTAAGTTAGCAGGTCGCATGTAACGCCCCAAAAATTTAGAAGAAAATAAATTTATGCTTCAGTCCTTGAACTTATATTTTTGACCCTAAATGTTTAGAAAAAATTTGCATTTGAGTCCCTAAGCTTAAAAGTTAGTCTTTTATTATTTTTATAGGTCTCTAATTCTAAAACATATATTTCAATTTCAAATCTTAACCAAGATGATCAAATTATCTAGAAAATTATATAGATAAATATGTATGTAACAATTAACAAAGGAATCAAATTATACCTATTTAAATTTTAATTATAAATAATTGAGGGACTTGATATGCAATTAACCAATTGATGAAGTAAGCCATGAAATATTTTTGATGAGGTAAGCCATGACATCCTCAAGAGCATGATTAAAAGATTTTTGTGATTTCTTATAAAATAATCAAAGTGGGACATTAATTAAAATTATTTTAACATGATATTTGCCTATAAATACTAAGCTTTCTTCCAACAATTTTCACACCCAAAATTATTTTGGATTTTCCTTCTTTATTCCTATGAATCTCTAAGTTAGTGAGTCTACTTTCAAGGAAAATTAATCCCAAGTTCTTATTTTTTCATTTTCTACCCGAAAATACCCCAAAACTTTTATTGCGCAGAATTTATCCATTCGGCCCTGCACCTTAGAAAAATCATAACTAATTGTAGAAAAATCCTTTTTGAGCAAGGCTAACGGCTGAATACTCCTCATGATGTCCTCTAACTTTCATATGAAGAAATGTTTTTTCAAATAATGTGATTTAGAAGGTCGAAATTTCTAAATCGTAGACTGCTGTATGAAAATCCAAAAATAGGTTCTATGTTGCAAGAATTACTTAGCATAGAAAACCTTTGTGTTTTCACAAAATCTCGGAGTTCCACATTTTTCATGATGCTAGAAAACCATAAAGCATAAAAATATTTGAAAACCAAGTTCAGTTGGATGCCCGATCAAAGGTAAAACCAAAATTGCGGTGATTTTTCAGTTTATTTGGCACAATCTTTGTTTTCTTAATTTATAAGTTTAATCGCCATCATAATTCAATGTATTTATCACATACACAAATTTAACATGATATAATATTAGTTATAATTAGATTATTATGATTTATAATCATGAATTGACATTTTTGTGATTTTTTTATATCATTTAAATGGTATATTTATCATGTTAATTTAATATACTACTTTCATAAGTCTTAAAAAACTTATTCTTGCCACTTCATGACATAAACATCAAATAAGATTATGTATCATAATAAACATTTCTTACATGTTTTGATAAAATTTTCATGTTTATATCTTTATATTTAAGTTATAATAAATTATATTCTTGATTCGCAATGTTTTTGTAACTAAGTCTCTGTTCTCTTCACTTTTACCCACCCATCTAAGAACGGATATGTATAGTTACATAGAGGTAATTAGAGCTAAGTATTTTATCACCTATTAAGAGGTGAAAATAAGTGCTGCTACGGTTTGGACTTTTTCCCAATTGAAACTGAATTGGTCAATGGTCAAGATTAGCATTAAGTTCTCAGTGAAAAATCAATTAGCACATTTGATAAAGAAAAGACCATCGACTTCTATGTTAGACAAATAGTTATCATATCATTAAATAAATAACATAAATGTAGCATCTTTTATATTTATTAAAATAGTCTAACATGATTTGTAAACTAATAATATAAAATAAAGTGTTAATCAACTAAGCTATACATTTTTAGGTGCTACTTCATATTAAATTTTATTTGATGTGTTGGTTATTAAAAGTTTCGAATTGATTAAAGGCTGAAAAGACGAGTTTCCTTAGAGTTAGTTAAGTAATATATTTAAGGATTGATTATGCCTCAAATTGAATAGTTAATCAAATTTTACTTATTACCGTAACTTGTCATTGAAATGACTTTAACATGAAAATATGAATACTTACAATTATAAGTTCTAACACATGGTTGTTTAAGATAATTTTGAGATATCAATAAGGTTGTTCATATAATTGATATTTGACATTTTACTTAACCTTACGTTGGTCAATTCATCATCTAAGATTTTCATGTTTAGAGTAATGACATAAATGAAGCTTATGTGTTATTTACTAAGATTTACATTGTAACTAGCATTCTTAACCAGAACGTTCTCAATTTCACCAACTTAAAAAATGAAGAAAAAAATACTAACATTTGTCGTGGTGAGTTATAAATTCAGTTGATTAATATTATTTAAATTTGTTACAGGTTTGACGAACTAATCAACGTCATCAAGGTTCCCCGTACAAATAAAGGTGAGGTTCCATTTCTGATTTGTTCTAGCCCCATTTGACATCCGGCCCTGAGGAACTTGGACAGAAAAGCCACTACTCTGTTACCAAACCTCGAACAACCTATATTTCATCATAATCTTGTTTGGCATCTCATCTCATAACACGATTTTCTTACTCATCGTTAAATCATATCCAATCATTTATTATTTATCATATATATTCATAATCATGATAATTCTTCAATATTATAATCTCATCTCCTGGTTCTTGAATTGTGCAAAGAGCAACGAACTATGTTCGGGACATGTAGCACAAGGAGCAATTGATATTATCCAATTTACTAGCTTGTTTGTTTATTTGTTATACCCATTGGGACGCCTTTGGGAAGCTGGACCCAGGGATTGAGTCGAGTTACTACCGGGCAGTAAGGACTGTCGGTTTAAGTAGCTTCGCTTGATACCCATCTATCTAGGCGCTGCTTGCAGTCAGGAGTTGGCTGTAACCCGCGTGCTGGATCGACATGTACTCGAGCATGTCTCTTGATTGTTTGCGAGGTCGCTCCTCGTCGGGAGGTATAAGGTAGAATAGTAGAAGTTATAAGGTTGGATTTGTTTATTGTTAAGCACAAGTTCATTAACTATTCTATGAAAACTCCAGTACCATTGCTACATCAAATTGTCTAGTTGAACTGTTTCTACCGGTAAGATCACTCCGGAAATGTACCCATTAGGTCACAGTTAACTCTTGCATTACCAGTTCTTTTATATGAATCTCACTAAGTCATTAAAGACTTATTCCTCGTTTCTTTTGTCTATTCCTCAGATAAAATCAACATGGCAGCATTGACCAAGTGAATAATTGTTCAAGCGTGCATTTTGGAATATTCGTGTTTTGTCATTAGTGCATAACCATTAAAATAGTCACATTATTTGTAATACCAAGACTTCCGTTGTATATATCAAAATATAATTTATAAAACGTGTATGGTTTTGATCCTGAACAGGTGAGACCTCTTCCTATGCGTTTCGCTTTAGTCTGGATTGGGTAAAGTGGCTGGCCACCACTGAACCAACTCAGATCGAAGCATGGCTCGTGGGGGCGCGGTTGTCACATGGCATGCCCATCGGGACCAATGCATGCGCTATATTAGGGACAAAATGGGGACTATGGTTGACCAACTCTTCCCAGGGGTGATTGTCCTTTTCATATCTTGCATTTCTCTTCTCATGTGATCAATCACACTCCAGAGGGAGCGCTCTCCCCATTGGCGATATGAGGGTCGGGTCCGTATTCTGGTGGCAAGATTGGGTTCTCGTATCCCCCTTATTTTCCCCTATGCATCGGCGTGCGGAGAGGGGGTGTAGGGTAGGGGTTTGGGTCATGCGCAATCCCTGTTCTTCTACATGGTACCTCCCGCGATATGGTTGTATGGGTTGGGGTTCGACGAATCTCTCCCAACATGCTATGTTTCACTTAGGGTGGCATCTATCAAGTATTCGAATACTATTTTGGGTATATTGATGAAATCGCCTGTACAGGCTGGTGGGGAGTCGGGGGTAGATTTTCGATGGCTCTGGTGAAACCATTCCGCCTTCAACTTCATGGTGACTATCTGACTCTGGGTTGATGGATCCTTCCATCAGATAGTTACGACAATTGGCGTTTTCTTACTCTATTTCAAAAACCGCTCGAAGGTAGTTTTTATGTCTTTCCCACAAACGGCGTCATTTTGTTAACACTCACTTTATTTTAATGATAATATCGAGTAGTCAACGTGTATTTTTATTCGGAACGCCCTACTCTGGCTTCGGAAATTGAAATTGTTTATCTAAGTATCGTAGGATTCTTGATGGGGAGGGCAGTGAAAGGATAAATAGCAAGATGTTTACAGCAGGAATAGTGGAGAGAGAAAGTAAAGAGTAAGTTGATTTATTTTATTCAACTTGTCCCCAAATTGTGAAGGGATCCTCCTATTTATAGGGGTACATGGGAATGCAGGTATCATGATGCATGAGAGTACCTTGACAGGTGGTTAATTGGGGTATTTAGTAGCTGACTAACCCGTCTTGATATCAATAGTTGGTTTCTGCGTGACCACGTGTCTAATTGTTATGCTTCGTTACATGAAGCACTTCTAAGCCATGTCGTGTTACGATGGTGTGGATAAGTCCTTTGGTATCGTGAGTGGTATCAAAGTGAGTATTTCGTGTGTGTGGTATATTTGAGTGGTAACTACGAGAATATCATTGGTCATCATGGGGTATCGTGGGCTCATCTAAGGACCGTAGTATCTCGTGTGGACCTTGTATTCTGGGAGTTCCATCGTGACACAAAGACTTTTTCATAGCGTATCTTCGATGTCCTTTCGAGAATCTAAGCTCTGAGGTGTCTAAGATTTTACCTTGATTGTGAAGTACAAAGCCCTTGGCCACGGTGCCACAGTTAAGATGGGGCTAACATCCTCTATCTACCAAATCTCAGGTGCCTTTGGTGTTTCAACAGTTTAAGAATCTTGTTGTGAATCAATTTAAACATAAAGTGACCAACTCTTATTGTAACGTCCCCAAAATTAGAAAAAAAATAAATTTATACTTTAGTTCTTGAACTTTTAAAAATTTCCATTTTAACCCTAAATGTTTAGAAAAAATTGCCTTTTAGTCCCTGAACTTAAAAGTTAATCTTTTATTATTTTTATAGGTCTCTAATCCTAAAACATATATCTCAATTTCAAATATTAACCAAGATGATCTAATTATTTAGAAAGATTTCATAAGTAAATATGTATGTAACAAAGAAATCTAATTATACATATTTGAATTTTAATTATAAATAATTGAGAAACTTGATATGCAATTAACTAATTGATGAGGTAAGCCATGACATCTTTAAGAGCATGATTGAAGTCAGATTTTTTGTGATTTATTATAAAATAACCGTGGTGGGACATGAATATTAATTACTAAACTATAATTTTCGCCTATAAATACTCACCATTGGTCAACATTTTATACAACTCAAAATAATCTGATTCTGCAAAAGTTCCCTGAAATAAAAAGTTTTCAGATTTTTATCTTGTTATTTTCTGCCAAAAAAGACGCCAAAATTTTTACTGTGCAGAAAATGTCGATTCTACCCCTACAACTTAGAAAAAGCATATAAAATAGTAGAAACATTATTTTACTACCTATTTATACATACCATCCTTGATGTCTTCTATATTTTGTATGAAGACATATTTCCCAAACAATATGATCCTGTAAAACATAAATCGTAAACTGCTGCCAAGAAATCCAATAGCAACTCTTATGTTGCAAGAATTATTTAGCATATCAAACATTTGTATTTTCATAAAATCTTGGGTACACAAATTCATCATGACATTATGAATCAGAAACCATAAAAAAATTTGAAAACAAAGTTCATTTGGATGTCTGATCAAAGGTAAAACTGAAATTGCGGTGATTTTTCAGTTTATTTGGCACAACCTTTATTTTCTTAGTTTATAAGTTAAATCACCATCATAATTCAAGTATTTGTCACACATATGAATTTAATATGATATAGTATTAGTTATAATTAGATTATTATAATTTATGATCATGAATTGTCATTTTTGTGATTTTATTTATAGCATTTAAATGGTAGATTTATCATGTTTAACATACTACTTTCATAAGTCTTACAAGATTATTCTTGCCACTTCATGACCTAGCCATGAAATAAGATTATTTATCATAATAAACATTCCTTATCACATGTTTTTATAAATCCTGCATGTTTATATCTTAATATTTGAGTTATAACACAAGTATATGTATTTTAAACTAACTATGAAAAATAAAGTAACAATTGACTAAGTTATACATTTTAAGGTGTTATTTCATATGATACTTATTTGATGGATGTTTATTAAAAGTTTTGAATTGATTAAAGGCTAAAAGGACGAGTTTTCTTAGAGTTAGTTAAGTAATATGTTTTAAGGATTGATTATGCATCAAATTGGATAGTTAATCAAATTTTACTTGCTACCGTGACTTGTCGTCGAAATGATTTTAACATGAATACTCATAGTCATAAGTTTGAACATATGGTTGTTTAATATAATTTTGAGGTATAAATAAGGTGGTTAAAACAATAGATATTCAATATTCAATTAAAACATATGTTTTTCTTTAAATTCATCATCTAAGATTTTCATGTTTTGTGTAATGACATAAATTAAGCTTATGTGTTATTTACTAAGATTTACATTGTAACTAGCATTGTTAACAAGAACGTTCTCAATTTCACCAACATCAGAATTGAAGAAAAAGTACTAATATTTGTTGTGGTGAATTATAAATTCAGTTGATTAATATCATTAAAATTTGTTAAAGGTTTGACGAACTAATCAACGCCATCAAGGTTCGCCATACGAGTTAAGGTGATGTTTAATTTCTAGCCCCGTTTGGCATCCGGCCCTGAGGAACTTGGACAGAAAAGCCACTACTCCGTTATCAAACCTCGAACAACCTATATTTCATCATAATCATGTTGGGCATCTCATCTCATAACATGATTTTCTTACTCATCGTTAAATCATATCCAGTCATTTATTATTTATCATATCGATTCATAATCATGGTAATTCTCCAATATTACAATCTCATTTGCTGGTTCTTGAATTGTTCAAAGAGCAACGAACTATGTTCGGGACATGTAGCTCAAGGAGCAACGGATATTAGCTTATTTGTTTATTTGTTATACCCATTGGGACACCTTTGGGAAATTGGGCACATGGATTGAGTCGAGTTACTACCGGGCAGTAAGGACTGTCGGTTTAAGTAATTTCACTTGATACCCATCTATCTAGGCGCCGCTTGCAGTCAGGAGTTGGCTGTAACCCGCGTGCTAGATCGACATGTACTCGAGCATGTCTCTTGATTCGTTTGCGAGGTCGCTCCTCGTCGGGAGGTATAAAGTAGAATATTAGAAGCCATAAGGATGGAATTGTTTACTATTAAGCACAAGTTCATTAACTATTCTATAAAAATTCCAGTACCATTGCTACATCAAATTATCTAGTTGGACTGTCCCTACCGGTAAGATCACTCCTCGAAATGTATCCATTAAATCACAGTTAATTCTTGCATTACCAGTTCTTTTATATGAATCTCACTAAGTCATTAGAGACTTATTTCTCGTTTCTTCTGTCCATTCCTCAGGATAAAATCAACATGGCAACACGGATCAAGTGAATAATTGTTCAAGCGAATAATTGTTCAAGCGTTCATTTAGGAATATTCATGTTTTGTCACTAGTACATAACCATTAAAACAGTCACATTATTTGTAATACCAAGACTTCCGATGTATATATCAAAATATATTTAATAAAACGTGTATTGTTTTGATCTTGAACAAGTGAGACTTCTTCCTATGAGTTGCGCTTTAGTCTGGATTGGGTAAAGTGGCTGACCACCACTAAACCAACTCGGATCGGAGCATGGCTCATGGGGCGAGTTCGTCACACTTATAGTGACAACGAGGGCAAATTTTTGGCACTTAAAAATGTGTTTCCTTAAAGAAGGAAATAGTTGACTATCTTGGCCTCCTCATATTGTTGGTATTGTCAAGGTCCCTTATTCGAGGCATTTTTTGGTCGCTCCATTTTGCTTCGGGTTTGGTCAGTTTGTTTTCATGCAATTTGGATGATGCTTGTATAGTGGACCTTGACTTTTCTATAGTTCAAAGGGAGAGGAATGGGGGGGGGGGGGGATTATATCCAAGAGCGGTTAGGCGGCATCCTCGAAACCAACGATTGGATTCTCTCTTCCCATAAGCAAAGATACTTAAATATGATCACAAATCGATACTAAGACGTTTTGGTTTCTCTCTCTTTCACTCGATCATCCCTTGGGTTGTACATAATGTGTTGGATAAAAAGTTTAAGGATTTGTTTTTGGATCGACGTTTCACTGAGAATTAACATGTAAAATCAAATCTTACTATTTGGTATCACCACGCTCTTTGGGCGGGTTCAACTTAAAATCGACAAGCTCAAATTTCAATTTTCATGATGTCAAAATTAACTCAAACCCCTCAAAATCGAGATATTGAGATTGTTCTCCAAACTAGATAAAAAATTATGGCGCCAAAAAAATCTAAATCACGTGGCTTTGGTACGGTGATGCCAATACTCGAATTTCCACCTTACCACTATCTTCCATTAAAAAAAAAACTAATACCATCTGATACAAGTTCAGATTTAATAAGCCCAATTCGTACAAGGCCCAGACGTGTGCATAAGAAACCAAATTCGACCCATGACTACAAACTCTAACAAATGAAGTCCAGCAACTTTTATTTAAAGTCCATCAACTTTTATTTAATTATTCTAGTTGTGTGTTTTATTAATATTCTAATTATGTAAATATTAGTCGTGTGTTTAATTAAGTGTTAGGTAGTAGTGGGTTAGTGGTCAGTTGCTCAACTGATCCCCAGCGTATTAAATTCAGTATTGCAACATGTAATGACTTTCTTTTTTTATGAGAAATATTTGAAATGTGTTACAGTTCTACTATTGCTTTCTTTGGAGTTGAGTTCCGACTCGAAAAGGAACAAATAACCTTACGGTTCGTTTCATTGGTGCTTTCATTGAGAGTTGAAATGGGACCGAAACCCGCTACACCAACAATGGACGAGATACTCGCAGCAATGACGGAAAAAATTATTTGACAGCATTGGCTGAATCATTGCAGCATCGCATAGATACGGCAATTTCAGAGGCAACGAGTAAGTTGGAAAACAAAATGGAGGTATCGCTTGCAGATCTGAAAAATAAGGCATTGCACGCGAAGGAAAATCGTGCCGAATGCTCCAGAGTCACAAATCCAGCCTTCATTTCTGATGGACCACACGAAACAGATCCCAAGATGACATTGGAGAAATTTGACGGGTCTAAACCAGTGGAATAGTTGTTTCACGCAGAGCAGTTCTTCGACTATTACAATATCGGAGTTGAGCGACGAATGAGAATGATTTCATTTTATATGAATGGGCAAGCACTTAATTGGTTCATGTGGATGAAGAGCAACAACCAATTGAGTACATGAGCAGCATTTGTACGGGCTTTTGAACTGCAATTTGGCCCAACTACTTGTGATAATCATCGTTGTGCTTTATTAAAGTTGCGGCAAAAAGGAAAAATTGATGAATACCAGGCATAATTTGAGATGTTATGTACTAAGGTAACGGGGTTGTCTCTAGAGATAATTCTTGATTGTTTTATATCAGGACTGAAGGAAGAGATCCAATCAGATTTGGCTTTGCACAAACCTGTGGATACCCATGAAGCAATTGGTCAAGCGAAGTTGATTGAAAAGAAATTGAAGGATAGCAGGAACATGGGATATTCTTACCCACGGGTTACTTATCCACCAACGTATTCACATGTTCAAAAATCTGTTACAACTATGCCTCCACAGTTGTAGGCCCCACCACATAGTGCCCCAAGAAGACCTTTCAGAAGATTATCACCAGTAGAGGTGCAAGATAAAAGATTGAAGGGGCTGTGTTTTCATTGTGACGACAAATTTACTATTGGTCACAAGTGAAAGACGCCTCAAGTTCTGTTGTTGACACCAGATTCAGCAAATGAACAAAATGATGATGCTACCGATGCATGTTTAGAGGATGGAATTGAACCTGATAATGATGAACGTACTAACGGTATCAATATGCAAGAATTTGAAGGTGAATTTCATCTAACAGAAGTTGCATATTACGGGATTGATAGTCCTAAAACAATGCGCTTGCAAGGTAAAATTCAAGGTACGACGTTCACAGTACTTATTGATTCTGGAAGTTCTTATAATATAATTCAACCGAGAGTGGCAAAGTTTTTGCAGTTACAAATTGTTTCTGCTCCAAAACTTTCAATAAAAGTTGGGAGTGGTCATTTCCTTGAATGTGAAGGCAGGTGTTCTGAAGTTATTGTGAATATAAGTGGACATGATCCGAATATTCCATTTTTAGTATTGCCTATATATGGTGCTGAAATAGTACTTGGTGCTCAGTGGTCGAACACATTGGGGGATACTAAGATAATTTTTGGAAAGCGTACGATGGAATTTGAGCATCAAGGTCAAATTGTAAAACTTGGGCATCAAAATATTTTGGAAGAAGCAACAACTGGGCAGATTAAAAATATGTTGCATAGTGGCTCATTATGCTCATATCATGCGATTCTATGTGATCAGAATCCTCCTGGCCCAACTCATGCCTTACATGTGAGTTGTGACAGATATTGACGAACCAATGTTGCAAGAGTTATTGGTGGAGTTTAATACAATTTTCAAAGAGCCAACATATTTACCACCCACGAGGGCGTATGACCATCATATACATCTGGATCCTGGTTCGAAACCAATCAACGTCAGGCCATACAGGTACCCACATTTCCAGAAGACATTTATGACTCAATTGATCCAGGAAATGCTGCGAGATGGTGTTATAATACCAAGTACTAGCCCATACTCGTCCCCAGTTTTAGTGGTTAAGAAAAAAGACGGAACATGGAGATTCTGCGTTAACTATCGAGCTTTAAATGCTGTTACAGTAAAGGATAGATTTCTGATACCAACAGTAGATGAGCTTCTTGATGAATTACAGGGTGCAACACTGTTTTCAAAAATCGACTTACGATCAGGTTATCACCAGACCAGATGTGCATAAAACATCTTTTCGTACAGTTGATGGCCACTACAAATTTCTGGTTATGCCATTTGGTTTAACAAACGCACCGTCAACATTTCAGTCAGCAATGAATGATTTATTTCGTGATTTGCTACGAAACTGTGTTTTGGTGTTTTTTTGATGATATCCTAATCTACAGTTCAAGTTATGAATTGCATTTGCAACACCTTAGGGAAGTGTTTAGCAGATTATCTGTTAACCAATTTTATGCTAAGCTTCCTAAGTGTGTGTTTGGTGTGTCGTCGGTGCATTATTTGGGACACATCATATCAAGGGAAGGGGTGAGGGTTAACCCTAAGAAGATAGAGACCATCTTGCATTGGCCCATACCTACATCAGTGTCAGCTTTGAGGGGTCAGCTTTGAGGGGTTTCCTTGGCCTTACTGGCTATTACAGGAGGTTTGTACATCGATATGCTAGCCTAGCCAGTCCTTTGACTGATCTACTCAAGTTATAGGCATTTGAATGGAATACAGAAGCTACAAGAGCATTTACAGAGTTAAAGGAAAAAATGGTCATGCTTTCAGTTTTATCTCTGCCTAATTTCAAAGAGCCGTTTGAATTGACCATTGATGCTTCAGGTAAAGCAATTGGGGCTGTTCTGTCACAGCAAGATCATCCACTTGCCTTATTCAGTAAGAAATTGTCATCTCGTATGCATGCTGCATCCACCTATACCATGGAATTATATGCATTAACCGAGGCAGTACAAAAATTCAGGCAGTATTTATTGGGACGCAAGTTTACAATATATACAGATCAGCAAAGCTTAAAACATTTGGTTAATCAAGTCATACAAACACCAGAACAGCAAAAGTGGATCAGTAAGTGGATGGGGTTTGATTTTGAAGTTGTGTATAAAACGGGGAAGTTAAATTCAGTAGCTGATGCATTGTCACGAGTACTTATACCTGAATTTTCAGCTTGGACAACTCCAGATTTTCTGTGGCTGAGCGAGTTGCGTGAATATTTCCTGACTAACCCCGAGGGCCAGAAATTGATAAGTGAAATAGTGTCAGGAGCTGATTCTCAATTGTCATATGTAATTCATGACAATCTGGTGTATTTTCAGGGTCGTTTGTATATACCTGAATCTTCCAAATTGCAGTCTCGACTGATTGAGGAGTATCATTCAACGCCACTGGGAGGACATTCTGGGGAGCGTGCAACTTTAGCCAGGTTATCTGCTTCATTTTATTGGCCTACAATGTCAAAGTATGTTAAAACCTTTGTGCGTAATTGTCATGTTTGTCAGCAAAATAAACCAACAAGCCATAAACCATATGGCCTACTTCAACCCCTGCTCGTTCCAAACCAAGTGTGGGAAGACATTAGCATGGACTTCATAACGCATCTTCCTAATTCAAATGGGAAAACTGCAATATGGGTCATTGTTGATCAATTTACCAAATTTGCACATTTCCTAGCACTACCACCAAAATATACCTCACCCTACCTAGCATTCCTTTTTCTGACCGACATATATAAACTACATGGCCTGCCCAAATCTATAGTTTCAGACCGTGACCCCATTTTCTTATCCCACTTTTGAAAAGAACTATTTAAACAAATAGGCACGACTTTAAGTTATAGTAGCGCCTATCATCCCCAAACCGACGGTCAAACAGAGGTTCTTAATCGAAGCCTTACTACATATTTACGTTGTTTTACCAGCCAAGAACCAAAACGTTGGACCCAATTCTTACATTTAGCTGAGTTTTGGTACAATACAAGCTTTCACACATCACTTAAAATGACCCACTTTCAAGCACTATATGGCTGTCTACCCCCTGCTATAACCGACTACATCATAGGCACTTCCCAAAATGCAACCATTGATACAACACTAGCAACCCAAAACCATTTACTCCAACAGATCAAACAAAACCTCCACCATACACAACAATACATGGCAAAACGTGCAAATGCTAAACGTATGGATATGCAGTTTCAACAAAATGACTATGTTTATATTAAGCTAAAGCCGTACCGGCAGAATTCAGTGCATCGTCGTCTTTGCCAGAAGCTTTCACCGAAATTTTATGGCTCGTTCAAGGTTGTGCGCGCCATAGGGAAGGTCGCCTATCTCGTGGATCTACCTCCTGGATTCTGGATCCACAATGTCTTTCACATATCCTTGCTAAAACCATGTCAAAATCCCAATGTGGAAATTAACTTGACGCTGCCACTCGTGGATGAGGATGAACGACCATATCTTACTCCAGAAAAGCTTTTGGGGGTGTTAGAGAAGTGTGGAAAGGAGGCCACAAAGAGCTTGAATGTTTGGTTCAGTGGAAAGATTCGAAACTTGAAGAAGCTACATGGAAAAAAAGAGTGAAATACAACATATTCATCCCCATTTGTTTGAAAAAGAGGAAAATGGACAGAATGTGTATGAAGATGGTGAAGCTGCGCATGAGGAGCTGCTGAATGAGTCAATAAACTCTAGAGTTTCAGCTGATGTATTTAAAGAGACCCATGAGGACATGGGCTTTGCTGATGGGGTGGGGAATGATACAAGTTCAGATTTAATAAGCCCAATTCGTACAAGGCCCATGCGTGTACATAAGAAACCAAATTGGACCCGTGATTACAAACTCTAACAAATGAAGTCGAACAACTTTTATTTAAAGTCCAGCAACTTTTATTTAATTATTCTAGTTGTGTGTTTTATTAATATTCTAATTATGTAAATATTAGTCGTGTGCTTAATTAAGTATTAGGTAGTAGTGGGTTAGTGGTCAATTTCTCAACTGATCTCCAGCGTATTAAATTATGTATTGCAACATGTAATGACTTTCTTTTTTTATGAGAAATATTTGAAGTGTGTTACAGTTCTTCTATTACTTTCTTTGGAGTTGAGTTCCGATTCGAAAAAGAACAAATAACATTAAGGTTCGTTTCACCATCCATGCCGTCAAGCTCTTTGGTAACTCTCTTACCTCTTCTCGGAATGATATTGATAGTTGTTTCACTAACTACTCATGTGACTTGTTTTGCTCCTCGACCAAGCAATGTTTCCTTCTTTGACCACCATGCGCGTCTACAATGTCTTTTTCGGTGCTCATGATGTCAACTTGTTTAGCCATTTTACCTCATCTTGCAGCATATAGGGGGACACATGTACCCTTCTATGTTTATCATTCATTTCGAAATCTCATCCCTCAACTGTTATGTTTTAATGTAAGTTTGCTACATATATATATATATATATTATACGAAAAAAATAAACAGTAGATACTAGCAATTAAACAGGTCTTTAATTGTTTGTCAAAAGCTTGCAATTGAAGTAATATTGGGGGGCTCTAAATGTAAATTATTTATGCCACAGTGGAAGAAGAAGAACAAGAACAACCGTTCGAGCGAGCGAGCGAGATTGTGAAATTACGGGGTGATTAGCAGCAGCGACGCTATTACCCCGATTGGTTTTCCCGACGCCGATTGATTTCGCTGGTAACCGTTGGATCAGGAGATCGATCTCCAGTCAAATAAGTGAGCTTTATTTATCCACAATCTGATTTTATTTACACTGTTAATTTCTTTCATACACACACACACACACATATATATATATATATTATATATGTATATGTATATCGCAATTGCAATGCTGTTTTCGGAATTAGGTTAGTTGATCTGATTTGTATTTTCGCGAAATTAGGTTGTGTTTGCAAGCATGTCCAAAGAAGAAGGGGTTGTTGATAGTGGCCGTACGATAACAGAGATTGAGCAGCCTAATAATGGAAATATACATAATTGTAGTGGTTCTAGTTCTAGCCACGACGAGCTTTTACAGATGGTAGTCGAACTCGATTTCCAGAATGAATATATCAAGTCTCAGTTTCAACAAGTTGTTGGAGGAGGTCATGCCGATATCGAATCTTTGAAGAGACAACTTGTTGAGGAAAGGCAAACAAGAATTGCCGCCGAAGAGGCTCTCAACCATCTTAGAGATCAACACTCCGATGCAGATATCAACATCTCTGCTAAACTTGCTCAAGGTTGTATAATTTATTCAGAGATACATAGACAGATAGATAGATCAGCACTGTTCTATCCTTTATAATGTTTCTTTTTTGTGGCGTAGCTCAACAGAAGATGGACCAAGAAATCAGGGAACGAGATGACAAGTACTCCGAGCTTGATACAAAGTTCAATAGGCTTCATAAAAGAGCCAAACAGCGTATTCAGGAAGTTCAGAAAGTACTCTCTTAATCCCTCTTCTATATTTTCTATTTAAATACATTATCTACCCTTCCACGTCTGCATTTTCGAGCTCTTCTTAGGGAACTTGGATTCCTTTAGAGCATTATTTAACACGATTTTCACTGTTTTACAACCTTCTGTCTTTGAAGACAGACCTTAGGATTCTACAGTTGATGTCCTTTAGATGTTAAGTATATATAACTGATACCATAACTGTTGGCTTGACACCAGTTAACACATGTTAAATATTTTTTTATATTTGTCATGTTGGTAATTGAAAAGAATCTATCGAGTTCTATCTTCTAACCAGCTGAATAGCGATGCGTAAATATTTCAATCCAGTACTTTAATGATCCAAAATTTGAACCCGTGGTTGCAATTATTATTTGGCAGCTGATGCTGCTACCTTTGGTTAGGGTTTCAATTTATTGGCTATTGATAACATAATGATAGAGGTGAAAGAGAGATGTTATGTAGAGGTAAAACAACGTTCTTGAGCATCTGAGATAGGGCAGTGGTACGCCATAAAACCATGTAGATAATTCATTGTGTTGTAGGTAAAGTATATCTGGTCTTAGTGTACATAACAAGGTGGGGACTTTATGCTTGTCTAAGCTTGGAAGATGAATTCGTATCATGGAAAGATGTTTTTATTTATATAAAGCTGTTATGTATATATAGGAGAAACTAGCCCTAAGTTTGGTAGGAAGTTAATGCATTCCATACCTACATTTAATTCAAGCAATTACCTGTAAATACTTCTAGGAAATATACATTTATACATCTATCTTCCTCTATTCAAAACACTAAAAATAGATAATTCAAAATTATTAGCAATCAATCATGCAACACTCCTCCCTCAAGCAGGCTTGAAGATGTCTTCTATAGCTAGCTTGTTCACTAAAATTTCGAATTCTCCCTTGTGTTAGCAAGGATATCATCAGCTTTTTGGTTTGTAGTTGGTATGTAAGAAGGACAAATCATTCCACTTTCAATGTTTTCTTTGATGAAGTGCTTGTCAACCTCAATATGCTTAGTTCTGTCATGCAAGACTCATATCTGGATAGTGCGAGAATAAGGTAGTTAACACAATACACTCTTGTAGGGAGTCACATGGATTTGCATATCTTTAGACAATCTTTTTACCATGTTGCCTTGCTAATCCCATGAGTTAAAGATCTGAACTCTGCCTCTACACTACTCCATGCCACAATATTTTGCGTTTTTACTCCTCCACGTTACTTGATTTCCACCAACAAATGTACAATAGTCGGAAGTGGATGGTGTGTCAGTAGTACTTCCGGCCCAATCTGCATATGTGTGACTTCTATTCGTAGGGTGTTATTCTTGTGAAATATAAGATTTTTTCATGGACTTTCTTTCAAGTATTTTAGTATTCAGTAGACTGCCTCGAAAATGTTCTTGTTCTGGTGATGTGACAAATAGATTAGCTTTATGGCAAGTCTCTAGAATTTTCCTTTATCAATGACGTCTTCAGCTTTAATAGGACCGAGATTCATTGTAGCATGAACTGGAGTATCTGCCGCTTTACACCCGAGAAGACAACTCTCACTAGGAAAAGGGATCCAGGATATACTTCCTTTGATTAGTAAAGATTCATTCCTTTGATCTTGCAAACTCCATACCAAGAAAATATTTTAATAATCCGAAGTCTTTCGTTTCCAAAAATCTGCCTATTTTCTTTTCATACCTATCAATTCTTGTGCATCATCTCCGGTCAACATAGAAATTTTACCTTTATTTGATTGTTTGTAAAACATTGTGTGATTAGCCTGACCTTGGTGATAACCATGACTTTTCACTAGTTTTTCAAAGCGTTCAAACCTAGCTCTCTGGGACTTTTAAGTCCACGCAATTTTTTTTAAAGTCTGCACACATTATTTTGTCCTAACATTTTCTCAAATCCAGAAGATAAGTATATATACACCTCTTCTTGTAAATCACCATTTAAGAATGCACTCTTAACATCCAACGGGTGTTACAACCAGTCATAAGCAGCTGCTAAAGATAGTAACACCCTTATAGAATTGACTTTTGCAACGGAATTCTTGATAATCAGTTCCATATGATTGTGCTTTAGCAACTAATCTTGCTTCGTATCTTTCAATACTACCATAACACCCCTTTGTACCCTATAGTCTTTGGTCATTTGGTAGGTCAACAACCTTCCATGTCCCACATTTTTTAAGAGCATTCATCTCTTCCATCACTTCTGATTTTCAATCAGAATCATCAGGTGCTTCTTGTATGTTTCTCGGAACAAGCATGTTAAATAGCTTAGATATAAAAGCATTATGTTTCTTAGAGAGTTTACCATAAGACAAATACTTTGATATTGGATGAGAAATACATGGACGTTTTTGTTTCCTGAGAGCTATAAGGATATCAAGATATCTACTCTTTGTATCGGGCATAAATGAGAAATAGGATGGGTATTTGATGCACCAGGGACACAAAAAGTAACACAAAGAAGTAGGTGAATATTATGAATACCTCGTGTAATTACATGTTCTGTACGAGCTGATGCTGAAAGGACCGAGGTTGTGTTGTCCTTTGTATGACATTTTTTCCTTAAATACGTAAGGAGCTTTTTTTTCATGTTCATTGAAACTGTGGATAATATTTCTCCACCGGTGTGTTTGGTATTAAAGGTTCAGAATTACTTATTTTCTCCAAACTATAATCTCATTTTTATTTAAAAACTTATTTTCACCAGTGATTGGTGTAATACTAGAGTCAAAAACTCCAATAGTTTTAGGTAAAGAATCCCAAAATATTTCTTCTTTTCAGTTCTTCACCTGAAAAGAATTTTTTGAAATTAAGGTTGATTTTCAAGAAAAAATGACATCCATAAAGACTAATGTTGTTTTTGTCTTTGGATTAAAACACTTATATCCCCTTTTGTTTGGAGGTTTTAAAAGTCGAGAAGAGTAACATAATTAAGGGCAAGAGTAGGCATTCTATTGATAAGGTAAGATACAGTTAAAACGACTTCTTCCCCTAAGTATTGAGGAGCCGTTCATCTTAGACGTAACAGCTTGAGAAACTTCAAGCAAATGTTTGTTTTTGTGTTCAGCGGCACCATTTTGTTGAGGTGTGTCAACACAAGTGGTTTGATGATGAATTCTCTTTTCCCTAAAATAAACATCGTTTAAAAATATTGTGTTCCATTATCTGTTTGAAGGATACCAATTTTAGTTTCAAAAATGTTCTCGGTCATTGAGTAAAGGTTCTTAAATAGTTTCTCGACCTCAAAATATCCAGCCATTAAGTAAATCCAACATAGGCGAGTATGGTCGTCAATAAAGGACACAAACAACATCTTAGCTGAGGGTGTATTAATCCTTGATGGTCCCCAAAGATCACTGTGAATTAAATAAACTGGTTTTGATGCTACATGAGCTAGGGGACGATAAACAGATCTTTGACTCTTAGATAAAATACAATCTCACAATATAGTTTAGAAGAATCCAAACTTTTAAATGAACGAGGAAATAACTTTAAGATATATGGAAAACTAGCAGGGTGCTCGTTCTTCCCTGCATCGCTGGTTAACTTGAATGAAAATATGTTTTTATTCAGTTAAAACTGTTACATATATATCGGAGAAACTTGCCCTAAGTTAGGTAGGAGTTTAATGCACCCATGCCTACATTTGATCCAAGCAATTACCTGTATCTATCTAGTAAATACACATGTATGCATCTCTCTACTTCTATTCAACACATTAATAAAATAGTTTTTTTTTTGTATTATTAGCAATCAATCTTGCAACAGGTTTCAAATTTATTTACTGATAACATCATGATAGAGGTGAAAGAGAGATGTTATGTAGAGGTAAAACAACGTGCTTAAGAATCGGAGATAGGGCATTGGTACGGCTAGAAACCGTGTAAATAATTCATCGTGTATTCGGTAAAGTATTGTCACAAGGTAGGACTTTATGCTTATCTAAACCTGGAAAATGAATTCGTGTCATGGGATTATTAGGTCTGCTTATCTAAGTCTGCCAGTTCAACTTTTTTGTCAGAGTGCCTTAAAATATGCTTACATATTTGCACCGCTTAAAGTTGTCTACAATTTCCCCTGATTGGTCTAAGATTAAGCGTTTTTCTTCTTTTGAAGACACTTGGTGTTTATTTAAAGCCACTTTTACATTTTTAGATGATTTGTATCTTTGCTTTAATCTTGATTGTTCTAGTTCAATAAAAAAATTCTTGTATACTTCAACAATTTGTGGCAGCATGCCAAATTAGATGAAATACCACAGGTTGCTGTAGCCCTTCAAATTCTCCTTTTCTTTTCTCGCTAGCATAATTTATTTTCATGCGGAACTTTAGCATATGGGCTTCATATTTGGCAGTCAATGGGCAAAATTTACAACCATGTTGTCTGATTGCAACTGTTGGAGAAGTTCCTTTTTTGTCTTGAAAAAGAAAGTTGAAGTATATGAGTTTACACATGTTTTGTTCAAAGATTGTCACTGTGGTTGTATGTCAGGAAAAAGATGATCTTGAGGTCCAGTTCCGTGAAGTTAATGAGAAAGCTGAGCGCACATCATCCCAGCTGTTAGCACTACAGCAAGAGTTGGAGCGCACACGGCAACAAGCAAATGAAGCTCTGAAAGCAATGGATGTGGAGAGGCAACAACTACGAAGTGCAAATAACAAGTACACTTTTCAAAAACCTTGCTTCGATTCAAGTTCAACTAGTCATCTTTTCCTGCTAATGTAATACGTTATATGATTTCTTTTTCTTTCTTCGTAATGGTTGGGAATAGGAAAATGAAAGACAAAGTTTTGGGGATACCTCAGTTTGAAAATCAAAATTCTCTTATCATCCCTAATAGTTTTCCCAATTACACCATTAAAAAGGTTTCAGCATAATACCAATAGTACACTGGATGCATATACTTTATGATTAAGTAGTTCATGTTTAGTTCTTATGCAGATTGTATCTGTATTTAAGATAAAGTTCAGTGGAGTGTGGAATGTGGGCGATGAAGTTTAAATGAACAATTTGATTGTGACCTTTAAGACTATCTTTAAGCCACATATGGTCCTTTTTTCCACTTATAATATCTTGCTTGATATGTAGTTCTTCTATTTTCTGTTTTATTAGATACTAGTGTCAAGCTCTTTCTTTATGCGATACATGCTGGAGGATAGACCAAAGCCAGCAGTGGGAATTATCAATTATTTCCCGAAAGCTCACAGGTCTAGATGAAAAAAAGAAGGCTTGTATGTGCTATGTAACAAGATAAGTCAGAGTACAACAATAGCAAGAACAACAGCTACTGATACATGAATCCAATTAATTGGGATAGTTTTTCTGTGACTAAATAATTTTTCTTTCTCCACTTATATCAATCAATGTGTTCTCTTGTAATCATATGGTTGCAGTTATGTTTTTGATTCTTTTGGTTTTGGTCTAGCTCAAGAAGTTCTACTTGTTGCATTGGCCTGTGCCATGTATCCCAAATAATAGCCAATTTCTTTTACTATATGTATCGCTTCTATAGTGTGAACATCTTATCTGCTGAATTTTTTTCTTATGTCACAGATGATTCATGTTTGTCCATCTACACAATACTTTTAGTAAGATATCTCTTAAGAGTGCAACATTCAAAATGGTAATGCTAGTAAATAACAGCCTATAAAACTTATTTAGCTTTTATAAATAATCGCACCAACTGCAATTGGTCTCTTCCAGTTCATCTATTTATCTTATGTATGGTTCGTGGTTAACATCACTATTAGGTTCCTCATCTATTTTTGGATGGACTTTATATATTAATATGTGTACGTCATTGATATCTTTGGTACATATAGTGTATGGTGCTGTTATCTCAAACGCTATTTATTGAATTCCGCTGAATATGATGACCAAAATTCAAGTTGTGCCTTGCGACTCAAGTTTGTTACTAACCTCAGCTCTCATTACATCAATTAGGGGTTTTGGCAAATTATCCCCCTAGGTTATGCAATTTGGCGAATTGCTCCCTGTTAACAATATAGGCAACATACTCCTCCTAGCTTTCAATTAGTGACTTATTACCACTGGTTCATTTTTGTAATGTTTTTTGTTTAATCTGCTATTTTGATTTTGATTTTTTATTTTTTAATGCGTAATAAGGACCAAACCCCCCCTATGGTAAGTGTTCTGCTATGTGCCCCCAAACCTATGAAACAAAAAATAAACCCATCTAAATATGTAAGAGATGCCTTCGCCAGAATGTGAAGCGTATACTTAAGTTTCATCTAATTTTAACTCTCGTTTTGGTAGTGAGCCCTTTTCCATTCAATTTCATCTATCACATTTGAAAGATAATCATTGGATATTATATATTTAAGTTAGTCTTTCCATCTCTAAAAGCATCAGCTTTTGGTAGTTCAACATGGTATTAGCAGCCAAAAGAGGTTCTGGGTTCAAATTCCACCGCAACCCAATTAACAAAAAAATCACATGTAGGCTGTTAAGAGTACCCTCTCTAAAAGCTTTATCTAAAAGCTTTATCTAAAGCTTTAGATAATATGGCAATTCCATAGTATTTATCAAAGAGTGGTTTGAAATTAGGGAACATAATACAAAATTGAAGAGAAAAGAAGGTCGTTTATCGAGATTGGGGTTATATCAAGATGAACGCTGATGTTTATACTTCATATTAGCGAAAAGTTTCGCTGGAAGGTTGAACAGGGGATTTTGTGCTATATTCAGATAGGTTGAGTTTTTTTTCTCTTTTTCCATAGGTTTGGGGCGCTTTGTGAAAGGGGTTTTACATAAGGGGGGTTGATGTTTTTAACCATTTATTATAAGTGCAAGTGTAATTGAAAAATGAACATATATATTGACAAATTGTTACTCGATTTTGATTTTAGCTTTCATTATGTACTTTTTCCTGATTTAAAGTATAAAAACAAAGATACACATGTTTTTTTTTTTTTAAAAGGGGTATGAATGCTTTGTTTTACCCAAAAAATACCCCCTCTTGGTTTAAGGAGTGAATTACGTCTTCCTGTGCAAGGGTAGTGTGCTACTTCTTGGGATTACTAAAAGGTTATTTTCTCATTGTTTTCCAAGGGGATAATTAACAAAATTAGCATATTACATGGGGTAAGTTGCCAAAAGCTTCATCAACAATAACTATCATTAGCAGGTGTCATACACCAGATACCTTGTAGTTTGTGGCTCTAATGAGCCCATCTATCACTATCGGAAATGATTAGTGGCTTAAACTTGTCTTTGGTGGAAACCTGTAGTGATCATATGGGAAAACATATGTCAGACCACCACTTGTCAGACCACCAGAGTTCCAGGAGTTAGCCACCAGTCCGACATACATATACTTAACGTGCTATAGAATGTGGTGGATTGACTTCTTTCTCGATCAATGTCCATGTAACCTTTGATAAGAGAGTAGTAGGTTACAGTTTCATAGCTATTGGAATTGTAGTAAGTGAACATGAAGCCTGATAATTATGGATCAATTTGTGTGAAATTATTGCATGATGTTCATTCTTTGGACTCATTGATATGCTTTTAGATTTCTGTTTTTGAGCCCATAAATGGCAAGGAAGTCCAGAAGACGATATCGTATTTGAATTTGTGAATTGTCTATGCTTCTGCCCTACGTTAGTGACTGGTTGCTCTTATACAGACTTCGGGATAACATTGAAGAATTGCGCCATTCTTTGGTGCCGAAGGAGAATGCTTTGGAGTCGTCGCAACAGATGCTTCTTGAAAAAGACCAGGTATTTCATTTTCTTCCGCTAAGTAACGATGTTACACTATTACAGCTAATGCTTCGGGTGCTCAGATTTTGATCTTATCAAAGTAATTGTTTCTTTGGTTACAAAACCCCACCTTTTATGATGAAATTAAGGTGAATTACAGAATACCCAACTGACATGTATATTGATAATCTTATGCAAGAAATATATTTATTTTTATGAATGCTTTAGGAAGCTCTCTGTCACGGCCAAAGCCACCACGAGTCGAAAAGTTACTACGGCAAAAACGTAGTCGTTCTAACGCGGCAACGGAGACGGACGACACCCCCACTCACCCCCAAAGTTTCGCGGTCATCATGCAAATTTAGAAACTTTGAGGGGCGGACGAGTAAATAGCACGAAGCCTAGATACTAGTAGACTAATGTAGAATAGTCTAGAGTTCTCTCGACCTTAACTGTTCACACCGTCTTACTATAGTTGTATAGGTTTCGTTAATTCTTTTAGCAGTAGAGTTAAAAATCTGCTAACTGCTTATGTGGCCCCCACTCGACTAAGTCGGTGGAAACCACTATAAATATGTAACCAACCTTCTCATTTGAATCAACTGAAAATTTCCAACACTTTCGAAAGCTTTCTTCACTTAGCTACACTTCCGCCAACTTTCTTACGCTATCTTTCGCACTTAGTCCATTTTAGCATGATCGGCTTAACGACAGGCTGACTTGTCGAGCTGAGTGAGTTGACAAGGCCGCACGTGACGCTAACCTACGGTGAAAAGAGGTTAAGTACGTGACATCTCGCACATGAACTTCTTCTAATAATTGGTGCACAAGCACCTCTCAAGCATCCACTTGATGACTTTGCTGATGACATATATATTGGTAATCTTGTGTGAATTTTGTTTATTTATTTATGGATGCTATAAGGCGCTCTAGCATATAAACTTACTTTTAGATTTGGCACACACGCATCTGTATGCACTCGCTTGACACAACAGTTGTGTCAAGTCATTAAATGAAGGATGTGTTTTTTGTTCTTTTCACCCTGTGAGTTTGTCTGAAGTGTTTGATGCACGGCCGAGTCTTGCTTCTGATTTAACCAATCATTCCTTTATGTAACCCTTGTCCCGTAGGGTAAATCATAACAGTTTATTTGGTAAACATTGACAACATACGAACTTTTTAATCACATCTTCTGGTTGACTAGAGTTTGTGAAACGCTTCAATTGAAACTTATAGAACAGTATTGCAAATATGGTGTACAAGAAAAGTTTCTTCTCACATTGTCTCAACTTCCTGGTTATCTTGATCTTCAAATATCTAACCTCAGTCATTCGTGACATCAGTTGATCCATGCCGATTCAATTTCTATTGTAACGCTATTCTCTTAGTAACAAACCTGTCTGGAAAATTCTAGGAAGCTTATGAAAGTACACAGAAGCAAATGTTTCTATTCTCATTCTTGGGCATTGCTTTTATCTTTTTCTTCTAGAAGTTCCAAGCTGGCACCATTAGTAAAAATTAAGTTTAATGACCTTTATACAGAAAAGTAGCAGATCATAATATTAATGTTCCCACACATGTCATTTGTTTTGTGCTTCAAATATGTGATGTATGGGCATTTATGAATCAGTCATATTTACTGTTTTATTATGGATAATACTTCATTTTGGAGTCAATAAATGCTCTTGCAACTCAAAATTGTTAGTTCTTATAGGTAAGCTCCGCGTGTGCATCATGGTGTTTTTGATTCCTTTAAGTTCTATTGGATGTTTACTTTTTCTATGCAAAAGATCGCCAGCTTGTTGCCCCTCTTACATACAAGTATATATTCTTTCAAGTTCTGTAAATGCGAGCAGTCTTCTCAGGTAGATGGAGAGTAATTTTTCTGTACTAGAAAATGTGCTTCTCTTTCTGCAGATGTTGGAAGACTTGCGAGGGTTACTACGGGTAGCTGATGAGAAGCAGCAAGCTTCAATTACTGAACTGTCTTTGAAGCACCAGAAGGTAAACTGCAGATGTCTGAGCAAGCTCTTGGTTTTCCATAACATGGAATATCAGTTTCTTCATGACTCCAGTCACACCCTAATTAAATTTAGTAGCTTTCCTGTATATTTCTTACAACGTACTCTGTTTTAGCAAGTACAAGACATGGAAGCCCAAATTGCTGAAGTAATAGCTGATAGAAACCGAGCAACTGAAACGATAACATCTCTGAGGGTAAGATTGTAATAACTCCTGATCTTTGGTTTCATCTTAAAAGGACAAATAACATTAGAACTCTCGCACTTATGGTTTATTTTGTGCGACTTCTTACATTTCATAAGCAGGTTGATCCTCCGGAATACTGGAGATTCTAAATTTAAATATATATATATATATCTATATCTATATATATATATATTTGATGAATAGTTCATTTGTATTCTGTTTCAAGGCTATAGTAGGGGAAAAGGACACCAAGATTGCACAGATGGATGCAGCTTCAAGTGGTGAAGCAGCACGTCTTAAAGCTGCTATGGAGACCTTAAAAGGAGAGCTCACTCATTTGAAAAATGAACATGTAGGATTATTTAATAGACATGATTAAAGTTACACATTATGCATTTTCATTCTTATGCTCAAAGTGATAGATCAGACTAACTCAAGTTCTGTCAGTTATTACGCGCCTAACTATAACCTTTGTTAACGTGTCAGCTCTTATAAGTAATATGAGAACGTAAGGTGGATCCGAAATGATTTCTAGAACTTCATCGTCATGCTTAATATTTGAAGTTATTACTTTAACCTTTTACCATCCACCATCCACTGTACATGTTCTAATTACTTCTAGTTGATTGAAGCCCCCATGAAAAGCTGTGTTATAAAGAAACTCAAATATTTAATTCTGTCAGTGGGTCGGATCTGTACAAGTTTTAGCACATCTAAATGACATCTGTTATTTTTCTTTCTAAAGCGGTTTATATTCATTCTTTAGAATGTATTGGCATCAGATTTTAGAGAAAACAATAGTTGGTGCCATGCTTACTTGATACAGATCAAGTATTATGTGGATCAATCAAGTATTATGTGTTACAAATCTGGACCGGCAGATTTATTATGGTTAGTAATGTAGCCTTAAATTGAAATACTTTTGAGTAGCTTCATTATGAACCTGTTTAGATTTCTTCACATAGTGAATTAGAAACTCTTGATTTCACTTAAGTGTAGTTCAATTACTGGGCTTGTCTAATCAATTTTATCCTGTATGCCGATTTAAGTATTCATACGAGAAAGCAATCCAGTGACACAATTTGTTAATGGTGGCATGGCAAGTATATGAAACTGGACTATTTTCTGAACTTCTCACTTCATCTTCTAATTAGCGTGACAAACAATTGAGTTTGATACTTACTTGCTATAATACTGTTGATGTAATGTTTATGGTGCATCTAGGCTAAAGAGAAAGAAAGATGGGAAGCCGTCCTCGAATCCACAAGAACAAAGCTGGAGATTTCTGAGAGTAACCGCATACATGCAGAACTAGAAGCGGAGAAATTAAGAAGTAATACTATTTCATCTTTGTCACTTTCAGTTTCCTTCAAGACATAGAGTGCCATTTTCTTTTTACGTTATCAGGTCGATTGGAATCGGAACTTTCTGTGCATACTCAGGTCTTGAACGGTAAAGATGCTGAGCTAGAGATAACCAAAGAGAAGGTGCCATGCTTCTCCTTTTTTCTGCTAAATAAAATTATGATAAAAGAAACTCATCTCTTAATTCTTAATCTTGCCTATTTGTATTTAAATAGTGAAAACTATTGCTTTTTTAGAATGATTCTGTTGGAATTTGCACTTCGCACTTCCTAAATTTTTACAGAGTGACAGGAAATAATCATGAAACGAGTACGACTTTCACAAGATCTAGAATATAACTGGCAGCAGGCAAAACATATTTTATAAGCAAAAAGAGTTGCACTTAGAGCAACTGAGTGTCTATCTGAACCCTAATAGATAACTGTGTGGTGAAGAATTGTACAGCCAATTGGTACAGGTATTACAAGGCCTTATTATGAAACCCTAAGTCTAGTTCAGACTTCAAACTTGTCACTTTTTGGGTTATACACGATTCAACAGTTTTTGCATCATGCTTTGTGCTAGTCAGGATGAGCTGCCTCTTAGTTTACCCAATTTGACTTATTTACTTACGAGTTAATGGCAAAAAGGGCATTGGTGTGATGTCTCTGTTAGCGAAAATCACCTTGTGTTGTAATATTAGCAAATATACATGTGTTATTATTATACCTGCACATTAACCCCAGCTCTAATTTATATTTAGTCCAGTAAAAAGGTGCTAGTATGCTCTTGGATTAAGTTGCGCACCGTTCTTTGGAAGGCTATAAAAATCCAAATACCCTAAACCCTCTTATTATGCCTGCCCACATATGGATCATACTAATTGTTGGAAGAGGGTTTTCTCCTTCGAATGGCTAACTTATTTATATAACAGAGATTTGACAAATAACCCAGGGTGGTTTTGGTGACGCCACGTGCCTGGTGCATATAATCAACTTGAACAATTTGACGGAACTTTTCGTTCCCTAATTGAATGACTTGAATGACTGGAAAGAGTGGGGCGAGCTTCTTTTATAAATGGAATGTTGATAATGTAGCTTTTACCTCTTTGAAGCAAACTGTAGTAATCTATCTGCCCAACATAATATAAACACTTGAAGTGATGTCTACTCCCACCCGGAGGGAATATAAGATCATAACATATGATTTTAATGGAAACAAATAGTCATATAAGTTTGTATGTATCCAATTAAGTCAAGACATGTCATTACGTTACATATTTCCTTAGATATGCTGAAATATTCCCTAATATATTAGTGGACTCCAGAGAACAACTTTTTCTACTAGAGTTTTATGTGCAGGAGGGTTTTTATAGTTCTTTGTCACGTACTTAAACCTTTTTCACCGAAGGTTACCGTCACGTGCGGCCTTGTCAACTCCCTTGCTCGACAAGTCAACCTAACTCCAAGCCGATATCGGAGCATCCATTCGAAAGTGTATCGATGGACTTCATCACTTCATTGCCTAAGTCCGAAGGTTGTGGCACCATCATCGTCGTGGTGGATAGGTTCTCAAAGTACGAAACTTTTATACCGACACCACCCGACGTGACCGCTGATGAGACGACCAAGTTATTCATGCGATACGTAGTGAAACTTTGGGGCATACCAAAGACGATCATAAGTGACCGAGACCCACGCTTCACCGGTAAGTTTTGGTCCAAACTTTTTAAGTTATTGGGATCTAACTTGGCCTTTTCTACTAGCTTTCACCCGCAAACGGACGGACAAACCGAACGGGTGAACGCTTTATTAGAGTTATACTTGAGGCACTTTGTTAGTGTGCCAACCAACGCAATTGGTGTTGTCTACTCGACACGGCCCAATTCGCATGTAATTTGCAAGTGAATGAGTCGGCGGGGCGTAGCCCGTTCGAGCTAGCAACCGGAAGGCAACCAATAACACCCAATCTATCACTTTCGGCTACGAGGGGAAGAGTCCAGCCGCCTACAAGTTCGCGAAGACTCTTCAAGAAGAGACCGACATGGCCCGAGCCGCGATGGGAAAGGCCGCTAAGAAAATGAAGAAATATGCAGATCTTAAGCGGCGACCCGTGGAGTTTAACGTTGGGGACAGGGTCATGGTGAAGTTGAACGTGCATCAATTCAAGAGTTTGCGTCAAATCACAAAGAATTGGTGCGACGGTACGAAGGACCCTTCGAGATTGAGCAGCGCATCAGCACGATGGCATATCGACTGAAGTTGCCGCCCAACCTCAAGACGTGAGCCAACTCAAGCCTTATCACGAGGATGAGGTAGAACCGGACGGACGCCTTTCCAGACGGGCACCGACGGCAGTAGTTACACAATTCGACAAGGAGATCGAAGAGATTCTAGCTGACCGCACCGTTAGGAAACGCGGAGTCAAGTCCAAGACCGAATATTTGATCCGTTGGAAAGGGCAATCGATGGCCGACGCAAGTTGGGAACTGGAGGACGAACTTTGGCAGTTCGGGGACTTAATCGAGGCATTTAAGGCAATCAAGGCGCCGAGGACGTCGCCAATTTTGGTGGGGGAGGATGTCACGACTCGCGCCTCACCTCGCCGAAGAGTTGCGCGGAAGACGTAGCCGCATCGCACATGGGGGCACGCGAGGGACTACGCCTACGCTCATCTCAAAGTTTTGTCGATATCATGTAAACATAGGGACTTTGAAGGACTAATTTGTAAATAGGGGTGAGCCTATATACATGTAGACTAGTCTAGAGAATTCTATAATCTTGCATAGTAGAATTAGCAATCCTGCTAAATGCTTGTGTGGGGTCCACTCGGCTAAGTCGGTTGAAACCTCTATATATATGTAGCCTCCTTTGCATTTTCGAAATAGAGAAGAAACTTTCGAGCAAAATTAAGTGTTCTATACTTAGCTTTCATTCCGTTACTTTCCTTTGCACACTTAGTCGCACGATCGGCTTGGAGTTAGGCTGACTTGTCGTGCAAGGGTACTGCCAAGGCCGCACGTGACGGTAACCTTCGGTGAAAAAGATCAAAGTACAAAACGTAGCCGGTACATTGGTTAATCCGAACGGCATAACAAGAAATTCATAAGAACCATACCTGGTGACCATCACCGTCTTCGGCTCGTCCCCCGCGACTATCCTCACCTGATAATAGCCCGATCGAAGATCAATCTTCGAAAATAACTTGGCTCCTCCAAGTTGATAGAATAGCTCGCCGATGAGCGGTATTGGGTATTGGTTACGGACGGTAAGCTTGTTGAGCGCCCGATAGTCTATGCACATCCACAACGACACATCGTGGTTCCTCTGAAATAAGACCGGTGCTCCATACGGCGACTTCGATGGTTGGATCATCCCTGCCTCCAACAACTCCTTGAGTTGGCGTCGAAGCTCCTCCAACTCAGACGGTGCCATCCGATAGGGTGTTCGTGATGGCGGCGTAGCATCCGCAATGAGCTCAATCTTATGGTCCACGTCCCTTCGTGACGACAGTCGCTTCGGCAACTCGTTGGGCATGATGTCCTTGAACTCGTCAAGGACCGTCTGAATCTCCTTCGGTACGTCCGTCGTGCCCTTCGGTGTTGGCTCATCGTCTGGAATGGGAAGACAGCAAAGGACTCGTCGGTCTTCAATCCTTTCGCGAATTGCATCGCCGATAGCATCCTTGTCCCTTTCGTCTCCCTCTTCGTCAGTATGGCGCAAGTAGTCTTGCTATCTAAGATGTATAAAGAATCAGAGATCGGCACGATGCAAGCACGTACCTGATAGAATCACTCGTGCCCCAACACCACATCATAGTCGTCTATTTGTATGACCGTAAAGGGGACATCGCCCGTCTATTCTCATAGCCTTGGCCACTCCCGCGATAGGCTTGGCTGGTGCGTTTACTGATTTCATTGCCCCGACCGTCGGCATAACGGTAATCTTGAGCTCCTTTGCTAGACCGTCCCTCTTAAAGTTGTTCTCCGCCCCACAATCTACCAAGGCTTTCACCGTCATTCCTTGGATAGTTGCGGTCACAAAATGAAGCCCACGACTTGGGCCCTTCTTCGACTCCACCTGAGCCTTAACGGCATGTGCGTCTCCTCCTCCGGTTGTTCGGGCTGCGATTGTTCTTCAAACTTCTATCACATCGCAGCCATGCGTCTTCGTTGCAGGCACTCCGCTATGCGGTGATCGGCACTCCCGCATAGATAGCAGTCATTCGACATGGCCGTTCGCCCGACCCTCTGTGAGATTGCTGAAGTCCCTGGTTTATTAGATTGAGAAGATTTAGGCGTACCAGACTTCGGTTAAGTAAAAGTTGTGGGCGTGATGACGATGCTCCCCCACCTTTGCCTTTGCCGTCAACACGGCGTCCCTTTGTCGTCTGCTTGTTGCCCTCGGACGTCGGCCTAAACTCGATCATAGACTCGGCGGCGGCAATGGCGGAGGCAAGGTCTTGCACATTCTTCCGTTCTAGCTCTTGCTTAGCCTACGGCTTAAGTCCATCCAAGAAGGCAAATAATGCATCTTTGTGGGTTAAGTCCGGGATCTCGAGCATGATCTCCTGGAAGTCCCGAATCGCATTGCGGTGTTGTAGGCGCCGCAACTTAGCCCGGGCCTCAAATTCCATGTTCTCCGGGTAGAATTGCCTCTTGATCTCGGCCTTGAAATCGTCCCAAGTGTCAATACGGCACAACCACTTCTCGATATCGGTTTGACGCCGTCTCTACCAAAGCATAGCAACGTCGGTAAGAAAGAGTGGAACTGTGCTCAACCGAGTAGCGGCGTCGTCTACTTGAGCGAACGAGAAGTATAACTCTATGTTGTACAAAAAGTTCTCCAACTCTCGTGCGTTCTGTGCTCGTTATATGGCTTCGGCCTAGGAACGTCAACCCGCTGAGTTGCCGGTGCTCGATTCTCGTCCACATGGGCGACAGCCCGCCGGCACACTACTATTTCTTCCTTCATGACCTTGAACTCTTCTTGCATCTCGGACATGGAGGTCTTAACCGATTGAACTTCGAAAGAAATCGAGTTAAGGTTAGAAAGTACCTGGTCTTCCAACGAAGCCAATCGGTCGGCCAAGTCCTTCACATCAACGTCCTCTACGTCTTGGACTTGGTCCACCAGGTCCTCGAGTAATTGATTTGTTTCGCCCAACGCGCCTTCGACCGATGCGACGCGTTGCTCCAACGTTCGTCCCCGTTACGCTGGATCAACCGACAGCTCGCGAGAGGGCGCGCGGCCACGGCGAGTGCTGGCGCGCGTTTGCCTTTGATGGGAACGTTGCATCGATCACTTGTGCGGAAGCGCAGAGCCTTTGGTTCTCCCCGACCGTGGCTCTGATACCACGTTTCACGTACTTAAATCTGTTTTCACTAAAGGTTACCGTCACGTGCGGCCTTGTCAGCACCCTTGCTTGACAAGTCAGCATAACTCCAAGCCGATCGTGCGACTAAGTGCGACTAAGTGCGCTAAGTGTGCGAAGAAAAGTAGCAGAGTGAAAGCTAAGTATAGAACACTTAAATTTGCTCAAAAGTTTCTTCTTTACTTCGAAAAACCAAGGAGGCTACATATATATATTGAGGTTTTCACCGACTTAGCCGAGTGGACCCCTCACAAGCATTTAGCAGGATTGCTAGAGAATGCCAGGAATGACGAAAACCTGACCCACCTTTTAAGGTGGTGCTACTATGCAAGATTTTAGAATTCTCTAGACTAGTCTACATGTATCTAGGCTCACCCCTATTTACAAATTAGTCCCTCAAAGTTTCTATATTTACATGATATCGACAAAACTTTGAGATGAGGGTAGGCGTCGTCCCTCGCGCGCTCCCGCTTGCGATGCGGCTACGTCTTCCGCGCAGCTCTTCGGCTAGGTGAGGCGTGAGTCGTGACATCTTGCTGAGGTCTTTATCTGAGTAAAAAATGATGATCTAGAAAGTGTTTCAAGTTTCTTCCTGAACAAAGACACATAAGTTCATGAATTATTTCTTTAAGAGCACATAGGAAATGGAAGAGCAGTCAACGCAAAGCCAATATCTTTCGTAGCAGCTAAGGATGAGTTCGATCCATTAGGTTCTTCGATTTGTTCAGAAAAGAAACGAGAGACAAGAAAACATCTTTGATTACGATTAAAAGAAACAATCTCAAATAGACCAAGATCCAATTTCGAGTCATTTCTTGGTGAACATGATCCGCCATAATCTCTTCGATCCCTTCATTTATGTGCCAGTTAAGTTATGTAGCGAATTATTAGATTTAGAGCACCTAGTTAGCCAAAAGACCAAGCTTGAGGCTATAGTACATAGTGCAGTGTGCTAACTGCTTATAATCTTAGTCTGGTGACTAACTCATTCCAGTTGTTAGAATACTTGAGAACTGTATATCTGTTCTACTTAAATGGTAAACAAATCGAGATCGCTGGACAAAGGGAAAGAGGGTAAGAGCAGCTATTGCTACTGGATTAGCTACGAAGACGCTTTCTTCAGTGCACATTCTTCAACCACAATGCGCATAATGAAGTGCAGCCTTTAGCCCTCATTGCTATTGCTAAGGGCTCTATAGAAAGAGTTTCTTTGGTTTAAAGCGTCAATATGGGGGCAAAGAGGCGCAGAAAGTAAAGCAAGATTAGATGGTTTTAGCAGAATACATTTGAATAATATTTGAAATTTTATGTCGGATGCATGTGGAGTTTTATAAAAGTTTGACAGTCAACTGCCTGGTTAACCTGACTCATAGAATGGCACTGGTTACTATGGATAAAGATTACCCTGTAGATTATGGAGATTGGTTAGATTTTCAAGTATGATTGTTCTTTTGTTTTATTTTTTATTACAGAACTATAACTGATGTGTTTTTACTTTGCATTTTCTATTTCTGTGCTTTGTGATGGTTTTAGCAGAATACATTTGAATAATATTTGAAATTTTATGTCGGATGCATGTGGAGTTTTATAAAAGTTTGACAGTCAACTGCCTGGTTAACCTGACTCATAGAATGGCACTGGTTACTATGGATAAAGATTACCCGGTAGATTATGGAGATTGGTTAGATTTTCAAGTATGATTGTTCTTTTGTTTTATTTTTTATTACAGAACTATAACTGATGTGTTTTTACTTTGCATTTTCTATTTCTGTGCTTTGTGCTACAATATTGTTACACATTTACATCTCCAATCATTAATGTCAGTACACAAATTGACAATGAACAAGTCCGTGGAATTATTGTTAAGCATTTGCGTTTCTCAGCTTCATACAATAATCTGCTCCAAGTTTTCTAACTGTAACTCAAAATTGCAGATTGCTCGTATCGAAAGTGAGTTTACTTCTTACAAGGTCAGGGCTCATGCACTTCTTCAGAAAAAAGATGCAGAACTGGCTTCTGCTAGGGACAGTGAGCAATTGAAAGCTCATGAGGAAGCTCTTAAGGTGGATTCCAGTTACTGTTCTGGTTTATCTGATAACAAGAAGAATTGAGCTATTCTTCATATAATTGTTTTTGTTTTCTTCAGGAAGCTGAAAAAGAAATTATTTTAGTTTCTGCGGAAAAAGATAAAGCACTCCAAGATCTGAAATATGCTTTGACAAATTATGAGAAGGACATTGCCGCAAGGTGATTACATTTAATAATGATCATTTCATTTTCTGCTAACAATCATTTTTTTTATTTCTGCTTGTGTATTGGTGATGCTTCATGAATGAATATGTTAGGAATATTGTGACATCGAGCAGCTTAATTTTGTTATTATTTTTTCAGAAACATAGTCTGAAAAATGTATTGTTCAGAGAATTTAGAAAAAGAACTTAAGGATTGACAGGAGGCAGGGATCGTGAGTAGAAGGCGCTGGGAGGGATTGAGGCAGAGATATAGCTTGTAGCAGAATGAAAACTATAAGAGACAGGATGTGAGTGAGGTTGTTGAGCTTAATTTTGTTATTAATTATTCAGAAATATGGTCTGAAAAATTGCATTGTTCAGGGAATTTAGAAAAAGAATTTAAGGATTGAAGGAGGCAGGAGTTGTAGGTAGAAGGCACTGGGAGGGATTGAAGCAGAGATGTGGAACAGCTTGTCGCCGAACGAAAAAAATAAGAGCCAGGATATGAGTGGGGTTGTTGTGAAGGTGGACAGCGAGTGGGTTGGGGGGGGGGGGGGGAGAGCGAGGTTTGGTTTGCAAGGAAACTGCGGGCACTGATGGTGAAGAGAGTAGAGAAAGATGGAGCAGGAGAGGTTGGTTGTAATATGGTAGGTAGATATATTGATGCAGAAGAACAAGAGACACGACAGCTGGTGATTTCTACGTTCCAAAAGGGTGGGGAGAGACACGAATCATTGAATGGACATGTAGCAGATTTTTAGCTAAGATATTAGAGTAGGGGGTTGGGAGAGACATGAATCATTGGATGGACATGTAACAGATTTTTAGCCAAGATATTAGAGTAAAGGGTGGGAGAGACACTAGTCATTGAATGGAGGTGTAGCAGATTTTCGTTTTCCCTTAGTCTCACATGTGCGGTTTGACTAAGTATAGACTGAAATAAGAACAATAAGTTATAGCACGATACGCAACAAAAAAACAAATTGGAATTTATTTTTCCTTAATTTTTTTTCTGGGTGGTCTTTATTTTCTAGTATTTCTTCTGGAATTCAATTAGACTATTTTTGTTTGCACAGCATAGTCGTATCTTTATTATTGAATACTTCTTTCTGATATGTGGAGCACGGGTGAAAAAGCTAATGAATATTGATAAAGATATTTGAGAATTTTCTGTGCATCTCATGGACATTGCCCCTGATTCTGTGAAGTGTCGTAGTGTCTGGTTTACTGTATCCTGTGACCATACTTGTTTTTCGTTCAAAAGTAGTTATCAAGAGTTTGTTATATTAACTATTATGTTATTTCGTGTTTAATTCTAGATGAGGCATCATCATTTAGATATTACCAGAAGGTCTCTTTTACAAGTACCTGTCTTCAGTTATCTTCTCTCCCAAACACGTGGTTCTGAAATATAACAGCTGTGATATCACATGAATTTTACACTGATTATAATGTGTAAGTTAAGAGTTCTCTAACTTTTTCCTTTGATCTTCAGAGATGCTTCTCTCACTGCCGCAGAGCAGCAGATCAAGAGCTTGCAGTTAAAGTTGGATTCTGTTCTTTATCAGCACCAGTCTGAGAAAGAATCATGGGACAAAAACCTTCAAAATGTGGAAGAAACATGGCAATGTACTTCAGCCATGTATTTCATGTTATTATATTCTGAGATCCCTTTTTTCTCTGTGGGAAAATGATTAGGGTGGCTAACTTGAGTATTAACTTTGTAGTGAAATACAAAGCACTTCAAAAGCAAACTGAGATGCTTTCAAGCCACAATTCAGAAAAAGAATTAGAAGGGCTCAAATCACTTTGCAAAAACTTGAAGGTTGTGGAGTTTATCGTAAGCTGTTGAAATGAGTTCAAATCTTTCTTATGATAATCCAATTTCACATGTTGTAGGAAGAGCAAATATCATTTCGTGACCTTGCTGATAAAATGATTGAGGAAAAGGATGCAGAGATATCTCGGCTTTTGGATGATAACAAAAATCTCCGGCATACTCTGGAGTCAAAGCCACCTGTACGCTTCTCATATTGTATATCTTTCAGTTACTGCTCAAGTTGTTTGATTTGACTTCGGGTTCAATACGTATTATCCGTTTTATCTTGTCCAAAATATATATCCATAGGCCTTAAACTCCTTATTTGGTGGTAATCTTTAACATTTTAACTCATTGTCTTAATTAATTTTAGGCCGATCTTCGTGAAGACCATGCAGGTAGAGAAGTCCACTTTGAGCAAGTCGTAAATCATGTATTATTAGAAAGATAATTTTGTGCTGTATCAACCACAAAATCTTGCTGGGTTTATAGTTTTCTACTCCAAAATTGGTTGGTGCAGCTCTTCAGAGACAAGAAGCCTCAAATTCTGGTACTTCAGCAGCAGAGCAACAGATCTTAGTATGCACATTCTTCCCTGTACTAATATATAACACTGTTAAGTGCTTGATACACTACAAAAATGTTCTATCATACATAAATTATGGATCTTTGTCTTGATTTGCATTTCATGAGACTGACTTTCAGCGCACAAAATTTTAGTCATTGCATCAGGAAGATTTTCTTAAAAGTGGATATTTGTCATAGTGAAATTGTGCATATGTATTCAGTTGGATTTCCAGTATGAACTTCGATTGACGGGGGCCGGGGGTTGGGAAAGGTTGGTGAGGTGTAAGGACCTTCGCCCTCAAAGGCTTATAAGTTTCCTAATAGTTCCCTGGAGAAACTGCATTGTATCTCTGAGAGAGAAGTGTTCGTATTATATCATCTCTCTAACTTTGTACAGAATGCATCACTGTTGAGTTATTAGGGTAATACTTCTCCACATTATAATATTTAGTCTTTCTGTAGTTTCTTTTAATTGTTAAATGATCAATGTAAAGAAAAAAAGTGCGCACAGAGAGGTTCATAAGGTGTCTTGATTGATTCTGAACTGTGTCATCTCCAAACATGCATGACATCAAATGGTTATGAACCTATTGCTTTACTGGTTATATGATATAATAAGGGGAACTATTCAGGAATAATAATCTACATTTTAATTAACACTAGAGATCCTTCTCTGTGTATGTTTCTGCACGTATATCATGTTTATAAATGGCCAGCAACGTACTTCGGATGTGGACGTTTTCATGTGCATGTGTCGATGTCAATGTGAATGTAGATGCATATGCATGTTAATATTTGCTGTTCTGTTACACGGGTTTAGTGGAGCGAAGCAAATATTTGCTCATCAGCACATCACAGAGCTTTGAAGGGGAGCCTTGGCGCACCGGTAAAGGTGTTGCTGTGTGACTGAGAGGTCACGGGTTCAAGTACTGGGAGCGGCCTCTTGTCAAATTTGACAGGGGATGGGAGCGGCCTCTTGTCAAATTTGACAAGGGAAGGCTTGCTCCTTATACACCCTTGTGGTGAGACCCTTTCCCGGACCCTCGCATTGCGGGGATGCTTTCGTGCACTGGGCTGCCCTTTTTCAGCCTTTTTTTACATCACAGAGCTTTATCTACTTATAGCTTAAATTAGAATAGTATGGTGCAGTGCTTTTGAGTTAGTTTCATCCATTTTAAATTTTGGCCAGCTTATAATTTAGTTTCATCATTTCAGATTTTGGCCAGACAACAAGCTCAGAGGGAAGAGGAGCTCGGTCAGACGCAACGGCATATTCTTGCACTCCAAGTAAATCTGTTTTTCCACATATAGCAGTTCTAGTAGTAATCAACCCTGTATGAATATTAAGAGTACATATATGTTGTCTACTTATTCATGTAATTTTGTTCCTGACACATGTGTGTGTGTGTGTGAGTTATATTGTTAAGGATATCCATGTCAATAATAAAAAAGTTTTGGACTAGGACTTTTAACTAGGATAATACGATAGAAGTAGGTGTAATACTAATCCTAAACTTTTATAACTACCGATTGCGGTAAATGTTGATTTTTCAAAAAGTTTGTGGATTGCGTGATGATTCCTATATTTGTGTGGAGAGTAATTATAGGAAAAAATAAAATGTCTTAAAGACAGAAATTTACTGAACATACCAAGATGGTTGAAGAGCGATTATTAAATGGGCTATAGGGACAATCTTCAAATAGCAATAATGATTTCAGTGGTTTAGAGAGGGTGCGGCTTAAAGGAGAGGAGCCACTGCTGGATCAGCATAGTGGATCAGTGGATCTTGGACCTTAAAGAAAAACAAATATCAAAAATTTCTATGAATGAACCTAGATGACTGTTATGTACTAGTAATAAATTATGTGATAAATATGGAAACAAAACTATTTTTTATTGAACCTTATTAAGATGACCATAGTTCTGTGAGTTTATTTCCTGAGTTTATATTTCTGTTTAAGATAATTTGAAAAACTATTATCTTTATTAAACGATTTCTACTTTAGGAACAAGCCGAACTAAATTGCTCACTTTAAAAAAGAATTAAGTGTCTCCAATTCAAATTATGCAAAAAGTGTTTCTTGTTATCGAAATAAAAAGTAGATGGAAAAACTGCATCCAATAGGATTTGAACCTATACCAAAGGTTTATGCGACATTTTTATGCTTTGATTGCAGGAGGAAATTGAGGAGCTTGAGTATGAAAATCGCCTCCACAGGCAGCAGGTACTTCGCTTTGCTGTGGTCAAACACTTCAGCTGTTTTCCTGTCGATTATACGGGTTATAAGCTTGTTTTACTTGAAATCCGAAGGAAATGTTGTTTTGGACAGTAGATTTAATGTAGCGTTGCTGTGATTGTTGAGGATTAACTCAGAAAAGTGTGAGAGCCTATTGTTGAGGATTAACTCAGAAAAGTGGGAGAGCCTAACTTTTGAGAGGTCATGCAAAAGTGGTGATACACATGAGAAGTTCTTATTTCTTTTTGTTAATATGCACTAAATATGCCATATTTAAGCTTCTTCATAGCCTCTTATGTTGATGAAGCCTAGCATAACAGGATGTATTGAGACAAAGGGATGAGGCATAATTGGTTACGTTACTTTGGGACTTGGTTTGGGAGAGCTGAAGAGGGGGGAAAATCGTGAGGCCTAAACAGTATAGCAAGTTGTCTTGAGCAACATAAAGGGATTAATGTAAAAGAATAAAACATATAAATCTCCATCACCTACCCGTCATCCTCGAAATCTCCGGGCAGCTTCCCAGTCTTGCAACTCAGGCACAACCAGGGGTGCTCCTACCAGGTTGACGGGATGCGTGTGGTCACAACGGATGTGAATTAGCTAGGTGGTACCACTTGGCCTTGCAACCAGGCATAGATAAAATGATATGCAATGGGGGCCACCAGGCAGGAGCACGGGCTGTCGTGCTTGTGTTGTGACACCAGGCGCACCTCCTGGTCCTTTAGGGGTTGGGGTCTATTGAAATGTTTGATATGCATTTAAAATATGTATGTATAATAATAGATTTTGAGGTACTAAAAACTGTATTTGTTTTCATATCTAAACTAACGGCCACAAGCATTCTGTCCGACGCTTGAGGTTGTTTTAAACAAGAGTATGTGACATAGTATGCAAATTATTTAAAAAAATGTTATTATAGAGTATGTTCTGACAAACTGGGGAAGTTAATTTCACACTGCCCTCATTCATTGTTGTCGTGAAGAGAGAAATTATTGCTGAAATGGGTTTTGGGCACAACGCCTCCTGTAATGTGCAAAATGTGCAAAAGAGGCACATTAACCCTTGTACATCAATAATAGGCATATTACCTCTTTGTAATCTTAAAATGGTGCAAAATACATTCTGATATTGGTTGATCAACTTTTCATTTACAATTTCTCCTTAAAGATCAATGTATTTTTTTTCCACTTAAAAAATTTAAAAAGATGATATAATATTTAACTAACTGTCTAAATAAATATTCAATAATAGATTTAATATAGTACAAGTTACAAATATATGAAAATATCGATAGGGGATAGGGGGGGGGGGTGGGGGGGAAGGGATTGGGACTATTTCATATATTACAGGGGTTAATTGCCATTTGCTCTTTTTGATTTGAGTACAAAAAGTTGATAATGGTGAGTCATCGTTTAATATGACAGTGAATATATGCTAATTATTCTTTTGTAGCAGAAAGTGTGGATGGACAGATGAATGATTAGGATGGTTTGAAGATGTTTGGATCTTTTGTTTTCTATCATCCTTTCAAAGTTATATCATGATCTTTGATGATGTTTTAATAGATTATGGTCTGAAAATGTTCACCTTAGGTTCCATGCTTATTCTGTGAACATAAGTTCGTAAGTCTCTATGTGGTTATGTGTGTGTGTGTGTGTGTGTGTGTGTGTGAGAGAGAGAGAGAGAGAGAGAGAGAGAGAGAGAGAGAGATTTGGTATGCACCTGTGCCATTAGCTACTTTTAGAATGAAGGCAATTGGTGACATAAATATAGTCGCTCTTACTTTGCATCAATATTCAGTCGTAATGATCATGTGCAGGAAACCATGTTGAAGGAAGAACTTCGGAACATGGAAAGACAGCAGAAGAGGGAAGGAGTAGATATGACATATCTTAAAAATATAGTCGTAAAGCTTCTTGAGACAGGTATCTATGACTTTGTAGTTTGTACTATCCTATCTCGGATATGCACCATTCTGTTTTGTGTCTCCTTTTACGAAACATTCCATGTACATTCGGCAGTTTCTAAACCGCTTTCATACTCTGATCCCACAATCATGTTTCTCCTCATTTTTACTGTTTTCCTCAAATTGTTAGCACTTGTATCTTTTTTCTTTCTTGTGCATCAGTGAGATATTAACCTATAACATGATAGTTCTTCTATCCCACAAACAATGCCCTGTTTGAACAAGAAAAGTCAAGCTACAAATTTCGTCCTTTATTGCCTTTCTTTGTATGGATCAGTTAATCACTCTCTTCTTTTAATTCATTTGTTTCCACAGTACGAATAGTAGGCCCTTAGTTTACGAATATGTTCCTCCTAAGTTATGAAAAAACCCTCTTTTGGACCAAGAAGATAAGAATATACTAATGGAACAGAGAAAACCATGTCAAAATGACAGACTGATGGGTGCCGTTAACCATAATGAACAAAGATTCATGTAATCTTGGATGCTTATAGAAGCACTAACTATTTATATTGCCAATTGACTACTGATATCCAATTCTTTAATATCGTGAAAAGATATGAAGTCTGTCTCTAAAAGCAGTATTGGAAAGTAGAGTTTACTCTTTTCGTATCCGTGAACTCGCAAAATAAAGGTGAATTACTATAATAACATTGAAGTAGATGAACTTGAATAACGATTATCTCTTTATGCTAATGAAATTTCTTTGTGACAATTTTTATTATCAAACATTCAAGCTGTAATTTCCTCCCTTAATTGAAATGGTGAAGTCATTTCCCCAAAAGGTAGTGTAAAGACTGCATATCACTGGGGACCAGAACAAATTAGTTCTCAATATTGAAAACTCTATCATTTAGAGGTTAATCTTCACTAAGAGGCGTAATCATTATTTTCTATTTCATCGAAATATTTGATTGAGCAAACTTAAAGCTTTTTATGAATACAGGTGAGTTTGAATTATCTTTACCCACTACTTTTTCTTACTTGAGTAAATAGGTGAAGTGGAGAGATTGCTGCCTGTTGTTGCAATGCTACTTCAGTTCAGCCCTGACGAGGTGAATTATTCTTTGTTCACTTGTTGATAATGTAATATATTAAATAAATTGCATTTAATAATAGGGATAAATGCACTATATCTCCCTACCTATGCTTTGATAATTTCTAGCTTATTATATTGCAAGGTGACATTTTGATGGTTGGTTCTGAGTACAAGTGATTATGGTCTGGATTGATAATTTAGTGCTAAAATGATTGATTGAAGCTTGTGCGATTTTTAAGAAAATCTTAGTTGCCTGAAAGAAATCTCACTATTAGGATAGTCTTGCTTTGAACAAAAATATCGTTTTTTTTTTTTACTTTTCAAGCTTGAAATTTAGCTGTTTCGTTCCTTCACAATGTCGTTAATTTTTGATCGTTTTCTTACTTTTCACAAAATTTTCCGGTAGTTTCGCGTTTTTCGCATCTCATTCTTAACCACTCCTCTCCATTGCTATCATGGTCACAGTGACACTGCCACCTTCATCTTCTCCCTCTTTTTCCTTCAGTTCTCTTCTTCATTACTCAACCTTCCATTGCCACTTAGCTCCCTCCTCGTAACGATTCTACGCTAGTATCCTTCCCGGGTGCTTCCGTCACCATAATCTCCACCTTCCACTCTCTCACGAGTCTCTGACACCAGTGCATATACCACCCAGGTTAGGGGCTGAGTCAACAAATGCATACCCAATCTGACAGCTGATGAGTAACATCATCAGCAAGGGGGGCACGGGAGGTAGAATGGAGAATGGCAGAGGGAGACAGGGTGAAAGGAAGGGAATATTGTTGTACTTCTCACATTTCAAGGGTAATACAGTCGTTTCACTAATGAATTCTGTCTGGACTGTTTAATGCCTGACTCACCCTAAAATTACAGCTATCAGGCCATTGGGTGCTAGACCAGCCATAACTCCAAACTGATGTTATCTAACCTAGGCTTTTAAGTTCAAATGAACTTCAATAGTTTCACTTGAAAAGCTTAAGATTGTTCTGTCAGCATTTACAGTACACAAGCAATTTATGTAGTTGTATTAGATGTTGGCGCACCGGTAAAGGTGTTGCTGTGTGACTGAAAGGTCATGAGTTCAAGTCCTGGGAGCGGCCTCTTGTCAAGGGAAGGCTTTCCCCTTATACACCCTTGCGGTGGTCCCCGGACCCTTGCATTGTGGTGATGCTTTCGTGCACCGGGCTGCCCTTTTTTCATAGATGCTGCTGCCTATCTTTCTGAAGTCCTTTAGGTAGACGCTGTCTGCTTGTTTTTTGAAACCTTAAGACTTGCAAGGGTCATACTGGAGTTGTTGACATTGGAAATTCTTTATGCTTGCTTTTGGAAGGTGCCAAAAAAAAAGCTGGAAATCGAAGAAGGGAGTGTTTGCAAGAGCTTATAAAAGTGGCTTTCATATTTCTTTTGCTTGAAGTTTATCAAAGTGTTTTTGACTAATATTTTAGAGTATTTTCAAACTTTTTAAAATAATTACTTAAAAAAATCATTAAGTGTTTATTATTTGTTATTTAATGAGAGTGAGCTTTTCCCTTTATAAAATACCAGGCATCTAGACCTGCTTCTTGAGCTTATGCTTTTAATTGCTCTTTTTGAAGACAAGAAAACGGAAAAGTCTGTGTTACAAATACTTGAAAGTTTTATATGTCGGCCAAAAGTATTCTTGAATAAATCATTGCCAATACCACATAAAAGAGGCTTGGAAATTGTCAAGTTTCAGTTAAATATGAACCCGAGGCCACACTGGAGGATTGGATGTAAGCTGAGTTTTTCGTGTTGTCAACAGCCCTTCATAACTGGGAGAATTTCTTAACTAAGGTAAAAAGCATCAAACCCCGTCATAACATATCCCTTTTCAGGAAGTGCCCTAGCCCCCAGACCTTTGCAAAGAGAAAATAACCTTCGACTTATCTAAATATGTATGCAAAATGCCTCTTGATCAAATTCCAGCAGAATCTTCTTGTCAGAGAGTTTCTTTGGTTGGAATATGAAAAGTAAACATTGGGTTGGGTTCTCGTCAATTTAACCCCAATCTCAACGAAGTCATTTTTACCCGCCAATTTGTTGTATATTTCTTCATTTAAAATCTAAGTTCTGATAATTAATTTGCAAGCCCTAGTTTTCTAGACGGGGGTGAGAATGAAGAGAACAGAGGGCTCTTTATTGGAATTAGAGTTAATTTAGATGAACCCATATATTTTACACTTCGTATTCTGGCAAAAGGATTCCGTTAGAAAGTTGATATGGAGGATTTTGCACATATTTACGTAAGTTGGAGGGTTATTTCTTTTTTCTTTTCGTAGATTTGGTGGCACTTTGCGAAACTCCCGTAACGTTGGGGTTTTGGTGCTTTTTACCCATAATGATTATTAGCAATAAGCTCCTTAACCACCTTGTGTACATCTTTCTTCCAGTTCCAGCCCCCCTTCTCTACACTGTTACACATGCTGATCCCACTTGTGAACCTTCTGGAGCCTTAGCTTACTTGTGTTCTGATTACTCTAGCTAACCCTTTCTAACAATCCCATACACTTTCAACGCCTGATTTTCCCAGGATCCTTGCTGTTACTAATTTGGTTTAGGTATGCCGTATCAGTTGAATGTTACAAAGACATTTATTTGCTAACATGACCTATATATACATATATATATGTATGTATATATATATACCTCATAGAGTCATATGTTCTGTATCGTGGTCATGTGAACTGTGATATAATTATGTTGGTCTCTCTCTGATTTATTTTGTTCCTTGTTTGTGTCGTAATCGAGTATGAAAATCAGGGTTTCATTGACTTGTGATCTTAAATTTAGACTTGTAACTTTGGATATCCCCTCAGCCTTTTGGTACATTGTGTCTCGTGGGTGATACAGCAAGTCATTCGTGTGATAGAAAGAGTGACTGAGACTTGCGTCAAGGCTTTACTCCAACAACTTACTTATATGGCTCGACTATTAGTTAATATCATTAAAGTATATTATCACTCCCTACAACTTAATTATATGGCTTATCTCTCGATTAATCTCGTTAAAGTATATTATCATACTGTAGTGTAAAGGTTTTAAAACCACCTCCTGACAAAAATATATTAATGATATGCAGATGCTGAAATGCCAACAAGCCTACCGCGCTTCAAATGATGCTCCACCCAGCCCTGCAAGTGATTCTGTGGGATCTGCACGGTCCCTCTTTTCTCGATTTGCCTTCTCATAGTGTATTAAAGCTCATGCTATTCAGATTCTGCGGTGAGATGCAAAACTGATTGATTCTTCAAGATGTGAGTATGTACAATCAGGCCTGTATTGTTTCTGTTACATATTTTATGTGATAATAGTATAAATTTGGGGGGAAAGAGAAAAACGCAGTGCTTCATTTACAATAGAAATTGGACCAAACTGACCAAACATGAGGGCAGGCGAAGCTATGATTTTATTTTGTATTCGATAGTAGTGTATATTCACCCTTTGTATTTATATCTTTCTTTTTTTACATTTGAGGTAAGGAAGAGATCTTTACGGTCCACTGGTGTGTCTCCGACTCCACTTATTTTGTTATTATTCTATAGTTTCAGGGGACGTTCAAACTTCTTGAGGGTTTAATTTAGTTACAGGTACATTCTCCCTGATGTTTGAATGATTATGAAAAACACTCCGTGAAGAAAACGTAAGGGGTTGAACTGGAAAACCTTGTTGAAGCAATGATTCCTGCATTGAACTTGCGTTTTGTTATGTCTTTTCTATTTGTTAGGGGATGCTTTTGCAATGATTCTAATTTCAAGGGAAAGTTGTGTCGTATTTCTTTTGTTAAAAAATTGAAAGTTGTCTTCCACAATTATTCAAGCGGTAGATTTAGTTAACTTGATTGTATCTTAAGGGTTTAGGAGTGTATTTCTAGTGCTTCAAATGAGCTTTTGCCTGAAGGCCAGATGTTTGTACAGATTCACTCGAGAAAAAGAAACCAACACCAAGTGCCTTAGCTTAATTCAAGAGGGGGTTTGCGGTATATATTGGGATGGCTATATCTGATCTAGGTCGAAACTATGATGTGGAATTTCTGTTATATGCTTATAGCGGCATCGCCTGACTAAATTCAATTAACACAACAAAATAAACAATAAGTATAAAAAAGTGTATCAATTCTACGGAGCATTATTTATGACGAAATGTTTTTCTTGACAAGTTAATCATGGGCAATCGGCACAGTTTTCCTCTAAATTTTACTCATTTTTTTTCGTGAATAGATTTCTGAAAACTTAATGATGATTGATGAGTGTTTACAACCACAAATACAAATTTGGTCTTATTTAGTCTAAGTTACACTATAAAAATACAATACAAATGAGCATGAAATAAACCAAACTATGCTAGCCTACTACAAGGAATGGGTCAGTTTTGTCCGTAACACCTATTACACGTTAACGAGTCTAAAATGACTAAAGTAACCTCGAATAGTTGAATCTAGGAACAATCGAGCGAGGACAGTTTGATGTTGATAACTCTCGAACGGGTTTGGCGGGTTGTTAACAATCGAACACATATGTAAGATAGTCGTACTCAATACCAGTCGAACAGTTGAATAGGTTGGTTCGATTGATGTAGGATTGGTGAACAACAATTAATGCGTGGTGTGAATCTAAGGGAGCGAGGTATTTATAGATACCGAATTGTGGGACCGTTTCGCGAGCGAGCAATAACAATCAAACAGAGACGTTCGATTGTCCTGAAAGGGTCGAACCAACTTGGTTCAATTCTTCTTCCATGTTTGGGCTTTTAATTTGGTAGGCAGACCCAGTTAATTTCTGGACCACATAAAACACTCCCACCAGAGTGCATCATGTGAAGACAACGCTGTTTCAATAATGAGAGCATGAACCAACTGTAAGGAAAGTATATTCCCGGGCAGATAGCTCAGAGTCCAACAATATTATTGGTGTTGCATCCATTCCCGTCGCGCCGAAAAATGCACCAATTATCGTACCTGCAAAGTCACAGAGCAAGTTAAGAAGTTAATAAATAGTAGAGAGAATTACACAAACTACCCTAAAGTATGGTAGTTAAAAAAGGGAAATTTTGAGTTACCTATCCAAACTATGCCCGTTTTTCCAGTTACCTATCCAAACTTTCATTTTTGACATTTTATGGTCCAAACTTTCAATTCCGTTACAGTTTACGGTCCAAACTTTAATTCCGACCTATTTCCGCCAAAAAAACGTCACTTTGTGACTAAATGACGCATCGCTGACTTCATCAAGAGGAGTATTTTCGGTACTTTACTATTTTTCAACGGCTAACTCATTCAAACTCTTTTAAAACCAATTTAAACCTAAAATCAGCCCCAAAGTGAGATATTCCACGAACCCTAAAAAACCCAATTCTGAAAATTAACAACAAATTCATCAAATTAACGCCATAATCATAATCGACTAATGTCAGAGACTACTGTTATGGATAATTTTTCTTACAAGTGCGGGTTTCCAGCAGTTACCCACCTCTCCTTAACCGATAAAAATTCGGGTCGTCGATTTACTCAATGTTACAAGGGAAACAAAGGTTGTGGATTGTGGTTCTGGGTTGATGAACCACTTTGTCATCGTGCAAGAGAGGTTATACCGATGTTGAGGAGAAGAATTGAAAAACATGCTACTAATTTAGAGGCCAATAATAGGAAATTATGGATAGCCCTATGTTTTTTCCTATTTTATGTGTTGTAATCTAACTTGATTAAGTAGGCTCTTGTTATTTGATTTTGAGAATAAAGTGTGTTGAAACAAAGAGTGTTGAATTTATGTTATGTAACTTGATGCATGTGTTGAACAAATTCACATAATAATTAATTCAATGCAGCAGAAATAGAATAATAATGAAATTAAACCACATCCATTCATAACAAACCAAAACAAAGAAAAAACATAACAGAAATTGTTCAAAATTCCCCACACACAAAAATAAAATAAAATTAACCCTTGACATAAAAGGGTAAGAGGGGGGGGGGGGGGGGTTGGGTTTCAACAGGGATTATAAAATCCCACCACCACTTTAGATTAGGGAATCATGCCATAATTTACTTGGAATCTGGACACGATCCTAATGGGTGGGATGGGAAGCTTCCTGATGGGAAAACAATAGTCCAACTAGGGGTAGTTCCTGAACCCCTCTTCTGCAAATCTCTTCTCTATATTGGAAGGCTGCATCAAGTGTGAAATACAGATTAAAAAGCGTGAATTAATATTACTATTATCAAAATACTACTCTGACATTTTTGAAGAGGCGCGCATAGTTGGAGTCTGTGTTCACGACCCCTCGCCTCCAGTTGAAGGTGACCCCTGGTTTCCCGTAAAACTCGGTAAAGAGTTGAAGGTGCGTCTGCATTATCCGCAAACGGTCCAGAATATCCACAGGGGTAACTTCAACGCCCCTTATCTCCGAGAATATTGCAGCCAGTTGCTCGTAAACTGGCTGCATAGTAGCCTCTTTGTACCAGAGGTCATGTTGGACGCGAGCAAGGGGTTGATCCATCAGAAAGGCTTCGTCGATGACAGAGAACTTAGAAAAGTTGAAGAAGATGTTAGGGAGGTATTCGCTAACCTCGTCGTACTCGTTTTTTATGGTTGACTCGTAAAAGGCCGCCATTGTTTTTTTGGAGAGAAGAGTTTGTTTGGCAAAATTTTGAGAGAGAAGAGTTTTTTTGTTATGGAATTTGAGGGTTTGATTGCATGTGAATGTTAGGATTGACGTTTGTTATTTAAATAGTAGAATATGAATAGTTTATGCCTTGTGAGAATTTATGTCTTGCACCGGTCCAAGTTTGATCCAACGGTGATAATGGAATAGATGTCTAATCATGTTTAACTTGATCCGAGTCTCGAGTCAAATTGGTAGTTGCGCAGTCACATAAATATCCATAATGGAAAAAATATTTGTTTATGTTGGCTGACATCTATTCAATTGTTGTTAATCATTAAAAAGGGGAAAAAAATCTTGCTTTAAGTTATCTACCGCATTGATATATGCGTCTTATGAAAAAAAATGAAATAAATAATTAATATTATAGTTCAGAAATGCGGATGTCAGAATTGTCAAAGTTTAGGTCGTCGCGTGTAAATTTTTTTAAAGTTTGGACCGTTAAGTGTAAAAGTTGGAAAGTTTGGACAGTTAAATGTAAAAAAAGTCAAAGTTTATGCTGTCGACTGTAATTTTATATATATTTTAAATAGTATTTTGTCTAACTTATTGCATGTTCTTTAAGAATTGTTTCATTAAAAGAACACATTAAATATCCATTCATATCAACAACAAAACCTTACATAACAGTACCCCTCACTAATAGAATCATTCTACAAAATAGTATACATCACAATTAGTTAGTACCATCTTCTGCAGTACTAATATACATAATCTCAACAACCCTTTTTGGAACTCCAATTTTTTTCTTTGGAGCAGGAGGTTTGAACCTATTTCTGCCTGAGGGAGTGAGAGTCAAATCGCTGCTGGATGTTGGTACCTCTGAGAACACAAGTTGCTTCTTTATCTTACTTGTCGGTTTATCAATTGATAAAATAGTAAACCTTTCAGGTTTTTGACTTATAGTGAGTGGCCTAGTCTGTATCCCACCAATAGAAATTGGTATAGGAGCTACTGGTGAGGTCCAACTTGTAATTGAGAGGCTTAACTTGTAGAAGTTACATTATGAGATTGTCTACTCAATGGTCTTGGGGGCAAATTAGTTGGAGCACTCTTCTTTTTTTGAGGAGCCACTTAAGTATGGGCCTACATTTCAAATGTGCACAATCTATAAATGGATCAGAGAAATATAATTAAGTTAGATTGAATGATTAAGTCTATCTTAATTACCTGCTTTCCTTTTATTTGCTCTTTGAGAGGGCTCACATTGCCCATTATCATCAACATCACCAGTATTAACAACAGACTCCTATGTTCCAGCAACCTATCAACAGAAAGTACAAGTTAAATTTGGCTTCACATTTTTTTTAGAAAGTAATTAAATAAGACTGGTAATCACCTCAGCTTGAGCACTAACACCTGTCTCAAAAGGAACATTTGCATTTGAAGGAACTTCAGCAGATGTACTAGTACCACCAGATCATTTTTTCACTTTTTAGGCTCTTCCCTTCCCACTCCCTTTCTTAATTCTACCCCTACCATTGACCCTTGGCTTGGGAACCCATGTACTTGCAAGAGGGTTATTCTTTCTTGCATGACAACTCCTAGCATTATGACCTTCAGTTTGGCAATAACCACAATGCATCTTAACTCCATCCTTTGCTAGTTTGCCACTAAGTTCATTCCTCAACTGAATCTCTCTCAGTTCTTCAGGATCAATCTTCCTACCATTCTCTTTTGGCCTACCAGGCATAATTTGGACATGAGGAGGTTATGTTCTGTTCCTCTGAGTTTGAGGCATAGGCCATGCACTCTTTCCTTGCATAGGAGACATGTAGTTACTGTAAGTCCTTAGATAGGTCTCCTTTGAATAATAAGCATGTATGTGCTCTTCTGGCTTCCAATTCATGTGTCTCATTGCAACACATGCACAACACAGGGGATACCTGTCAAATCCCACTTCATACATGAACATAACTTGTTCTCCAAGTGCACTACAAAAGTATCACTATAAGGTGCCTCAACCTCAAACTCAAAGTGTCCATTCCAGTGAGCCTTATAACCTCCAGCTTTTCCCCTAATCTTATCAAGAATATCCCATACCTTAGGAATAATAGCCTTGTTGCTCTTGTTTATGACAATCTTCCTGATACATGTCCTCTTCATCAAGGTTCTCATAATAGATTCCAACATGTCAATGATTGGCAGCCCCCTAGCTTTTACAATTGAGGCATTAAAGCTCTCAGACATGTTAATCAACAAAAGATCACTTTTGCAATGTGTTCTAAAGAATGCTCTAGACCACTGAGGTGGAGGCTTGCTTGCTAACCAATTGTATGCTTTGACATTCCTCTTTTGCAGCTTATCCATGATTTTGTTGAAATCACAGACTTTACCAGCTCTTACAGCATCCCAAAGTATATTCTTCATTGCAAGACCTGGATGCTCCTTCTTCAAATTTTCCCACAAGTGCAAAACACAGAACCTATGCTCACAGTGAGGCAACGGTTCATGAACAGCATCAACCAAACCTTTCTGTTTATCACTCATAACAGTCCAATGAAAATTGTTAGTGATATTCAGATTATCCACCAAAATACTTAGAAACCAATACCATGATTTCTTCCTCTCCTTCTCTACCACTGCATATGCAATGGTATGTGTGCAATTATTAGCATCAACACCAACATCAGTCAAAAATATACCTCCATTTTTTTTTTCTTGAGGTGTGTCTCATCCAAGCATATGATAGGGCTGCAACCACTCAGAAATCCCTTCTTCAAAGCATCCCAGCATACGTATATTCTTTTTAACTTACACACCTCTCCCATCAATTTACACTTCAACTTATCAGTAGTCCCTGGATTAGTCCTCATGATCTCCTCAGCATAGCTCCATAGCAAGGAATATTGGTTTGCTTCGGTTCCATGAACAACAGAAAATACCTTCCTCTTAGTTCTGTACATTTGAGCTATGTGGAAGTCTATACCACAATCCATGTTAGCAATAGTTAGCATGGAGCTATCAGGCCAGTTTGGATAACTACTTATCTTTGTATGATATTTCTTTACCAAGTATCTGGTAGTTGCTTGTTTGACTTTGTCCTGTCTGGCACATTCATGCAGTTCCTTCAGAGTCTTAATCCTCATTGTGTCTTCTTTGTTTGGCCTTGATGCATATAACTCCCATTTACAGTTGTCATGTGCACACTTTACTTGGAGCTTCAGTTGACAATTGATTGGAAACTTAACAAACCTCCCCTCAGTGATTGCAAAAGTTACCACAACATCCCTCAACAGTTCAATGGTATCAAACTGCATCCCTAGCTCAAATTTGACACAATGCATATCAAGTAATGGATTGAAAATTGGATGACCTTGGTGTGTAGGTCTTTTTGGTATTGGCTTTTGTGGTTTCCTTCCTGTCAAAGTCTCTCATTTTTCCTTTTCTTTCCCTTTATTTAAATTATTTTCTACCCCATCTTGCACATGAGCTTGTCTGCTAGAGCTTTCAACTCCATCATCAGCATTTGGAACAAACTCAGGTGGCCCATTAACTTCTTCCTCCTCGAACCGCATTGCCTCACTAGCACTCCTACGATATTCATCATCAACTGCATCATTGTCACTATCATTGAGAGTGTCTGAAAATTCAGAATCATCACCACATGAGACTTCACCATCACTATCATCATTGTCCATTATATCGACTATAGATTCCAATAGTGGACTTGTATTATCTCTTAAGCATTGGGTACATGTCTCTGGCTTCTTGATTCATCATTATTAGCCCTTGAAGAGCTAGGTATATCACTTGCTCTTGCTTTTCTGGTGGTCATATCTCTTAACAGAATTGCTACATCTTCTACATCAGGCAATTCATCATCATCATCACCAACTCTCTACAAGGCCTTCTACAAACCTCTCATCTTCACCAACATTGGCACCTCAATTGTTATCACCAATATAATCCAACCTTTCACTCATTGGAGGAAGATTAGGCATTCAATCTGTGATTGAGTAGCATTTACCTCATCGGTGAGAACATAAACATCTACTGATTTCCTTATAGATACATAGATTGCCATGTCCAATAACTCCTTATCATTATTTACTTCAATATAATCACATGGAGAAGTATTTGTGATGTAACATATTCTCACCAAAGAACCCTCTGTTTTAACACCCACATCTTTCACCATTTCTAGTATCTTTAGCCTCGACATTTCATCATCATTACACCAGTCTATATAGCTCACTTGTCCCTCAAGATAAACGGTTTTGCCCAAATTCATTAATTTGCTAGAATGATGCAATATAATGGTGAATGGGTCATCTCTATGTTCAGTTGAATATAGACAAAAACTAATTAATATTATTGTAAACCCATAGAGGAAATTTAGGGTTATCGGGATATATGGCCATCGAGAGAACAAATAAAACATTTATCATCGGAAGATAAGTTACTTCTCGGTAACTTTATCTCCGATGGCGCACGGATTACCACACTCACAGAGCATCCGATGCTAAAGGCACTACCAGTCTTGGATGACTCTACGATGCCTAATAATCGCCGATGTTTTAGCTAGTGGACAATCCTAAGGAACATTGACACGATAAACAGGTTCCCCCTCGAGGGATGCCTACTATAATGATATATCAGGGTATATATCCCAACGACTCGAGGGAGAGATATTCCAAAGGCACTATAATAACAAAATTACTCGATGGCACCATAATGGTCAGAGTAACCCGATGGCCAAAGCAATCACCCCGACGACAAAGAAGTTCGTACGAAGGCAAACAAGAGAAGTGTTTCTAGAATAATAACCAAGTGTCACCCTTCGAGTTGCTTCTGCCATGCAAGGACCAGGTGTCGTCGGCAAAGTCATGTATCAGCTCCAAATTAAACATGTGTCATCATCAATATCAGGTATCAGCATTGAAAAAATTAGGTGGCAGTCACACAGCAGTTGAATCAGCACTTAAGCACCCTTATTCTGCCACCCAATTCAGGGGGAATAATTCTCGGACGGCTATAAATACTCCCACCTTATCACCAAGGAAGAGGGGGGGTGGGGGATAAAAAAAGAAAAGATTATTCAGAGAGATTAACCAACTCTGACAGTGTTGTAACTTGATTATTGACTATTTGGGCAAGGCGTTCCTCGAATATCAACAGAATTGACTCCGATGAGTTAACAAATGGCGCCGTCTGTGGGAACGCCATAGGTTATTGCCTTCAAGTTACGTCAGTGAGAGAGTCTCGACACTTAAGATATTCAGAACAGATGGACAGATCAGCCCACTCTGAACATCGGACGGAAAATCACAGTGAGAGTATATATCAAGAATCTGCAGAGGGTTCCCCTGGAAACCCCCCGCCACCTAATGCCGACTACATCAATATCCCGAGGACAGTATTTGAAGATCTAGTGGAAGTAGCTTTAAGAAGAGCTCAAGCTAATGAAAGACCCCCAGAACCACAACTTATACTACCCTACAGAGAAATATATAGGGTGGAAGAGCAAGGATCAAGAATGATGCCAACTCCACAACAAATACCACCACCACAACCAGGGTATCGTCAAGAAGGGTATCCAGGAGGGATACCTCCACCAGGTAATGGTTTCGAGGATAGAATGCCTCCCTATCGTCCCAACATGTTTTCTCATTCAAGCAATGAGCCAGCTCTTTGGGAAAAGATGAATCATCTCCGACTAGAGATGCTCAGCATGAAAAGGGCCATCACACCAGAAGATGAACCAGTATACCATGGATCTTCGTTTATACCGGATATTGCACAAGCTACAATTCCAGCCCACGTAAGAGCGGTTAACCTACCCATGTATTCATGAGAGAAAGATGGAAAAGACCCGCATGATCACATCAATCAATATATCGCAACGATGGATTTGCAGTCAGCCCCGGATTTTGCGTTGTGTCGAATATTCCGGGCTACACTGACAGGAAGAGCACAATCGTGGTTCACACATATATCACCGGACACCATATCCAATTTCTCCCAACTGGCTAGTCTATTCGTACGACAGTTCGCCTGTAATAGGCGATATCCAAAGTCAGCATGCCATTTATTTACCATAAAACAACAAAAAGATGAATCCTTGAGAGATTTCATGAAACGCTTCTCTGATGAAGTGTTGGATGTTCTAAATGTTGACCCGACCATGATAGCAGACATTCTTGCCCAGGGATTACGGTCGGGGAATTTCTTCCGATATCTGGTAGGAAATCGAGTGAAGGACATGAATGAATTAATGCAGAGAGCAGAAACTTATATCTTGATGGAAGAAGCGGAAAAGTCTAAGCTGAAAGCAGAAAGCAGAAAGCGCCGATGCCAATGCAAGGCCAAAAGAAAAAGAGGAATCCAAAGGTCTCCCGCCTCGGAGAGACAATCCGGGAGTAGTGAAAAGGCATCTTCAACCGGTACCGCTACCAGCCTTGACAATCACTAAATCGGAAGTTTTAAACGTGATGCGAGGAAATAAAGATTTCTCTTGGCCTATGCCAGTAAGATAACCATACAAGAAAAAAGACACGGGAAAGTTTTGTAAATATCATAAGGCATATGGCCACACAACCGATGGTTGTAAGAACCTACGGAACGAAATTCATAGGTTGCTGGACTTGGGATATCTGAGAGATTACTTAAGCAATAACAGAGAGGATCAATCGATGGATCGAAAGAAAGCCCGGAGTGAAGAAGGTGAGATTGCCGTTGAACCTCCCTCGAGGAACGGCGAACAAGATGAATTTAATCAACAGTTACCACCTCCACCAGATACGTATCGAGATAACCCTCCATCGGGGAGAACTATCAACATGATTGAAGGAGGAGATATATCTGTGTCCCCTGCTGGAAAAAAGAAGAAATATCTCAAAGAGGCTAGAAAGGTGGGACAAAGACTATCGGTTTGCACAGTGCAAGGAGTAAGGTTGCTAGCAATATCTTTCGGACCCGAAGATCTTCAGAGAATCGTATATCCTCATGAAGACCCGCTGGTAATTACGGCAACCATAATGGGTATTGAGATACAACGAGTCCTCGTGGATACTGGAAGCTCAGTGGATGTATTGTTTACCCCAACTTTCAGAGCAATGGGACTAAAAAGGATACATCTCGATCCCACGGAGATACCTTTGGTAGGCTTCTCAAGAGAAACCAGCCGAACTTTGGGTACCGTTATACTTCCAATGTCTTGGGGTGAAGGAGCAGTGAGGCGTACCGAGCATGTGAAGTTTTGGGTCGTAGAGGCATCCTCACGAACGTATAATGCTATATGTGGAAGGCCATCTATTCACGCCTTCGAGGCCGTACCCTCTACTCTTCATCTCAAAGTAAAGTTCCCCACGATGTCGGGTATCGGAGAAATCTGAGGCAACCAAATCAAGGCTAGGGAATGTCGTATGAATCCCATACCAACAAGTGTGGAAGAAGAACTTAGCCACCCAGGAAAGAAGCAGAAAATGGAGGAAATACGAGTCCAACCGGTGGAAGAATTAAAACTGGTAGAACTAGAAGAGGAAAATAAGAAAGTGAAAGTAGGAACAGGAATGGGTCTAACGATAGAAGAGGAAGTCGTTTCCATCCTAAAGGAATACAGGCATCTCTTCGCATGGGAAGGAGGCCCACCTGGAAGAATCAGCCCAAGGATATGCCAACATCACCTCAATGTCAATCCCATCTTCAAACCCATCCGGCAAAAGAAAAGAAACATGGGCCCAGAGAGGAATGGGATTATCAAGTCAGAAATACTACGACTTCTCGGATTACAGCAAATAAGGGAAGTTATATACCCTGAATGGCTGTCCAACGTCGTATTAGTACCTAAGGCGGGAGGACGATGGCGAATGTGCATGGATTTTACTAATTTGAACGATGCCTGCCCAAAGGATTGTTACCCCTTGCCCAGCATCGACCAGTTGGTAGATTCAACGGCAGGGTGCGCACTACTATCCACGATGGACGGTGACCAAGGGTATAATCAGATTCCGATGGCGGAAGAAGATCAAGAGAAAACCAGCTTCATTACTGATGTTGGCACGTATTGCTACATGGTCATGCCGTTTGGACTCAAGAACGCCGGTGCCACCTATCAAAGGTTAGTGAATCTGATGTTCTCAGATGTCATCGGAGATACGATGGAAGTTTACGTGGACGATATGATTGTAAAAAGCAAGAGAGCAGAAGATCATCCGAGAGACTTACGACAAGCTCTAGCCATCATGGATAAATTTGGCATGAAAATAAATCCCAAGAAGTGCTCTTTCGGGATCAGAGGAGGAAAACTTCTAGGATATATGGTAACAGAAAAGAGAATAGAGGTCAACCCGGAAAAGGCCAAAGCCATCGTAGAGATGAAATCCCCTAGCACAATAAAAGAAGTGCAAAGGCCAACAGGAAAGATGGCGTCACTCAGCCGATTCATATCACGGTCAGCAGAGAAGGGTCTACCATTCTTTAAAGTGTTAAGGAATGTGAAAGAGTTTCGATGGACTCCAGATTGTGAAGTAGCCTTCGATAGCCTGAAGAATTATCTGGTGAGTCCTCCGCTACTAGTCAAACCTGAGCCTGGAGATAAGTTGTTTGTATATTTGTCGGCTAGAGAAGAGGCTGTAAGTGCGGTATTGGTGAAGAATGAAGGAGGTGATCATCGTCCTGTGTATTATGTTAGTAAAACCCTGCAAAGCGCGGAGAAGAATTATGTGCAAACAGAAAAGTTGATATTAGCCCTTGTAGTAGCGGCTAGAAAATTGAGGTCATACTTCCTAACGTACCATGTGACGATACTCACCAAATATCCGTTAAGATCCATACTCAATCATCCTGAAACATCAGGACGAATGGTAAAATGGGCGATAGAATTAAGCGAGTATAGCTTGTCATACGCTCCACGACCAGCCATCAAAGCACATGTTTTGTCTGATTTTGTAGTAGAGATGAAGGAAATGCAAGATGAGAAGCTACCCGCACTATGGCATGTGTATGTAGACGGATCATCCGTCGGAACGCACAGAGGAGCAGGAATAGTCTTGAAGAATTACGAGGAAGAAGAAAATCTATGTTTTGCCGTCAGGATTAATTACCCCATGTCTAACAATGAAGCGGAATACGAAGCCCTCCTGATCGGAATGAGGCTAGCCATGGAAGGGAACATCAGTCGAGTGGTGATTCACAGTGATTCACAGCTGATAGTGCAACAAGTGATAGGAGAGTTCGAAGTAAAAGAAGAACGACTGAAAGCCTATGCCCAAACAGTTCGAAGTAGGCAAAAGCTATTTGAAGAATTCCAGTGGAGGCAAATTCCTCGGCTGGAAAACCAAGAAGCAGATGCGTTATCCAAGATAGCAACTCAATCTGTGGTCGAAACGCGACGAATTACTTTGTTGCAAGCTATGGTGTCAGAAAAGCAAGAGCCTCAGGAGAACACCAACGCCATCGTGGCCCCAGTGATAGCAGGATGGATGTCAGATATTGTTGATTACTTAGAGGATCCCACGCAATATTACGATGACGACAAAGAGAGGAAAAGAATAGAGAGGAAGGCAGCGCGTTACTTCCTACATAAAGGAGTGTTGTTCCGGCGATGTTATTCTAATCCTCACACTCGATGTCTAAATGAGCAGGAGGCGTTAGGGGTAATAAAGGAAATGCACGAAGGAACATGTGGAAATCACTCGCAAGGTGCGAGCATGGCCAATCGTATCATAAGACAAGGGTACTATTGGCCCACGATGGTTCAAGATTGCCAAGAATACGCGCGCAAATGCCCAGCATGCCAAGCCCACGCTTCACAGATCCATTAACCGGCGGCCCCATGGGAACCAAGTCTACTAGCATGCCCCTTCGCCAAATGGGGGATAGAGTTGGTCGGGCCCTTAATGCCTAATCCAAGGCAGAAGCGATACTTGATAGTTGCAGTAGATTATTTCACAAAGTGGGTAGAAGCAGAACCGATGGCCAGAATTACAGCTGGTGCAGTTATCAATTTCCTATGGCGAAATATACTATGCCGATTCGGAATTCCTCTATACCTAGTAAGCGACAACGGACTCCAGTTTGAAGATAAAAATGTAGAAGATTGGTGTAAGCATTGGGAAATTAAGCATCGTTTTGCTTCCGTCGGATATCCCCAAGGTAACGGGCAAGTTGAGAGAACTAATCGGACCCTGCTGAAGAGCATTAAGGCTAGGTTGGACCATCACAAGGAACGATGGATAGAAGAAATTCCAGGTGTTTTGTGGGCATATCGCACGACCCCTAGCTCCGCCACTGGAGAAATGCCATACATCATGGTTTACGGTTGTGAGGCTGTAATCCCGCCAGAAATCGTAACGGAAAGTTGGAGAATCCGAGAGTATGAGGAGGTTAGTAACAACTCTAATCTAGCCTTAGCTCTGGATTTGTTGGAAGAAAGGAGGCATCGAGCCTCAATCCTAATGGAAGGGTATAAAGCTCGAATGGCCAGACATTACAACAAAAATGTCAAGTTTAGAACATTCCAAGTCGGAGATTTGGTTCTCAAGCGAGTGGGAGCGTCAAAGAATGTTGCTAAATTGCAGCCCAAGTGGGAAGAACCATACAAGGTGAACAAAATCATTGGACCCGCTACTTATCAGCTAAGTACTCCTGAAGGTATCGTACTTACCCGAACTTTGGAATGCGTTGAATCTAAGAAAATATTATGCTTAATATCTTGTAAATATAGAACTAATGTAAATAAAGGAGCCACACCGGTGTACATGTAAATAAAGTCGTGGTTGAATAAAGATGGCTTTTATTTATATACATGGTGTTAACCATAAAAATAAAAAAAGGGAAAAGAAGAAGGTTAATCCTACTCGGAAAATCAATAAATGGACAATACAGTTGTCACGAGTACTTCCGATGAGATGTACCTACTCCTAATAAGAAGAACCCCTCGGATGTTGCTCTACTTCTCGGTTACTAACCTAACAAAGGCATAAAAGAGCACATGAGGAGGAACATAAGCGTCCCTTGGAAAGTCAAAGGGTGAGTAAAAAACAGATATCAACGTGGCATCGGAAAAAGAGCAAACCCCGATGGATCCGCGCGACTCCGATATCCACCAATGCGCCAAGAGGGACCACAACGGACCCCGAGTCCCATGAACTTACAAGAAAACTTCCTTGCTGAACACTCCTCAATGTCAACCACCCTCGGAGCATGTTCCTCAATAAAAATCGCCCTAGGACCATCATCCAAAGACTCATTCTCAGAGGAAAAACCAGAGATGAAGAATCGAGTGCCTAATAAATATATTTCGAGAACTTGGACGGAAGCGCCTCATGTCAAACAGAGCAACTACAGCCCTTGGAGATTAAATACAGCCCTCGGAGAAAAATGAATGCCCTCGGAGATTAAATCAAGCCCACGAAGATCACATTATACTATCAAAGATTCTGTTACGCTATTGCACTACGTCCTCGGAGATCACCCCAGTCATTGAAGAATAAACCCGAGTCAAGAAATGGAGATAAAGCCCCTCGGAAGGCATATACAACAGTCCGTACTTTCATACGAGCATTCTTATTATGTGTTAACAAAAGCCTAGCCCTCGGAAGAATAACGCCCCCAAAACAATCATTCATTGGAGATCCTCGAAGCTATCGGAAAGCACAAAATCGGGTCTAGTCAGCATCCAGTAGATCAAGAGATAAATCTTATCCTAATTTGTACACCTGTATTAATGAAATGACACCTGTCCTTACTAAAGCACATGCACAAGGACACCTGCCCTTATCAAAGTCTATATAAAGGGAGATGATCAACAGAAGAGAGATAACTAAGTCCAACTTAGTACAACTTACTACTAGTACACAAAGAGGAGGAAAAGTTCAGTGAATAAAGGAAGGAAACTTTCTTGTAGTCCTGATTGTTTTCCAGTCATTTCCACCTGCGATTGTTTCTGAATCACGGGCAGGGCGTTCCGACCCAATATAAATTTCTTCCGTTAAATAAGGAATAATTCTAAACCCGTTAACAAAGTGGCGCCGTCTGTGGGAACGCCATAATATCTGTCTTCGAGAGAATTCAGCAAACATCGGCTGGGATGGATGATCTCTTCGAAAGTGAAAACCTTCCACTCCATTACAGCGACTCGGAAGAAACTCTGTCCAATTATGAATCAGGTACAAGATATTTTATTAATATTCCCCGGACTGTCTACGAAAGACTTATAGATGCCACGTGGGCACCCCGGAGGAGGGAACCTCTCGGAAACATGTCCTCAATATCCTCCGAGGACAGAAATTTCCCTTCGGAGAGGGGTACCCCTCAGGCGGTGCGGAACCCAAACTCAATCCCTTGGCATCAAGAACCCCGATAGATGCCCCGAAGGTATGTTTATTCTGAAAGGACCCCAGAAAGGGGTCGGGGGGAAATTCTCCACCCCTCGGAGTATCAAGGAGATGTTGAACACTCCTTGTGGGGAATGATGGACGACTTACGAAAAGAATTGGGTGATCTCTCAAGAAAACCATGGCCCCCGAGGAAGATCCCACATTTAAGACCTCACCTTTTACACCCGAAATTGCTTTAGCCTCTATCCCCTCGGGGATGCGACCCATCAACATCCCGCTATATACCGGAGAAGCTGATGGGAGGGATCCACAAGACCATATCCATCAATATCTGGTCGGAATGGACCTATCTTCTGCTCCTGACCATGTGTTATGCCGCGTATTTCCTGTCACCCTCGGAGGACGGGCTCAGGCGTGGTTTACTCATCTTCCACCTAGTTCCATTATGAGCTTTGACCGATTAGCTCATTTGTTTGTACGACAGTTTGCTTGTAACCGAAGGTACCCCAAGTCCGCCACACATTTGTTCACCGTTAAACAGAAAAAGGATGAACCCCTACGAGGGTATATAAAGCGTTTCACGGATGAAGCATTAGATGTTCCCAACATTAGTCCGACCATCATGGCAGACATATTGACTCAAGGACTTCGAACGGGAGATTTCTTCAGATACCTTATGGGCAATCGTGTCACGGACATGAATGAACTTATGCAAAAGGCAGAAGTCTACATTTTGATGGAAGAGGCGGAAGGAACGAAGAAGCAAATGGAGCAGGAGGATAACGAGCACCTAGAGCACGCAGAAAGGGAAGCAAAGACTAAGGAAAAGGGTAAAGAGGGAAAACCTCCTCCGCGTAAAGACAAGGGCGGGGTGGTTAAGAAATTCCTACGACCCATGCCCTTACCTCCTATAATCATCACTCCCCCGGAAGTGCTCAATATAATGAGAGGTAGCAATGAATTTCACTGGCCCGTACCGGTCAAATTCCCTAACCGAAATAAGGACACGGGTAAATACTGCAAATACCATAAAACATACGGACACACTACTGAAGAATGTACCACCCTTCGTAGGGAGGTACTTCGTCTCCTAGAAATAGGATACTTGAAGAATTACCTCAAGGAAAATAATCTCGGGGAACCCAAGACAAACGTATGGAAAAGGTCACAAAGAGAAGAAGAGGAAGAAGAAGAAGAAAGGACACCCAGTCGGAGGTCACGAGAAAGGACACCCAGTCAGAGGTCACGGGAAAGGATAGTTGGACACCCACGACCCCAAGAGAGAAACAAGGACCGTCGGGAAAACTCCCGAGAACGGACCATGGGGTATCGGAGTTTGCCTCCTCCACCGGACTCATATAAACACAATCCTCCGTCAGGACGAACCATCAACATGACTGAAGGAGGTGAAATTTCAATGACACCTCAAAGTAAAAAGAAGAAATACTTGAAAGAAGCTAGACGAGTAGAGCAAGGATTCCCAGTTTGCTCGGTCCAAGAGTCAAAGCTGACTGACATCACCTTTGGTCCCGAGGACCTCACAGGATTCTCTGGGGAAACGTGTCACACCCTCGGAACTGTGACTCTTCCAATGTCATGGGGAAAGGGAGCCCTTCGGAGAACGGAGCCCATCAAATTTTGGGTGGTGGAAGCTTCTTCAAGGACATATAATGCCATTTGTGGGAGACCATCCATTCGAGCCTTTGAAGCTATCCCTTCTACCTTGCATCTTAAGGTAAAATTCCCTACCCCCTCGGGAATCGGAGAGGTCCGAGGAAGTCAATCTAAAGCCAGGGAATGTTGCATGAATGCCATCCCCTCGGAAGAGGACGAGCCTACCCTCGGAAACAATAAAAAGCGTAAAACCGAAGAAACACGAGTTCAACCTCTGGAAGAATTAAAGATGGTAGAATTGGTGGAAGGAAGCCCTGAGAAGGTGATCAAAATGGGTACTCACATGACATCAACCATAGAGGCTCAACTGATTTCCCTCCTCAAGCAATTCCACCATCTCTTTGCATGGGAAGGAGGACCGCCCGGGAGAATTAGCAACAAGGTATGCCAACATTTTCTTAATATAAAGCCCGGAGTTAAACCTGTTCAACAAAAGAAAAGGAAAATGGGGCCCTAGCATAACAAAATTATTCGCTCGGAAATACAACGCCTTCTCAACTTGAAGCAAATTCGGGAAGTTATCTATCTCGAGTGGTTAGCTAATGTTGTATTAGTCCCCAAGCATGGAGGGAGATGGTGAATGTGCATAGACTTTACTAATCTTAATGAAGCATGTCCGAAGGACTGTTATCCTCTACCGAGCATAGATCAGTTAGTTGATTCAACCGCTGGATGTGCACTATTGTCAACCTTAGATGGAGACCAGGGATACAATCAAATCCCAATGGCGGCGGTAGATCAGGATAAAACCAGCTTCATTACGGATGCAGGCACCTTTTGTTACCTAGTCATGCCCTTCGGGCTAAAAAACGTTGGCGCTACCTACCAAAGGTTAGTAAGTCTTATGTTCGCAGGACTTATTGGAAAATCAGTGGAAGTTTATATGGACGACACTGTAGTCAAAAGTAACACTGCTGAAGAGCATCCCGAAGATTTAAGGAAAGCATTGGTCATTATGGATAACTTTGGCATGAAAGTTAACCCTAGGAAATGCTCTTTTGGCATCCGAGGAGGTAAATTTTTGGGGTTTATGGTTACGGAGAAGGGAATAGAAGTAAACCCTGAGAAAGCAGAGGCCATCATGGGGTTACCTACCCCGAAGACAGTAAAGGACGTTCAAAAGCTGACTGGTAGAATGGCATCACTGAGTCGTTTCGTCTCCAAGTCAGCGGAGAAAGGGCTTCCCTTCTTCAAAATACTTCGAAATGTCAAAGAATTTCAATGGACCCCCCAATGCGAGGAAGCCCTCGGAGAACTGAAAAAATACATGTTGCAACCACCCTTGCTGGTAAAACCTTTACATCAGGAGGAGCTATTTCTATATTTATCGGTCAGAGAAGAGGCTATTAGTGCTGTGTTGGTCAAGGAGCAAGATGGAGAACATCGTCCGGTATATTATGTCAGCAAAACCCTCCTCGGAGCCAAAACCAAGTATACCCTAACTGAAAAACTCGTCCTAGCATTGGTTACTACGGCCCGCAAGTTGCGCCCCTACTTCCTTTCCCATCCAATTACCGTGCTAACGAAGTACCCCCTAAGGACCATTCTTAATAAACCCGAATCATCGGGGAGTTTAATAAAATGGGCCGTGGAACTCACCAAGTATGACATTTCTTATGCTCCAAGACCCTCCATCAAGACACAAGTCCTGGCAGACTTTGTAATGGAACTCATGGGCATAGGATCCGAGGGGAAAGAACCATTGTGGTACGCCTATGTAGATGGGTCCTCGGTAAGCACACACGGGGGGGGGGGGGGTGCGGGAATAGTTTTCGTAAACCAAGAAGGGGAGGATGAAAGGCTTCATTTTGCAATCAGAATAGATTATCCCCTCTCTAATAATGAAGCTGAGTATGAAGCTCTCCTTATCGGTATGAGGCTAGCAAAGGAAGGAGGAATGAAAAGAATACTCCTCCATAGTGATTCTCAGTTGATTGTCCAGCAAGTCAAAGGATCCTACGAAGCCAAAGAAGAAATAATGCAAGAGTACCTCCGAGTGGTCCGTCACAGGTCCGAGTGGTTCGAGGAATACGATATAGTTCAGATTCCCCAAAAAGAAAACCAAGAAGCAGATGCCCTATCCAAAATGGCCACTCAAACAGCCGCCGTACACACTCGGAGGATTACCCTACTTCATGTTAACGAGTCTGAAAAAAAGGAAAGCAGAGAGGTGAATGCCATCTCAGATCCTTCATCCAGTTGGGTGACTCCTATCAAGGCCTATTTATAGGATCCTGAGGGGTACTCCTCGGATAAGAATATTCAGCAGATGATGTTCAAAAAAACCATTCGGTATTTCCTTAAAGATGGAATACTTTTTCGAAGGACGTACTCGTGTCCTCATGCTCGATGCCTTAATGAAGAAGAAGCCCAACTGGCTTTAGCAGAAACTCACGAGGGGACATGCGGGAGCCATACTAGCGGTGAAAGCATGGTCGGGCGCTTGATTCGGCAAGGCTATTACTGGCCCACGATGGCTAAAGACAGCAAAAGTCATGCCGAAAAGTGTAAACCATGCCAAGCTTACGCCCCTCGGATTCATCAACCCGCGGCCCCGTGGGAACCCCATCTTAATCCTTGCCCGTTCTCCAAATGGGGTATTGACATACTTGGACCTCTCATTCCTGATTTCGGTCAAAAGAAATTTCTACTGGTAGCTATTGACTATTTTACCAAGTGGGTGGAAGCGGAACCCCTGGCCAGGATAACCGCAAGCGCTGTTATCAATTTTCTATGGAGAAATATTATCTGTCGCTTTGGTGTCCCTCGGAGCTTGGTAAGTGACAATGGTCTGCAATTTACGGACCAAGGGTTACAAAAATGGTGCGATCATTGGGAAATAAAACACCGTTTTGCTTCGGTGGGATACCCTCAAGCAAACGGTCAAGTTGAAAGGACCAACAGAACCCTTTTGAAAAACATGAAAGCCCGACTGGATTGGCATAAGGCCAAGTGGGTTGAGGAAATACCCGGTATACTATGGGCCTATCGGACCACGCCAAGCACAACTACGGGCGAAACTCTTTTCAGTCTATCCTACGAATGTGAAGCTGTCTTGCCCTCGAAAGTCTCAATAGAAAGTTGGCGAGTTAAGGAATACGAGGAAGTAACTAACAGCTCGAATCTGGCCCTCGCCCTTGATTTGCTCGAGGAAAAGAGAGCCCGAGTAGCCCTCCGAGTGGAAGAGTACAAGGCTCGGATGTCGCGATATTACAATGCCAAGGTAAAGCCCCGAGCCTTTCAAGTTGGAGATCTAGTGATGAAACGAGTAGGGGCTTCCAAGAATGTAGGCAAATTAGATCCACGATGGGAAGGACACTATAAGATAGTGGAAATTGTAGGACCGGCAACCTATCGTCTTGCTGATTCCGAGGAAGTGGTGCTTCGTAATACCTGGAACTCAATCAACCTTAGAAAGTATTATGCTTAATGTAATAGTCATGCTTGAATAAGAAAAATTATTCATATACGAAGGGTTTTATTACAAAAGAAAATAGAGTTGCTTAACAAAAGGATAACTCTACATATGAGTCATCTTAGCAACCCAACAAAAAAGCCCCTCGTACTATGAACTAAACTGCATAATATCCCTCCACGAGTTAAACCCCTCCCATAGGGCGCTTTCCTTCTCGGATAAGTCGTCGGCGCTGCTCCTCGGAAAGGGAAATGGGATCATCAACAAATACAGTCGGAACTGAAGGATCCCTAATAGGTGAAGAGGGAAACTCCTCGAAAACTTGACGGATGTTAAGTGCCGGAATTAGCAAGCCTGGGGGAAGCTCTGGCAAAGACTGTACAGCATCTCGACACAGTTGATAGCCTATATGGACCAAATCACGCATCTCATCTTGAAGAGACTCGCGAAAGCTAGATGGACCCATTACTTCCAACACTGCTTGGACACGGGCCATAACCAAAGCCACTGCTTGAGAACGAGTAGCCCCTAGTATTTGCTGATTTAGGGCATCTCTCTTCTTCAGGGCCTGCGTCAATTGCTCTTCCGAGGACCTCATTTGGTCATGCAACTCTCCTATTCTCCTCTCTAAATTCAATACACGAGCTCTTTCTAGCACCAGTCGGCGTTCTAAGTCCCACGCCTTATCCCTCTCGGATTGCAACACATTGCTGTGGATTTCTTGGGTGGACTCATGAACTTCCTTCAATTGAGCTATCTCCGTTTGAGCTTCTAAGAGACCTTGCTCCAACTCGTCCCGACGGCGGTATACTAAACCAGGGCCAGAAGAAGAGCTTCCATAAGATCCGAGGGCATCTAGTACCATATAGATCTGCTCAAAGATCAAAGCAAACTCCCTCAGACATTGGTGACAGGTTAGTAGTAAACAGAATATAAAATAAATAAAATACCTCACACATGTCTTTACAAGCTAAGTCCTGGAGAACGGACACCGGGAGGGTTTTTATCAACCCGCAATCAGTCACATTCAGCAAGCCACTAAGAAAATTTCGACAAAACCCCACAGCTGATCCGAGAGGAGAAACATCCTGACTGTCCTCAAAGGGAAAGGTCTCCCTAAGGGGGAATTCCCCTCAGGTGGCGGTGCGGGAACACGATCAGGGACACCCTCAATGGGCGACAAGTCCTCCGTGTTGGGAGAGAGAAGATACTCCTCTAACACATTCACCACAGCAGAAGTGCGGGGTAAAGGTTGTGACACCACTGGAGCTATGTGGGAGTCTGTTGGGGAGGAATCTGCTATCGGATCTGGCCCTCCGAGAGGAATTATAAAGTTTACTGGGGGGCTGCTATGGGCGATGCCTCCCGTTCCTCCTCCTCCGAATAGATATCAACTATTACTTTCTGTACGAGGGAATCAGAGCCACCAACTTCCAACAACCCGAGACTACCGTGCAAGGCCCGTCCCAGAAAAACATCATCGGGAGACCCGAGAAAAAATGCTCTCATTTCTGTGCCTATAAAAAACATCAGTATGCCAACAGTCCGAGGACACCCAGAAAATTTACAAATTAAACAGGTAAGGAGTGATCAGTAAACTTACGGAAATAAAAGTTACTGTGACGAGGACGAGAAGTAGGAGTACATCCCTCCACTCCCTCTTGTAAACCCGCTAAAATCAGGGCCTCGGGGAAGTCCAGCAGACCGGATATGTCATAGGAACCAGAAAAAAGCCCTGAGTGAAGCAATACCTCTCTCTCGTGACCTTGTGTTTCGGCGTTAGGAGCAATATATCCCAGACCCCATCGGATGGGTACCCCCCACGATCTGGCTGATTGACCTCTCGGACGGACAAAGAAAAATCTCCGCCTCCAATCCCCTCTACAAGAGTGGGTATTGGATACACGAGTGAAGGTATTTTCCTTGTCCCGATAGGTCAGGCTAAAGAAGGGAGTCCCCTCTAAACAAGGTCGAAGGGCAAATATTGTTCCCACCCGATAAGGGGACATTGGAAGGTTTAAAAGCTCACAACGCAGAACATATCCCACCAAATGACTATATGAACTTGGTGTTATCTGACTCGGACATACCTGCCAGTAGCGGAAGAGTATTTAGAAAAAGGGGTGGAAAAACGTCCGTAACCCACAACGCATTTGTTCGTTGTAAACAGTTAGATAACCCGAGGGAGGCGCATAAGCTCTCTGGCCCGAGGAAGGCACTATTACATCATATTCTTCAATATCCAGGTTATAGCCGGCAAAAAGAGATCTTACCGAGTTCTCGCATTCCGTACTCGTAGTGGATCCTACACGTCCCCTACCTATCAACCTGAATGGATTAAGAGGAATCAAATCAAATTCCGAAGACTCATCTGCCAAAGGATATGGCTCTCTGCCCATGAATATCTCCATGACATGATTTACTCTATGTGAATTTGTAGATGAAAGCCTACGAGCTACTCCTAAAGAGGAACTAGCACCAAGTGTCGCTTGGTTTTCGGATAAATTATCCATGGGAGAGGAATTCTCACGAGGAATAGGAGGAACTCTTGATGGTCTAGAAGGACTCCGAGCGGTGTCCCGAGAGGAACCACAAGATGAAACTGAACCACTTCTTTTATAGTAAGGGGGCATCATCTTTTCGGGTAAGTATTATTCTCGTGCTCACAGCTATTGGTAAACTTGAAAGAAGATCAAAGACTAGTTATGATTATAAAGTTATGATCATAAGGTTAGTATATAGCCTAAATACATATATACTCTTTATTTCGTGATTAAAAGAAGAGGATTAGATTCATATTGCATAAAGTAAGGGACACGTGTCAAAAAAAATTCTTAATTAAAAGTGACACGTACTTTACTTAACCATGCAAAGCAACACCTCCTACTTAGGAGATAAGCTTAGTCACCAATTTTATATGGTTTATCATTATCCTTTCTTAATTAAAAATTTTAACAATAAAAACAAAAGGTAGAGAAATGAAAAATGGAAAAATATTTATTTATTTAAGAAGCCGAAGAGCCCTCGGAAAGGATGATACGTACAAAGGACATTTATTTAAAACAAGAAATGAAAATTACAAAGAAAGGACTATGCCCTCGTGGTAGAAAGGTGTGAAGGAGTCGTCTCCTCGGCAGAAGTACCCAGCGGGGCAAGGCGAGAAATTGGGGAAAATACCCCCCCGGAACCACTAGCCCTCGGGCTTGGACTACTGGCAGAGCGCATCAGAGAAGGCGCGGGAGAATCCCTAGGGGATAGTAAACCTCCAAATCTCCCCACAAAGTAATGACAGTCATCGGGAGTTGGTTTCTTCAACTTGCGAAGATCAAAAGACTTTGAGAAGTCAACATCCGACCTTATTAGAGACTTGGCCAGCCTGGCACACTCCAAGTAACCCCACAAAAGGTGGCCTGTCAAGAGCTCGTGAGAAGGCGTTTCGGAGACTCCCGAGTGCTGCCTTGAGATTTCTTGCTGAGCAAATTGAACTGCTGCATCAACTTTAGCCTGCACATCCTCGGGAGAAAGAAAGTTTGCCAACTTACCCTCGGCTGACTCAGCCCTATCGGCTGACTCAGCCCTATCGGTGACTTGACTTAATGTCTCCTGGAGACTCCTTTCCCTCTCACCACCTTCTGCCACTGCCTTCTCAAGAGCAGCGATACGAGCAGTGAAGACTCTCTCGGACTCTTCTCTTTCCTTCTCCAGAAGAGCTATCTTAGCTGTTATAGCCTTCTCGGATGTCTCCATTTTCTTATAAGCAGACTCGGCAGCGGTCAACTTATGGTGTAAATCCTCATTCGCCTTCTCAGCTTTTTGAAGAGCGAACTCGAAGTTAGAAATCTTGGTGAGGAGAACATCCTCCCTCGTCTGGCTTTCTTTGTCCCGGACCAAAAGAGGTGCTAATTGCGCTCGGAGAACTTCCACCTCCTCTATGTCTTTCCGACCACGTTCTTCCACAGCAGTAACTGCCTCCCTAGTCTTTCCAATCTGCGGAGAGATCAATAAGAAAAAAGTTAACACAAATGCATCATATAATCCCGAGAAGACTAGTACGGAGAAACTTACCATGAGCCCCAACCAGTTAAGACTGATGTACAGAAATTGATACCCCTCGGCCGGTGTTGAACTGGAGGAAGCAAAAAATTGGAGAATGTCCAGATAAGCTTCCCCCACTGTCCGAGACGAGAATTGCCCCTCAGGTCCACTAGGAGGAATGGGCGCCTGGAAGGTATGACCTCTCGGAGAAAGAGTCACTAGAACAGAGGACGATGCTGGAATGCGGCTCCCTGGAAGAGTAGCTCCGGGTACTGGAGTCATCACCTCCGAGTTTGTAAACACGGCCCGAGAACCGCCAACTGCTACGGATGGACCAGTCTCCCCCAGGAGGGAATTCAAGATCCCCTCCTTCACATCTATGTCCTCGGAAGAAGGGTCAAATTCTCCTTGAATATCCTCGGAATCCCCTCGTGAGGCCTCCTGCTCGGGAACATTAAATTGGGCCAAGAACTCTTCTTCTACAAAAGATAATCACTGAAGGTAAGGAAGAGAATGAAACTAGAAAAATTTATTAGTAAAAGAGGACAGGTAATGAACACTTACCGTATAAAGAGGGCTCTTCTACCATCAGAGCCTTGCCTTTATCTACAGCCACTGCATCAAGAAGGAAAACATCAGCACACGAAGGAAATCTACGGTGAGAATATGAAAAATTTTGTTAAAAACTCATAAAAACTCACCACGAGAAGCGGATTCAGGCATTTCCGAGGACGTAAGTTCAGTAGAATCAGGAGAAGGATCATCAGAAGACAAATCAACTACTTCAGTAGTCTTCTGAACAGCCTCTTCCCCAACTGCCCTCGTAAATATCCCTTCTTCAGATGCCCTCGGAGAATTTCCTATATCGGAGCCAGAAATAGGTAGATCTCCCGTCTCGGACCTAGAAACTGGCACCAAAGACAAATCCCAAGGAGCTACCTGGCGTAAGGGAACAACACTTCTGATAACCCCTGCCATATCTATGCACAGAGGAGAGTGGTCCTCGGGGACCCCACCCACCTCCGGAGCTGTTTGCTCGCACTCGGGAGCATTGACCTCCTCTTCTTCGTGATCACCCTCCTCTGGCGCATCAGAAACACCACTCGGAGTAGGATCACTCGGACCCGACAGATAATAGTTGGCCATAACCTCCTCTGCATCACCCCAAAGTCAGGATACATAAGTACAATTTACCATTATACGCAGAAAAGGAGTAAAAGAGAAAAATAAGGAACTTACGAAAAAGATTTTTGGCCTCGGGAGACAGGGACAAGGGCTGCTCCACAGCATCATCGGTAAACACCACATGATGGAGACCGGACGTCTCAAACAACATGGTAAAATCCTCCGATTCCATCAGCTTATGTTGAGAAATCACGAGAGATAAAACTATCTCCGGGTCCAATGTATACACTGGAGTTGTGCCCTCTCTCCAGTCAAAGGGCATATCCCATTCACCTTGTGCGGGCCTCACAAAAAAATACCTATTTTTCCAAACACTATGTGAAGTAATTGCCGCCCCCAGGATCCTCTTCGTGGAATCCCCCGAGTTGTCCCGATGACGAACATTATAAAAGGGATACCCTCCGGGCGACACCCCCACATCAAAGATTGAAAGAAAGTGATCTACCCTACACTCTAACCCATTCAATTGACACCAAAAAACATAAATGCAGAGGGCAGCAAACCCGTTCGGAACTAATTGACTCGGGCTAATGTTGCAAGTTTTAAAAACCTCACAAAAGAAAGGGGACATGAATGAACGCCACCCATATTTTATTTGAGCAAAATAGACTGTCAACATACCCGGAGGAGGATAACATGCTCTCTCGTCCCTGGTCGGAATTTGGAACACCATGTTCTTTTGAAAAGCCCTGTTGAAGTGAACAAATCTAGCACCTGTTCACGAGTAGCAATACTCGGAACCCTCTCCACTTTAGCAAAAGTACGAAGAGGCGCCTTCTTTGGTTTGGGAACCCTAGCTTTCTTGGAAGAAGTAGCGCCGCCCTCAGAAGAAGTAGCAATCTCTCCTTTACGTTTACGAGTGACTACCCCCGTCGGAATACTCCTCGCAGTTGCAGAAGAATCGATCGGAACAATGACTTCCGAGGAGGTAGCGGCGGCAATAGGATTGGTATTGGCAGAAGAAGCCATGGATACAATAATAAAAGAGGAGTGTTTTTGAAAAAGAGAAAAAGGACGAGTAAGTTTGCTGGAAATTTGAAGGGCAAAAAACGAAGAACATAAATTAAGGAAAGAAGTTTTTGCTCTGAGAGGAAGTTATCGCAAATTAGAATTGAGAAAATGAAGAAAAGAAGGCAACAATATCCCTATTTATAGCCGGAGATAAACAACGGTCAAGAATTTTGAAAACGTGGAACTCATTTAAAGCCCCACGTAACCGCTGCCTGATCACGCCACGCCGCCAATATTCTGACCGTTGCCAACGGTCAGATACTTTAAATTTCAAAGCTGGTCAAACCCATCCGCTACCTGCGCCCCGAGATCTCTGCGTGCCTAATAACAATACCCTAGGGGTATTCAGGTAAAATTCTTATAAATTGTGAATATATATGCATATATCTCTCGGAAAAATATCAAAAGACGAATATAGAGGATACCAGAACAGGAACTAACCCCTTGCCTCACTGAGGACGATGATTAAAATTTCGCTTGCCTCTATAAAGGCAATCGAAATTTGGGGGGGGGGGGGGGGGGGGGCTAGTGTTAACCATAAAAATAAAAAAAGGGAAAAGAAGAAGGTTAATCCTACTCGAAAAATCAATAAATGGACAATACAGTTGTCATGAGTACTTCCGATGAGATGTACCCACTCCTAATAAGGAGAACCCCTCGGATGTTGCTCTACTTCTCGGTTACTAACCTAACAAAGGCATAAAAGAGCACACGAGGAGGAACATAAGCGTCCCTTGGAAAGTCAAAGGGTGAGTAAAAAACAGATATCAATGTGGCATCGGAAAAAGAGCAAACCCCGATGGATCCGCGCGACTCCGATATCCACCAATGCGCCAAGAGGGACCACAACGGACCCCGAGTCCCATGAACTTACAAGAAAACTTCCTTGCTGAACACTCCTCAATGTCAACCGCCCTCGGAGCATGTTCCTCAATAAAAATCGCCCTCGGACCATCATCCGAAGACTCATTCTCAGAGGAAAAACCAGAGATGAAGAACCGAGTGCCTAATAAATATATTCCGAGAACTTGGACGGAAGCGCCTCATGTCAAACAGAGCAACTACAGCCCTCGGAGATTAAATACAGCCCTCGGAGAAGAAGGAATGCCCTCGGAGATTAAATCAAGCCCACGAAGATCACATTATACTATCAAAGATTATGTTACGCTATTGCACTACGTCCTCGGAGATCACCCCAGTCATTGAAGAATAAACCCGAGTCAAGAAAGGGAGATAAAGCCCCTCGGAAGGCATATACAGCAGTCCGTACTTTCATACGAGCATTCTTATTATGTGTCAACAAAAGCCTAGCCCTCAGAAGAATATTCATTGGAGATCCTCGAAGCTATCGGAAAGCACAAAATCGGGTCTAGTCAGCATCCAGTAGATCAAGAGATAAATCTTATCCTAATTTGTACACATGTATTAATGAAATGACACCTGTCCTTACTAAAACACATGCACAAGGACACCTGCCCTTATCAAAGTCTATATAAAGGGAGATGGTCAACAAAAGAGAGATAACTAAGTCCAACTTAGTACAACTTACTACTAGTACACAAAGAGGAGGAAAAGTTCAGTGAATAAAGGAAGGAAACTTTCTGGTAGTCCTGATTGTTTTCCATTCATTTCCACCTGCGATTGTTTCTGAATCACGGGCAGGGCGTTCTGACCCAATATAAATTTCTTCCGTTAAATAGGGAATAATTCTAAACTCGTTAACACATGGAATCCGTACATAGTCACAAACGCGATTCATTCCGATACAGCCATCTAACCCGACTAACTTGCATACACACATATAACACGTAGTTGGACTCGGATAGAGTCCGAGGTGCCTACGTATCCCACGACCGAGGTAATCAAACCACTCGTAGTTCTGATTTATTTACACATCACGAACCCACACAAGTAATACATGAGAAAAGAAAATCATTCTGAGAAGGGGCGCTTTCCTTCTCGCATAATGCGACGACGTTGCTCTTGGGAAAGGTCAATGGGATCCATAACAGTTACTGTTGGGATTACTGATCTTCGGAAAGACGAAGAAGGAGAAATTGCGGAGGAGGAGGTACTGATCTCTATATCAGGCAGAGTCAAGTTGGGGGGAAAACCCGGAAGTTCCCTAACAGCATTTTGGCAAATACGATAGCCAATGAGGACCAGTTCTCGCATTTCCTCCCTGAGTGTTTCTCTCATCAGAGAGATGCTTGAAGGTACTGTTGCAGCCTCAGAACGGGCAGTTTCTTCGTGGGAGTTCTCCAAGTTTATCAGCCTTAAAGCCGATGTATCTCTCTCATTAGATAGAGAAGAGATCAGGGCATCGAAAGCCTCAATTTGAGACAGAAGGATGGCTATTCGGCTTTCTAAATCTTGAGAATGTTCTCGTTCGAGGATCAAAAGATGGCTCAAGTGAAAAGAGGTATCTTGGGCTTCCTTCAATAAAGATCTCAACATTTCTTGGTCTGAGTCGTAATGAGCCTGCAGATTATCATTCTTATTATGAGCTATCGCTAAATCTCTCTTTAAGTCAGCTAGATGTCGGAAAAGAAAACCCAAGTGCTGGATGCGTACTCCTTCTGGAATCTGAGTGCGTCAGTGATCAAGAACGCCTAACAAGAAAAAATAAAAGTAGTAAGTTAAGAGAAGGATGGCAGTACAATGTAGAAATAAATGCATACGCTTCTTACCTCACAAAGGTCATGACAGAGTCTATCTTGGAGGAGGGGTATTGGAGTAGAACCCAAAGCTTCGTAATCAGATTGATTTAATAGACCGCTGAGAAAATTCCGACAAAAAGGAGCATCATGAGTGAGTATCGGAAAGTCTGGATGAAAACTGTTGGTATCTTCAGGAACCCGACTAGGGCCTTCACCAGATGGAGGGATCATTTGTGGAAGAGAAGAAAGATTGTCTACATGAGTTAAATTCTCGTGAGGAACATTGTGGGAGGAAATATCACCATCAACCACGTTAACAGAAGGTGCATGCAAAACTCCTAGAGATAATGTTAAACCCACAGAGGGACGAGGGTCGGAACACTCTATAAGATGCGGGGAAGGGGTTCCATTAAACAAAGCATCGATAGTAGGTAAATTAGAGGTGCAAAGAGAATCCAAGCCAGAGGTCATTGCATAATCTTCAGGACCCAAACGGGATCCGATGATTTCACAACTAGAAGAAGAAATGGAATCATCGTAGTATTGAAGGAAAGTGTCTGCAAGGCCAAAAAGGCTAGCAGAAAAAGGCCTGATAGCATACTGTTCCATCTCTGCACCTGAGAACATAAGCATAAAGATTAAACCCCGAGACATAAAAATTACAGAAAAATGAATAGACTTACGAAATGCAGGGTTTGAGCGTAGAGGCATCGGAGGAATGTTCAATTGTTCCACCCCGTGTTGTAAACCAGGCATAGCTAAAGCAGATGAGTTCGCCAAAATAGAGCACACGTCGTAACTGCCCGAGAACAAGCCGGTGGAAGTTAGGTATGTCATCTCTCGTACCGCAACCTCAGGATGAGGGAGCACGTATCCCAACCCCCATTGCAAAGGTACACCCCACATCTCCCCAGAAGAACCCCTTGGCTTAATAAAAAAATATCTCTTCTTCTAGTCCACTACAAACGCTAGGCGTCGGGGTACATTGAAACCTCTCTGCTGATCACGGTGAACTAAACTGAAAAAAGGAAGACCATTGGGACTTGGACGTAGAATGAAGGCAGCACCGACCCGATAGGGCGTTACGGGTACATTCAAGAGGTTACAGCAAAGAATGAAACCCACCAAATGCCGAAGTGAGTTAGGGGTCAGTTGGCTGGGGCAAATTTGCCAATATTGAAATAGCGATTGTATGAAAGGATGAAAAAACATGCGCAAGCCACATCGAATCTGCTCGGAGTATAGAGTTAAATAACCTAAGGGAGGCTCGAAGGCCCTATGAAAAGGACGAGGAACGATGATATCGTATTCATCCGGGTTTAAACCGTATTCACGCAACGTTTGAAAGATAGATTCTTACGACTCAACACTTTGACAGGAACCTACTCTGCTCCCCCCAATCATAGCATTAACATTCAAGGCAGAAGTGTTAAAGATAGAAAATTATCGGGAGGGAGGTAGGATTCTCTACGAAGGAATGTGAGACGCAGGGAATCCGCTACATTTGAGTCAGATCGAGATAAAGGTGCTCGATGCACAGTAGGAGAGTTTCGAAAATTTAGAGACAACCCGCCCACTGTGGGCCTAGTCCTCACATTTCCGTTCGAAAGTTCACCCCGAGCACGTAGAGGAGAAGATCCCTCAGAAGACGATGATGACCCATAGATGAAAGGAGGCATTGTAGCAAAGCGGGGAAATTACACTTACTGTGGTAAAGTACAAAACAAACTAAAAAGTGACAAAAGTAAGATTCTTCAATCAGGAGGCAGAAGAAGATGCTTTTAGTTGAAAAGAATGGAAATGATGGGGAAACTATTTATAGAGGTACCTGAAGACAACAATTGGGTACGTGTCAAAATGAAGATGACATCTGGACCTCTCAAAGTATATGCAAACATAGATAAAGACACGTGAGGAGAATGTTAACAATAATGGCAAACATTCTCTGAAACCTGGCATGAAAAGTAGTGCAGGAAGTGGCAAGAAAAGATAAAATTACAGAATAAATAAAGAGAATGAGGGTAAAAATAGATACTTGATAACTCAAATGTTGAGAAATAGTCATACAGTCAGCTGATGGAATGTCAAAATTACTCAAAGTACAGGTTGAAAGACAAAAGTAAAATAAACTGAGAGGATAGTCTAAAAGCGATGGTCCGATGGTCGAGATGAAGAAGATGGAAAACCAGTAGAAGAAGCAGGAGAAGGAGCGCGGCCCAATAACTTCTGGTAAGCATCGTGAGCTTCCTGTGACGAGGGTGGACACATCATCAAGGCCTGAGGGTTTAGTCTCCTTCAGTTTTCGGGATGGGAGAATAGTCTATCTTCACGGCATTGGTTGATGCAGCCAAGATACCCGAGTAAAAAATTACCCAGCAGATGACTCTGATGCCTCTGTTGATACTTCTCATCGCAATGCCTCTGAACCTCATCCTTTGTCAGAAGGATAGCCCCCGAAAGCTTCTCTTCTAATATCTCAGGGGAGAGAAAACCCGAGAGAGGGGGAGTTGGCTTCTTCAATTCCTCCTTGAGCCGATTATATTGGTCCTGAAGAGTAGAAACTTCCTTCTTCAAGTTGCGCTCTAATTCTCCCCATGAACTTTTCTCTGTCGAAAGCGCAGAGAGCTCTTCCTTCAGCTTCTTGCACTCGGACGTGCACTCGGATAGGGTGTTGGTCGTTTCATCCAACTTGGACTCCAGCATTCGCTCCCTCACCAAACTTTGAGCACATGCCTCCCGAAGGTTCTTCACTTCATCTTCAGCTTTTTTCAAAGCTATGTTCTGAGCGGCTAGCTCCTCCATAGACGATTGCCCGATAGCCTGAGCAGCATCCACCTCTCGCCAGATGGAAGGAATGATCTTAGGAACCTAGGAGGATATAAAGGATAAGTTTATCAATATGAAAATTAAAAGTCATGACGAAGAAAGATAACCGAAAAATTTACCATGGCAACCATCAACTCGGAGAAAAATCGAGCAGTGTGTTCATCATGATGGGTTGCCGCCGAGGTGGCATTCAAATATCGGGTAATGACCACGAAAGCCGTATTCAAATCCAAGCCATCAGGTCTTGTGCTAGACTCTGCTCCGACCCCCGTAGTATAGATAAAGAAAGGAGAGCCAGTCGGGGTAAAGCGGCTGGAGAAGGGCATCCCCTCGAGGTAAGGAGGGAGCATCGTAGAGGTACCGGCAGGAGCTCCCAAAGGCGCATTCCATACGTGCTTCTTCACCAAAGAAGGCAACAGTTCGTCCAATAGCTCCAAGTTAATTGAGCGAGGAGGAGATGAAGGAGAAGGATCGTAAGCATTGCCTTCGGAAACGCGACCTTCGGAGGAGAAAAGGTCATCAACGGATAAATCCTGATGAGCCAAGGACGGATGCTTCTGAGTATTCGAAGGCGAAGTACCTGCTTGAAAAGGTAAACAAAAGTAAGCACACAAGTCAAGAAAGTAAAAAATGGTAAAAAGACGGTTATAAAATAGGTTAACCTGCTCGAACACCTTCGTCCTCGCTCTCGATCAGAATGACCTTCTCTTTGTTGGTTGCGGAATAACAAAGAAAATAAGTCACATGTTACAAAGAAGAAGAAAAAACGTAAAATCCTCGTTATATACCTAAGGGAGAAGGAACAATGGTGGCATCAGTTTCTTCCTGAGCAATACTGGCTCCTTTGGAAGGTTGTGGGGGTAGTGATAAGTCCTCCACAGGCTGCGAAGGAAGGGCAGAAACCTCTTCCATAGTCCCATCGGGGTGAATAGGAGGCGAAGGCATAGAGGATAAAGCATCAAAGGGAATAGGAGCCTTGGGCATCTCAGAAGCGACGGTGGTTCAACAGTGTCCTGTTGAAGGTCCTCGTCATCAATATCGAGCTCTGCGGATTTTTGGGAGTTAACCGCCTGAGGTTTCCCAGGGTCAGAATCCTTGTTTGATGATTGGGAATCATCGTTCGAGGGCAGCATAACTTTCTTGGATCCCTTACCCTTTGCACGAGAAGTAGCAAGGCGAGGAATTTCAGCTATGTCCTTCTCGTGCTCCTCCAAGTAAGACACTGCATAAGAGAAAAGTAAATGAGAAAAGGCAGAGTATAGATAAGAAATGTATAAATAAGAGGGTGGTCGTTTAACTCACCGAAAGTAGGCCGTGCATCATCGGAGAGACAGATGAGTGTCTTCCCCACGAGGGAAGCATCCAAAGGAGCCGTCATATTCAGCCTAGCAGTATCATACAAAGGCAAATAATGGGCGGACTTCAACAGGGCAGAAGCATCGAGAGCCAAAGTAAAAGAAGTAGATGAGTCTATTTTATAGGAGGGGGCCTCGGGTTGACGCCATGAGTGGGGAAAATCCCACTGGCCCACAATAGGTTTGATAAAGATGAATTTATCTTTCCAGCTGCTGTAAGACAAAGTAGTTCCTACGACTACTTTCTTCTCTGGGTCTCGATGAGCAAAAAAGTACAATGGGTGACCAGTAGAAGAAACATTAACAGTAAAAATGGAGAAAAATCTCCTCACAGTACACTCTACCCCCCTCGATAGGCACCAAAAAACAAAGGAGGCAAGGATAGTAAAACTGTTGGGTGTTAATTGGCTAGGGTAGACATCGCATGTTTTAAACACCTCACAATAGAAGGGAGGGTAAAAGGATCGGAGACCCGCGCGTACCTGATCTAGATAAAGTGTAACATAGCCCTCGGGAGGAGCGTTTCCCCTATCGTCCTTTGAAGGAATTTCCCTAAGGATGTTCAGGGAAGATACTCCGAAATCATGGAAGAAGTTGCCAACTTCTTCTTCGGTAACCGTTCTCTCAACGTGCTCTACCTCTTTATAGCGACGATTACCCTTCGTCTTCGCCAGGGCAGCAAAAGCGTCAGCGGCGACGGATGACTTCCTTGACCGTTTAGAAACCCGTGCCGGTTCATCTTCCTTAGAAACAGAAGCCTTGCCCTTCCTCTTACGACGGTAAGTTTCGATACCGGAGGGATTATTCTCCGGTAGCATGGCCATCGTGACGGCGGTGGCATCCTCCGCAGCAGTCAGAGGGGCAGTCGGAGCAGAGGCGGACTCCATTGGAGGTGCAAGTAGAACACCAGAAATATCCACCATGGCGGTGGTTAAAGGGAGCGTGGCGGCGGAAGTTTCAGTAGCCATGATAAAAAAAGAAAGGAGACGAAGAATTTAGGTTTTTTTGCTTGAAGGAGATAAGAAGCTTGAAAAGACGAAGAACAATAAGAGAAGAAGAATAGAAGAGAGTCGCTTATAAAGGGATCTCATCTGATATATTGGGGAATTAATACACGCCCACATTAAAGAGCACGACTTCCCAAAAATAAAGACCATTACAAACCCTTGGAATTCTCTCATTAATGCGGAATTAATCAACTCCCCACGTTTTCCGATGGCTATATTAACCTCCGATGACCACTTCACTATAAGTTCCTGCTGATTACCTATAATGCACCAGGAACTGGGGGGACTGGTGTAAACCCATAGAGGAAATTTAGGGTTATCGGGATATTTGGCCATCGAGAGAACAAATAAAACATTTATCATCGAAAGATAAGTTACTTCTCGGTAACTTTATCTCCGATGGCGCACGGATTATCTCACTCACAGAGCATCCGATGCTAAAGGCACTACCAGTCTTGGATGACTCTACGATGCCTAATAATCGCCGATGCTTTAGCCAGTGGACAATCCTAAGGAACATTGACACGATAAACAGGTTCCCCTCCGAGGGATGCCTACTATAATGATATATCAGGGTATATATCCCAACGACTCGAGGGAGAGATATTCCGAAGGCACTATAATAACAAAATTACTCGATGGCACCATAATGGTCAGAGTAACCCGATGGCCAAAGCAATCACCCCGACGGCAAAGAAGTTCGTACGAAGGCAAACAAGAGAAGTGTTTCTAGAATAATAACCAAGTGTCACCCTTCGAGTTGCTTCTGTCATGCAAGGACCAGGTGTCGTCGGCAAAGTCATGTATCAGCTCCAAATTAAACATGTGTCATCATCAATATCAGGTATCAGCATTGAAGAAATTAGGTGGTAGTCACACAGCAATTGAATCAGCACTTAAGCACCCTTATTCTGCCACCCAATTCAGGGGGAATAATTCCCGGGCGGCTATAAATACTCCCACCTTATCACCAAGGAAGAGGGAGGGGGAGAAAAAAAGAAAAGATTATTCAGAGAGATTAACCAACTCTGACAGTGTTGTAACTTGATTATTGACTATTTGGGCAAGGCGTTCCTCGAATATCAACAAAATTGACTCCGATGAGTTAACAATTATATTAACATACATAAACACACTAAAACTAATTACACAAACACACAAGTGGCAGTTAAAGTGAGAACAAAAAAGGAAAAAAATTAATAATTTTTCACATGCGTCCAACTTTCCCTCACATAGAGCCAAAAGGAGGGACCACACGACGAAAAATAACTGCAAACAAAGAAATAAATTAAATTTTAGATTTGAGAATTCTTACCATAATCGGGTGTAATTTGTCCTTCAGGAATAACGTCATTGGGGGTTCTAACTCTTCACACCATTGTTAGATTCTGTCGATCGAGTGGAAAAAACAAGAAATTGAGCTTCGATTTCGTGGATTTGCTTACGATTTTGGAAATTAGGTTTATGATTTTGGCGGGTTGTGTGAGAAAATGGTGCGCTAACTCTTTATATTCCTAATTTATTAATTTATTTTATTTTTAAGTAAATAAATAGTAAAGTATCGAAATACCCCTTTTGATGACGTCAGTGATGCGTCATTTAGTTGCAAAATGACGTTTTTTGGCCGAGATAGGTCATAATTAAAGTTTAGAAATAGAATTGAAAGTTTGGACCGTAAAATATTAAAAATAAAAGTTTGGATAAGTAACTGGAAAAGCGGGTAAGTAACTCAAATTTTTCTTTAAAAAAAACAAGGGTATATCAATATGATATACTACTCGAGGGAGGGGTAGATTCTGTAATTCTTCCTAAATAGTATTAGCATATAGAGCATCGCAGGTCTGATTTAGTTGAAAATGGCATCATCATGCTCATGCTCATGCTCAAATCCTTTACTACTAGTAGTAGTACAACAACGGCCTTTCTTCACCATTTCAAGAAAAACCCCTAAAACCAATTTCTGTCTCCGATTTCCGCCGCTACTTTCTCTCACATCATCATTTTCCTCTTCGGCAGCAACAGCAACAGCAGCAGCAGCATTCCGAGAAGAATTCGAACAAGAAGAAGAAGAGAAGTCAATAATTGGTGACTGCTTAGTCTTTGAAGACGGTATTTTCGACGACCCATTTCTTCTTGATGATATCAATATCAATATCAATATCAATAAAAGCCCTAAAAGCCAGAAGAGTAAAAACCCTCGTAAAAGCCCTGATCCTATTGAAGTTGAATTTGAGAATCTGATCCCTGACAAATGGCTTCAACTCCAAAAAGATTTGAACATCACCAAAAAGGAGAGGCGAAAGCTATCCCAGCAGTTGGAATTCGGTCGAAAAGTCGAAAATAAAAGGCAAGGCCTTGTACCTATTATTGATGAGGAGGTTATTAAGAATGACAAACTCAACCAGTTGAAGCCCCTCGTGCTCGATAATCCCCCTCCCCCTCCGCTTCCGCTTATAGTACACGAGGACGACGACGAGGATATCGTTGTTAGAGGTCGTGTGGCTGCTAGAAATCCCAGGTTAGCTGCTGTCTATGGAGGAGGAGGAGGATTGGATGACATTTCTCAGCTTTTCAGTAGCCCCACTTACCAACCTCGCACCTCTTCATCCCATGGTTGTTACTATTTTATTTTTTTGTTTCTTTCTTCTTAGCACAATGTTCAAATCAAATGCTGTTACGTTAATGTGAGATATATTCTGACTGCAATAGGGACACGTAAATTGTTCTCAAAGGAAGAAAAGTCATTGTTTAACAGGAGGGTTCCTGATCTAGCTCCCGCCACCTCGGTCAGCTCCCTTTATTGTTTTCTTTTATTACTTACTCATCAATACCTACTTACTTATTAACTAGTATGTATGTATGTATGTATGTATGCTTCTGGTGGACAAGACTCTTTTTCAGTTTTCGCAGAGGAAGAAGAAACGTTTTCTTAACTGTGTAGCCTATTTACACTATAATGTTACTACAACTATTTGCAGGGAAAATGGCATCCTTTGCACACTCTTGCTGCCTCCGGCGAATTTTACCTTGTCAACTCTTTGTTAAAACACAACCTTGATATTAACGCCCCTGACAAGGTATCGCCGCTGCATTTCTATTGTATTTCACACTACATTTTGTTGCCTGCTCTAACTCTTGGAATTCCAATATATCGTTATTTCTTTGCAGGATGGGTTAACTGCAATTCACAAAGCTATACTTGGCAAAAAGCAGGCTATATTTAACTTTTTATTGAGAGAATCAGCAAATCCTTTTGTTCGTGATGCAGTAAGTCCAATCTTACTCATCCGGAAAATCTCCCATGCATATTTTGTTGGTTAAAGATTTTTGCATCCTCATACAATAACAACCAAGCTTGTAATTCCCAACTCATCGGGGTGAGCTATATGAACGAAACGTGAGTTACATACATCTGGTCAAACATATGAATCCTCCATCTTCAGTCGTCCCTTCCCCATTCTTTTTAGCCTCGTACACTATTTAAATGTCTTCGTTTGATGGTTATGATACTTGTATACTCCATAACGCTTGTCCTAATTATATATATATATATATATATATATAAAATAGGACCAATTGTTAGAATATTTACAAAAGCATCCTTTGAAACTTGAAAAAGAGTTCGAGATTGTCACCCAAGAGGCCTGAATAATTTACAGACACCCCTAGAGTTTGAAAAGTATTACAAGGGTCCCTTTTTGTCTTCATATTCTAAAAGCTGTTGGGGGTGTGTTTGTAATTATTCAAGCCTTTGAACAGGTTTATGTAATTAAACAAAGCTTATGGATGTAACATTTTGCATCATTGTTATGAGCAGCTATTAGTTTGCTTAAATTGTCTCAGCTATAATATGTTTAATGCATTTTCTGTCTTTTGGCCATTTTAAAATGTTAGGTTTGCTACATGTTCTTTTGGCTTCTCTTTTTATTTCTAAAATCTTTTTTCGGTTGCAGGAGGGGGCTACCTTATTGCATTATGCTGTCTTGGCAGCTTCAAACCAAATGATAAAAATTCTATTATTGTACAATGTTGATCTAAACACTCAAGACAATGTAAGCTTACTCACCTTGATTGTGGGCCAACAATATTACAATTCTTCCTTCTGGTTCCAAATTTTGACTGTTTCTGGTTAAAATTAGGATGGGTGGACAGCATTACATCTAGCTGTGCAATCTCGTCGAACGGATGTAGTTAGGCTCTTGTTGATAAAGGGAGCCGATAAGACTCTTAAAAACCGGGTAAGAATTGCTAGTCTTATTGGTGAAGCTGTAACTGCATTGTGTTTGTGTTTAATTTTCTTAGCAACTATATCTATAATCTGTTGCTGTGATTAAGGGCTTCATATATGTGTTTTTATATGAGAGATTCTACCAGGAACATTAGCCGCAATTTTTGTCAGACAGTACAATTATGCTCTTGTTCAACATCCTTCTTCGTTGGGTGTGGCTCTGGCTTTGCCCTATAATTATTCATATCTTTGAGAAGTCGATCAGTTGTTTCCACTTTAGTTTCAAGAAATATTTTTCAACTTGAACCCTAAACCCATGAACTCTTGAATAGAACAGGGATATATAGGTCATAAGTCTAAACTTACTATGCATCTCTAAACTTGATATTCTTAGGAAAAAATTGCAATTTTTAACGTATGGTCGAAGTATTTGCAAAACTTACTTGTGAATAAAGTATTACAAGTACTCTATATGAACTTCTTATGTTGTTTTAATATCTTTTACTTGTCCTTTTTCTCAGGATGGATTAACGCCGCTTGATCTGTGTCTCTATTCTGGTCGTGATACGAGAACTTATGAACTTATCAGGCTTATTAAACGGCATTCATAGACCTCTTGGCTAAATTCATTGGCTATGATTCCATGCCCGGCCCTGGTTCAAAATTCAGTCATCTGCTCCATGTGTCCAAATGAAATGATAAAGGCAACAATGGCTATCATTAGTGTTAGATACCAGCTTACATCCAAGTTGAATTGCGTACTCATTTGCAGAATGGCTATCATTAAGTGTTAGATACCAGCTTCCATTCAAGTTGAACCGCTCACTCATTTGCAGGGAGCTCATTTGTGGGAAACAGCAAGTTGTGATATTGAAAAGCAGCACTGTCCCTATTTTTGTGTAAATGTGTAATGATGAAATTATCCTTGTGTTTCTATATAACTCAACCATGCAACCACTCTGGTAATGTCCATGCATATATGTAGTATATAAAGTACTTCAAATTCATCCAACTCAAATTATTAAATTTACCTAACAGATGCATGTCTAGTTAATCTCTGTTTCTAAATTGAAATGAATTAGCCATACACATTTGATACCAAACAACAATCATATTTATAAGGGGGAAAAATCCCTCTGGGCCTTTATATTGGCTACCTCGCCAATTTCGTCCACTAACTTGGCAATCCGCCAATTTCGTCCACTAACTTGCCAATTTACTTCACGTTAGTCCACTTCACGTGCGATTGCAAATTTCTGTCGATAAACGCTGACGTGGCGGTGGTTTGACTAACGGCCCTCAATTTTCGCCGGGAATTGCTGACATAATCATCAATTTTGACCAAATTTTAATTATTAATTTTTTTGCCACATAATTGCCCAATCATCAAAATAACTTTAAAAAAAGAGAATTTCAACAATAAAAATAAGAAATTTCAAAAATACAATTTTTAAAAATCATAACTTTTCAATAACTAATAAATTTTAAGAAAATAAATTATTAGTATTATCTTTTTTAATATAGTTAACTTTATTTGTTTAAATTATAACACCTGGAATATTAAAAATAAAAAAACTTAAAAATTAACAATTAAAAAACTTAAAAAAAAACTTGAAAATAAGAAACTTAAAAATAAAAACTTGAAAATAAAAAAACTTAAAAATAGGGTCATCTTCTCCGGCGCCCCCCCCCCCCCCCCCCCCCCCCAAATCTCGCCGGTCGTCTTCTCCGGCGCCCCCCAAAGTCACCCGCCTCACCCCCGAATCGCAACCACGAATCGCGCAACTACGAATCGCACCTCTTCAATCGACGTCGACTTCGGATTTGGAGACCGTGCACCTCCGGTGGCCGTCGAAGGGGGATGAAGGTGATGGGTTTCGGAATTTTGGAGACGGGGTGGCCGTCGAAGGGGGATGAAGGTGATGGATTCGGGGAAGGGGACGCCGATGAGGCCGGATTCGGACCTGAATGTGCGGCGGCAGTGCAGCGGCGGCGGTGCGGCGGTGGGATTTGGGGGGGGGGGGGGGGGGGTAGTGACCGGCTCCACCTTTTTTCTTTTTCTTTTTTTTTCATTTGCCTATTTTTAAAAATGTTTTTTTAATATTTTGTTTTTTAAGATATGTATTTTATTTTATAATATAGTTAATTATATAAATTGGTTTTTAAATTAGAAATATATTATAAGAGGTTTTATAATTTATACAATAAAGTAAATTATAAACATTTTACTTTTTAAGTTTTAAAGTTAATATTTTGGGGTTTCTTTAAAAATTTATTAGTTATGTAAGTTTTTTAAAATAAAATTATATAATAAGTTTTTATAATTTATATAATAAAGTTAACAATAAAGATTTTTTGTTTTATTACATGTTTAAAAACAACTTTTTATATATTTTTCTTTAATTCTGGTTGAGTTGGCATATCTTTGTGTCAAAATAAAATAAAAAAATAATTTTTTGGTCAAAATTGAAGGAAATCGGTCAACTGTGTGCCACGTCAGCTTTTTCCCGGCCAAAATTGTCAATCGACCGTGAAGTGGACTAACGTGAAGTAAATTGGCAAGTTAGTGGACGAAATTGGCGGATTGCCAAGTTAGTGGACGAAATTGGCGAGGTAGCCAATATAAAGGCCCAAATGAATTTTTGCCCCTATTTATAACATCATCTTTGCAAACGAAAGCGATAACATAAACAGATTTTCATTTTTTATCAATTCCATTTTCTACCAGCTGGAGGAATACAGTTTGAACATCAGATTTAAGTCGAAGAGGAAAGAGCCAACAGTCTTTGGTAAAGTGGTCAACAAAGAGCACATAATACCGAAAGCCATCAATGGACGTTAGGGGTCCTCCCCCCCCCCCCCCCCCACCCGCCCCCCCCTCTTCCCAATTCGACATATTCTCTCTTGCCCATTGTGGATTCGTGGTCTCAGATCTTTGGGCTCTTCATTGTGCTCTTATAAAATAAAGAAAAATAGAAAGCTATGCCAAGAACAGAAGATAGATCTAACAACTAATCTAAAATTTGGTCCTCCACTTTATTTGTATGTGATGAGTGAGGCTTGCGGCGATTTTTGACTTTCTATTGGCTGCTGATTTTCGGCCTATAAACGGGGTTACCATAGGTTTAGTTACTAAACGAAATATGGATAAACTTAACACCCACCAAGTTTTAATTTGCATGGAGCACATGTATTCTCTTCTCAACTCATTCTGTTGTCATTTTGTCTTTTGGCAATCCTAGCTCTAAATTGTACCAGCGACGGAACAACGTAATAACTTTCTTGAGTCAGTTAAAGTGTGTGCTGCACTAACTTTAGGAATTTATAAAAAAATAAATATAATTGTACATGTTGGCAAACCTTTTTCCCTTCAATTAAATCAATAAGCTTTTTGATTGATTCAGAGCGCCAGGGGCCTCGGCCAGAGAAGGGGAGAGTGGCCGAGTGGTCAAAAGCGACAGACTGTAGATATGATAAGAATGGAATGTCAAGCAACATAACATAACGTATGATAGACCCAAGGTGGTTTTCACTTCAGGTTCTTCATTTGGTTATGGGCTATCACTCGTCCATATTGAGTATCATCACTGCCTGCCACTTTAGGTTTAAGTTATCAAGGTGTCATTGGTTGCTGGTTCACTTATTCTTTACATAAGTTGTTTTTGAACCTCTAACTCGGTCCTTTAAAAAAATTCCATTTCTTTCCTTTATTTTTGTGGGACAACTTATTATATACATCTGCATGTTAAGGGATTTACTATTGATCGTAACGGGGGTAAATCAGAAAAAATAAACTAGAATCTTAAAGTTAAGGCAAGAGTTGAACCCTTTCTTTTTAAAACGATATTTGACAGGTTGCTACGGTTTGATCGGCAATTACTTCCCAAGATGCAACGACTATCTTCTTAATATGGCAGCACTTCAGATATAAAAAAAACGGCGAACTAAAAGATTGTTTTGAACTCTCGAAAAAAACAGATATAGAGAAATAACGCCTCTGATTGAATGAAAAATGAAGAAGTAGGGGGGGTCTATTTATAGATTACGAAAGTTGGCCTTGAAGTTGATTGGACGGGCACGTCCTTTCCACGTCACAACTTTTCCGCCAGATTTTGCACCATTTCGACTGACTGCGCACCTATCCGGATGAAAGGTGACATTCTTTTTGTTGACGGGGCGTGTAGGTGATTGTTTGCTGACTATATTTTTCCTCTAGTAGCCACTAGACACAAAAGCCCAAGCCCAAGTCCATGGGCTCGGTTGAGACCGAGGTTGGGTCTGGTAGACAGCGGCGGCGCGCGCGCGGGCTTTGTAGCATGGCCCATAATAGCTATGTCTTCCTAATATTAGCAACCCTTTTCTTGATTAACCTCTTGTCAATCGCCGAAAGAGAAAACGAATACAGAATCACTTCGTAAGCTTAAATTCTTCAATCATAAAAATTCCAATACATCCAAAACTCCAGTTCCCTATTAATATATATAAAGTTCCATACAACAAGTCATGCACAAGCATAATCTACAATCTCAATCTAATCTAGAGCTCTTCTCTCTCTTTGCGTTCACACCTAGGGGCATTTTGGTCTTCACTTTTCTGATCATCGGAGCACGGTGACCTCCTCACGAGGACACCGACGTCTTCTCTGTTGACTCGGTTTCCCTTCTTGTGAGCTTGAGTTTCGGACTTTTGCTTTATCCATGGGTTTTGGTTAGCTTCTTCATGGATTCAAGCTTCATCCATGGAGGATTTTCGGATTTCTTGATTATATGGTCTCCTTGCTCGGATTTCTTGGTCTTCTTGTCCTATAGTTCGTCTCTCTCTCCCTCTCCTTGTTCATCTTCACATCATTTGTTACTTGTGAGTGTTATGTTCCTCTCTTGACCTTGGTCATTGCTATGGTCTTGACACTTCCATTTGACATTTGAAGATCGATTTATGGTTGTTTGTTCAAATCTCCATGGTGTTCTTCGGATCCCTTAGCTTGAGTGCGAATTCCTTCCATAGATTTGGTCTTTTGTGTGTTGATTTCTTCTTCTTTCTTGTTATTTTGGTCTTCTTTTAGTCTTCTTAGCATTTTTAGGTGGTCTTCTTGAGTTTTCCGTTCAAATCCCGTGTTTGGAGGATTTTTTGGTGGTTTTCGATCACTTTTTGCTTTTTTCCGATAACTTTTCCGTTGCTCCACCACCGGAGAGTTCTTGATCTATGTTCCCAAGGGTGTTGTGGTCATTTTGCACTTGGAATCGTTCAAAAACTCCTAGCCGTTTGGTCTAGGGGTCAATATCCGTTTTTTCACCTATTTCTCTCATATTTTGAACTTTTGTTAAGATATCGTGAACATTTCTTGTGCCAACAATGATAAGTTGACTTCGGTCAGCCTTGAACCCACTTTGCCACATGGCGCCACGTCACCAAACGTGGAAAATGAAGATTTTTCTTTGATTCCCACCTCTCCTATTTTGGCCATGGGAAATCCAAATCTTCCATTGAAAATAGCTTATGATCAAGCTAAAGGGACTGGTAATGCAAGATTAGAAAATACTAATTTAGATCCTAAGCATGCTCCCTTGATGAATTCGAAGCTCGTTATGCTAGAGAAAGCAATGCAAGCCATGGATAACAACCCAATGCGGCAAGACATGAATGCGCTTGATAAGGCTAAGCAAGCAATGGATTCCAACAAGGCTTCTAACATTGCGAGTTCATCTAAGTTTGGATCCGGCCATTTCCCGCCTCTCTCGAATAACTTTTCAAGAGTTGTGAAGCCATTGCTAGCTCTTACTTCTTCACTTGCTCCACCTATCTTTGAGAAGCAACCCAATGCGGCACCGGCCAATCCTCGACCATATCAAGTTCGTGCTCCAATTCGACGCGCCTCTTATGTGCAAGCGGCCGCTCCCACGATACAATATGAAATCAACCGCTCTCTTATTGATGATCCTACTCTCACTACAATGGACTCTCGATTTGTGAAAGAAAAATCCATGATTGTCTTCAAGAAGAAGGAAGTTAAAGCTCTTGATGAGTGGCTTAAGCTTGTATTAATCCTTCGTTTCCCTCTTGTTAAGCCGAGCTACACTTATATCCACAACAAGATGGCAAAACTCAAACTCAAAGGCAAATACACCCTTGGTCCAATAGGCCCGCGACACGTTATGTTGAAATTGACCATAGAGGAGGACTATACACGTTTATGGTTGAAGAAGAACCTTCGCTTTCTTGATCTCAATGGTTCGATCTACAAATGGACTCCAGATTTTGACCCCGATCTTGAACCTCTTATAGCTCCCGTATGGATAGGTCTACCAAACTTAAATATGCGTTTTTGTGAAAGAAATGCTCTTATGAACACTGGTTATTGTTTTGGAAGACCCTTGAGGCTCGATGAAGGAGCGACCACTATGTCACGTCCCTATTATCCTCGAATATGTGTTGAGGTCAATCTCCTTGATCCGTTGAAAGAAGAAATAGAATGGGGGGGGGGGGGGGGGGGTAGAAGATGTGCATGGGAACGTGGATATCGTCAAGCAAAAGATCATATATGAAAATCTTCCGAACTATTATCGAAAGTGTCAAAGAGTGGGTCATAAGCTTGAGGAATGTCGTGTGGAGAAATCTCAAGGGACTAATGAGAAGGTTGAGGATACATAAGAACCGAAATATAGTGAAGATACTACTTATGTTTGGAAGGCTAAGGCAAGGAGAAAAGTCGCCCCGAACTCATCTCCGAAGAAACTCTTAAAGAGAGGGGATCCAAACCCTTTTGATATTCTTCAGCAAGAATCCAATATTGAGGAAGACAAGGGCCGAATAATGGAGATAACTAGCAATGGAGAAGGAAATATGTTAAGTCAAGAGTTGAGTGAAGGAACTCTTAAGGCCATCACCATGGTTGAAGAGGAAGTTCAATTTCACAAGGAAATGATTAAGGTGGACGAAGAGGTGGATAAATAAATACACCTCAAGTTGGCCAAAATTGATGTCGTGACAAATGTTGGAAAGGAACAACTCTTAAGGGATGATGAACTTGCCGAAGCATTGAGAAAGGCTCAAGAAAAGGAGATTGAAGATATGATTTTGAGGGATGCTAATGATGATGGAGATAGGTTTTCGGATTCTAACTATCAACCTAAATCTAGAGTCCTCTCCCCAAGGGCGCGTCTTCAAGAGGATACTTTCTTGTGTGATATCTCCACCCCTCCTATCTCACCAATCTCCCTACTTTGGCATACTAATGAAGAAGTCGTGAGTGATGAGACGATTGTTGAGGAGTCGAATATTAGCCAACAGTATCTCGAGGACTCCAACAACAAAAGAAATGATCATGGTGCGTCTTCATCAAAAAGCAAAAACCAAAGAAAGAAGGAAAAAAAAAGAATGAAAAAGCCGAACGCAATTTGCGTTCCCGTGATGGTACGTCACCCTCCCCGTCTCATTGATGTTATTTATTTATTGGAACGTGCGTGGAGTTGGCAAACATAATAATGGAGATAATGTTGAGAATATGGTCCTTCGCCATAAGCCTAAGGTCATTGCCCTACTTGAACCAAAAGCTAGATTTGATGCGCATAAATTCCGAAAAAAGTTCCATTACGAGTCGGCTTTCTCTAACTCCAACAACAAGATTTGGGTTTTTGGGGATAGTGATATGCATATTGAGGTTCTAGAGGATCATGAACAATTTCTACATTGTGGCATTTCTTCTAATATCCTCCCTCATCCGTTATTGTACACCTTTGTCGATGCCTCTCAATCTCGGGTCATTCGTCAGTCACTTTGGGATGGGTTGAGAAGTGATGAGCAAAAGCCGTGGTTGGTGGTTGGTGACTTTAATGTTGTTCTTAAGGAGGAGGAAAAAAGGGGGCAAAGTCCCTCCTAATGTTGGTGAGATGGACGACTTCCACAAATGTATTGATGATTGCGGGTTGCAAGATGCCGGCTATGAAGGAAACCCCTTCACTTAGGCTAACAATGGCATACACACTCGTATTGATCGTGCTCTCATCAACTATGATTGGAGCTTGTCATTTGCTAGCACTCATATTGTCCATGAGTCACGGTTACATTCGGATCATACCCCTCTTTTGTCTATTTCGATCGGGATCTCTCTCGTAAGTCGAGACCTTTTCTCTTCCAAAATATGTGGATCAAGCACAAGGACTTCCATTCGAAGGTTGCGGATTGTTAGGGTCAACCAACTCCTTGTGTGGGGCTATTCAAGCTTGGAGCTAAACTTATTCGATTAAGGAAGGAACTTAAGAGTTGGAATAGGAACGCCTTCGACAATATTTTTTGTAACATTAAGGATAAGGAAGAGTGTCTCAAGCAAGCCAAAATCCTTCATGATCAAAATCCAACTCCTACATCTCGATCCTTGGTAAATAAATGCTATGCCAAATTTGTAGCTACTCGCATTATGGAATCGGAATATTGAAAACAACGACCTAGATGCAAATGGGCTATTAAAGGGGAACGCAACACAAGGCTCTTTCAAGCTATGGCGAAGAAGAAACAAGCTAGGGCCAAAATATTCTGTACTCATGAAGATGGAGTGTTAGTGGAAGACCCGAAGGAGATTGGAAACTCGGCCGTAAGGTACTACGAGCACATTCTTGCTTCTCATATTGATATTCTGGCATGCCATAATCTTAATTTTATCCCCACCCTCATTTCCGATGATGACAACATTTGGCTATGCCGCCCCCCAGATCTTGAAGAAGTTAAAGAAGTTGTGTTCAATTTAAGACCGGATAGTGTGGAGGGTCCGGATGGTTTCAATGCTCATTTCTACCAATCGTGTTGGGATATTATTAAGGAGGGTATCCTTGAGGCGGTGTTGAATTTTTTCCGTGGTACCCGCCTTTCCTCGCATTTTTAAGGCTACTAATATTGTGCTTATTCCTAAGAAGAAAGACCCGACATAATGGAAGGAGTATAGACCGATTAGTATTTGTAACATGAGCTATTAGATCATCTCTAAACTTCTCAACGACCGGTTAGCTTCTTTCTTTCCCAACATTGTCTCTCTCAATCAAAGCGGATTTGTCAAAGGCCGGTTAATTGGAGATAACATCCATCTTGCATAAGAGTTGGCTATGAATCTCAATAGTCATAGGAACAAGTATAATTTAGTGGTGAATCTTGACATGGAGAAGGCTTATGACCGATTGGATTGGTGGTTCTTGTACCAATGCCTAATAAAGTTCGGCTTCTCTCGAAGATGGATTTGGAACATCAAGAATTGTGTCGAGAATTGTTACTTCACCATTCTTGTCAATGGAGAAAGCCATGGTTTCTTCGAGTCCAAACATGGAGTTCGCCAAGGTGACCCCATTTCTCCCGCTCTTTTTATTATTGCAGTTCTTATCTAGAGGGTTGAACCAACTTTATGAACGAAATCAAGATCTCTATCTCAATTCTGGGGGCGGTATTAATGTGTCACATTTGGCCTATGTGGACGATTGCATTATATTTTTGAAGGGGACGGTGGACAATATGGCTAAGATTATGGTTTTCTTACATCTCTACAAAATGGTCTCGGGTCAACTTATCAATGTGGCCAGGAGTTGCTTCATCCCATCGCCTCACGTTAATGGTTCGCACTCCCATGCTATTCACGATCTTATCGGCTTTGAGAAAGGTGAGTTCCCCATGACCTATCTTAGTGCTCATATCATTCGTGGTCGAAAGAAATACTCATACTTCACTAGGTGGTTTGACCAAATCCGTGGCCTTATAAGCGGTTGGGAGTTGAAGTTCCTTAATTTTGGTGGGGATCTTACACTTATCAAAATTATCCTATGCTCTATTCCGGTCTATCTTTGTCAAGTTCTCAAACCTCCGACTAGCGTTCGTGATGATTTTGAGAGGTTATTTGCTCGGTTCCTTTGGGGCTCCCCCAAGGAAAGAAGAAGACTACATTGGAGAAGTTGCGAAAGGATTTGCAAACCATTTGCAATTGGAGGTCTTAATATCTCATCAGTTTCTTGCTTAGTTGAAGCATTCGGTCTCAAGCGTTGGTGGAGGTTTAGGTTGCAAGACTTGTTGTGGGCGCAATATATGATGATGAGGTATAGTATACGTGAGACGATCTTGAATAGCAAACTTTGGGAATCTAGAGGATGGAAGAGATTGAGTAAGTCAGCCCCTAAAGCTCAACCGCATATCTTTTGGAATATCAAGAACGGTACTTCCCTTTTTTGGGTTGATCATTGGTTGAAAGGCGGTCTACTCCAACCCCGTAATGGTGCTCATGTTACATCCCATTCTCGGGTTTGTGATTTTTGGTTGGACGGTGAATGGGATATTGTGAAGCTTGAGGAAGTGTTGGATGATGATGAAGTCATGAGGGTTACGGGCCATTCCACTTGGCAAGAGGGTAGAGACGTACCGCTTTGGAAGCTCGACACTAATGGTCTTTTCTCTACTAAATCCGCACAGTGTTCCATTTCCGAACCTTATGTTCCATTCGGTATATATAGACTCATTTGGCACAATCTCCTCCTCCCAAATATATCTTTTTTCGCTTGGCATTATGTGCAAAACCTTCTCCCTATGGATCAAAAGATTGCAAAATGCATGGAGATAGTCTTACAATGCAATTGTTGTCGGAGTGTTGAAACTACGAATCACGTCTTTTGGTCAAGCCATCTTGCTCAAGAGGTATGGTCGTATTTTTTTTGCACTTTCCATATTAAGCAACCTGTTTTTATCTCTTGGAAAAATTTAATTGCTTATTGGATAAATGCGAGACATCATATCCCACCCGGTCACATTCGCATTCTTGTTCCTATCTTTGTTTTGTGGTACATTTGGACGGCTCGGAACAGGGCTCGACATGATGGTGTCCCTATGGATGCTAAGGTTATTATTCATAAGGTTGTTCTACATGTTCTTGATTTATTCACCATCAAACCGCGTTGTGAGAAGTTATGGAAAGGCTCCAAGTATGTGGTGGAGTTGTGGGGGATTAAGCTTACAAGGACCAGTCCCAAACCCCCTCATTGTGGTTATGTGGACAAAGCGGAGAGAGGGTCGTTGGAAGCTTAATATGGATGGAAGCTCAAAGGGTAATCCCGGATTGGCCGGAGGTGGAGGGGTTCTTCGCTACCATTTAGGTAATTGTGCTTGGATTTATCATGTTGCTTTGGAGCCAATGACCAATGTGGAAGCGGAGCTCTTAGCCATTCATCAAGGCCTCAAATATTGTCATACTCTTGGCTTACACGATGTGGATACAGAAACGAATGATCTTATTACCATTCCTATTGTGAACGCTAGGAAGGGAGGCCCGTGGAAGATTATTCAACAAGTAGAGGAGATTCGCACACTCTTGGTTTTGGTTAATGGTTCCATGCACCACATCTATAGAGAAGGCAACCAAGTAGCGAATCAACTTGCTAATGAGGCGTGAATCCTCCGCATTAATGGCCGGTATCCGAGCAATTTGGCGAGTCAAAAGGTTCGGGTGTTACTTGCAAAGGACAAGCATAGTCGGACTTCTCTTCGCAATCCCAAGTCTAATTCATGAAGATTGGAGAAGCTAACAAAGGACAATTTTGAAGACTTGATTGGAGGATCTTACTTGATAGGTTTAGATGGAAAGCTCCTTGTAATAAGCCGTATGTTATTGTTTATTTTCCTAGCTTATTTTATTTTACGAGGTATCCACTTTTGAGATACGCTCTTTTTTGTAATAGTGATTGTATCTTTGGTTTCGCTCGACATTGTCTATGCCTCCCTATGTGGGAGAGGGTGCTTGGATTGCATAGTCCCTCCTTGGGTGTGACTTATAAGTATCTTACTCTCACGGGTGGTGTACACAATTTTGGGGAAACGCGCTTATCTCAGAAATGTCTTGGTCTCCCTATGTGGGAGAGGGTACTTGGATTGCACACTTCATCTTTGGGTGTGACTTCTAGATACATTTCTCTCACGGATGGTCATTACATTTGCGGGAAAACGCCCCTTAGTTTTGATGACACTTACCTAGTCAATTCGATTAAATATTCGAGGTGCTCCTATAAATCCCCTTAGATGCTTGGTTTTCTTTTGATTGACCGTGTGTTTGGGTACATCACTCGGTCTTATATGTAGTACCCCCCACTTTTCCTTTCTATAAAACTTTCTTTCTTACCCTATTAATATATATACTATCAACAAGACAATAATTTAGAACTAAACTAGCAAGGAAATATTCAGAAAATATCTAAATTAAATAAGGAAAGTAAACAATCTTCTAACAATGCTCTGTTCTCCCATAAACACTTTGATTTACTGATTTGCATCAATTGCCGCCTCTCCTGAAAAACTTGACTCCGGCAAGTTTGCTCGAGTATAGGCAGTAAAGATTTCCAGATGCAACCATCATAACTCTTCGACTTGCAACCAAACTGATTCAGAATTAGGACGGATTTATCCACTACACCAAGAATTTTTAATACCCTCACCGACGAGCTGAAACAAACTGATGATCCAAAATTGACGATGTCTCATCTTGAGGAGTTATATTTGTAGGAACATGAAACTTTGGCTCTTTTGTGGTTCTTGTAATTGGTGCTGCCAATTCTTCAACCGTGATTTCAATAAGATCCTCAATATTAAAGATGGGACTAATATCAAAATCTGAAGGTAACTCAATGACATAAGCATTTTTGCCCAACTTCTTGAGAACTCGAAATGGACCAGTTCGTCGGGCATGAAGTTTGGTAAAGCTCTCTGGAGGAAATCATTATGGTCGTAATATAATGAGAACCATGTCCCCATCATTGAATTTTCTATTTTTACGCTTGCCATTTACAGATGCTGCATAAGACTCTGTTGTAACGGAAAGGCGTTGCCATACTTCTTCATGAATGTCCTGCATATAGCTAGAAAAGTCTGTGGCAACTACACTTGCTCTTTGTGGCAAAAGAAGAGGACTAATATCGAGAGATGTTTGGGGACGAAATCTGTAGGCTACTTCAAATGGTATGCTCCCAGTGGATCTGTTGACAGAATTGTTGAAAGCAGATTCTGCTTATGGAAGAACTAAGTCCCAACTACTTAGATGGTATGCAATGAGGCAACGTAACAAATTTCCCAAGCTTCGATTTGTTACCTCTGTTTGGGCGTCTGTTTGAGGATGAAATGCACTCGAAAATTTCAGCTTTGTCCCCATTCACGCCCATAGTGTTTTCCAAGAATACCTCACAAATTTTAGGTCCCGATCTGATATAATGGAAAATGGCAAACCATGTAATCTGATAACTGCTCGAAAGAACAAAGCAGCAACCTTCGAAGCATCATAAGTTTTTTGGCATGGAATGAAATGCGACATCTTGGAGAACCTGTCTACCACCACCAAAACAGAATTGTGTTGACGGATAGTCTTAGGTAATCCTAGGACAAGATCCATACTAAGATGCTGCCATGGTTTGTTCGGAATCGGTAAAGAAGTATAAAGTCATGCTTGTTGTTTCGCACCTTTATTCATCTGACAAATTCCACAACGAGCTACCACTTTGTGCACATCTTTATGCATTCGCGGCCAATAGAATCGATCAGTAACAAGAGCATATGTCTTATCATACCCAAAATGTCCAGCTAAGCCTCCACCATGAAGTTATGTAATTACAAACTCACGAAAAGATCAACCAGGAATACAAAGTCTTTTCTGAAAGAATAAGTAACCATCTATTAATGAGTATTCACCCTCGGATAATTTCTGATTAGTAGATAAATATGTACATATAGTACCAAAGAAGTCATCACTTGCATATTGCAATTTCAGACTATCAAATCCTTCAATATTAGCCGAAGAAATATGCAGCAAATGTGGTCTCCGACTTAAAGCATCAACCACCTTATTTTCAATTCCTAATTTATGCTTGATAACAAACTCAAATTGTTGCAAGTAATCCATTCAATGGGCATGTCTAGCATTGAGTTTGTTTTGGGAATTTAAGTGCTTCAATGAGTCATGATCTGTATATAGAGTAAATTCCCTATGAATCAAATATGGACGCTGAAAGTGCAAGTATTTTATCAATGTTAGATAAACAGTGTATTTGCAATGTTAGGATAACATTGAACACAGAATAACATTGAACTCAGAAAAACTGCACATTCGGGATTTATTGCTATAATTGTGTTTTGCCTTTATTCACTTACTAACTTAGTTCCACGAGTTGTAGTTGGTATTTGTATGTGCTCCAGGTCAAGAGACTTCAAGGAAGGATCATTTCCTTAAAGAGAAGTTGCCATTCAAAGAGAAGTTTCCAAAGAAGAACTTTCCATAATTAAATAAGGAAAGATGTGTGCGGTGCAATGGAAAGATCATGGCGTGTGAATTGCAAGAAGGAATGAAGATTACTTGTAGTAGGATTCTTTCTATAGAAGACTACAAGATGGAGAAGGATACTTTCCTTAGAAGACTTCAAGTTAAAGAAGGAAACCTTTCCATTGAAGACTTCTAGTCAAAGAAGGAAACCTTTCCATTGAAGACTTCAAGTTGGGCAAGGAAACCTTTTCCTATTGAAGGAGACTTGCCATGAACGAAATTAGAGTCATACAAGGAGATCTAATAGCAATCAAAAACGTGCACAACATGTCTTGGCCATCAAGGAAGACTACACTATAAATAGGCATGTTGGGCATCAAGAAAAAGACACGAAGACAAGAGCGAAAATCTCCCGTGAGGAAATCTTTATAGTCGAGTGTCTTTGTCTTGCTTTAGCAAAGTTTGTGAGATGTTAGAATAGATCTAAGAGTGAGGAGCTTTTAGAGATAGTCGAAGCAATTCTTGTGTGCTTTGCTTAGTTCGATTAATTTGAGAGTGAGGAGCTTGAAAATTGAGAGAACGACTTTTGTTAAAACCTTAACGGGTTATTTCGCCTACGGCTCAGAAGATCATATTAATATATTATCTTCTTAAAATTACATCTACTTGTGTTCTTTATTTATCCGCTGCATTATATTCTCTGTCAAGTAGATTTGTGCTAACGTTAACTGCTGTTAAACGGATGTTAAGATAACATCGAGAGTCCAACATCAGCTTAACATTGGAAGAGTTGATCAGTGTTAGACTAACACCGAAGGGTTAACACTGTGCGACAAGTATCAAGTCCCGATCCAACAATTTCAATTGGTATTAGAGCCAAGCACCGACTTCACTGGTGTTTGGATTTGATATTAAAGGATGGACAATCGGATTCCGAACAACAACAAATTGCTTGTCTTGGATGGATCCAACTATTCTTACTGGAAGGTTAGAATTCGTGCACTCATTAAACCATTCGGTTGGCGAGCTTGGAAGACGGTGATCGAAGGGTATGCAGTGCCTATGTGTGCTCCAGATGAAGATCTTTCACTATTAGCCTCAAATTCTCAAAATAATGATGGTGAGGATTTCAATTATGGATCACGTACTCTGGCCGAAGGACAATCAGATGAGATTCATACAGATGTGCTACTCGCTCATACTTACTGGACAAAAGAAGACTCCCAGAACTGCCATGGATCTCAATGTTATTCTAACATCCAGGATCCAACACCTGAACATGAGTTTTTCTTTAGAATTTGGAATAAATATAATTCTTGTATTAATTCTGATTCCTTGTATATTATTGATGAATCTAACTTTGATTACTTTTATGGCACTGTAGATCCAGATGAAGATCATGACGCTGTTCCTAAGCCAAAATCAGAGTGGACCCAAACTGAGCTAAGTAACGCTTTCTTCAATGAAAAAGCCCTAAATACCATATTTAGTTTGGTTGATTTTCACATGTTTAAGTTAATTAAAAATTGTTCAACTGCAAAGCATGCTTGGGATATCTTACAAAATCATTGTGAAGGTGATGTATGTAGTAAAAAGACTAAGCTATGCATGTTTTTGAGCAAATTTGATAATTTAACAATGGGGGAAGACGAAAGTATTACTTCTTATTTTGTGAAACTCATGGATCTTGCTAATGAAATTCAAGACTTAGGTGAGTCCCTGTCCACTAAGAAATTGGCGTACAAAGCTGTGAGAACTCTTTCTAAGAAATTTGAGGTGATTGATATGCAAGAAGCTAGGAATATGGGCACGTTAGACTTTTATACTCTACTTTGCACTATGAAAGAATTTGAGATAAATCTTGAAAAAGTAGATGATAAAGAAGAAATTCAAGCTTATAATGAATCTGTGTTTGAAAAGTTAAATAAGCTTAGTCTAATTGATAAAAATATTCTTGCTGATTTAAAGAAAGATTTCTCTCAAGAGATGACCAAATATTCTTGTAAACCTACTCCTCATGATGATACACATCTAAAAAAGATTCAATGTTATGAATGTAAAGGTTGGGGGCACTTTGCTTATGAATGTGGTAACAACCTTAGAACAAAAGGGAATTCTAACTTGGTTTGTGTAGATGATAATGATGAGACAGGTTTTGAAGAATATGGTGATGGACAGGTGCCAACGATTGAAGAAACTCAAACAACAGTGTGTGCAATGGGGGACATACCTGCTGGTGTCAAGGCTTGGTGTTCTGCCAACATCCAGGCAGCTCGATGTTATGTTAACATCCAGAAGACAACACCAGTCCGGGAGATTTTTCTTGACAATTGGGATGAAACCATTTGTTTAGAAAACTCTGAATGTTTGATTTCTGATTATGATGAGTTTGAAGATGATTCTGACTTTGAGTATTTGCATGATTCTATAGGTTTGGAAGATGATAGTGTCCTTGAAGGTAAATTGATTCAAGAAGAGTTTCTTGATGAACTGAAGATCATCTACCAAGACCTGCTCAAGGAGAAGGACAAGTTGAGTAGAACTGAGAAGGCTATGGAAGATAATGAAAGCTTGAAGGCTACAATCTCTCAACTTGAGGTTAGTTTGGACAAAAAAGATGATGAAATAGAAAAGGTAACTTCTAAGCTAGAAATTGCTGAACATACCATTGCCAAGAGGAGAACATGTACTTATAAACTTGATGAAGTTTTATGTTTAGGCAATGATGGTAATTCTGGTTTAGGATATCAAAGTCAAGTTACTCACTCAACTACTTCTGTTAAATCCACTATTCCTGGTTTTGAAAAGGCAAAGGTACTTTCTAGAGAATATAAGAAAATGGCTTATATTTGTCAATATTGTTTTCAATTTGGACATCTTAAACCATATTGCTATAAATACAGAAAGTCTCTTAAAAAGAAAATAGTTGAAAGGAATGGGGATTTATGCAATGCTGATGCTGGTTTTAAGCCAACACTGGAATTTGAACATTCCAATGTTAATACTAGTTATTCCACTGTTATCTTAACATTCGGTTCCAACATTGCTGAACAGAATAGTGGGATGAGAAACATTAGACTTTGGGTGCCTGGAACTTATATTGTGTGCAATATTATCTTTCCTACTATGCATACTAACTTTGCAGGTAAGTGGTACTCTGATAGTGGATGTTTGAGGCATATGGCTGGATACAAATCTAATTTGATACGGTTATACACGATGTTAAGACAACATTGGATAACCAATGTTACCTTAACATTGAGAACATATTGTATTGCCTTAACACTACTTAAGACACATGATTGGAAAGAAAGCAAATCCAATTTGAAGAAGTGTGCACCACCAACCACGGGAACTTTCACCTATGAAGATGGAAGTAAAGGAAGAATCATGGGCAAAGAAGTGTTGAATGTTGATGGATCCCCACCCTTGAAGGATGAGATGTTGTTGGATGGATTCTGTGAAAACCATATAAGCATCAGTCAATTGTGTGATGATGACTTATTGGTAAGGTATGTTAAAGATTCTTGTGATGTATCTGATCGTGCAAATGTGTGTGCTTTGACATGTAAGAGGTTTGAAGACAACTACTTGGTGCGGGATCAAGTGACTTGCTTTCAAACAAAGGTGGACTATTTGGTTGCCAAGAACAAGAGACTTGGACACATGCACAACAAGAATCTGGGCAAAGTGTTGAAACTTGAAACCGTGAGAGGCATTCCCAATCTCATGAGTTCTGGTAAGATGGTATGTTATGATTGCTCGAAAGGTAAGGTGACCAAAGCTTCTCATAATCCAATCCAAGTGGATGAACAGGTTACTAGTACCTCTAATTGTTTTCATCTACTTCATATGGATCTCTTAGCTCTTATTGAAGTAAATAGAGTTGGGGGTAAACAATATGATTGTGTGATTATGAATGATTTTTCTGGATATACTTTGATTAAATATTTCAAAGAAAAATCAGAAGCTCTTAATACCTTTAGAACATTGCATGCTAGTATTGATAACTTACATGATGCTTCTTTTGGTAATATTTGGTCAAATCATGATAGAGAATTTGAAAATAGGTCATTCTATGGCTTATGTGTGCTTAATGAAAATATTCATAAATTCTCTATTCCCATGACTTCTTATGTGATGATGAAAAATAAGAAACATGATCTTGCTCATTTTCATGAATTTGGATATGTTTGCTATACTTTAAATGACAAAGATTTTGTGAGCAAATATGATCCAAAAAGTGAAGAACATATCTTTGATGGCTGTTCTTTGAACAATACTGTTAGTAGAATGTTTGATCCAAGATTAATTATTGCTCAAGAATCGGTTATTGTGGTTATTGATGATTTGCTGAGTGTTGCAGGTGAGTTAGATGTTGTTGTGCCAAGTCTACTAGATTCTGATGTTACTCTAACATTGACTTCAGACAATGTTATTCCAACATCACCTGCAGATCCAGAACCTGAACTAGAACATGAACCAGAAGTTGATGTTATGCCAACATCGACCAGTCCTGATGATGACACAACATTCGAGCAGTCAAACTTACATGAAAAGGTCCAAGTTCAAGATGTTTGGAGGGATACAACTGATAGGATTCAGAGTAATCATCCTACATCTCAGGTTATGGTTCAAATCATTAATGACATCAAAACACACAACAAGAAAAGGGTAAATTGTAGAGATATGATAATGTTGAGTGTTTGTATGTCTGCCACATATTCTGATAATTGCTTAGATCAAAGATTTGCTGATGAAATTGTCTTTGTTTATACTAACAAGTTTACTCTAGACAAGTTTGTTGAGGCTTTGACAGGTACATTAGTGATGAGCGTGATTGGTGAACTGAATTTCTTCTTGGGTTTGAAAGTGAAGCAAAAGGAGGATGGGATGAGCATGATTGGGTTGGAGGAGTCAAAATTGAGCAAGACTCCAATGTCTTCTACTTTGGTAATTTAAAAAGGAGACACAAGCTTGCTATATCTATCCGTCACTAGCCCATTTATTATGAACTCGGTTTGTGTCTGTGTTTGTGCCAGGTATTACGCTGAACCTAAAGCTTTTCACTTAATTGTTGTGAAGCGAACACTGAATTATATATCTGGTACTGTAGACTTAGGCATTTGGTGTACACATGATGCAAATACAAACCTTGCCGGTTTTGATTCTGACTGGGCTGGAGGTTTAGCTGATAGAAAATCTACATGTGGGGGTTGTTTTTATTTGGGAAATAATCCCTTTTCATGTTATAGCAAGAAACATAACTGTGTGTCATTATCAACTGTTGAATTTACAGCTGGCAGCTGTGTTACCCATTTTATATGGCTTAAACACATGTTGCATGATTATGGGATAAAAAGTGACACATTGTTGTTGTTTAGTGATAACCTTAGTGCCATTAACATATCAAGAAATATGGTGCATCATTCTAGAACAAAGCATACATTTTCTATGCATTATTTCTTGAGAAAACTCGTAGATGACAAGGTTATAAACAATTTATCACTTAGAGACCAACAAGCATTTAGTTGATTTGTTTAAAATGGCATTAGATAGCGAGAGGTTCTTCAATTTGAGGAAGTTTCTCGGCTTGAATGTTCTGTGATTCAGTGTTGCATTCTGGTGTTGCCATATCACCACTGGCTAACACCGTAGTCTGTTTGTGGTGTGTAGGATTGCATTAGTTTTTTCTATTTGATTTATATTTTGTTCTTGAATGTTTGTTATTATTGGTTTGTGTGGTTGACCAGGATTGTTAGCTAAGTTTACTGGTGGACAGGATCATATCAAAAGTTTTGTAAAGTAAAAACTCTGTTGTTGGCCTGAGAATGTTAACCTAACTTCAGGAGAAGCTGGGATGCACAGAGTTCACTACTTTGGTGTTATTCAGTTGTGACTTATCCATGTTAGGTTGGACAAAACATGAAGAGAAGCTGGGGTACATGATGTTGAGAGCTTCAGTGTTATTCAGTTGTGCTTATGTTCATGTTTTTGTCTCTTTTCAGTCAAGAAAATGCATGATAGTGATCCTTTCTACTGGGATGTTTGGAGTTTCGACTGCCTTACATTCAGTAGCACTGATCACTTGGTGTTTCTCTTGTAAACAGGTTGGTCAACAAGTATGCATAAGGAGTTGGGGTGATGAAGTATATGATAAGTGTATTGTCTTCATTCAATTCCTTTGTACTTGCCTAATCTGTAGCTGATAATCAAGTTGCTGGGGTGTGTGGAGTCCTGTGTTGCCCACATTCAGTGATGATATTATCTTATTTAACATTCTTCAGTTTTAGTTCAGAAAGAGTTTATGATAATTGATAAAGATTTGAATTGATATGATCTGTTCCTAGTCTATAAAGCTGATACTCCATGGTTACCATCTACTAATGTTAACTTAACATTCTGCATTCTGCATTTCATTTAGGCCTGCATTCATTCATTCTTTCTTGATGTGTATGTGTCGGTTTGAGCTTAAGGGGGAGAAATAGTTATGTTCTCATGTGAAGACATATATTTTGGGTGATTCAGCTGCAGTGACACACTAAGTTGTCTCTAGTTATGATTTGGAAGTAGATTAACTCCTTTAATTTACTCCATACCCAAAATGTTGGATTTTCTGTTAACTAACTCTCCTTTCCATGTACAGGTCTGATATATCTGTGGTACTAATTTGCTAATATGTCTTAAGTTTCAGATATATGTTTACAGATCTAGCTCATGCTTTTAATTGAAAATATCTTGAGGGTAAGCTCAATACCTCCACATTCACAAGAACCAATGTTGATTCAGAACAAGTGTCAATGTTGTGCCAACATCAGTCTGTAAGCATGTTGTCTCAACATCCAGGTTTAACATTATGACTCATAAGTTTTTTTAGTAAACTGCTCTAGTCATGTGTGAAGTAACTCGGTGTCATTTATTGTCTCAACAGGCGGTAATTATGCATGATTTATTTTAAGAAACCGCCCATTACTTCTTTTCACTTGTGATTCTGAATCTCTAATCTCTTTGTGCCCAATTCTCTGAAATACTATGAATTTTCACTTGCAATTGTTTTTGAAATCCTTGGCATGCATCTCTGATCTTGATTGTGGCCCGTGGTATGGTGAATCAAGGATATAACCCCACCCCTACTCCTGTAGTTCTTTCTCGTAGGTACAACACTCGTTTCGGACATAGTTGCTGAGATAAAACAAGTTAGAACTGAGGAACAAGGTGTTCTTTTTGTTGGTACTTCAAACACACTTGAGGAGACAGTACTTGAGGAACATTTTACAGAGAAAGCTGATTTGATTAAGGGGGAGAACATGTTAGTTGTTGGAGATACTAATGTGGGTGCTAATGGTGGTTTTATTGCTGGTTTTTGTAAACTCTTGTGCAGGTACATTCTGGTTCAATGTTAAGACAACAACGATAAACGTCAATGTTAGAACAACTTTCTGGATTCAATGTTAAGTTAGCATTGTGAAAGTCTGATGTTATGACAACATTGATAGATGTCAATGTTATGCCAACATTGAGTTTGATAACTTGCATTAAGGGGGAGCAGTGTTATACCGCTGGTACTTGTAAAGAAAAAGAGATGTTGATGCTGCTAGGTGATTGCAAGGTGATAAGGAGAATGAGAAAGAGAATGAGGATAGAGAGGTAGAGAATGAAGATGAAGTGGTGAAGAAGAAAAAGATGGTTCTGAGGAAAAGGATTAGGAAACTGAGAATGGTGATGATGAAAACGTTGAGATCAAGAGGATAAGGAAGAAGGTTCTGAAAAGTCTGATGATATTGAGTCTGAGCTAGTTGTTATGACAACATCGCTGGAGAACAATGTTGACTCAACAACAGAGGTATCACTTGAGGTAATATCTACAATTGAAGCTAACTTTAATTTTCTGTTGGGAGATAAGACTGTGGCTATGGAGGATTTTAAGAAACAGTGAATGGTAAAGTTCTCATAGAGAGAAATGGAAATAGCTGCTAAAGAAAGAGCTATAGAACTTTATCTTATGAAGTGATTCGTCAAGATTTTGCTTTCCTCACAAAAAAGGGGAGAAGTAAGCCATTTGATCTTCATGTTTATTCTACTGGTTCTGCAATTCTTATATAGCTAATGTTTTCTTAGTTATGCTTATAATTTTGATGTTTAACTCATTGTTTATTCTTATCAGTATCTTAATGCTACTTGGTCAATAATGTCATATTAAGGGGGAGTAGCTTAAGATATTAATGATGTTGTGTTTCTGGAGCACTGTGCATAATATGAATTGTGAACATGTTTGGTTTTGTGAAGAAAGGCAAAAAGGGGGAGATTGAAAGTGCAAGTATTTTGTCAATGTTAGATAAACAGTGTATTTGCAATGTTAGGATAACACTGAACATAGAATAAAATTGAACTCAGAAAAACTGCACATTCGGGATTTATTGCTATAATAGTGTTTTGCCTTTATTCACTTACTAACTTAGTTCCACGAGTTGTAGTTGGTATTTGTATGTGCTCCAGGTCAAGAGACTTCAAGGAAGGATCATTTCCTTAAAGAGAAGTTGCCATTCAAAGAGAAGTTTCCAAAGAAGAACTGTCCATAATTAAATAAGGAAAGATGTGTGCGGTGCAATGGAAAGATCATGGCGTGTGAATTGCAAGAAGGAATGAAGATTACTTGTAGTACGATTCTTTCTATAGAAGACTACAAGATGGAGAAGGATACTTTCCTTAGAAGACTTCAAGTTAAAGAAGGAAACCTTTCCATTGAAGACTTCTAGTCAAAGAAGGAAACCTTTCCATTGAAGACTTCAAGTTGGGCAAGGAAACCTTTTCCTATTGAAGGAGACTTGCCATGAACGAAATTAGAGTCATACAAGGCGATCTAATAGCAATCAAAAACGTGCACAACATGTCTTGGCCATCAAGGAAGACTACACTATAAATAGGCATGTTGGGCATCAAGAAAAAGACACGAAGACAAGAGCGAAAATCTCCCGTGAGGAAATCTTTATAGTCGAGTGTCTTTGTCTTGCTTTAGCAAAGTTTGTGAGTTGTTAGAATATATCTAAGATTGAGGAGCTTTTAGAGATAGTCAAAGCAATTCTTGTGTGCTTTGCTTAGTTCGATTAATTTGAGAGTGAGGAGCTTGAAAATTGAGAGAACGACTTTTGTTAAAACCTTAACGGGTTATTTCGCCTATGGCTCGGAAGATCATATTAATATATTATCTTCTTAAAATTACATCTACCTGTGTTCTTTATTTATCCGCTGCGTTATATTCTCTGTCAAGTAGATTTGTGCTAATGTTAACTGCTGTTAAACGGATGTTAAGATAACATCGAGAGTCCAACATCAGCTTAACATTGGAAGAGCTGATCAGTGTTAGACTAACACCGAAGGGTTAACACTGTGCGACAAGTATCAAGTCCCGATCCAACAATTTCAGACGCCAATGCTTCACAATTTGGACCATGGCATAAAAGTCCATGTCATAGACAGAGTACCTACGACGAATGTCATTTAGCTTTTCACTGTAGAAAGCAACCAGATGGCCTTCTTGGCTTAAAACGCCGCCTACTCCTACATGTGATGCATCACATGCGACTTTAAAGACCTTATAAAATCTGGTAACCATAAAATCGGTGCTTTCCCCATCTTCAATTTTAATTCTAAAATTCTCGCCGCCCGCCGCCGCATTAGAGCTTCTCTTACAGAAAGAAGGTTCAACAGCTCTGGCGATGACTAATTGATTCACGGCGAAGGAAAGTGCATCAACACCCGAGATAAGAGCAGCCACTGCAGAATTGGGGTAGGAGACGCCATCAGAAAAGCTTAAAAGAGGAATCTATGAGAGAGACAAAATGCTCAAAAGGAGAATTGCCCAAAAGAAAAGATGCGAAAAGCTTAAGTGAAGGAGAAATATAGCGGCAGAAGGGTTTATATAACCCTACGAATCGAGAAAGTAGTGGGGATTAATGACTCATAATGGGAGTTAATGCCTAAGTTAATGGGGGAGTTAATTACCCATAAAGTCCACAGTAAAGGGGCACGATCTCCCAAATTCTAAGAGTCGATACGCGTTTTCCCGCCAAAATAACACGTGGTTTCAAACACGCCACGTGGACCGATGCCTAACATAAGAATTCCCTTGATTCTCATGAATACAACAGGAACTGGGGGGACTGGTGTTAACCCCATCAACTTGGGCATCATGGCCAAGGGAATCATACTTCATATCTAGGGAAAATCCTAGATACCCCAGAGCTTAGATGTCTCGAGAGGGTATCAGAGATACGCCACGTAATAGTCTTAGAAATACGATGGAACTCACATAATACAAGGTCCACGCGAGGTACTACGGACCTTAGATGGCCCCACGATACCCTATGGCAACCAATAGTATTCTCGCAATTATCATTCAAAGATGCTACATAGGCGTAATGTCAAATCTGATACCTCTCATGAGTCATCAACGCCATCGGACACAAATGGGCCAAGAAAAACTCCACGTGTCAAAATATAACAGTCGGGCATGTGGTTACCCAGAAACCAGCTATAAGTACCAAAATCGGCCAACCAGTTACTAGATATACCTATTTACCACCCTATCCCCATGCAGAATGACACATGCACCCCATGTATCCCCTTATAAATAGAAGGATCCCTCCACATTTCAGGGAGAAGTTGAATAAAATAAATCAACTTTACTTCGACCTTCTCTCATATTCCCCATCCTCTATCGTGAATTTTACGATACTAATATACTTCTGACATTCGGGTAGGGCGTTCCGAATAAAAATGTTAAATACTCAAATATCCAAGTTATACGAAATGAGTGTTAACAGTAAGGACCCTTACCTTGAAAATGAGCTCAAGGTCTAGACCCTTACCCTGAAATCAGTGTAAGGGTAGGGTCTAGGTCTTTACCCTTACTCTAAAAAGTTCATTCAACATCACCTTAAACGATGTATTTTTCCTCAACATATTTTTTTTTTTTTTTTGTAAATGTTACGAGATTTGCTATCAACGAAAAAAATAAAATTTTTTATGCGAGTGAAAATTTGTAACGGGTCTAGTAAGACCCTTGCCCATTTAACATGGTAGGGCATGGGTCCCTACTCAGAATTAGACACAGGGTTTTGCAGGGTTTGGGGTAAGGGTATGGTTAACATGCCTAAAGTAGAACGAGCTCCAGCTTGTTTATAAATACATATTTGTTAGAAATACTTAGAAGGATGATACATAATCATTTTTAGCGTTTTTTTTGAAGTAATATTTATTGATTATTTATAAGTATTAAATAGGGAAAAAATTTAAAGGTCTTTCAAGTTTTTTAAACGTAGTCTCACCTTTTTTGATCTTCTCCAAGAAAAATAAAGGGGAAGAAAGTCAACTTGCCTCTTGACTTGACCCATATATATCAACAAAAAAGACAACAACTATGTACAATTTTAACATCGAAGGCAATTGGTAGTGTAGGGAGGCGGATAATTAAGGGGATGATGGAGGTTTAGCAAAAAACTCATCTGGATTATTAGTTAATACTTTGGTAGGCTAGCAAATCAAATATTTTTAAGTTTTATTTAATTAATGATATTATATATAGTTATATAAGTCTAACTAATTTTAATTAACAATCAATATATTACTTTTAAGTTTAGGAAGATCAACTTCAAATAATTAAATATATGACATAAAGTTTAATTTGATAATAGATCATATATTATATGCAAAGTGCGAGATTACAATAATAGGGCTACAAATCTATTATAAACTAGGTCTCCTATCATTATTGCTAGTACTATCCCCGATATAAATGAATATGGGTTGATTCTGATGGGATTGACCCATGTAACCGGAGCGGGCTGATCCAATACAAGAATTACACATATCATGTAGTCCCCAGTTTGGGAGTTATTATTTGTAAATAATAACTCGTAAACTAAATTAAGTTTGGATTACCAGTACCTATTGTCCCGCCAGTTCGAATGATGGAGCTCTAAGATGTGAATTTTATTTTAAATGATGGTGGACCCATAATATAAATTATGTATCATAGAGGTCATCATTCGAATTTTGGGATGATAATCTATTTCAAAAATGATTTTTATATCGAAGTGTCTTGATGTGGAGCTTCGATGTCGAACATGTGTTTCGATATAGGCATTAATTAATGTGTGTCTCACGCGCCCGCGTTTATAAATAGGTGGTGAGTGGGTTGATAAAATGCATTTGTCTTCTAGCAAACATATACTCATTTTAGCAAGGTGATATCGAAGGTATTCTATGTACTCTTCGATATCATTTTTGATATCGCTTCCTGGTGAGGCAATATCGTCCGGGGATATTGTTACTCAAGTATTTTTATTCGGAACACCAGTATCGAGTTTGAGGAAAGGAGGCACAATGATTTTATTAAGGACTTTGAGTGAAGTACAAGGGGGTCGTGTGAGGAACACAAGTGACATCTAGAAGAATGCGATAAATTCTAAGTACAATAAAGTGGTAAATTATGCAGAGTGATCTTATGTTGCTATAATGTATTTTTTGAGTGGAGTGGAATTTGTGCTTGAACTTGAGCTTGAAATCTTCTTGCTGAAAATGGGGGACTATTTATAGTGCAAGTCCCAAGAGTCTTTGGCCAATGGGGGCCGGTCTTGCCGTCTTTACTCCATGGGGTGCTGGTGACCAATGGCGTGAAGGTCTTCTGCGCCAATGGGGTCACTTGTCAGGGGTGACCAATAGAGGGCGATCCATCTGAGCGGGCAATGATGATATCTGCTCCAATGGTCTTTGGTGGCGGTACTGAGCCAATGCATGAGGATCGATCTGCTCCAATCACTAACCTGCACCAATAATGTTTGTTGCTTTCTGCTCCAATGAATGAGTTGGACCAATGAGGTACGGTCTTTCCTCATTATTAGGGTGGTTGGGACGTAGGGTGAGTTGATGACGAATGGCACGTCTTCCGAGTAGGGTCATGGGTCATGGTCAACCTGAATGATCGGGTCACTCTTGTGGATCATCTATCTTGGATGAGACCCCAGGGGGTCGTTCGCTGGTGTGAGATGCTTCCTTAGGATTATGGTAGGTCTTGACTTCTCATTGCATTCACTCATGTCCTTAATATTTATTATGTGCTCATATTTCCTCAATCTTGGTTAAGTGTTGGTGATGGTTCCTCGGTTTCGAGGGATACTGAATGCTCTGGGGAGTATCATTTTCTCGGACTGGGGGGGGGGGGGGTTGTTCCTCGTGGGTACCCATATTCAGGTGGGTGTTAGATCGTTGGGGAAAACGTGTCCAAGTCTTTGAGGTCTCACCGTATCCCTTTAAGAGGCATTGGTCGGGTCTGGGGGTACCTTCTCCGAGTGTTTAGACCGAGTACCCTAGGAGGGTGTTTTCTAGCCGTAACTCGGGGGTACCTTCTCCAAAGCCCGGACCGTCAGCCTCTGTTTGGGCAAGGGTGGCTGAGGCTTAAATGCATTTCTCCGCAAGACAGTAAATAAGTTTTGTAGGGTACCCATTTTTCTACCCCTCTCCGAGGGTGGGGCAGATTATGCATCATCACTTTCGATATGATCTTTTCGATATCGTTTCCGACATATCTCTTTCAATATTGGTTCTAACACTTGTTTTTTATTTTGTAGGATGCAATCTTTTAGAGCATCCTTTTAATCTCATTGATTAGGCGTCATGGTTGGTCGACCCGCACGTATGATGAAGGTCGTTGCTGCACGACGAGCAGCTACCATCGCAGCGGACGCAGTTGCAACGATAGATGCCGCTGTAGTGACGGAGGCAGCTACATCGGTAGAGGAGGTTGTAGTGGCGGAAGCCGCGACCGTAGCTCAGATGATTACTAAAGATGTTGTTATAGCATCCAGCTCTCAGACAACGACATGGGTTGCGACATAGCAATTTATGGTAGTTGCGGGGGAATAAGCGAGCGTAGCTCCACTAGTCGGGGTTGTGGGTCATCTCTTGGTGTTGTGGCGCCTTCGATCGACGTCATGTGATGCTCTAAAGTTTGTTTATCGGTGCAAGGGTCGCTTCTGGCTCTCTTCCTGGGCAGGCGTCTGTCCCCGAAAGTGCTAGGGATGCTCCGACAAACGCAGAGTTTGGGATTGGTGGAGTTCCCTCAGGTTTATTTGGTGAGAAGGAGAAGGGACGATCTGTGGAGGTCCCAATAATTTGGATGAAGAAACGTTTGATCCTAATCTTGCTGCTCCGACAGACATGGAGGGTTCTCAGGATGTTGGGTCGGTGTTGCCGCAGGATAAGAGGGCTAGCGGTAGCCGTACACAAAATTTAAGTGCGCCACTGGGTGAGACGCATGGTTTAAGCGGATGAAAAAGAGCTCGGGGCGAGAGTTCTGCCGCCCCTCGACCGCCTTTCCCACCAGAACGTTCTGCTCTGGGTCCTAGCATCAATGTGCAGAACTAGGAGTTTAGTGAGACCGAGGCGGTTCGTTCCATGAAGCAGGCGTTCCCTATTTCTGATAAGGCGCCTGTGCTAGTGGAGCGGGATCGTTCTTGGAATATACGACTTGATATTCATGTCTTTCAATCCGTAAGTGGCTAAGGATAATATCTTTTGTTTGATAAGACGTATGTATAATTTCTGGGCCACCAACATGATGGTCGTTAATCAAGCTGATGGAGATAAAGATGCCGCCCAACTGGAGGCTGATATCGAGAAGATGGGTGAGTTTAACCCAATCGCTGCTGAAAAGGAAGAGGCCCAGCGCCGGTGACAGGTGATCAAAGACGAGTATGATGACTGATGTGTTGAGAATGAGAGGCTTTCAAATATGCTTCTTAATTTGAAAGAGTAGGCTCTCAAGGATCAAAATGATAGGTGTTTGGCTGAGCAAGAGCTCAACAAGGTGAAACCGGAGAATGAGCGTCTGATGGCCGAGCTCGCAAAGGCTCGGCTTGACTTGGAAAATGTGGTAGGTATATTTTCCATGTTGTGTAGTGTTCTTCGTGATCAATTCTTATGAAAACTTGTGTATTTAGGACGCATCTCCTGAGCTGATGGTGCGCGTTGCTAAAGAGTGTCTTTAAGGATGGGTTTGACATTACGCAGCTGGATTCCATGTGCAGACCGGATGGCCTGCCTCTCGAAGACCCTGAGTCATTGGATATGGTTGTTGGAAACCCTGATCCATTTTTGGTTCTCCTAAAAAAGAAGAACCTTGTTTGATCATGGGGAAGTTGTGCTTTCTCCCATGCTTTATTGGCATTGCATCGCCTTTTTATTTGAAGTTGTGTAATAATTTTAGGATATTATGATTTTCTTGAATTTTTCATATCAGTAGCATCTCGAATTGTGTGGCTCCTGTCTACCGTAGACTTTTGCGCTAAAAGATTCATTTGTTGTCTTACTTCAACAATATTGTTTAAGTTATTTTTATGAAGAAGTAACTGTTTCCATGGTCACCTATGTTTATCTGTGACCCTCATAAGTGGTTTGCAGATTGGGGTATCCCCCCTTTTATAGAGCCCTTGCTGGGTATGAGTACTCTTCTTCGTATTTTGGACGATCGGGTAGTCAGTATCCCGTAGGATAGTAGATTTTCACGCCTTTAGGGTACTCTCCTCTTTATCTCGTAGGATCGGGGAGTCAGTACCCTATAGGATAGTACATTTTTGCCCCTTTCGGGTACTCTCCTTCGTATCTCGTACGATCGGAGAGTCGATATCCTATAGGATTGTAGATTTTTGCCCATTTTGGGTACTCTCCTCCGTATCTCGTAGGATCGGGGAGTCAGTATTCCGTAGGATAGTAGAATTTTTGCCCCTTTCAGGTAATCTACTATGTATCTCATAGGATCGGGGAGTCGATATCCCATAGGATTGTAGATCTTCTTTTCCCGTCTTTTGTCCTCATTGTCTCATGGATAGGGGGTCTTTTTCTTTTCTTTTGTCCTTCTTATCTCGTGGATATGGGATCTTTTTCTTTTCTTTTGTCCTCTCTTATCTCATGGATAGGGGATCTTTTTTCTTTTCTTCTGTCCTCCATTATCTCGTGGATAGGGAATCTTTTTTCTTTTCTTTGTCGTCGATAGAAGAAGCCTAAGTCCCTGCCATTTTTCAAAGATAGCAGTATATGCAACAGATACATATCAATGTAAATTATCAATATAAGTAAAAAAAACCAGAAGTCAAATAGTGCCCGATTTACCCTTTTAAGGATGTTTCAACTTTATCTTGTAATCCTGCAAGCGCTCCATTAACATAGAGGTAGTAGAGTTATAAAAATCACAGGATAAATATTAATAACGAATAACGATCGAGAACTAGGTAAATCTTAGTTTGTCTACGTATCCTGTTGATATGGGAATCAGACCGGCGTAGTTCCCTCTGTTTTAGTTACAAAACTAGCCCAATAAAGGGAAATTTAGATAAATAAACATTGTTCAAGAAATAACAAAACATGAATTAAATTAACGAGGCCCCATGGCTCTTAGGCGATCACTCTGTGTTTGGCAGGTATTCATTTGCGGCTACCTCTACCTCATGTCCCTCCCTAATCCTAAGGAGTTTGAGTGATGACACATAGCACAACCAACCCTCATTCTGGTCGCCTTGGATTTTGCCAACCCCGCCCTGAGTAGAAAACTTCATTTTCTAGTGGTAAGTGGATACCACTTCTCTTATTGCATTGGAGGCGGGACGTTCAATAATGACGTTGTATGAGAAATAGAGATCGACCACGGTGTACTTGACATCGACTGTCCTTCTCCAGGGTTCCTCTAAAAAAAAGTAGATAATGTGATTTGTCCCCTCGAACCCACCTCTCCGCCACCGAATCCCGTCAACGGGGTAGAGACTACTTCGACCATATCTTGGTTTACCATTATTTTCTAAAAGGCGTGTGCAAATATAACATTTGATGAGCTATTATTGTCAATGAGCACCTTCTATACCCCATATTTGGCTATATCAATATTAACGACAAGAGGGCAGGCGAGTTTACTTGCCTAAGTGCTTGCGGCGTGAGCTGCTCTAAGTCCTTTTTGGCGAAGGATAGTTCTTGGTCCAGGAAATTTTCCTCATCGGCGAAGGTTGTAAAACCCACATATCTCCCTCATTCACCTTACGAGTTATCCTCTTGCGCCCCTCTACCGAGTCAGTGCCTACCAGACCTCCATTGATCATGTTGACCATTCCCCTTGTACGAGGGTTGACAATCGCTCTCCCGCGCTTGCTAGGAGCCTTGATGTCCATATGTTTTTCTCTCCTAGGCGAGCATGACTAAACCCTCCAAGATGAGCGGGACCTATAATCTCTGTCCCTGTCGTCCTTTGAACTTCGCACAAACTCTACCAGCTTACCTTCTCTAATGAGCCTCTCAATCTCATCCTTTAAGTCAGTACATTCCTCGGTTGTGTGCCCTTTTTGGTTGTGGTACTCGCAATACGTCATGGAATATTTCATTTCTCTACTTTATCTCGGTTTCCTCGACTCATTTAGCTACTTGTTCTTTTGCTCCACATCGAATACCGTCATAATTCCTTTGTTTAAGGAAGTATACCTCTTAGGGGATTTGTCCGCCCCACGGTCATTCATGTCCTTGCTCCATCCTTCATTTCCTTACATTATATTCTGCACCTTAAGCGGAGTCTGCTTGGTAGCCATCATATTATCTTGATAAATAGTTTCATTCGCCAACGCGTTGATCTAGTCAATTGTAGGGGATCTCAGCTTCATCAATTCTGTCGCAAACCTTCTATGTGACATCGCATTAAATAGAATGAGGACCACTTGCTCACCCTTCGGCTCATCAACCTTGAGTAACTCCTCGTTGAACCTTTTAATGAAGTCCTCAAGGTTCTTCTTCTCTTTCTGCTTCATTGAATTAAAGTGGTTCATGCTCGTGTGCATCCTCGTCTGGCTGGAGAACTGACTCTTGAATCTTTCTGTTAGCTGTTCGTGACTTATTATAGAACCAACCTCTATCCTCGTAAACTAATCGAGCACGACCCCGTCAAAGTCATGGCCAAATTCACGTTGTTGGTAAACCAGTGCAGGTTCAGGATACCGTCCACATAGTATAAGTGCTCGCGGGGGTCACTCTTCCTATGGTATGTCTTGAGCTAGTAATCTTGTCACCCTTTTTCCAGCACTTCAGACTCAATCTCCTCATTGAAATGGGTCAACCTTCAGTGACTTCTGACCAATGCCAACTTGCGATTGACTTCTTATTTCTCCTGGTTCAACCGTTCCATCCTCCTTGACATGTTCCTCCTTTCGACCATGGAATCGGGTCCTTCTTCGACGGGAGCTCTTGAAAGTGGGCGTTCCCTCTTGCACTCCGCTACGTTTTCACGCTCATGAGCCATGGGTCCATCTCCGGGACCTCTTATTCTGGATTCTTGAGGTTGCGGGGGTACGTTGCTAGCAACCTGATTGATCAGACGGGGTAGCAATGTCTCTAGTGGGGCATTTAGAGTGGCTTGAACCGTGGTATTGATATGCGCCATAATCTCAAGTGCGAGGACAGTAGGGTTCATGGGCACATGCTCGGGTGACATTGGAGGTTGAGGAGGCAATGGGTCATTTTGTTGTTCAATGTTGGGTTCCGATACTGGAACCTGTGGTGGGGCATTCTCTACTAGCGAGTTATCAACGACGGGTATCGTGGATCGCGATCGGGTCACTATACGCAACATCCTAACATCTTCGTCTAGGAACGTGGTGTTCCCACAGATGGTGCCACTAACTTGACAATAGATCATATATTATATGCAAAGTGCGAGATTACAATAGTAGGGCTACAAATCTATTACAAACTAGGTCTCCTATCACTATTGCTAGTATTATGTAGACTTAGTTCTGAAATACCTCAAACTGACACTTGCAATAGCCTAATGTCCAAGGTGACGTCGAAGATGACGTCGAATCACTTCTATGTCGAGAATGTGACCATATCGAGCGTGGATGTCGGGGATAATATCAGGACATATGTCGGGGATATATATCGGATAATATGTCAGACCATATGTGGGGTTGTAGTAATTACAACTTACCTTGATTAGGGGAGCCTAGATATATATAGACCTCGAGATACGGGGACCTCACACGTGAGCTGTATCATATCGAATGTGATATTCGACATCACCATTCATATCGGGCGCCATCCTCGATATAAAAGAACATGGGCTGATTCTGATGGGCTTGGCCCATGTAACCGGCGGAGCGGGCCGGCCTAATACAAGAATCACCCATATCAAAGTTATCTGCGTGTTTGTGTATTATAAGTGAAAAAAAAGATATTTTTCTATGGAAATAATAGTTATATGTTTGACAACGTAAAGTTTATTATTGTTTCTAAGAGGAAACAAAATCCAATTTTTCCTAGTTTATATTAGGGTCTATTGCATAATAAAGAATTACCGTAGATGTGTCGAAATAAAATATGAGAAGATTTTAACCTTGCCTAAATAAAGTCACATACATATATAATAATAATAATAATAATAATAATATTAATATTAATAATAATGATATGTATTTTTGCTACCAAAAAAATAATGATATATATATCTTTTCTGGAAAATTTGGGCATGAAAAGAAAAAGTAAAACGGCAAAAAATGGTCCACCAATTCACATAACTTTTGCTTACTAGTTGTTGAGATGTAATGAGTTTGTCATGTAACGGCTCTTTGAATCAATGGTGGTCATAACTCGACCATCATTGTCCAGGAGAGAGGAAGACAATGTGTTTGGGGGGGGGGGGGGTGTAGTGCCATCTATATCCTACAACCACAGTGGTTACAAGAGTTGGAACATAGTTATATGGGTGATGAAGTAGCACAAAAGATGATTTCTGAACAAGTGTTGACTCCTTATAATCTGTGATGAAGATCAGGTGTTGAGGTACAAGGGAAGGCTGTATGTGGGGAGCTCTAATGGGTTAAGGAGGCAAGTGGTTAATCCCATGCATAAGAGTAGCATGGGGGACACTCAGGTGAGTGACCTATCAGAGGATGGAGGCCATCTTCTTGTGGCCTGGTATGAGACAATATGTGAAGAACTATGTCGCACAGTGCAGTATATGCCAATTGTGCAAAATTGACAATGCTAAATATCCTGGATTGCTGGTACCGCTACAGGTCTGGGAGCATGGAAAGACCTAGCTATGGATTTCATAGAAAAGCTTTCTAAATCTGAGGGAAAGGATACTATATGGGTGGTGGTTGATAGGTTCACTAAGCTAGCTCATTTCATTCCCTCATCTCACCCCTACAAGGCTACTAGTTTGGCTTCTCTATTCTTGGACCAGGTGTACAAATTACATGGGTTGACTAAGAGTATAACATCAGACATGGATAAGATCTTTACCAATCAGTTTTGGGGATAACTCTTAAATACTCTAGGAGTACGACAACAGCTAACTACAGCCTACCATCCACAACCAGATGGTCCGACTGAAAGAATCAATCAATACCTAGAGTCATACTTGAGGTGTATGACTGGAGCCAATCCCAAGGGTTGGGCTAAGTGGCTACCTATGGTAGAGTGGTGGTACACCACCAACTTACACACTGCCATAAGAACCACCCCATTTGAGGTTTTATATGGTTATCAACCATCTCAAATGGGTATTTATCCTTACAAGAAATTCAAAGTGTCAAGTGTGGAGGAGATAATTCAGCATAGGCAAGAAGCTAATCTACTCATTCAAGAACACTTAAACAGGGCACAACAGCGCATGAAAAAATATGCAGACAGAGGAAGAAGTGAGAGATAATTTAATGTGGGGGAATGGGTATACTTGAAATTAAAGCCATATAGACAACACGCAATTAGGATTGATCATACTTGGAAATTAAGCCCGAATTTTGCAGGGCCGTTTCAAATTACAGAGAAGATTGGGAGTTTAGCATACTGTCTGTCACTGCCCGAAGGAGCTCGCATACACCCCCATGTTCCACGTGTCACCTGCAATGGGGGAAACAGATCAGAGTGAGTTGAAGCCAGAAAAAAATCCTAGCAAGAAGGTTTATCAAAAAAGATAATAGAGCCCAAGTGCAGTAGTTGATTAAATGGCGCAGAATCGCTAACGAGCAGGCCACGTGGGAAGACTGAGAAGAGGTGACGCGTCGCTTTCCAGAATTTAAATCTTAAGGACAAGCTTATCTAAGAAGGGGGCAATGTCGTGAAGAGGAACTCTAGGGTTTAGAAGGGGACCAATTTGCAGAGTGAAGTGGAAGAATTAGGGATTCAGTTTGAGACCACTTGTTTCAATTAATTAAGTGGTCCTCAAAATCGTACTTTTGATATCAGCGAAATAGAGGAAGCGACGCCGTTTCAATTTGTTTCCCTTAAGTCGTTTTATTTTATTATTGCTGCTTTTCTATTTTTGCTAAGATTCCTTGTACGTGCCTTTTAGAAGTTGTGGCATTTTTTGCTTAAATCAGTTATGTACAACTCAGACTAAGTAGTATAAAAAGTACTATGCTTTCTTATTCTTATTTCAAAAATTCACCTGAAAAGTAAGAAACAACCGTTGTGAGTATTTCATTCATAAAATAGACACAGGGACTTGACAGGGTTTGGGGTAAGAGTAGGGTTAACAAGCCTACACTAGAAACGAGGTCCAACTTGTTTATAAATACATATTTGTTAGAAATACTTAGAAGGATGATATGTAATCATTTTTATAGTTTTTTTTAAAATAATATTTATTTATTTATTTATAAGTGTTAAAAAAGGGGGAAAAGTTGAAGATTCTTCAAGTTTCTTAAATGCAGTCCCACCTTTTAAGGATTTTTGACTTTATAGTCCTTTATAGTAACCACGTTTCAAAATTAGTCCTCTATAGTACCTCGGGCCCTTTTTGGTCCTGTAAAGTAACCATGTTTTATTTTTGGTCCTCTGGCGATGAAATATTCTATTATTCCCCAAAATCATGCATGTGACATGCACATGACTTCAAATCTAAGTTTTTTTTTTGCATTTTTGCATTTTTTATCCAAAATCTTTATATAACTACCCCACACCCCAATATTTTTTAAATAATCACATTTTTCTCCGAGTGTATTTTTTTCATTGTGTTCCAAATATTTAATTACACTCAACCCCAATTAGAACTATTGAAATCATGCTTTTAATTCATAAAATAACTTAATGCTTTTACTAATTAATCAAATAACAAATAACAAAAAAAGAAAGAAAATGTTAAAATTTTAGTACTGTATTACTTTCACCAAAAATATGAAATTAATAAAACAAACTTGTTTATCATTAATCCACATTTTATAACTTTAAATATGGCACTAACAAAAAACTTAAAAAATAATTATACTAATTTATAATTAAAATATTTAGAAAGAAAAAGTTTATCTTCTAATGTTCTACACCAGCAGCACCTCCGCTCTCAAGGGATCCTTCCGCCACCTCCAAAATCTCACCACCACCTGCCCTAAAACCAGATTGCAATATTAATTTTCAGCAGCAATTTGTATTGTTGGAGGTGAGATTGGGATTGGGAGGGGAAAGAGAGATCGATTTCGACATGGTGGGAAAATGGAGGTCGTGAAGGAGATTTGGTTTATGGTAGAAGGCAGCGGCGGTGGCGGAAGTAGAGAAGGCGACAGCAGGGAGGGAGGGGATCGGGCAGGTGGGGTGCGGTGGGGGGAATTTTTTTTTCTTTTCTTTTCCTTTTAAAAGATATAATTTAAAATACAACTTTATTATTTTTTTCTTGAGATACTTATTTTTAATAATTATGGGATATCAAAATTAGTATTATTAAGTTTTTGGGTTTTTTTATCAATAAAATATAAATATTTACGTAAAAGAGTTAGTCAAAATGTTTAACAATGTTAGTAGAATAATGGCTTAAATAATGACACAAACATATACTACATAATGAGAAAAATATTTTGAAACTCTCTAATGAAAAAAGAATAAAAAAACAAGAAAAATATATCATAAAACTACATTTTATAATATATAAAAAAGTTTTATGAGTAACTTACTACTATTTTATGATAAGGGCATTAATTTTGTGATTTTTTGATTAAGGAATTTATTTTTAAAATTAAATATAGTTATTGTAAAAGCAATTTGTATTAAACCAATATGTATGAATTTATGTGTATTCTTATATAAAGAAATATCTTTCTCTCCTAGAAGTCTAATTATCATTTCTTCATTATTCAAAGAAATAGATTCTTCTGTAGTTTTAACAACTTGTTTCAAACCTAATTTCTCAAAAGTTCCCAATTTATAAATAATCTTGGGTTCGATTCTTGGAATCGTCCACTTATTAATGAGAAAAATATTTTGAAACTCTCTAATGAAAAAAGAATAAAAAAACAAGAAAAATATATCATAAAACTACATTTTATAATATATAAAAAAGATTTATGAGTAACTTACTACTATTTTATGATAAGGGCATTAATTTTGTGATTTTTTGATTAAGGAATTTATTTTTAAAATTAAATATAGTTATTGTAAAATTGTGTGGGTGTAAATATAATAACTTAAATGATTTGTACCAAAATTTGAAGAGAAAAAACTGACTTGAAGATCATGTGCAAGTCACATGGCAAAAATTAAGGGTAAATTCGTAATTTCGTTGCAAAAGGACCAATGTTGACACTATAGAGGACCCAAAATGAAATCGTGGTTACTTTAGAGGATCTAAAACGGTCTGATGCACTATAAATAACTAATTATGAAATGTGATTACTATAAAGGACTACAAAGTAAAAAATCATCACCTTTTATGATCTTCTCCAAGAAAAATAAAGGGGAAGAAAGTCAACTTGCCTCTTGACTTGACCCATATATATATATATATATATATATATATATATATATATATATATATATATATATATATCAATCAGCAAAAAATACAACAGCTATGTACAATTTTAACATGAAAGGCAATTGGTAGTGTAGGGACTAGGGAGGATAATTAAGGGGATGAAGAAGGTTTTAGCAAAAAAATTCATCTTGGAGTATTAGTTAACACTTTGGTAGACTAGCAAAACAAATAGTTTTAAGTTTTATTTAATTAATGATATTATATATAGTTATATAAGTCTAACTAATTTTTAGTTAACAATTAATATATTACATTTTTAAGTTTAGGAAGATCAACTTCAAATAATTAATTAAAACTCAATAGTTGAGGAGTAGTTAATGTAATTTTCCAAACAGAAGGTAATTTGTGTAATTACCACATAGTTGAGAGGTAGCTTTTGTAATTCTCCCAATATATATGACATAACTATGTGCGTGTTTGTGTATTATAAGTAAAAAAAAAAAGGTCTATGAAAATAAAACAAGCTTGGTTGTTGTTGTTGACCACGTAAAATATATTAATGTTTGTAAGAGAAAACAAAATCCAATTTTTGTATTAGGGTCTATTGCATAATAAAGAATTACAATAAAATATGAGAAGATTTTTTAACCTTGCCTAAATAAAGTGACATACATGTATAGTGATATGTATTTTTGGGCTTGAAAAGGAAAAAGTAAAACGGCAAAAAGTGGTCCACCAATTCATTCATCAGGTAACGGCTCTTTTCCCCACCCATATTATTTATTATTTAATTATAATAAAAGAAAGAGAAAGAAGAAGACGAGAGAGAGCCGTTAGATTTGGGTAAGTCGGTGGAATGAATCAACGGTGGTCGGTGACATCACAAGACAGCCATCATTTTCCTTAAACTCGACCGTTGTGTTGTGTTGTGTACGCACGCAGCACACTAACTAAAGTCACAAACACATTATGAACCCTAGTGGTAGTGGTAGTGCAACGACGACAACAACAACAGCGGATTGAATCAACGCTGTTTGTCAATAAAGAAGAAGAATGAAGAGTTCGTCGTCGTTTGGTCGAATGGTTTCATTAGTTTTGCGAATGAATGGATTCTTCTTGTTCAATTCTTCCAAATGCAAAACAATGGCAAAAATGGCTGTGGCGAGAATCAAACTGTTGAGGAACAAGAGACAAGCCACTATCAAACAGATGCGTCGCGACATCGCCCTGCTACTCGATTCTTCTCAGGATTCCACTGCCCGTATTAGAGTACGTATTATTATTATTCCTTTCTGCTATAATAATATATAGTGTAAAAAAGAGCTCCAATTATTATTGTTGTGTATAGGTTGAGCATGTAATAAGAGAACAAAACATAATGGCTGCCAATGAGTTGATTGAGCTTTTCTGTGAGCTTATCGTCGGAAGACTCTCTATCATCGCTAAGCAGAGGGAATGCCCCCCTGATCTCAAAGAAGGGATTTCCAGCTTAATTTTTGCTGCTCCTCGATGTTCCGAACTTCCCGAGTTATTGTCCATCAGAGACGTCTTTCACAAAAAATACGGCAAGGATTTTGTGTCTGCTGCTACTGATTTAAGACCCAATGCTCCTGTCAATCGCTTGGTACGAGTCTTCTTATCAGTTTTGCCTTTTCAGATTGATTACTTGCTTAACGATAGATAGATATTGATCGAGAGTTAGTTTCTTCGTCGTTTCCTGCCACCGCTCATGCTTTTCAATTCATACTCTGTCAGCTTATTGAAAAGCTCTCTGTTAAGACCCCTTGTGGTGAAACAAAGTTGAAAGTATTGAAGGAGATTGCCAAGGAATACCAAATTCAGTGGGATACAACAGAATCAGAGCTCGACTTACTCAACCCACCAGAAGACCACCGCATTGTATGTATTATATATATATATATATATATACACTCTCCAACAACAGGCAGCTGCAGCTACTAAATTCCCCTCCTCTCTCTTTTTGTTTTCTCATTAGGAAGGGCCTACCAACTTTGTAAGTGCAGCAAGTCTTCCTCTCAAACCACTTGCAAATCACCATCCTGACCCAAACAGGTAATTAATTAATTATTACGTGTTTTGTTCAACTATTGCTATCGATCACTTTCAGTTATGTTTGCATTCAAAAATTACGACCACTCTTATTCAAAATCCTTACTTACACTTGAGAGACACAGAAATGTCATGAGCTTTCAGGACCTGGCTTCAGCTGCCGGAGCCGCTGCTGAGAAAGCCGCAGCAGCTGCTGAAGCTGCCGTCCTTCTCGCTTACAGAGGCGCACAGATGTCCGCTTCCCACAACGATGATATGAAGACACACATCTTGGACAATTGTGGTCAACAAGCCTCAGGGGGTCATCGCTCTTATGCTCAAAACATGACAAAGGCTAGTAGTAATTCTCAATATTCTCGTAGCTTCGACTCACTAGATGGTAAGACCAATACAACAAGGCAAAGCTATAATAATTCTGAAAGGGTGGCACGGTCATATGCGAAGTTTGATGAATCGGACTGTGATGAAGAGATCGAGATGGAGGAACCTCCAAGGGAGCTCAACCAGTCTCCCAGCGAGAAGAAAATCAACAGAAGGCATAGCTACAATGTCCCACCAACAAAGTCGGATATTATATTTGATGAATCTGATAATGATGATTATGATGACCAAGAGGATGGCGGGCCGCCACACCGCGTGGCCCCAGAAGCCCTGGGTCGACAGGTTCATCCAAAACTGCCTGATTACGAAGCACTTGCTGCTCGATTCGAAGCTCTAAAACACCAAAAATCATCACGCACCTGAGTTGTTGGAAGACAGATTTTTATGCATTGCGTGCACTATATATGTATACATACATGTTTCCTTTTTATAAGTATAAAGTATGCTGTGTGAAGATGTTCGGCACACAATTATGCATGTCTATATGTAGCTGGGAGAGTTTTGGAGCAATTTCTGGTCCCTATTTGTGCTGTGGGAGAGTTCTGAAGCAATTTGTGGTTCATATTTGTACTTTTGGATAGTTCCTGGGATTTTTTGTGTTTATGGATATTGATTATAAAAGTAAAGGTACAAAGTAACAATTTAGAGTGTTGTTTACAAGTGTGATTATATTGGTATGCATGCGGTAGCCACTGAATTCTGGCGTTGTGAATGTTGTCCTAAATGAGGAACCTCCAGTTCTGAATCATCGGGTTGCTTCAGCCATAATTGTGTAATAAAATTGATCTAGATGTCCTATATATATAATTATCATATAATGATAATTTTGACTGATCAGAGAAGATTCTACAGAATTCGACCTCATATCGATTCTTTATGTCATGATCTTGCCAGATATGATAAACTCATTTTGTAATAATAATATTTTTGATATTTTTTCTATGGACGCATGAATTACAGTAATTGCATATAAAAAAGTTATAAGACTTGGGAAGGGAGAACTACAGAAAGAAATAAGAAATGAGATAGATAATCTGAGATTAATTTTCTGATTAGATTCAATAAGGATGAAATGTTTACATATATAATGAAAATTCATGCTCTAAGCACACTTGTGATAGCCTAAGCATGAAATGATAAAAACATAATATTCTAAAATGCTAACCACGAATAAAAGTATAAAAGAATTGGACTCTAAAACGCTACTTTATCTAAGACACATAAAAAAAATCCTACGTAGTCGAAAAGCGCACTCAGCTAGGGTCATGACATTGTCGCGCCATTGAAAGATCCTTCTCCTCACAAAAATCGAACTTCGGTACAACGCTAAACTTATGTTTATTGTTTTGCAACTCCAGCTTATGAAGTTCGCTTCCCAGTGTCTTAACTAACCACTAAAAGTATAAAAAGTTATAAGATTGTTGTTGTTGATGAGAAAAATAAGATATAGCAAGATGTATACATTTATTAAAAAGGGGCACCAACTTTGATATAACCAGCTCCATGTGAGCATAGATGCAGATTACAGTGCTCATAAACACCTCAAGGAAGATCACTTTTGGACGCATATGGCCAATTTTAGTTTCTACCATTTGAGCACACAACTCTAGAATTTCCACTTCAACTGTTGATGCAGAATCTTCAAGCCATTTAGGGCCCTTTTTACTTCGAAAATCAATGAATGAAAATGGAAGAGATACAACTCTGAGAGGCAGCGATATCCACCAGATTAGCGTCACACACTTAATCTCAAAGTTCCATCACCATTCGTACTCCATATCACGTAATAATTGCATCTTTGTTTTGTTTCCCACTCCAATATTCTTCTTAATTCTATGAACTACAAGAACAACACCTAAATTACCCTCATCAATATCAACAACGATATCATATCGTTCCATTTCTAGAGCTATCACATTAACTTTATGAATGTAACGAAAGCAATACATTCTTCTTTCAATCAAACATAATGCACAAAAATGACATGGTTAGGAGTCATCATTGTTAGGATCTAAGATTTTAACGGGTTTTGTTCTACTTCGAGTGAGAACGAACTCCTAAGAATGGAGATGAGAAAACTAGATTTAACTAAACTATTTGATTAATTTTCTTCTTAAAAATAATGCTTACAAGATCTTACATAAATAGCAAATAAGAATAACTTCTAATACCCACTAACACCACTAACCACTATCTCTAATTAACTATCTACTAACTTTAATTAACTAACCAATACCCACTAATCTAAAGACCACCACACGGTTCTCACTAAAACATAATAATAATAACAATAATTATTATTATAATAATAATAATAGTTGTTATGGATTGGGTCGTATCATTCCTCCCTTCTTCAAAAGGGCCTTGTCATCAAGGCCCAGCAAAGGAAAACCATAGTCAAAGATAATTGAGCAAATCCGGGAAAAACAATTGCTGCATTTTAGCTTGAATTAGATTAGAGCCCGCAGAAATCTCTGATTGGAAATAGAGGACCAATCTGGAAGGTTGATTTGAGAAGTGAAAGTGCAAATAAAACTCTAAATAAATGGTGAGACTGGGCGGATATGTTGCCAAGCTGGCATGAATGACATTTTTTTCTTTCTTTCTCCAATCTAATAAATATTCCTCCACATTCATGACACGGAAGCAGGAACACCAAATGCTTTTCAAAATTTCACGGACTCGAGTGACGTTTGACGTGAAAGTCGAGACGGTATCTTCGCCTGAATTCATGCGAGACCGCGGGAATTGCTTTGTGGCCCCGAGTACTGGACATTGAGTTTGGTAGGTCACAAATCCGTGGTTGTTGAGTTTGATTTCATTGTTGATGACTGCAGAATTTGCGGAAATTGGTAGTTGTTGTTGGATCGGGTTTATAGTGATTTTCCTGTCGTGAGGATTGCGGTGGTCGTTGGGAAGGTTACTGATTAGGGCAGCAAATCGTTGAGTGGGGAGTGGTGGTGGCGGAGCGGAGGATACTGTCAACCGATTAAAAGTCGTTGTCGTTGCCATACAAGTAACTGATGATAGATTAATATCAGACAGAAAACACCGAAATTCTTACAAAAATTGACGATGTGTGGCGTGACTTTCTTTTGTATCGTTTTGAATACGGTGGAGAAGTTTCGCCATTAATGGAGTTGACGATGAGGATGTGAATGATGGCGTTTGAATGGATTTGCGAGGCTTTGGCGAGTTCAAGAATGAAAGCACCAATGTTAGGATCTAAGATTTTAACGGGTTTTGTTCTACTTCGAGTGAGAACGAACTCCTAAGAATGAAGATGAGAAAACTAGATTTAACTAAACTATTTGATTAATTTTCTTCTTAAAAATAATGTTTACAAGATCTTACATAAATAGCAAATAAGAATAACTTCTAATACCCACTAACACCACTAACCACTATCTCTAATTAACTATCTACTAACTTTAATTAACTAACCAATACCCACTAATCTGAAGACCACCACACGGTTCTCACTAAAACATAACAATAATAACAATAATAATAATTGTAATAATAATAATAATAATAGTTGTTAGGGATTGGGCCGTATCAATCATTCTCTGCATTGTTATCTTATCAATGTCTTAACAAAAGTTGTGACTCGCGTTGCTCATGTCGAAAGAAGCATGACCACCACTCCAAAAGGCGCACGACTCGCACCCCGCTCAAGGAGACACGTGACCTAGCAGCGCGACGTGAAAAGAGATGCGTGACCTGCCCTAAATTGAGGCCTAGTACTTATAAATAACACCAGGGCTTCGTGTATTTCAGTATTAAAGTAATCTAAAGCATTCTACACCAAATTAAACACATCTTTTGAGATCATTAAGAAGATGACTCATGCCAAGATCCAACCAGAAGAAGCTGAGTGACAGAGATCGAAGACAGGGGCGCCAAATCCATTTGTGATTGAGCCCCATCAACTGTTTATAGGTAAGCGTAGTTGGATCTGTACCTATGGAGTTTTATATGATAAAGACTTTTTGATTTCACCTTTATTCATATATTTTGACCTCAATATTTTTGTGTATCTTGCTAATATATGAATGATTAGAAATTATGATTGATCACTAGAGCCACATAATACGTTATGCGGGATAGTTGAACCTGAGAGTGCATGGATAAAAGAAATTGAACCATGTCCTCTTGTGTCTTTGCAAGAGCCATAAACACGTAGATCAATAATTTATTTAATTCGTGTGAATGAACATAGAAAAAAGTCCAGTGACACATGACCTCCAAACATCCATCCATCATTTAATTAAATTGAAGTATTATTCATTGATTTTTAATTCAAATAAAGTTTTGTTTTGGGAATGATGCGGGGTGATTTCGTCTGCTGACTAAGCACTCCACGTCAGACTAACCCAAGCTCCGTACTGGTGTTGGGTTAGCTTTGAGTTCGAGAAACCTGCACTGAAAAATACGAAAAGTATATACCTGAGTGAACTTGGAGTTTGTTGATTTCGTACTGAACTTGGGCTGGGCCAAGCTGCCTACGTATCCCGTATAGGGAATCAAGCTGAACGTAGTTCATTGTTTCTCCGTGATAGCCATTGTTGCGCGTTGGGCTATTGGACCGTGCTGAACGGATATGCCTTATGTTGGGCTCGAGGCTTATTGGGCCGTGCTGAACGGGTGTGCCTTGTGTTGGGCTTGAAGCTTGTTGGGCCAAATCGAGTCAGATGGGCCTCCAATCCGTACTGGATTGTGCGTCCACGAAGCTTGATGGACCATGTCGCATAAGACGTCGTCGGACCGAGCGGGTCGGACGGAATTTGAGCTCTCAAAGTCTAGAGAGAGAAAGCTCTGACTTAGAGAGAGAAAGCTCTGACTTAGAGAGAGAAAGTCAGATGTGAATTGTGTGTCTTTTGCATCCAATTGAGGGGGTATTTATAGGTACTTTATGGGCTTGTTGATGGGCTTGGCCCATCATTGATGGACTTGTGTTGAACCTGAGAAGGCGATGATTCGAGGAGGCGACAACCCGAGAAAGCGATGACCTGAGAAGGTGATGACCCGATGAGGCGATGACCTGAGAAGGCGACAACCCAAGAAGGCGACAACCTGAGAAGGCGATGACCTGAGAAGACGATGACCCAATGAGGCGATGACCTGAGAAGGCGACAACCCGAGAAGGAGACAACCTGAGAAGGCGATGACCTGAGAAGACGATGACCCGATGAGGCGATGACCTGAGAAGGTGACAACCCGAGAAGGCGACAACCATAGAAGGTGACAAGACGACATTCTGAGAAACCAAGGACTTTCAATCCTTATCTCTTTATGATACTAAAGCAACACCAATGACTTGGTACTTTTACGGAACTTGTCATTTATATACTTCAATGTGTGACACGTGGTCGAGTGAAAGGTTGCCAAATATCAATACCAAAGTATGGTACAACAGTAATCCCCCCACTTCGCAGTGTGTTATCTGAAGGAGAAGACATTGTGAAGTAGATTAGGCATTCCTTGGTTCATATTTCGCTTATCTTCTTGTTCTTGCTTGTCTTTGCCTCCAAATGTCATTATTTGGTTCTTGTCTTCATGACTTACGATGATGGCCTACCTTAATAGGCTCTTTACCTAGTTTATTTCGGTAGGACTTACATTATTCGCCTACTTTATGGGATATTCGCCCAATAGGCTCTTCACCTTGTTTATTTCGGTAGGGCTTACGTTGTTGACCTACTTTATGGGATATTCGCCCAATAGGCTCTTCACCTAGTTTATTTCGGTAGGGCTTACATTATTGGCCTACTTTATGGGATATTCGCCCAATAGGCTCTTCACCTAGTTTACTTCGGTAGGGCTTACGTTATTGGCTTACTTTATGGGATATTCCCCCAATAGGCTCTTCACCTAGTTTATTCGGTAGGACTTATGTTGTTTGCCTACTTTATGGGATATTCGCCCAATAGGCTCTTCACCTAGTTTATTTCGGTAGGGCTTACGTTGTTGGCCTACTTTATGGGATATTCGCCCAATAGGCTCTTCACCTAGTTTATTTCGGTAGGGCTTACATTATTGGCCTACTTTATGGGATATTCGCCCAATAGGCTCTTCACCTAGTTTATTTCGGTAGGGCTTACATTATTGGCCTACTTTATGGGATATTCGCCCAATAGGCTCTTCACCTAGTTTACTTCGGTAGGACTTACGTTATTGGCCTACTTTAGGGGATATTCACCCAATAGGCTCTTCACCTAGTTTATTTGGTAGGACTTATGTTGTTTGCCTACTTTATGGGATATTCATCCAATAGGCTCTTCACCTAGTTTATTTTGCGCTTTGTCTTATATTGTTCTTCGACTTAGCTTGTCCAAGATTTGATTTGTTCCATGCCTTGTTTCTCATTCTCATCGTGTCCCCTCTGTAAGGGTTGGATGATACGTGGTGTGCCTTATGCAGTGTGTGTGACTATGCTCTATCACGTTGTGTAGAGTGACGAGGTAGTGAGACACCTCTTGATTGTTGCGAGATCATGTATCTTGAACTGAGCTCTTTTTCTTGATTAGTTGATCATCGTGAATAACTTTGATAGTTGATTTATTCTCTGGAACATTGTACCCCACTTAAGTGTATTATAGGTACTTAAAAGGTGATGTCATAGTAGGCGTTTTAGCGCCTTGAGAGGCATTTGGTGTTGTGAGAGGCGTTCAATGCCTTGAGATGCGATCAAAGCCTTAAAATGTCTTTAGTGCTATAAGAGGCATTCTTTTGGTGTAGTCGCTTCTTGAAGCGATATTGACGCGTAAGTCGCTGAATGTAGCACTATTTTGTGATAAATCTTAACGAAGCATTGTTGACGCTAAGTCGCCTAATAAAGCGTTATTTTATAAGTTACTTAATAAAGCATGAAGCATTGCTGACTTGTAGGTCGCTTCATGAGGCTCTTTGTAGTTTAACAAAGATGTGCTAGTTGGTAGTTTGATGTAGTTGATCTAACTTTTTCAATGGTGGAGGTAGTTGATCCAACGACATGTAGCAACCATGCCAAACTGGCTTTGCTAGAGCTGAGGCCATCGTCTACTATAAGAGAATAGGCGGCATTCTTCAGTTCTTTGCTTCACATACCCTCTTGGGCCGCATTAACTTCTTACACAACGTGCCTTCTACGAGATTGAGTTCAATCTTCATTGTGCACATTCTCTTCGATTTGCATTCAATATTCAATGGTGCATATCCTCTTTGGTGTCGTATTTTCAGTCTTCAATAGTGCATTCCCGCCTAGGGGGTCACAATTAATTTTATATGATGCATGTCCTCTATAAGGTCACATTCAATCTTCATCGGTGTGAACTCTTTTGGGTCATTGTAGCTTAAGAGACGTTAGGTCCTTTACTAGTTGAACTTTGGAAAGCTAGCTCTTCATTAATTTCCAAAGGCTGAGTCTTTGTGAGCTTTGAAAAATCTAAGTCTGCGCGAGTGAAGTTAGGAAAAGTTAATTCTTCTTGAGCTTTGGAAAAGCTAATTCTTCAATGCTCTAAGCTTTTGGAATGCTAAGCCTTCTATACTTGGGCTTTAGGAATGACTAAGTCTTCTTGAGCTTTGAAAAAGTTTAGTCTTTAGTACTTGAGCTTTCTTCATCACTTTACCGATGAATGTTGAAACTTGAGGTTAGTTCACTTGTATTCAGATTTAATCTTGCATCTTGGGTTCGTAGTAAGGTGTTGGACCGTGTTGGCCAAACTTTTAGGGGCCACATTCAATCTTCATGTAGCTATTCTTGAGCACTATAACTTTGACTTGACATATTTGAAGCAGTCTGCGCAATCTCAGAAAAACATCCATAACTTCTTCTACAAAATTCCAAATGACCTCTAGTTTGTTGCATTAACTAGAAGACTCATAGATCTTTCCATTCGCATATGGCGCACTTTATGGAACTGTCTCATTAGGAGCAGTTTTTTGAAAGAACTTGAGCATCGTAACTTTAACTTGATAGATTTTGAAGCTGTCTGCGCAATCTTAGAAAAATATCCATAACCTCTTCTACAAAATTCCAAATGATCTCTAGTTTGTTGCATTAACTAGAAGACTCACAGATCTTTCCATTAGTATATGGCGCACTTTATGGAACTGTCTCATTAGGAGCAGTTTTTTGAAAGAACTTGAGCATCGTAACTTTAACTTGATGGATTTTGAAACTGTCTGCGCAATCACAGAAAAATATCCATAACTTCTTCTACAAAATTCCAAATGACCTCTAGTTTGTTGCATTAACTAGAAGACTCATAGATCTTTCCATCCGTATATGGTGCACTTTCTGGAACTGTTTCAATAGGAGCAGTTTTTTGAAAGAACTTGAACATCGTACTTTAACTTGATAGGTTTTGAAGCAGTCGGCGCAAACTTAGAAAAACATTTATAAATCGTTCTAGAGAATTCCAAATGACTTCTAGCTTGTTGCGTTGAAAAGAAGACACATAGAGCTTTCCATCCATATATGACGCGACTTCTGAAACATTCTCAATCAGAGAAGTTTAATGAAAGAAGTTGGGCTATCGATTGGACTGTACGCTGAAAATTGAATTTTAGTCTCCTCATTTCTCGAAGCCCTTTTCCATGATTTCTTTTGACTCGTGTCTATGACACGTTAAGTTCTCGCGTCAGTAAGAGTTGATGGTCCTTTTCGTAAGAAATTAGGATTCGAAGAGCTGTTGTGCAAATAACCCCTCCATTTGACCCGTTTGACCAAGAACTTAAGTCACAAGAAGTATTGTTGCAATTTCCAACGTCAATTAGGGTTGACTAGGTCTTCTCCACCATAAGTTAGGTCTTTAGGGGCTGTTTTGAAAATAACCGTTGCACCATCTTCTTTCTTAAAACCAGCCGTTTCACAATACCTCCATTAGAGAGAAAGAGTTCGTGCGACATGGAGGAAGAGATCGGCCGAGCGAGAGAGATCGGGAAGCTACAGTTCGCCGGTGTTGGACCAATTCGGAGGTGGATCTGATCGTTCATGGAGGGAATTCGTCCGGGTTCCATTCAGTTTGGTTGTGGATCTGCTCGTGCGTTCAACGAGAAGGGAGATCGGAGGAGAAGAGTTTTAGCAAGCCGATCAATCCATACATTCTCCATTGCTGCTAGGAGTTCGTCGGGAGTTCGCACGGTTCGGAGAGTTCAGCGAGAAGAGTTAGCCGCTGTTCATCGACGCGAGGAGTTCGTGCTGCCACTCATCGGCGCGAGGAGTTCCGGCGTGCTGAGTTTCGACGGAGGGGTCATTGAAAAGAGTGCGAGTTCGAGAGTCCGCACAGCTTTGTTCGAGCGGGTTGAGGAGTCCGTGTGACGATGAGTTCATTGGATGAAGAGTTCGTGTGAAGATCTGATCGGGCAAGAAGAAGTCATTGGCTCTGAGTTCGTTTCAAAGCTGTTCCCTGGTGAAGAAGTGATTCATGCGGAGGAGATTGTTAGTAGCAATTCGGGTAAGCTCTTCCGTTCGCAGCGAGGAGTTTGGATGAGGAGATTGTTGCGGATCTGTTTGATGGCGAGGCGGCGTTGATCAGTTCGTGCACAACGAGGAGTTCGGGTGAAGGAGAAGAGATCGGGCGAGCATTTCAGTTTTGTTCTTGCGCAAGGAGTTCGTGCACGGCAGAGGAGAAGAATTCGTGAACTGTTCGCCGGCGCAGAGTTACTTGTTCGTGCAAAGAGTCGGAGTTGTTGTTCGTGCAAAGAGTTTTTGCGGAACTGCTGAACCGTGCAAGGAGTTCAGTCGTTTTGCTGTTCGCCGATGAAGAGTGCTCAAACGAGCAAATCTATTTCATGCAACGACGCTGGATCAGTTCGTGCGCGAAGAGGTTGGACGGTGATCAGTTCTGATCAGACTTGGAATTTTCTCTTTACCTTGATGGATGAGTTGAATTATAGTCTGATTACTACAAATTTTCCTTTTGCTGAACATCTTCCGAGAGCGTGAATATCTGCGAAATGGGATATTTCCTTGCATTCTCCAACTAAGTATTGCATATCAATTCTGCTTCTGATATCTTTCCATGTTTTCTTGCGCAAAAATCGAAAGAATAATCATACTCTTTGATTGCTGGATTCGTGCGATTCCAATGTAAGCGGAAATGAAGCCAACAACATGAAATTTTCCTTGTTAATCTTTCTGATGCAATCTTTTAAAGAAGGGATAATGGCTACGCGTGACTTTATTTCTTTCCCTCATTTCAGTTGTAATGTCGCATGTCGCAGAATATATTTGTGTATCCTTGAGGATATTAAAAGGTAGACCTCCTTCAAACCGTACTTGACAATGGACTAGAGAAATTCGTCGACGTTGAACAGCGGATCAACAATGGTGGTGTGGCGTCTCAGAATAAAGTGTCCTGAAGTTGAATAAGATGTCTCGGGGTGGTGTGGCGTCTCAGAATAAAACGTCCTGAAGTTGAATAAGATGTCTCAGAGTCACTGAAGAAACAATCCAGGAACTATTGAAGAAAGCGCCACGTCCTTGACGAAAGAATTGAGAGTGGATGAAGAAGACGCCTTGTCTTGTTGACGAAAGTGGATTACAAAGCTTGGATGACTAGAGGCCCATGTTGTAGTGGTAGCAAATCCTAAAATGGTGGTGATGCAATTGCTAACTTGTCGCGGATGCACGTTGCTTCGTCAGAATTGTTCCAAAGCTATTCATCAACGAAGAGGTCGTGCAAGGACGTCATACGTACTTCTGTTAATTGATGCGAGGAAGATCGTCTCAAAGTTGTTCGCCAGTGAAGAGGTTGTGTAAGGAGGCCAGTTCGCACTTTAGCTGCGGGATCAATTCACAAGTCTTGAGTTCGTCGTGCTCTGAAAGTGGCTTGCAGAGCTTGAATGGGTTGATCCACATGCATTCGTGGTAGCAAGTCCTGAAGTGGTCCTTCTGCGATTGTTGACTTGTCGTGGGTGCACGTTGCTGCGTTGGGATCGTTGCATCAACTTTCTCAGCATCTCTAGCCAAATATCCTTCTTGTGGCTCAGTGATTTATAGCGGCGTTGGCCCTTGTAGTTGCTTTTGAAGATTGTGCAATGATGGTGAACACGTGTTTCTTCTACAGTGCATTTAGTGGTTTCCCACAGACGGCGCCACTGATGCGGGGTGATTTCGTCTGCTGACTAAGCACTCCACGTCAGACTAACCCAACCTCCGTACTGGTGTTGGGTTAGCTTTGAGTTCGAGAAACCTGCACTGAAAAACACGAAAAGTATATACCTGAGTGAACTTGGAGTTTGTTGATTTCGGACTGAACTTGGGTTGGGCCAAGCTGCCTACGTATCCCGTATAGGGAATCAAGCCGAATGTAGTTCATTGTTTCTCCGTGATAGCCATTGTTGCGCGTTGGGCTATTGGACCGTGCTGAACGGGTATGCCTTATGTTGGGCTCGAGGCTTGTTGGGCCATGCTGAACGGGTGTGCCTTGTGTTGGGCTTGAAGCTTGTTGGGCCAAAGCGAGTCAGATGGGCCTCCAATCCGTACTGGATTGTGCGTCCACGAGAGCTTGATGGACCATGTCGCATAAGACGTCGTCGGACCGAGCGGGTCGGACGGAATTTGAGCTCTCAAAGTCTAGAGAGAGAAAGCTCTGACTTAGAGAGATAAAGCTCTGACTTAGAGAGAGAAAGTCAGATGTGAATTGTGTGTCTTTTGCATCCAATTGAGGGGGTATTTATAGGTACTTTATGGGCTTGTTGATGGGCTTGGCCCATCATTGATGGACTTGTGTTGAACCTGAGAAGGCGATGATTCGAGGAGGCGAGAACCCGAGAAGGCGATGACCTGAGAAGGTGATGACCAGATGAGACGATGACCTGAGAAGGCGACAACCCGAGAAGGCGACAGCCTGAGAAGGCGATGACCTGAGAAGACGATGACCCAATGAGGCGATGACCTGAGAAGGCGACAACCCGAGAAGGAGACAACCTGAGAAGGCGATGACCTGAGAAGACGATGACCCGATGAGGCGATGACCTGAGAAGGTGACAACCCGAGAAGGCGACAACCATAGAAGGTGACAAGACGACATTCTGAGAAGCCAACGACTTTCAATCCTTATCTCTTTAAGATACTAAAGCAACACCAATGACTTGGTACTTTTACGGAACTTGTCATTTATATACTTCAAGGTGTGACACGTGGTCGAGTGAAAGGTTGCCAAATATCAATACCAAAGTATGGTACAACAGGGAACCCTACAACTCCGATTGATAATAGAATAATAATAACGAGATTGATTCATAGTCTTCGAGAGATACGATACTTGAGAAATTACGATATTACTTGACTGTGCACTTGCTAACATAGTAGTATTATTATTGCATTGTAATACACGCATCAACTGCCTTGACTAATGTTTGTGAATGCAATGGCAGGTAAAATACCCATCTTTTTTACGTTAGCATTATACTCAAATTCCTACAACATAAAAAATAACCATGCCCGATTGCGATGAGACTATGAGAAACTGTATTAACTGTTTAGCAATAGTTAGACAACAACTATACTTGTATCGAATAAAAAAAAAATCAACGTTTTAAAAACTGTCTTGTAGCTAGCACACGGCTAATTTGATTCTAAAACTCTTTTAGACAACTCTTTTCATCTTAACATTGATGGGGCTTATGCCTGGATCGAATGCGAACACAAATGTCACGCCCCCCTCACTCCAAAGTATTGAACTTAAACTTCACATATATGTTAATTTTTATTATACGTAGGTAAATACTTTTTTCACCTTTCTTTTATTATATAAAAAGATTGAAATAACAAAGAAACATACCGAACTAGATTACATGAACTTTCTTTTTGTTATATTATTACTTTATATTAGCACAAATATTTACTTTTTAATGTCTATCAAGAACATCTCGACTCATGTTTTTGTCCCCGAAGTTCTTATGTTTACATATAAATTAAGTTTTATGGATAAATACGCAGATTTGCGGAGCTTCCGCTCCACGCTTCAAAACCTTTGCCCCACTTTTAGACATATAAAACACGTCATCCAACTCATTAGACGTACAAAGAACCTCATCCGATGCCAACATCTTACACAAGCATGGATAAATATGTAATAGCCGTTAAACGAGCTCTCTTTAAGTAGGACCTTTCAGTTCTTACATTGCCATGATTTTGCTTCCATGACATCGGCATCACCATTGTTACAAGTATAATGACAGAAACTGAAGAAGGGGGTGGGAATTATAGAGTATTGAAGGAAATGAGAAAAAGAAGAATTGGAGATGAGAGAAAATTAGAATATTTCATTTCATTCGTTAGTTCTCAATGAAAATACATCCTCCTACTTATATAGTGTAAGAAATAGAAAGATAAACCTAGCGACTCGTACTAAGCTAAAATGCACCACTTACGGAACATACAAAACACAACTGCAACTTTTAATTGAACTCAAATCCTAAGAAATAAAATATCTTAAATAAACGACAATAGGAAATGATACAAGAAAAAGCTGAAAATATCCAACTACCATTTGTCTTGCATTTCTCTAGCTCATATCCACTTATCCACGTCGATTTGCATCCTACGAGCAAATATCCCTCGACCACTGTGATTCGTACATGTGTTGAAGTCATTCCACTAAGGAGATTCTCTTCCATATTCCAAAACGACGTCATACCAAGTGAATATCTAAAATCAAACTTTATTTGATAACTTATTTTCTCGCGCAAGTTTGAGTTCGCATCTTCACAAAATTCTCTCAATAAATGCACAATCATTACATACATCAACATTGAACAGAACAATGTCAGAAAAGCTAGCGGAGAAGGCTCTAGCTAAGAAAAGCTTAAGAAATCTATGATATAGAAAGAGCCAAATTGACTACCAAAAAAAAAAAAAAAAAATCAATAAAGACTCGACCCTTAAAGAGAGACGAAACCAAGAAAAATTAAGGTCGAATTCTTACTGTTTTCCAAAAACAACTTTTCTTTGAGCTTCATTAAAGACTATCTTTCAACAAAAAATTGTTCCGATTACCCTAAATATAAAATAAAAAGTCACTGCATCACACGCACAAATTTGTAGACGACCCCATGTCTGAAAGGCGAATCACAAACCATCTGATTTTTTTTTCCAAAAAAGACCTAAGAAACCAACCCACATATCCCTCTCCGCTCGACTCCAAATTGAATCTTTAACTAAAATGGTGAGCTTAATTGTTTTGGTAACTGCTCCAAACTTGATTTTACGGCGTCATAATGCAGAACCCTCAAATAGGGATAAAAAATAAAAAAAAAATAAAAATAAAAATAAAAAGCAAAGAAAAAGGATTAACAAAAAATCGTCTCTAAAAAAGGCAAAAAATACATTCTTTCGGATAATTTTTCTCCATTTCACAGTTTAAGAGAACTGTTAAATTAAATAAAGTTACAGCTGGGCACATCATAATAGCATTAGCAACAACGACAAGATAACACATCCGCACAGGTGTAAGGTCTCGACTTTTCCTCAAGTTCAGCTGTTGTTGGCAACGCTTCCATCCTATACATGCTGCTTCGCGCAAAACAGAATAAGTACAGATTTCGGCAAACTCCATTGTTGAATGGATAAACTCTCTCAGGAATCCCCCTGCAAAAGCCCTTCATATGTCAACTAAAACTCGGAAGACAAAGCCAGTCCACTAAAACCAGAATAAGTATAATCACATAACACTTAACAGAGGCACCCATTCATGCTTTCAAAATTAGAGAAGTCACCATTGTTGATATAAAATTAGTTCTGTAACTGTAAATGAGAATACCTCTGTGGTCAATCAGTTTTTTCACGTCTGCTTCTCTTTTCAAATTTTTGTGGGTGTCTTAATTATTCAAAGGTGACATTGATAATGATAATAATCTTCAGTAGTATATATGTAATAACTATCCCTTAAAACTATGCTGTATACTAATACAATAGCTACTTTGATAATATATATCAGAAAACAGAATTCAACGAGATTCTTGTAGCCACTTAAAGAAAACGTAACACATCCTTACCTGTTCTGCAAAATTAAGATTTCCATTAACAAAATAGACAGAATGCAGATTTAATGAGACAAGTCACAATGCTCACACAAAATGAGCAACTAAAATACAACTCTACGTGAGATCATCACAAATGTTCCAGAAGATATAGTTCCAAGATGAACAATTTTAAGAGGAACCACCTAGACTGTAGCGCATTAAAATTAAGGAAAAATGGCGTGGAAATGCAGAAAATAAATTTGAAAAAGGAATTAAGAAAACAAATTAACAAACCGTAAATACACAATGCGTCGCCGTCTGACAAGCTCGTAAGTCGTTTGGTTTGTCATTATAAGGTAGCTGTACATTTAAACACTCAAATATGTAAATTTGATTTTTAAAGAAGGAAAAAGAACTTCAAGGAATATATGGGAATATTGTCAAACGTGTGTTTTTTGGAAAACAGTATAGACGCAAGTTAATAAAAATATGGAAATACTAGACGTACCTATGAAACAGGAGAAGCAGCACCAGAAATATAAGCGAGACAGACAAAGTAGCCAAGAACATAATCATTATTATGTCTGCCCACCTGAATAATTTTGAGTTCAGTTATCTTTAGCAACAGCTTACAACCATATTGGAATCTCAATAATCATTAATTCATGATATATATGAAGTTATATAAAACAAAATTGATACCCCTTTCAGGTTCGAAAAATTATTAAAACACCACCTAACAGGTTCGAAAAATGATATGGCGTCTATCAGTAATATTCTTCAAATTTCAAAGGGTGCTTGTGTAACTACTGAAACTTCATAGGAACTTATCTGTAGTGTTTTTTTAAGTTTCAAGGTACATTCTTTGATCATTCAACGGCATGGAAGGTTATATAATTAGTCCAAACCCGATGGATATATATACATTTAATCATCCTTCATTTACATAAAAAAGAAGTCTTAAATGCTTATTCTGCCCCTCAACAACCAATGGTAAAAAGGAGCTCTTTTCTCATGGGTACAACAGCAGTGTAATACTTACCAAGCCTTTGTTATATTTGACTTAAGGTAAGCTATGTACAACAAGCCCGTCCAAATGCACAAGGCTGTTTCCTCACATATGTACCACCTGATGTAGCATAAACATGTAGTTAACAAATAAATGTGTGATGGTCAGATAAAAATCAGGTTACCAAGTTCAAGCATACTGTTCACAAAATGCTGATACATTGTTTAGTCTAAACAAGGAGGAATAAAGAACAAAGTACAAAATCTGCAGATATATGAAGTTTGCCAGATAATATCCAAATTAAAGTTGTAAAAGAATTGAGGTTGCACCTAAAGTAATGAATAATAACCGGGCTATAAAAGCATGACCTAACAAGGCTATGCTTCGTCTTCAATGAGAAGATTATCAAAATTAAAAGAACAGGAACTTCTGTTTATTTGAGCAACCACTACAAATTTTAGGAAAAGGACGGTAATTTATGTTTTCCAACCTAATGCAATTCCCTTTTATTGTTAAGATATATGTACTTTCTGTCTAAAAAATAGGCACTATTTGCGCTATACACAAAAACAGAGAGAGAGAGAGAGGGGGGTGGGGTGGGGTCACCTCATGATATTAACAAAAATATGAAATCGGTGATCAAAACTACAAAATGTATACCTGACTGCTTTACAAGAATTATTCGTTAAGGGTGACAAAATCCATATTAGTTTTTTTCTCGAGGAAAAAAAGAAGAAAGATAATATATAGAAGTTATTTACATGTCAATAACCATTGTAACACTGGTTCTTAAACGGGAACATTCACAGAACTAATTAATATTTTCAATGAACAAGTCCACGAAAAGAAAAAGATTATATAGTATTATGATCATCCTAACTGGATCAAAGGAGAAACTAAGAAAAGCAGCCATAAAAAATTTCTAGTTAGAGCGATAAATAACAAACTTACCAAAATCGGCAATGGTTTCCTTGTCCTACGCATGTCCCGAGCCAAACACAATGATGATCAAACTGAAGAACACACTTGTCACAGTCATGACAATGTTTTGCTCGTGGAGGCTATAGAAGACATGCAAAAATGCCAATTTCAGAGATTGAGAAAATTCGTTGCATAACTGAGAAATCTAAAGATCCTATACTATCAAAAATCAAGAGTATCTCAGCATACAATAAATTTCAGTGTTCTAATTAATTCGTGAAATCAATCAGGAAAACTATTTAGAACCCCTCATATTTTACAAACCACCAAATAGTGCTTTGCCTCAATCTGAACATTTTAAAATAAGGTTACCAGGAAAGTTAAAGTGCACACGATTACTAAAATTTGGATGAACACAAGTTACTCTATTTATCATTTTTATGTCGGGCATTTCTCAACTCTCAAAAGTAAAGGTCTATTGTGGTTTACTTTGATTGAAAATGTTCTGTGAGTAATATCAACTTGGCGGCGACTATAAGTTGTTTCCATAAATGAAAAGTTAATGCTGCTAGATTTTTGAGTATTGAGTCATTAATAATTTTTTCTAAGATTTTATTGAGCCAACAAATTTTTCTAAGATTTTCAATTTCCTAGTAATGATCTTTTCAGAAGCCAGCGTACAGTGTAATACATGAAGTTAACATGATAAATTTTATGAGTAGCCAAGTAACCTAGCGGGTATTAAAAGTAACTCACATGGGTTATATCATCAGATTATCACCAAAAAAAAAGGAGGGGAAGATGAGAATTTGGGGAACAATGTTAGAAACAGACAGGAAGATGGTGGGGAGCAAATGAAATCTGCTCAAGGTCAGATCAGCCAACGACATCATTAATTGGTTATTAGATGCCAAAATGGTTATGATACATGCTCCAGGACACACACCAAAACAGAAAATCAGTAAGACAGAAAACCAGTTCCGGTGGAAAAGTTGACCCTACGAGATACTAGCTATTGTTGAATATATTCTGATTAGCAGAAAATCTTAGACAACACAGGAACGGGTACAAAGGGGCTTATAAGCCCAAAAATCGAGGTAAAGTGGCAATCAAAATCTAAACTTTGAAGTGAAAGTAAAAGCTTCACAATAATTTTTGTGCATTCGTCGCACCAAGATAGGTGGACTTTTTTTTTTTTACTAACGCGGAAAGCCGCAGCTGCTACCCCTTCGGGTGCGCAGTAGGTACACCCAGGTATTGAAGAAATAGCCTACCGACCTTGCCAACCGGCAATCCACACTAGGCTAACCACGCTAACCACGTATGACAGGCAAAGACCGAATCAAGATAGCTACTTCTGGAGATCAAACTTGAGACCAAAGAGAGAAATCTCTCGCCGACTAGAGCTTGTTTATATATATATATATATATATATATATATATATATATATATATATATCCAGTACCATGTTCATAGACATGCTATTTTGATGCAACAAAAGTGACAGGGATAAAATCCACCAGTGACAGTCATTATGAATAGTACACTAAACTGAGGAATGAAATAAACCAAGTTATTGTTAGAATTCCTACATCAGGAGGTATAAGGCAATGCAATATGAGAAAGCGGCTGGATAATCAACGAATATTCCTAATTCTTTCGTTCTGGCAACCTCTTCACGTGAACTTCCTGTGCTGCTTGGGTACATATTTACACGCTTGAGGATTCAGCTGACTAAAATATTTGGAATGAAAAGCAAAAATGCACTGTAATTTGTCTGGCTTAAGGACAGGGGGAACTGACAACTACACGGAAAATTTTCTTGGCAAGCTAAGTAAAAGCGCAGGATCATTTTAGGTTCTTCGTAGATGCTCTACTTGGGAAGAGTCTGATGGAAGTATAGAAAAAAAGTTGTTTAATTCACCATAAGCTCCACAGCTTCTGTGTCAAACCATGGTCATTATGTAAGTATACTACATTTAAGACCATGGCTCCATAGTCGCCTCAATATTCACATTTATCTGGTTTTACATGCGTAGAGTTAAGCCTTTGTGGGTAAGTGAATTTTGATTGAAAACAGCGCCTTCAACACCTCATGGCGTTTACGACTTTTTATATGTTAATAGTTAACACAGAATTCACCTGCACCTTAGCCGCTTCGGTGCTCCAGTCCCATTCTGGGGCTTCAGCGCCGAAGGGCCAATTTAAGACGCAAGTCTTCGGGGTGCCAATTTAAGACGTATTAACATACTGTATTTCACAAACTAAGATTTCTTAGTTCTCATACTTCCCCAAGGCACACCTAAGTCTCCTCCATTGCCCAGCCCCTATTCCAATTATTAAACTGAAGAAATGAGGTGGGCAAGGAGGAATATTGTCAAAGAGAATAATGAAAGATATGTATAACAGTTACCATAGAAAGAAATAGAAACTAGAATGAAAAAAATGTGTCTTTCATACTCCACTCTAACAGCAGTCTCAACCCGAAAAAATAAGAATTAATGATGACAAGGGAAAAATAAATGAACAGATAAGGGAAGAAGAATCAGAGAAGGCTTGGTGGAAATAAAAGGGAAGAGAATAAAATGGGAAAATATTATGTCCTGGAGATGTGAATCAACCGGGAGGAAGAGGACGAGATGAAAATAGATTGTGAACTGATGGGCCTCGATGAGAGAAAAGAAAAGACAGAGATTTGAATGAAAGGAAAACAAACGGAGCTCTTTCACAAGATCAGACCATTAGTAATAAAATTAACTATTTGCTAAAAAAAATTAATTAAATGAAAGAAACTTATACGCAGAAAATCAAAGAAAAAATACTCCAATTAAATGACTTGTACAAATATGTACGTAGTATTTGCATTTTTCTATATAATCATTTTAAAATAAAATACTAAGTTTATACACACTAAGACTAGTTCACAAAAAATCTTGAACTCGACGCACTCATGCAAGCACACTCGCGCCAGCTGAATTGTGACTTAGGTCAGCAGTAGCAGGTCAATGATAAGAATGAGAATCAGCAGTTAGCCCGCGTTTGCAATAGGTTCTCATAAATGATAAACTAGTGCACTATACAAGCAAAAGATCATACAAATCCTTCATATGCAATTTGATAGTGTACACTGCAACAGCAGGCAAAACCAAAATTTCCACTATTTCGCTGCATTACCAATTATTTAGTTAGATTTGCTCCTAATTATAACTTTCAGTTAGATGAGGCTTCAGTCTGGTCACATTGCAACCCCATGGATCACCCTCAGGGAAGAAGTAATGATACAAATGGCCTTTAAAATATATTTGGTTCAAAACGGTGACAAAATGTAATTTAACACTGTAAATACAAAATTTATGGATCACCGTACAAGACAAACTGGAATGGAAGAGGTAACTTTGCAATGGGCAAGTAGGCTTTCAAAGCATTTCAAACAAATAGATAACTTGACACTATTGAATCTTAATATAAATGTAAACACAGAAAAAGAAATTAAAGATTCTACCTGAATGACATTGCAGTAAGGGCAGGTAAGATTTCTGGAAAACGAAAACAATTGAAAGATTGGGTAAGAGACTCGCGTGTTACAAACAAACATAGTGTATCACCTGAAACATTATTGATATAATGCAATGAAAAATGAGATGCTACTAAAAACGATGACTGGTATCTAGGTCTAGACCAGCTTTACTTCTAGATGCATGTTTTCTCAGTTTCAATGGAAAATTGCAAGAATCTAAGGAAAATAATCTGAGTATACAGGTATTATGGTGTTTTATTAAAGTGTATCTACAAAAATGACTTAATCCATGAGTGTCTAATTCTGAATTTGTATGTAAAAAATCTGGTTTTTGGTTGGAAAAATGCACTGCCTCCATTGGCATTTATAAAACAAATGTAAGTATCAAAATACATGAGACAGCAAAAAGATATAATTGACCAAAGAGGAGGTTTATTTAACTGAACTAGAAAAGAAAAAAAAAAAAAAGGTTATTGCGTAGAGTTTTAACTCTATCACTACTACATAACCAATAGTACTCAGGGGTGTATTGGCTCGTAACTTCGTACAAGAGTAAGTTTTTGAATGACTTCGACACCAAGTACTTACAGAAACATGAACAATACAAAACAAATATATTCAATTGTAGAAATATGTATTAAACCTGCATACCTTACTTTAACTGAGTCAGGATTCACAATGGAAACCAGCTCTCTAAGAATTATGAACACGCCATCAAGTAATTATTTAAAAATAAAACAGAAACAGAATGAAAAAGATATGTGGGGTTACACGTGTATACAGCAAAAAGGTATTATGTTACTCATGCAAAATTCAGAAGTTACCTAGCCTACTACTGGAGAAAATTAAAATGAACGCCTTCAGCACATAGTAACATGCCTAAATTATCCATCCGTTGATCAGAGACATGCATGAGTCTAAATTAAAAGCGGAAATGGCTCTGAATTCAAAATATATAAATTGGCCGCCACTCATCAAGTCAAGGAGATTCCACTAATATAACAGCGTAAGTAGCAGTATTACCTAAGAGATGAACCTGGAGGGTACAAATCCATGACTAGCTTTGTCCAAGCAGTTGCATTTCCTCTGTGAAAGTTTCTTCTATCGACTGTGATAACAACATTACCATTTTTGCTTGAAGCTGGTTGTCTTTGCTTGAACATTATAACAAGACACGTGCAAAGTTACAAAATTAGTTAATTCCATAATTAGAAAACAACTTAACAATAACTTGACATTGTTTTGATGTATGAAACGTATAAGATCCACACACCAAAGATTTACATAAGAAGATAACAAAGCAAAAAATAAAAAAAAAGATGCTTACTTTGGGGCCATTGATGTTCTAGCTAGAGCATCTCCTTCATCAACAGCCTTCTGCGCATCAAGTACATATCTGCAACATATAGTAAAAAAAAAAGAATTAAAACTTTGCCGAGAACGGATATCTGTGTGTAGATTTAGAGAGAAAATTAAATTACCCAGGAGATGTGGCAGAGGTGACAAAATACTGAAGCAGTGTGGCAACAAACAGTAGTGCATATGACGCAGTGTACCTGCATTGGGAAGAAAAAGCAAATAAATTGAGATTTTGAAGTTAAAGCTAAGCTATATAAAGGAACAATGGAGTGTTTAATTGGGGACAGGGAGGAGCTGTCATTGCAAGCTAAGTGGTCCTTGATACTAGTTTTTCAATAAATGGCTTGAAACAAAAGGCATGTATGTCAACTTTACAACTAGCAACCAACATAACTCCTGAGAAAGAAAGAAAGAAAGAAGCCGTCTTTCGTTTTCGTTAATTTTCTAAAGAAGAATAATAATAATTTACCACGGTTGTCGTGTTGTTTTGTGGATCAAATCATCGTCAAACAGAAAGAGAACCCCGACGAAAACTAGATGTAACACCACCAGCGTTAATTTCAAACTTAAAGCAGATCGCCGACCTACAATATATATATATATATATATATATATATATAATAATCTGTCAGTCAGATTTTGCCAAATAGAGAGAGAGAGAGAGAGATAGATAGATAGAGTAATAATTTTGTGATTTTGTGATTTAGTTTTTGACCTGGATCAGAAAGGCAGGGAAAGAGGCGGTAGCAACGGTCGGAACAACGATCCCATGTCTCCCGCAGGAATCCTCCTCCGCCGCCGCCGCCGCCGCATAGTACACCCATTATTTCCTAGATTGTTGTACACTCTGCACCTTCAATTGTACCATAGCACACCCGAGCGACAAGACGACGTCGTATGAATGAATCGCAAATCTATCTGCTCTCGTAAAGCCCTACCTATCTATCTTATTCTTCATTAAAATAAATAACCACTCAATTCAATAGTTAAAAATATTCACATGTCATTTAATTTTTATAGACAAAGTGTCAATTGTCTAATTACTCCGCGTCACACTAGCAAAATTTTTTAGTAATTTTGAGCCATCTTTGAGTTCAAGTCCACGTTGGACTAATCAGGTTTGCGCGCCTCATTGACTAGTAACATAATTCTTCATCTCGAACAAAATTCAATTCCTCAACTCGGATGAGCTTCAACCAGCTTCAATTTGAATTAGGCTTCAACTCACATATATTTTGGTATAACATAAGTCCCCCAGTTTGCTTGAAGTGGTAGTATACGCTTGCAAATTTGATTATAGAAGTCTTTTTTTTTTACTCAGGATTAAATTCGCCATATAATTCGAATTCAATTCAAATTGGGGCCCAATTGTTGACCCGTGCAGTTGGGCCGTGATCCAGGCTTGTGGACGAGGGTTGACATTTTCGTAATTTTGTCTACCCCCTTCTTCCATAAATAAGGATGGCCCCACCTTCATTTCTCCATCTTCTCTTCTCACAAGTCCCCATTTTCAACTATAACCTCCCTCAACTCGGAACAAAAATAAGATTTTTTTTTTCAACTCGAATCATATCGTCTTCTCTTCGCTTTAACTCTCCAGGCCAATTCTATGTAAATTTTTCTCTCAACTCGAATTACATAGCTTTTTCTACTCGACTTAAGTAGTTTTCTTCAACTCGAATTAAATTCGTCTTTCATCTCAAATTGGAAGTCTTTCTTGAACTCGAATTGAGTTACTTTTTTCAACACGAACCGAGGGCTTTTTTGAACTCGAATCAAGGGCTTCTTTTTCAACTCGAATCCGGGGCTACTTTTTTTCAACTTGAATCGAGGGCTTTTTTCAACACGAATTGAATCAAGGGCTTTTTTCAACACGAATCGGGCGCTAATTTTTCAACTCGAATCGAGCACTATTTTTGCAACTTGAATCAAATGCTTCTTTTTTAACACGAAACGAGGGCTTTTTTGAACTCAAATTGAAGGCTTTCTTGAACTCGAATTGAAAGCTTTTTTTTTTCAACTAGATTTTTTATGGGTTAATTTTGACAATCTTCAACTCGAATTGGTGGGCAAAACACTCGAGTGTCCTTCAACTCGAATTGGTGTAAATTTGCTTTTACTCTTCAACTCGAATTGGGGGTAAAATGCTCTTCAACTCAAATTGGTGGATTAAAGGCTCTTCGACTCGAATTGGTATAAATTCGATTATGCTTTTCAAATCGAACCGAGTGCAAAATATTTCAACTCGAATTGATGTTAAAAAAATCAATTCGAATTTGCATGCTTTTATTTAACTTTAATCATGCCTTAGAGAATTTTCAGCAATTTTAAGAAATCTTTGAGATTATTTGCTAATTTTCTTCTTTTTGGTGTTTATCTTGAAAAAAGTTTTTTTTTTTGCAACGATTAGACATGGTGATTTCTGGACTTATCGTCCCCGTCACTATTACTGTCCAACCATATGGTACCCCAATTATTATAATTTGGATCGGCGTTATTCTCTACACTCTGCGCATTTTTTCTTCCAGCCAGATAATAGCGAAGTAGGTAACCTTTTAGCTTAGTCCCTTTCAATTGTTTTCATAATATCTTCATCTGAGGGGAGTAGTTCAAGTTTTTGGTCTAAGAGCGAGTCTGGTGAGATTGAGTGTAGTCCTTCCTCGAGTTCTAGTTCCCAGAAGTTTCGAAAGATATTGATATTGAGGGTGGGGTAGATGATGTAGTTGAACCCTCAGGTCGAGGTTCTATGGAAGAGGTTGGCATTGTAGGTGAGAGAGACGCAACAAGTGCTACTGTAGAGGTGTTAATCCCTCAACATCCTTCTAGTGGGCGTGCGCCTGGTGATGAGCACATTGATGATAATGAGGGAGATGATCATCCTCCTCCTGTGTTTCCAATTCATTTTGATGAATTTGTCTCTGATATAACCTTCGAAGCCCAAGATTTTCTGACTAGATTTTCCCCGAGTTATGAGATTATCATTCGAACTAGCACATACCGCATGCATCTTCCTCCCCCTAGTTGTATGACTATTTTTGTAAGTTACTTAGAGAATGGTCTTCGTTTTCCCATCGCCAGTCCCATTAGAGATTTCCTGAGGACCTTAACTATTACTCAATCTCAATTGTGTCAAAACTCTAATTGGGTGATGGTTGGGTTTGCCATTGTGATGAAACATAAAGAAATTAGTCAGTCTGCTGCGACTTTTTGGAGACTATTTACCCTTAAGATTTATCAATCAAGGGTTGACTCGAGTTTTATTCTACATGCGTTCCTTACTAACTTGTCTTCCGGTTTTGGGAGAATGTGGAAGAAGCATTACTTGTTTGTTAAAAGGTAGAACTTCACATGAATTCAAGGATTTTTACCGCTACTCGTCTGAGGGGCATAAATCACCCATCTTCTCGGGTGTGGCCGATATTACTGATAGGGGGAAAACTCTGATATAGTGTAACTCTTAAATAAAGCTGGCATGTGTCTTATAAGTAGGATGCAAACACAATATATCATCAAAATCAATCAATTTCTGGAACACTCCCAACATACTGCGGATCCTCATCATACACCTCATCCTCATTATCGGATACTCTGATGGGGTTGTTGTCTCCATCGACACCCTCATCAACATCGGCATCATCACCTACTCCATGTGACTCCAATGCATAATCACTATCATAACCACCTCCACTAGAGGACAAGCTAGAGGATCCATCATCTACTAACAAATTATCGTCATCATCCACAAGACTATCAACCTCATCACAAGAGGCATGATCCACATCATCATTGCCTGATCCCGACAGAGATCATAATCAGACATAGCATCCAAACATGCATTCAACAATGCCTTAGGAACCAGTTTTCCCAATCCCATAACTCTCAAATAATTAAAAGGGTAACTGCAGTCAATTTACCCGTATAAAGAGAGTGCTCAAACTGCTCCCAGGGATCATAATACCTCGACCGCCTAATAGGTGAATACCTCGGCCTACAATGCCTAACATTTCTTGGTCAAATTTTTTTTTGCCTCGCATCGTGATACCTCGGTCGGGGGAGGGGGGAGTACAATCATAGGCAACGTGGATGCCCTATTTTGACTACAAACCTGCACATAAAGTAAGGTAAAAAATGAGGCAAAATCCATAAACGAATGTGGAAAACATAACTCCAACAAAACAAGGGGATTTAGAAAAAACCCAAAACCCCTAAGCATACAAAAGCCCACGCTGGACTCAGTCCGACGTGGCACATAGGACCCGCTACATCGGAGTTAGACTGACGTGCTAACACGTCAATCCAACTCCACGTCGAACTAACTCCGACATGGAGCACATCATTTTAATCCAACGTGGGCACGTTAGTTCCAACCGACATGCAAACGACGTGCCACATGGCATCCTTCAAAATGGCCCAAAAGCTTCTATTTAGTGAGGGGAGATGAATGGTGTTCTTACTTCTTGAAATGGAGTGGAAATTTGTCTTCTATCTCACTTGCCTTTCAATGGTTGCTCTCACCTCTCTATAAGTCTCTCTTTCTAGAAGTGGGCAAAAGCGTGTGAAGATGGAAGAAGCCTCTTTAAGTAGTGGAGCCCTAATGGGCTTAAGTGACCCTTAGGGCCCATTAGTCAAATATCACATTTATGCTTAACTGCTATAAAGGCCTAATGCGTTACCCAACTCGTGGGTTGGTCAAAAATGTTGCCGAAAATATTTTTTGTAAAATAATTGCACATTGACCCCACATTTTTATTCAAAATTATAAAATTCTTCAAAACAACTGAAACAAGTCTTGATATTTGGCTTATTGGCTACCAAAATTGCATACGAGAACGGTAATTATACGTGACCTACCTTTTTTGTTTGAAATACGCTCATCGAGCCGAGCCCATCTCAAACCGGGGGAGTTGTGGTGTGCCATAATCACGACATCTAACAAATGCAAACTATTTCTCATGATAACACAAAACCAAGGGTATGAGAAGGCAATTCATGCCGTGCCATCGATCCTAGGAACATGTCGAGACGATGTCTAAACGACCGACTCACAATACAATAATAAAGAAATACCCCACGTGGCAATACAAAGGACTACATCGGCATAACGGGGGTGGTTTCTGGTCTAGGTCCATGTCGGACCACCCACGACGGACCGTGTTCGATGTGGCACGTCGGTCTTACCATGCCAGACCAAATTTGATGTGGATGTCGGCCCAGCCACGTCGAACAATGTTCGATGTGGCATCTCGATCTGACCAATTTGGACCCACCACGTAGATCAATGACAGACGTGGTAGGTCGGCCAATAACCGATCTAGTATGTCGGTCAATGTTGACCATTGATTGGTCAATCAATGCCTGGACCACGTTGGTCAAACAACTGATGTAGTGGGAGCACGTATAAAAACCGACGCCTCCTTCTTTCTTTCTTGCCTCATTTGGGTGGTCCCAATCACCTAGGCCTTCCCATACCTCTATAAATACCCCCTCATTCTTTCATTTGAAGGGTTGGACTTTTGGGAGCTCTAAGTGTGTGATTGCTTTCTCTCACTACAAAAGTACATCAATACTAGTATGTCTATGCAGGTACCTCAACATATATATGTCTACGTATGCACATCTACATATGTAGGTGTACATATGCATGTCTACATATGTATGTCGACCAACATACGTCAAACAAAGTACATCAACCATTTTCCTCTACTCTTCTATAGACATGATCATGTCGATAATTGGACTAAGTATCGACTCCCAAGTAAATAATATGAGCTTTGACTCGTGATTTGACTACCTCGTAATACAAATCACTCGATGTCACAATCTCGATCCTCTATTGAGCTTAATGAATAAATAGCACTGTTAGGCTGGCAAAATGATCTCTACGAAACATAAGCCCATAAGAGGCAGTAACTACGACCACTCGAAACTCATCTATGAGACGTACACCCTCAGGGGTCGTCCAACCAAGACTATGGGCAAGAATAAACGCAAATAGCTTCTAAGCTAGCGTGACACCAACTAAGACCCCACAACAGGCATGATTGAATAATGAACTACATTCGACTTAATTCTTTCTTTCTCAGAGAGATACATAGGCAAGTTGACTGTGTGTTGAGCCCAATCGCAAGCAAAAAATGCCATTATCCTACCCTAGATTAGATTTACTTTCTTATTAACTGTTTACGTCTAACTTTGTCTCTTTTAATGCATGGTTCCATCAAACCAAAAGATTTTCTCGTATTGCCTATAAGGTACGAGAGAGTATGGTGAGGGAGTAATCTCAAGACTAGCGAAAGCACCCCGCGTTAACTGCCACTGATGTTGATTTCCCTATTAAAAACTCTAGTACTACTGTTGTTTTATCATTGTTGATATTTGTGGGAAGGTGTTAGACTGAGTGTTAAGATAACACCGATGAAAGTCAATGTGTTAACCGTGAAAAATAAATATGAGATCAAGAAGAATATTAGTCCTAAATATAGGAATTAATATATGGACAATACTATTGTCACGAGTACTTCCGATGAGATGTACCCACTCCCACTGAGGAGGCCCCTCGGATGTTACCACACACCCCTCGATCACTGACCCAAAGTGGTACGAAGGAACCTCCGAGGAGATACCTAAGCGTCCCTTGGAAAGTCAACGATGAATAAAAAAGAGATATCAACGCGACATCGGAAAAAGAGTAAACCCCGATGGATCCGCGCGACTCCGATATCCATCAATGCGCTAAGAGGGACCACAACGGACCCCGAGTCCCATAACCTTGCTAGAATACTTCCTTGCTGAACACTCCTCAACATAAACTGCTCTCGGAACATCACTCTGAAGACCAAATTTAAGAACAAAATCAGATCTAAATACAAGAGCTACTGGAAGACCCTATACGAGGGCCTGAACCAGAAAGTACCACTTCACGAAGGCCAAGTCAAGCCCTCAGAGACCAAGTCAAGACCCCGAAAACCAAGTCAATCCCCTCGGAGACCATGCCCGACCCTCAGAGCCCAAGTCCAAGGCGGAAACACCCCTCGGGGAACATGTACAGAAGCCTCTACACCAGAATAAACCCTAACCGAAGCAACAACAACTCCCAAAGAAGGTCCTAACTGGTCCCTCAAGTCGTCACAAATGTAGGGGCCCTCGGAAAAATAATATCTCGAAGAACAACCCCTCGGAGACCCTCGGAGCCATCGGAAGAAGCAAAGATCAACTTAGTCAACATCTAGTAGACTAAAGATATACCTTGCCTTATCTTTTTACACTTTTTACGCCTATGGCGACACCTGTACCTTACTAAAATACATGCATAACAACACATGTCCCTAACAAACTCTATATAAGGGGAGGTGATCTATTGAAGAAAAAAAACTTCGTACACACACATACGATCATATACATACAAAATTGAGGAGTGAAGTTCAGTGAATAAAGAAAGGAATATTCTCGCATCTCTTGTTCTCCCTTATAAAACCATCGCTTTTGAATTACGGGCAGGGCGTTCCAACCCAAAAATAAACCCGTTAAATAGGAAATAATATCAAACATGTTAACAAAATGGCGCCGTCTATGGGAAGACCATAGAATCTGTCCTCGAGAAACTTCAACAAGCGTTGGATCGGATGGATGATCTGTTCAAAAGCGACAGTCTTCAAGCTCACCGCAGCGACTCGGAAGAAACTCTGTCGAACTACCAATCAGGTACAAGAGATTTTATTAATATTCCCCGCTCTGTCTACGAAAGACTTATGGACTCTACAGCCCTACGAGCGCAGCAAAGAGGGGGAAATTTTAGGAACTGGCCCTCTACATCTCCCGGACATAGAAATTTTCCTTCGGAAGAAGGCGCACACCGTGCTGGATGGAGTCCCACTTCCGTCACCTGGCATCAAGAACCTCTACAGGAATCACAAAGGTATGTTAATTATGAAAGAACCCCGAAGAGGGGCCGATGAGAAAAAATTTCCCGCCCCTCGGAATATCGTGGGGATAGTGATCACACCTTATGGGGAATGATGGATGGCCTACGTAAAGAACTAAGCGATATTAAGAAAACCATGGCCCCCAAGGAAGATCCCACGTTCAAAACTTCCCCCTTTACTCCCGAAATTACCTTAGCTTCTGTCCCTTCGGGGATGCGGCCCGTTAATGTTCCCTTGTACACCGGGGAAGCTGATGGAAAGGATCCACAAGACCATATCCATCAATATTTGGTCGGAATGGATCTATTCTCCGCCCCAGATCATGTTTTATGCCGCGTATTTCCTGTTACCCTTGGAGGACAAGCCCGGGCTTGGTTTACTCACCTTCCTCCTAGCTCCATTACGAGCTTTGATTGACTAGCTCATCTGTTTGTACGACAATTTGCTTGCAACCGGCGGTATCCCAAATCCGCCACTCATCTCTTTACTGTCAAACAACAGAAAGATGAACCCCTACGAGGGTATATAAAGTGCTTCACGGATGAGGCGTTAGATGTCTCTAAGGCCAACCCAACCATCTTGGCGGACATATTAACTCAGGAGCTTCGAACGGGGGATTTTTTCCGATATCTCATGGGAAATCGTGTCACGGACATGAATGAACTCATGCAAAAGGCAGAAGTCTACATCTTGATGGAAGAAGCGGAAGGTACGAAGAAGCGCATGGAACATGACGACAATGAGCACCTAAAGCGTGCCGAAAGAGAGGCAAAAGCTAAGGAAAAGAGCAAAGAAGGAAAACCCACCCAGCACAAAGATGAGGGTGGTGTGGTAAAAAAATTCCTTCGACCCGTACCGTTACCCCCAATGAATATTGCTCCCCCGGAAGTACTCAACGTGATGAGAGGCAACAATGAGTTGCATTGGCCCCTGCCGGCCAAATTCCCTAATCGAGACAAGAACACGGGTAAGTGTTGTAAATACCATAAAACCTATGGGCACACCACCGAGGAATGCACTACCCTTCGTAGAGAAGTGCTTCGCCTTCTAGAAGCGGGATACTTGAAGAATTACCTTAAAGAAAATAACCACGAGGAACCCAAGGCAAATGTATGGAAGAGGTCACGAAGGGAACAAGAAGAAGAAGCGACCCCCAGCCATCGGTCACGAGAGAGGACCACGGAACACCGCCGGTCTTGGGAGAGGACCTCGGAGCGTAGGCGACCCCGAGAATGGACCGAGAAACGTCGACGGAACTCACGAGAAAGGACGGCGGGACATCGGAATTTACCCCCTCCCCCAGACTTGTACGAAGATAACGCCCCATCAGGACGAACAATCAACATGATCGAGGGAGGAGATATTTCAATAGCGCCCCAAGGTAAGAAGAAGAAATATCTAAAAGAGGTCAGGCGGACAGAACAAGGGCCCCCCGTGTGCTCCATTCAAGGAACGAGGCTACCTAACATTACTTTTGGGTCCGAGGATTTGAAAGGTATAATTTACCCCCACGAAGACCCCTTAGTAATTGCAGTCGTTATCCACGGATTTGAAATCCAACGGATCCTCATCGACACGGGTAGCTCTGTGGATGTCATATTCCTTCCTACCTACTTAGCTATGGGATTAAAGAAAGAGCAACTGGAAGTAGCTGAGGTCCCCTTAGTAGGTTTCTCAGGAGAAGCTTGCTGTACCCTCGGAACGGTGATCCTTCCGATGTCATGGGGAGAAGGAGCCCTTCAAAGAATGGAACCCACCAAATTTTAGGTGGTGGAGGCCTCGTCACGAACGTACAACGCTATATGCGGAAGGCCGTCCATTCGAGCCTTCGAAGCAATCCCCTCTACCCTGCATCTCAAGGTAAAATTCCCCACCCCCTCAGGTATCAGAGAAGTCTGAGGAAGTCAATCTAAGGCTAGAGAATGCCGCATGAATGCTATTCCCTCGGAAGGGGACGAATTCACCCTCGGAAATAATAAAAAGCGCAAAACAGAAGAGGCTCGGGTTCAACCCGCAGAAGAATTAAAGATAGTGGAATTAGTAGAAGGGCACCCCGAGAAGGTGATTAATATGGGCACTGGCATGGAACCCGCAGTAGAGGCCCAACTGACTTCTGTTCTCCAACAATTCCATCACTCTTCGTGTGGGAAGGAGCACCGCCCAGACGGATCAGCGACAAGGTATGTTAACATTTTCTTAATGTGAAACCAGGGGTCAAGCCTATCCAACAAAAAAAGAGAAAGATGGGACCCGAGCGCAATAAAATGATTCGCTTGGACATACAACACCTTCTCAGTCTAAAGCAAATTCGGGAGGTCATCTACCCGGAATGGTTAGCTAATGTTGTGCTAGTCCCCAAACACGGAGGGAGATGGCGGATGTGTGTGGATTTCACTAATCTCAACGAAGCCTGCCCGAAAGATTGTTATCCCTTGCCCAGTATAGATCAGCTAGTTGACTCCACTGCTGGATGCGCTCTGCTATCAACTTTAGACGGAGACCAGGGATATAACCAAATCCCGATGGCGGTAGCTGACCAGGACAAAACTAGCTTCATTACCAACGCAGACACCTTCTGTTACTTAGTAATGCCCTTCGGACTCAAAAATGCGGGTGCAACTTACCAAAGGCTGGTAAGTCTCATGTTCGCTGGACGTATCGGAAAGCCGGTAGAGGTCTATGTAGACGATATGGTAGTCAAGAGTAATACTGTCGAAGAGCATCCCGAGGACCTACGAAAGGCATTGGTCATTATGAATAATTTTGGAATGAAAGTTAACCCTAGGAAATGCTCATTTGGTATCTGAGGAGGGAAGTTCTTAGGGTTCATGGTTACTGAGAAGGGAATAGAAGTAAATCCCGAGAAGGCAGATGCCATTATAGGACTACCCACCCCGAAGACAGTCAAAGACGTTCAAAAGTTGACAGGCAGAATGGCCTCCTTGAGCCGATTCATTTATAAGTCGGGAGAGAAATGACTCCCCTTTTTCAAGATACTCCGAAATGTTAAGGAATTCCAATGGACTCCCCAATGCGAAGAGGCCCTCAGAGAGCTGAAAAGATATATGTTGAAACCACCCTTGCTGGTAAAACCTTTACCTTAAGAAGAACTCTTCCTCTATCTATCTATCGGAGAAGAGGCCATCAGTGCTGTATTAGTCAAATAACAGGACAGAGAGCATCATCAGCAAAACTCTCATCGGAGCAGAAACCAGGTATACCCTGACTGAAAAACTTGTCTTAATTTTGGTTACTACGACACGTAAGCTACGCCCCTATTTCCTCTCCCACCCGATTATTGTGTTAACAAAACACCCTCTAAGGGCGATTCTTAATAAACCCGAGTCATCGGGAAGATTGATAAAATGGGCGGTAGAACTCACTGAGTATGATATTTCCTACGCCCCGAGACCTTCCATCAAAGCGCAAGTCTTGGCAGACTTTATAATGGAACTAACAGGTATCGGGTCTGAGGAAAAAGAGCCCTTATGGCACGCCTATGTAGATGGATCCTCTGTAAGCACACACGGGGGAGCGGGAATAGTATTTGTAAACCAAGACGTAGAAGAGGAGAAACTCCACTTCGCGGTTAGAATTGATTACCCCGTTTCCAACAACGAAGTCGAATATGAAGCCCTTCTCATCGGGATGAGACTCGCAAAATAAGGTGGAATAAGAAGGATAACTTTGCGAGAATACTTCCTTTCTGAAAACTCCTCAACATAAACTGCTCTCGGAACATCACTCTGAAGACCAAATTTAAGAACAAAATCAGATCTAATTACAAGAGCTACTGGAAGACCCTCTACGAGGGCTTGAACCAGAAAGTACCACTTCACGAATGCCAAGTCAAGCCCTCGGAGACCAAGTCAAGACCCCGAAAACCAAGTCAATCCCCTCGGAGACCATGCCCGACCCTCGGAGCCCAAGTCCAAGGCGAAAACACCCCTCGGAAAACATGTACAAAAGCCCCTACACCAGAATAAACCCTAACCGAAGCAACAACAACACCCAAAGAAGGTCCTAACTGGTCCCTCAAGTCGTCACCAAATGTAGGGCCCCTCAGAAAAATAACATCTCGAAGAACAACTCCTCGGAGACCCTCGGATCCATCGGAAGAAGCAAAGATCAACTTAGTCAGCATCTAGTAGACTAAAGATATACCTTATCTTATCTTTTTACACTTTTTACGCCTATGGCGACACCTGTACCTTACTAAAACACATGCATAACAACACATGTCCCTAACAAATTCTATATAAGGGGACGTGATCGATTGAAGAAAAAAAACTTCATACACACACATACGATCATATACATACAAAATTGAGGAGTGAAGTTCAGTGAATAAAGGAAGGAATATTCTCGCATCTCTTGTTCTCCCTTATAAAACCATCGCTTTTGAGTTACGGGCAGGGCGTTCCAATCCAAAAATAAACCCATTAAATAGGAAATAATATCAAACCTATTAACACAATGTTATGCCAATCTCAGTATAATAGTTTGCATTTAGGGTGAGTAGTTTAGATATGTTTAGTGTGTTATGGTTTTGCATTAAGCTTAATTGAAAATAGGTTTCAGGCTTTGTGAAGAAAGGAAAAAATATGGATATTGAAAGTGTAAGTGTTGTTGTGCCAATATTGTCGTAACACTAAACTTGTGAGGTGTTATAGCAACATTGAGCATAACACTAGAACACTGAACAATCTTGAAATATTTTGCAAATCTTTTTGTTTTATTTTTATTCACATTTTAACTTAGTTTCTTATTTAGTTGTTTGTTAATATACCAGGTTAACGAGATCCTCTGAAGGATCGAGTTTAAAGAGAATATTACCAAGTTCACACTTTCAGTGATAAGGTGAATCCAGATTGAAGAAAGAAGGAAAATTTGGACGTGAAGAAGGCAACATGAAAAGAAGATTTAAGTCCAGTTTGAAATCGACATTGAAGAAGACGTTTTCCTTAATTAACTCCAATGTTAAATAAGGAAACTTTCTGGTGAGGCAATATCGTCCGGGCCCGTGTGGTCAGGATATTTAGGGATATCGTTACTCAATTATTGATTTTGGAACACCAATCTCGAATTTGAGGAAAATGAGGCACGATGATTTTATTAAGGAGTTTGAGTGAAAACACGAGTTAGAGCTAGAAGAGTTCGTTAAATCTAAGTACAATAAAGTGTAAAATTGTGGAGAGTATTCTTATGCTGGTTTTGTGGTGGATAATGTGCTTGAAGTCTTTTTTGCTGAAAATGGGGGACTATTTATAGTGTTAGTTCCATGGGTCTTTGGCCAATGGAGGCCGGTCTTGCCGTCTTTACTTCGTGGGGTGCTGGTGGCTAATGGCGTGAGGGTCTTCTGCGCCAATGGGGGTCGTCCATCAGGAGGTGACCAATGGTGTGAACTGACCGTAGTCCATCTGAGCGGGTAATGATGATATATGCGCCAATGGTCTTCGGAGGTGGTACTAAGCCAATGCATGGGAATCGTTATGCCCCAATCATTGATTCACACCTATAAGATTTGTTGCTTTCTGCTACAATGAATGCGTCAGACCAATGGGGTGCGACTTTTACTCATTATTAGGGTGGTTGGGAGCTAAGGTGAGTGATGATAGCTGGCGCGTCTTTCGAGTCGAGTCGTGGGCCACGGTCGGCCTGAATGATCGGATAGCCTTTTGGGTCGTTTGTTTTGAATGAGCCCCGGGGGGTTGTTCTTTGCCGTTGATATGGTCAAGTTGTCTCCTTTAGTCGAAATTGTGGTGGGTCTTGACTTCTCCTTGTATTCAGTCGTGTCCTTAGCGTTTGTTATGTGCTCATTTTTCCTTAATATTTGGCTAAGTGTTGGTGATGGTTTCTCGTGGGTCTGAGTGATGCTTAGCGCTTTGGGGAATGTTGGCTCCTTTGTTTGGGGAGGGGGGGGTTCTAGGGGTTTTCCTCGTGGGTACTCGAGTTTGGGTAGGTGCCAGGCCGTTGAGAGGGGTGTGTTCAAGCCTTTATGGTTGCACCACACTCCCTTCAAGAGGCATTGATTGGATGAGATTCGATGGTACCTTCTCCGGGTGTTCAGACTGAGTACCCTCTGGGGGGTTCGCTAGTTGTGACCTGAGGGTACCTTCTCCGAAGCCCAGACCTTTTGCCCCTGTTCGGGAATGGGGTGGCCGTGACTTAGGCCTGTCCCTCTGCTAGATGGCCAGTTGTTATTTTAGGGTACCCATTTTTCCTCCCCTTTCCGTGGGTAGGGCATATTATGCATCATCAGGAATCCCCTCAGTTCCGAGTATATTTCATAGAAATCATTTGGAACTCATTAAATGAGCTTATGTGTTGTCGAACATTTTCTACAATTGTGGTCCTGCGTGTTCCATGTGGTGCTAAGTTGGCCACGCGTCAAAGGCGTCGTTTGGGCTTCTCTACCTATAAATTGAGGAGAATCGTAGTGTTTTGTCTCCATTCACATGAGCTTTCTCGTTTTCCCTCTCTTTTCTCTTTCTTCGTAACTTTGAAAATTTCCGTCGACTTTATGACTCCCATGAGCAATTCCAGCGTGAAGGTGACTGACGTGGGGAGGCGCCAAACGATGTCAGACATGGCGGTGACAGAAGTGGCGGTGTGGCCTTCTGCTGAAGAGGTGTTGTGACGCCGTCGCGTCGTCTCTGGTTCGGCGAAAACTTCTGTCAAAAAGGCGAAAAAGACGGTTGCAGCGGTGGGGCCACCTAGGGTTACGGCTGGGGATGTGCAAAGCACAGTGAGATCCCGTGAAGAGATCGAGACCGAGTTCACTAAATACGGGGCGAGCACTATTCGTCTGGAGTTTTTGGTACCTCGGGGTCTCGAGAGGGCTACTTCCCCTTGCAAAGGCTACTTACTGCCTACTTTATGCAGATTAAGGCGGGGCTGTGATCCTTCCTCCCAGTTTTCTACTGGAAGGTTTTTCAAGACCTGCATGCTTTGTTTGAGTTAACTCCCTCCGAATGGATGGTCGGCTCTAGCGGCGTTTGCTTTTATCTATGCAGCCTACACCCATCCTTGTTCGGTGCACATGTTTGTTTGGGCTTTTGACTTGGCGAGCTTCTCTGTGGACAAGGTCTTTTATACTTTCACTATATGGAAGTTGGCGAAGAGGATTCTTCATGAGCTTATGGGGTCCCACGACAGTTGAAAGGAGAAGTTTTTCTTCGTTCATCCCACGTCTAAGGCCTTTTGGACGATGTTCTGAGGAAGTGGAATTTGAATCCCCGGATTCCAGCCAACTTTGATACTACAAGGGCCACAGATCAATTGGTGGTCGAGGGGTTTTTTGAGCAGGGTTTTAGCTGGAACAAGATGTCACAAGTCAAAGTATTCTCCGCTTTGTACGAGAAATGCGGTCTGAACGATGTTCTGGCTATGACACCCTTTGTAGGGAACATGCGTCCCGAAATTAGTAAGTACTCTAGGCACCTTTTTGGTAGGCATTTTCTGTTCAGGTTTTTCTTCATTGTTGATCATGTATTCACTGGTTTTGTTTTGCAGAGGCTATCATGGAGACGCTGAAGTGCGATGCTCCTCATCCACGTCCTTCCAAGAAGAAGAGGAAGAAGAAGGCCATTGCCCCAAAGTCTTGGAGGACATAGGGGTCGGGTACTTCAGTGGCATCGACGAACGACCCCTCGGATGAGAAGAGTGCTTCAGTTGGGGCCTCATCTCATACGAGTCAATAGAGTGAGAAAGGGATGGGCTTGGTGGGGAGGAAGCGACGCTGGGAGCAGACTGAGGTTTCTTCTAAGAGTATGGTCATTTTGCCCCTTTGACGCAAATAGGAAAGAGTTCCACACCCTCTCGTCTTTCTCCCGCCCCGCTAATGGGGCTTGATACTGGCAGGGATTGGTTGGCGATGCGTTACTAAGAGAAAATGCTAGCTGACATCGGTGGGACCCCGACAGGTGAGCCGTCTATGCCTCAGCCCCCGACTACAAGGATGGAGTTAGTGGCTGAGAGGTCTTCATCTCCTCCCCCCAGGCGTCAAGAAGCTGAGCCTTCTGATCTCTAGGCAGCTCATGCCCAAGATGTCAGAACTTGGGGTCAGGTCACCCTTTCTCCATCGCAGTCTCTTTTGAAGGGTGTCGTGGTCTTGGGAGCCCAGTCTCTGTGTCTTTCACAGGGGATGGCCACCTTAGGTTCTTTTTCAACCACTCATCCTCTTAGCACTCACAAACTGGGTCTGATTTTGCAATTGTGTACGACCTTGGTAAGTAGGGTTTGTTGTGAACACGTACATTTCATTTTCTTTCCTCTTCGTTCACATTACTGATATTTGCCTTTTGCTAGAGCCCAATTGAATTTAGGGGCTTGTCCTATCTTTACGAGGAGACAGCTCATGAAAGGGATTCTCTAAGGGCGAGGCTGCAGGTGATCAAGGCTGAAGGTCGGGCTCAATATGAGAGTCGGATGGCTTAGGCAAAGGAGTTTGAGCAGTCGAAACGACAGCTGAAGGACCGCTTGGCTACTTTTGAGAAGGAGAAGAAGTCTATGATCGTGAAATAAGTTGAATGGGTCCGGAAGCTTGAGACCTCGGAGGAGCTGGTGAAGTCGCTTTGTAATGGAGCAGGACGAACGACTGGCGGCTCGTGAGAGAGAGGTAAGGGAACGACTCGCCCCTACTTTGAGGCTCACCTTTTGTGGGGATTTTGGTCCTGTTGGCAACTGGGCTCTTTGAGGGACTTTTACTGCTCTGACGTTAACATCCAAAGGATGTCCACAGTCTAGATGATCTACCCTGATTTCCCCAAGGCTACCCTGACCTTGCTCCCTGGTGGTGGTCTGGGCGCTCGAGGTTCTCCGGCTCATTCAATAGCAGTTGGCCCTTCTCGCACCCCTCGGGCGTAGATTACCCTAGGGAAATTTTTATGGTTGGGTTGACCTTAGTTTGTTTTAGTTTTTCTTCTAATCTTTTGTTTTGGGGTTGTACCGGGTCGTCCCCCCCCCCCCCCCCCCCCCCCCGGGTTTCAACTATTAATGAAGTTTTTTTTGGATTTCCATATTGTCATTATTCCATACTTAGAGGACTTTGACTATTAGCTTTTTGAGCATGCTAGTCTCTCTTTGCAGAAGTGGTTCCTTCCGTCCTCGTTTGATGCTTCTGAGTATAATTATTCTGGAGGCCTCATATCCTTCTAGCATCAGTAATCACGACTATCAGATTTGGTAGCCGCCGTGGCCTTCTTTGTGCGAGTTATCCGAGGGCGACCCATTTAGGAGGGGGGTTGATGAGATTTCCCGCGCAAGGGCCCCAAGGTATCGCGCGAAGTGTCAGGCGCTAACTTCGATGGTTGATCTTACCATACTTAAAAAAAATTGGATTTAATTCGTGATTATTTATGAGAGTCGTTGGGGTTCCTTGCAAAAGGAATGGTCAAGAGAATGGCTTCTGGGGTGGTTGTTAATTTGAATCGGTCTGCCTTTTCGTTCTCCCAACCGTCTGTCTTGGGAAGAACTGCCCATTTAATGCGAAGGGGACGTTGGGAGTTGAGGAACCGGTCTAGCTCCCCTATGGTGATGTCTGACATGCTAGAGTTGCAATGATTCGGGGAAAGTGGCAATTTAGGTGGGTCGTGAGTGGGCAACTGAAGGGTCCCACCATTTGAATCGTGGGCGTAGAAATGAATCGACTCAGGATATGAACCGTCTTTTTTTGCATATAAAAGCACGACCATCTTCTCCATTCTTCTTCAACATTTCCCTTTCATCTTTCTTTGCAAAAATAGTCATTCCTTTGGCAAACATAACTCTTCTCTGTCTACAATCGTGGTTTCTCAGGCCACCACTGTTTTTTTCAGCGATGAAGATTCACGTGATTCTCTTGTCTCTCCATTTTCTCCTCAGCGGGGTAATGCTGCCGCGTCCCCCATTCGCTCTGCTTTACGGAGGCGAGAAAGAGGTTCTTTTGCCGGCGATGACACTGTTATTCTGCCGACAATGGTGGAAAACCGTGTGTTTACTATTTTTGGCCATCGGGCTCCTTCTTGGAATCCAACTGATGGTGCGGTGTTCTGGTGCGAAAATCTAGACTCCCAAACGCATGGCTAGTAGGCTCCGGGTCGGATCCACGACCTCAGTAATGAACATAGCAAAAGTCCGAGCCTTGTTGGCGACTTTTAACATTTCTTCCGAGCAGGTGAACATCATCATTCCCTCAGATACGCATAGGGCATTTGATCCTCCCGATGGTTACATGACCGTGTACGGGGAGCAATTGCGTTGCGGTCTCCGCTACTTTTTTCCATCCGGTCATGAGGGACCTTTTTGTGTTCTAGAAATTGTACCCGAGCCAACTGGCTCCTGCCTCTTATCGCCAACTGGTGAGGTATATACTCTGCTATCACCTGGTGAACATCCCGTGTACTCCACAGACTTTGGCAGGGGCATTCATACTGCGGGCCACTGCATTGCGCTCACCATTTTTTCCTCTATCCATTCGAGACTGCAAACATGTGTTCCTGACCTCAGCGTCTAATGGGCCTGCTAGCAACGGGGATTGGCGTCGGAGGTATGCCTACATATCCCCCTCGTATAGTCATCAGCAGAATGGGAAGGCATACCCCAAGAGTGGGGGCTGGGTTATGTTTATCCTTCCCCCACGGTGTGCGCGGAGACCGTTGTCTATTTGGAGGACATAGGTCTCTTGGACGGCCTCTACGACGTGTCCTTGATGTTGAACAACCCTATGGTCATGCTTCTCGTAGGTTTGCAAGACGGGTTGGTGAGCGAATGCCCTTCTCCGATAACACTCCGACAACACTCGGAATTTCGTAAGTGCCTATGACTTTTTTGAAAAAAAATTGAATGTGCTTCGAAACCCTTATCCAAGTATATACAATACACTCCTTTTTTTTACTAACCTCCTTTGCCTTGGTTTGTAGGTGCGGAGATGGCATCGCACGCTCGCGTCCCTTTCATAGGCGATCTCTTATCTCTGATGAACATTGAATCCAACCTATTTGTTTCAGAGGACCGCGGTTCATCTACCAATTTTTAATGTGCTGAGATGGAACGACGTCCAAAATTTTGTAGGTCATCCAAGGTTACTAATTCCGAGTCTTCAGGCTCACTAGACAGCAAACACTACCCCAAGGCTCCTGTGAGTCCGTCTGCCATTGACACATATGTAGTGATGGCAGAGGTGGAAGAGGAGGAAAACTCTAAGGGTATGCCTCAATCAATGGATCTCGTGATGGCTAAGCATTTTCCCGATCACTTTATGCCTCTTTTTGGCACCACTCTTAATTTTGGGCCATTGCCAATTTCTTCGTTTAACCTGACAGATAAGGCTCATGTTGTCGGAAGCTCTTCAAAGAAGCGAGACAGAGGCGCATTGGCGTCGGGAAAGGACAAGGGAAAATGTGTAATCAACCCCTTTCCTTTGGTGAATGATGACAGCCGACCAAGGTCTCCCCCAAGAGGGGCAAGTTTAAGCTGACCCCGGAGGAGGAAGAGTTTCTTCGTACTCCCGATGCCCCTTCGATTTTTGTTGGGAGCTATAAAGATCTTGCCCACTATACTTCCTTTGTTAGCGGGATTGTGAATCCCAAGTGCTAACCCTTAAAAATATCCTATTAACACCCCGGAAGACAACGACGGTATCAACACTCTTAAAATGACCTCCATGATACCAAATGAATGGTGCACCCATCCCCAGGTATACGATACTCTCACACCTATCGTGTCAGTTGGGTCAACGTCCCTAAAAAACACCCCAGAAAGGACTCGCGGAAACTCCCTCACCACCCAAAAGGTGCCCTCCGAGCAACGTACTTCCCATCCTTATCTCAAAATAAAGGAGCCCTCGGAGCACACGTGTCACCCTTATCCCGATAGACGGATAAGGATCATGCTAAGAAGTTATGCCAGCTCCTTCGGAACACTTGTCCCTCATCCAAACGCTTGTAGATCACGGGAAGCCACTCCATCTAGTTGTCTCTATCAGAATGAAGATCAAGTTCACACAAATACGACACCTGTAAACGTCCCACTTGTACCGTGTGGAACTGCCTCCTATAAAAGGGGAAGGAAGAGCAAGAAAATAGAACATACATTTTTTCAAAGAATAAAAGCATAGTTGCAACATATCTCTTCAAACTTAGGCAAAAGCGATCATTCCCACCCCAAAAATCCCTTGAAAATAAAACACCGTTAACAAAATGGCGTCGTTTGTGGGAACACCATAGAACCTTGCCTTTGAGAACGTTTGAAGAGATCTCTTTGCCAAAAAGAAAGAAGTTATCATGAATAATTCCCCTAACTCTAAACCTTCAGGAGCCAACGAAACTCCGCAGAATCCACCCCAAGGGAACACTCGGAAACGCACTCATCACCAACCATAGAAAGAGAGGATTTCATAAACATCCCATGATCCGTATTCGAACGCCTTGTGGAAGGAGCAACCCGGAGGGATAGACCGGAAATAGCCTACCTCCGTAGCGACTTTCCTCCCCAAACCCATAGGGAGCGAACCTATACGGAAGAATATGAGTCTCGCCCAAGATCGCATTTTTGATCGGCCTCTCCACGCCAGGCTATCTCCCATCTGGCTAGAGAACGACGAACCCCCTTCGCAGACTCTATGGGCAGGGCACCCGAGGCGAGGAGGGAACCGACTTCCCCTACCCCCGAGAACACCAACTACCAACTATTTCCCCCAGCGGGGACCACTCTCTGTGGAGCATGGTCACCAACCTAAGAAGGGAGATGAGGGACCTACAAAGAAATCTCGCCCTGGGCTGAGGAAATTGAGTACCACGGGTCCCCTTTCCTCCCGAAAATAGCTCGCGCTCTGGTCCCGCCCGGGATGCACCCCAGCAACCTCCCCCTATATATGGGGGAGGACGGAAGAGATCCCCAATACAACATCCATTAGTATATCGCTACCATGGACCTAGCCTCCGCGCTGGATTTTGTCTTATGGCGAGTATTTTGCACCACCCTGGCAGGTAGAGCCCAAGCTTGGTTCTCCCAGCTGGTACCCGACACGATCTCCCATTTTGATCAACGGGCATGCTTGTTTGTAGGCCAATTTGCTTGTAATCGGAGATACCGAAAGTTGGTTAGCCATCTGTTCACTATAAAGCAAGGCAAGGATGAGCCTCTTAGAGAATATATGAAACGCTTCTCGGATGAGGCCTTGGACGTACCAAACACTAATCCATGCATCATAGCGGACATCTTGACCCAAAGACTCAGAGCCGGGGACTTTTTCCGATACCTTATGGGTAACCAAGTTAAAGATATGAATGAGCTCATGCACAAAGCAGAAACCTATATCATCATGGAGGAGGCGGAAAACTCCAAAATTTGGGCAGAGCGCAATGATATAGAGCATGAAAAGGGGGCCCCAGACAAAGCTAAGGAAGGGAAGACACCTTCGAAGAGGAGGGAAGATGGGGGCCAGTAAGGCACCTCCAGCCTGCACCGCTACCCCCTTAACCATCACCCCCGCCGAAGTGCTCAACGTTATGAGAGGAAGTACTGATCTCCAGTGGCCCCGCGTCGTCAGGAGACCCCACGACAAGAAAGATTCTAGAATATTTTGTAAGTATCATAAAGAATGGGGACATGATACTGACGCTTTCACCACCTTGAAAATCGAAATACACCGACTCCTCAGCACCTGATACTTGGGAAATTATTTGCAAGAAAATAATCAAGAAGCCCCCAAATCCAATGTTTGGAGGAGAATTCGATCCGAGGGACCTATGGAAGAGAGAGGGGCCGACACCAAGAACCGGGAGGACACCCCTCGCCAAAGGCTGCCACCCCCTCAGAATCCTACGAGGACAACCCTCCTTCAGGAAGAACTATAAATATGATAGAGGGAGGGGACATCTCTGTATCCCCGCCGGGAAAAAAGAAGAATAATTTGAAGGAGGCGAGACGAGTAGATCAAGGACCGCCCGTATGCTCCGTACAAGGAGCCCGGTTACCTACTATTGCCTTTGGTCCAGAAAACTTGAAAGGTATCGTGTACCCCCATGAGGACCCTTTGGTCATAGAAGTCACGATATTCGGCATTGAGATCCAACGCATCCTAATTGACACGGGAAGTTCTGTTGATGTTCTCTTCCTCCCAACCTGCCTAGCCATGGGATTAAAGGAAGACCACTTGGAAGCGGCCGAAGTTCCCTCGTTGGGTTCTCCGGGGATGCATACCACTCTTTAGGGACCATCACCCTCCCCGTGTCCTGGGGAGAGGGCACCATGAGGCGCACCAAACCGACCACGTTTTGGGTAGTAGAAGCCTTCTCTATGACGTACAACACGATATGCGGACGACCGTCAATACGAACTTTTGAGGCCATCCCTCTACCTTACACCTGAAGGTCAAACTCCCCACCCCATCGAGCATCGGGGAAGTCCGTGGCAGCCAAGTCAAAGCCCGGGAATACCGCATGAACGCTATCCCATCCGAAAATGAAGAGGAGATCACCCTGCCAGCCAAGAAACAAAGATTAAAGGAAGAGAAGGATCCCCCCGCTAAGACTGTCAAGATAGGGACAGGCATGAATCCGGAGGTAGAAGAGGGAGTAACCCTTATGCTCAAAGAGTTCAACCACCTCTTCGCCTGGGAAGGCGGGCCCTCAGGAAAGATAAGTGACCAGGTATGTCAACACTTCCTCAATGTCAAGACTGGAGCCAAGCCCGTACAACAGAAGAAAATGAATATGTGACCGGATAGGAATAAAATTATCTGGTTCGAGATCCAAAGACTACTCAACTTGCATCAGATCCGGGAGGTACGTTACCCCGAGTGGTTAGCCAATGTGGTCCTCATACCTAAGATAGGAGAAAAGTGGCGTATGTGTGTTGATTTCACCAATTTGAACGATGCCTGCCCAAAGGATTGTTATCCTCTCCCCAACATAGATCAACTGGTACACTCTACGACTGGGTGAGCCTTACTATCCATGATGGACGGGGATCAAAGATATAACCAGATACCAATGGCCGCCATAGATCAAAACAAAACCAGCTTCATCACCGAGGCAGGCAAATTTTGTTACCTAGTAACGCCATTTTGATTGAAAAACACGGGCGCTACCTACCAGCGCCTGGTGAACTTGATGTTCGCTGGCCTAATTGGGAAGTCAATGGAGGTGTACGTAGATGATATGATTGTCAAAAGCCCTCGGGCTGAAGATCATCTGGAGGACCTCCGTAAGGCACTGCAATTATGGACCAATTCGGAATGAAAATCAAACCTCGAAAGTGTTCCTTCGGAATAAAAGGGGGTAAGTTCTTAGGGTTCATGGTTATAGAAAATGGAATAGAAATGAATCCAGAAAAAGCCCAGGCGCTCATAGACATGCCTACTCCTAAGACGATCAAAGATGTCCAAAAGCTCACGGGAAGAATGGCGTCCCTAAGCAGATTCATCTCCAAATCAGCCGACAAGGGGCTACCCTTCTTTAAAATCTTAAGAAACATTAACGACTTCAATTAGACTGAACGATGCGAGGGGACTCCCGGGGAGTTAAAAGACTATCTAACTCGCCCCCATTGCTAATGAAGCCTACACCCCAAGCAGATCTGTTTGTATACCTAGCAATAGGGGAGGAAGCCGTAAGTGCGGTGCTGGTCAAGGAGCATAATCAGGAACATCGCCTGATATACTACGTCAATAAACACTACAAGGGGCGGAAGGGCGATACACCCAAATCGAGAAATTAGTGCTAGCCCTCATCACTACCACACAGAAGTTACGCCCCTACTTTCTTTGCCATCCCGTAATGGTGTTAACCAAGTATCCCCTGCGAACCATCCTCAACAAGCCCGAAACCTCAGGCCAACTCATAAAATGGGCCACTGAACTTACCGAGTATGACATCACCTATGCCCTCTGACTCGCCATTAAAGCCCAGGTTTTGGCGGATTTCGTGGTAGAGATGACAAGCATGGAGGTTACCCAAAACCCCCCTTATGGCATGTATTTGTGGACGGATCCACCACGACTACTCACGACATAGAGGGAATCGTCCTATCCAACACTGAGGTAGAGGATGAAACTTTATACTTCGCCGTTAGACTTGACTATCGCTTATCCAACAACGAAGCCGAATACAAGGCTCTGCTAATAGGACTGAGACTGGCCCATGATGGGGGGTTTAGAAGAGTGGTGGTACATAGCGACGCCCAACTTATCGTATAACAAACGAAGGGCGCCTACGAGGCCCGAGAGGAAAGAATGCACGAGTATGTACAAGTTGTACATCACATAAGTGCGTGGTTTGAGAGCTGTGAGATCGCACAAATCCCCCACTCCGATAACCAAGAAGTGGATGCCTTATCTAAAATAGCCTCCCAGACCGCTACCATCCACACCTGCCGTATTACACTCCTCCAAACCACAACCTCAGAAAAATTCAAAACCAGGGAGGTAGATGCGACACAACAGCTTACGAATGATGGGTGGATGGAGCCAATCCTAACCTACCTCAAGCACTCAGAGGAGTATGCGGCCAACAAAACGGAGCGACATTTGATGGCACGTAAACTCGCCACGTACTTCCTCCACGAAGGAACCTTGTTCCGTTGAACTTACTCCCACCCCCACGCCAGGTGCCTAGACTGCACGGAGGCTGAGCAAGTCATCCGAGAAACGCATGAAAGAACCTACGGTAGCCACACGGGAGGAGAAAGTATGACGGGATGTATACTCTGCCAAGGCTACTACTGGCCCACAATGGAGAAAGATTGCCAGGAGCATGCCAAGCACTACCGACCGTGTCAAACCTTCACTCACCGGGTGCACCAGCTCGCGATACCATGGGTGTCGGGACCACCTCCGTGCCCCTTCGCCAAATGGGGGATTGACATCGTCGGACCACTAATCCCCACCACGAGCCAAAAGAAGTTTTTGCTAGTAGCTGTAGACTACTTCACCAAATGGACGGAGGCGGAACCCCTATCCAAGATTAATTCGGGAGCAGTTATCAACTTTTTATGGAGGTACATTATATCTCATTTCGGCATCCCCCGATACTTGGTTAGCGACAATGGGCTCCAATTCACAAGCCAAGATTTAGAAAACTGGTGCAACCACTGGGAGATAAAACACCGTTTTTCCTCCGTGGGATATCCCCAAGCCAACGACCAAGTAAAAAGAACCAACCAAACCCTATTGAAAAACCTAAAAGCAAGATTGGGTTGGCATAAGGCCCACTGGGTCGAGGAGATTCCCGGGATTCTATAGGCGTATCTGACTACCCAAAGGACCGCCACGGGAGAAACCCCCTACAACATGACCTATGGAAGTGAAGGAGTTATACCCCCGGAAGTAGTGGTGGAAAGCTGGCTAGTCCGAGAGTATGAGGAAGTGAGCAACAGTTCAAATCTAGCCTTAGCTCTGGATCTCCTTGAAGAAAAAAGGGCCCGCACCGCCCTTCTCATGGAGCAGTACAAGGAGCACATGGCACGACACTATAATGCCCGAGTCCGATCCCGACTCTTTCAAGTTAGAGATCTCGTAATAAAGAGAGCGGAAGCTTTCAAAAACATAGGGAAACTCCAGCCTAAGTGGGAAGGACCTTTTAAGATCGCTAAAATCATCGGAGGTGCTACATACCTCCTGGAAAATCACAAAAGGGAAATATTCCGCAACACCTGGAATGCGTACAACTTAATAAAGTACTACGCTTGATGGCACGCCTGTCTAGTGCGAAACCAGCCGCCCTTTGTATATAAATAAGATGTGCGTGAATAAAACGGTGTTTACAATAGATGGCTCTTGTTTTATTATTTAAACAGGGGGGTAGCCTTGCCATTACAAAAGAACAGTCCTCTAAGGACTACCGTCAAACCTATTTTATTGGGCCATCCGTTAAAAAAAAAACACAACAAAGAAAACTAAATACGCCTATCGTCGAAAGACCAATACAGTAATTTATACATTGTCAGGTACGTCTGAGTGCACACCACAATGTTTAAGGACCCTCGCGAGGTTGCTTTCCCTTTCTAATTAGCCGACGACACTGTTCCACCAAAAGATCCATCGGCTCCGCTATATCCACAGAAGGAACAGCCGAATCTTCCAACATCGGCACTGCTTCCGAAGCCATTTCCAGTGAAGTAGCGAGAGATTCAAGCACTATGTTCAGAAGCAGGATCACTAGTGTGGCAGGGAATCCAGGCAGCGATCGCACAACCTCCTCACACAGCTTATATCCGATGCCCACCATGTCCCAGAATTGCTCCCAAAGCACATCCCGAGGGGCAAGAATGTTAGATATATCCATAATTGCCTGGGTTCGTGCCAACATCAGAGTCACCTCCTGCTTCCGCATCACCTTCAACAGTTTTTGAGCTGCCGCATTCCTCTCTTCCGAGGTCAAGGACAGTCGCTCCTCCAAGACACTCAACTGCCTCGTAGATCCTCCACCCTCTCTTCCAAACACACCACTCGCGCCCGCTCCAGCGACAGACGCCTCTCCATATCTCAAGACTTTTTGGTCAAATCTTTCACCACCCCACGGTGATTCTCCTGCACTGCCTCTCTGTCCACCTGGAGCTGCTCTACCTTTTGCCTAGCCAGCAAAAGCTCTCTCTCGAGCTCATCCCGGTGGCGATAGATCAACTCCGCCTCGGAAGCAATTTGATCCCTACGGGAGCCCACGACGTTGATCACCATGAAAAGCTGAAAGACCCCATCAAAAGAGAATTCAAGGAAACGCCAGATCAAAAATTACATCCAAAAACATGAGAAAGGGAGACGTTACCTCGCAAAGGTCCTTACAAGCCAAATCTTGTAGAGACGACAACGGAAGAGCATTCAACTGGGTGCAATCCAGATTGTTCAGTAGCCCACTCAAGAAAGTTCGGGAAAAAAACACGTTAGGGTTAATCCCGAGAAACCGCTCGGCCACTCGCGAACCTTCCCCCTGCTTCACCTCCGCGGTGGGAGTCAGAATATCAGGAGAAGAGGGAACTCGCTCCTCTATAGCATTAACAGCGTCCCGACAGAAACCAGGGGAATAGCCCTCTTGATTACCACTATCTCCGGCGGTCTGAGAGCCCAACCTCAGTGAGAGCAACATGCTCGAAACAACACGAGACCCCCCACTCCGGGAACCCCTCGGGATGAGGAATCACCTACCAGTCGCAAGGGGAAGTTACCCGAGCCTCCTCTTAACGGGGCTAACTCCCTGGTCGGGTGCAAGAACCCTTCCCCCTCCCTACCGCTGGACACGTCCGTGGAGCCGCTACTTCTGAAAATCCCTTCAGACGTCCCCACGGCAAAGAAGTCCATCTCGTACCCTATAAGAATAATTGAAGCATGTTAATATGGGATCCCACCCCAATAAAAAACTTTTCGAATAAGAACAAAGGGAAAAATGTTACGGAAAAAGAAATTGGTATGCAGAGGGCGAGGAGAAAGCTCTCGCACCGCCGACCCCTCTTGCAAGCCGGTGAGAGAAAGGGCGTCGGACAGCTCTATCAAATCGCATATGTCATAACTGTCAGCAAATAGCAAGGACTCTCGCAAGATTTTCGATTCGTGGGTGATCACCTACGAAGTAGGAACCATGTACCCTAGCCCCCAACGGATAGGCACCCCCAACGCGCAGGCCATCATCCCACGAGGCTTCAGATAAAAGAAACGGTTCTTCCAATCATCATGGGGGTAACCCGCCTAGTGATGGTCGTAAAAGAAAGACGTTGATCGCGATACACCAAGCTGAAGAAAGGGTAGACCTCCAGGACAAGGACGAAGGAGGAAGACACTCCCTACTCGATAATGGGTTAGAGGCAAGTCTAGAAGCCCACAACAAAGAACATAACCCACCAGATAACGATAGGAATTAGGCGTAAGTTAGCTTTGGCAGATTTTCCAATAGCGGAAGAGCGCCTGTAAAAAAGGTGAAAGAACAAACGCAAACCGCAGCGTATCTGACCCGAGTACATCGTCAGGTACCCAGCAGGAGGGTCGTACGCCCGTTGGTCAGCCCTAGGCAACACGACATCATATCCACCCAAGTCCGAGTTATACTCAACGAACAACGCCGCCACCGAATCTGCGGATTCCGTGCTTTCTGCCGACCCGATTCGACCTCCACCTATCAACATCAGGGGATTCACCGTGATCGTATGGAATACCGAGAGACGGTCTATCAGAAGGTACGCCTCCCTACTCATTAACACATCCCTTATATTGTGTGATATCAACATATCCGCCTGAAGTTGCACCGAAGGAGAAACGGTAGAGCCCCTCGGGGCGGAAGGTGAACCACCCTCCCCATGCCAAGGACTCGATATAAATGTTTCACTAGGAATACGTCACACCATATGCATGGAGGGGGACCTACGAGGAGGAGTAAGGCCCTCTTGAGAATGGGAAGAGCGGGGAAGTGTCATGGCAGGCTTATCGAAGATTGCCAAACTTTTCTTAGAAAGTTCACTCCAAAACAAAGCGCTTAAGGAGAAAAACTACCTTTTTGAGTGAAAGTTACAAGACAAAGTGTTCTTTATGAAAGTGAAATCTACGGGAACATGATGAAAATGATGGTTCAGAGAAAAACAATATATAGGGAGCGCAAGGGGCCCACCTCCAAAGGCAAGACCACCCTAATTTTGCGGTTCTCATAGCCAATAGAGAAGAAGCACAAAACTCCACGTGTCGCAACCCCTAGAAGTCAACTGAAAGGCGACTCCCACCTACCCCATGCAGCGAGGAAGAGGAGGCACGCAGCTACTATCATTAAGTGCTTCAAGATAAAGTCAAAATATTCTAAGTCCTTAGAGATATTAAGAGAGGAACTCGGATCCCCAAGCCTAACAGAGCACAACTACCATATTTATGTCAAGTCTATCTTGACAGATAGAGTGAAGACAAACATAATGAAGATAAACGCGATAAAGACAAGACCCACGAGAGACAAATTCATTAACAAAAGAAAGGAGTTCATACACGGTGAAACCTTCTTCCTACACTACGAAGGCAAAATAAAGAAAACAAAATACGAAGTCTTAAGCAAAGAAAAAATGAGGAGAAAAAATTCTAGGCTTGAGATGGAGGAGGTGCATTCGCGGGAGTAGCGAGGGAGACGCCGGTGGGACCAACCGCGAGCCCGAGAACTGAGGAAAAGGGCGCTGGAGCCTCCCTTTTACGGTGCAGGACGCCAAAGCCACGACACCCAGAGGAAGCACACGAGTCAGAGCGGCATGCGGAGGAAAGAGGCCTCCATACTTCTCATAAAGAGCATACGCCTCCTCCAAGGAAGGCAGCTTCATCTTTTGGATGCTTACCACCCGCGGATCGGCGTTGGGAGCAACATGTTGCTTCACCTGCCCAAAGCACTGGGAGAAGCCCCACATTAAATGCCCCATCAGCTGCCCATGATTTTTCCGGGCATACAGGGAACCGCAATACTTGATGGTCTCATCTCGGGCATACTGGACGGCCGCATCCAACTTTTGTTGCACTTCCGCTGGGGGGACGCCTGCCGACGTCGAAGCCTTAACTAATTCCTCCGCCACGACATCAACGCGGGCAAGTGCTTGGGATAGGTCCCGCTCCAACTCCCCCTATCGAGTTGCGTCCGCCACCTTCTCCTTCTCCAATAGCTCCACTCGCTCCTTTAACGCCAACTCTGAGCCCTTCAACTCGGATACACGGCTATACAGACGCTTGTTCTCATTCTCAAACTCAAACAACCGCTTGCTAGCCCTCTCCCAAACCGCCTGTTGCATTCCTACCCGCTCCGGCAGTGAGCGATTCTCCTCCTCCAACCTCCTCATCCCTGCATCGGCTGTGTTTGCATTCTTCTGGAGCTTCTCAACCTCAAGTAAGACAAGAGCAAGCACTTTAGGCGCCTAAGAATCAAGAGAAAGTATAAAAACCTAAACAAAGACTTGGAAGAATAGGCAAAAAGAGGCCACAACTCACTATTAAAGCCATCTAACTGGTGCAAGATTGGAGGAACTTCCACCCATCCATGGGAAGAGAGTTAGTGGAGGCAAAAACTGGGAGATGATAGCCAGAGCAGCCTCCACCCCCTCATTATCTGGAGCTGACCCCAGCGCGAGAAGGGCGAAAGTGGACGGACCCCTCAGCGGCAGGCTACTTGAAAGAAGAACTTCTGTCACCAACGGGCTATCGGAAGGTAAAGCTGCCAAAGACCCAGAGGCAAGATGGTCGGTCGGGGGCAGAAAGGTACCCATCAACTCGTCCATCCAAAATGGGACCCCTTTGGAAGAAGGCTCCGGGAGGGAAACATTCCCCCCAACAGCAAAGAGGTTGCCCGCTGCATATAAAAAAGGCAAATGTAAGTCAAAGTGAAGCGGGAAATAATATATTAACTCAAATGAAGGAGAAAATTACCTAAGTCAAAGGTGGCTCCTAAACCCGACCATTCCACCTCTTTCATAGGAGCCTTCCCCTTGTCTATTAAAAAGAAAAACAAAATCTGCTAAGTAAAAAAGAAATAGATCTTTTTCTTGAGGCCAAGATTTTCCTACAACTAAATAAACGGGAGGAATGCTTACCAAGGGCCTGAGACAGGCTAATAGGAGGTGTCGCCAGCTGTAGGTACGCTAAATCCCCCGATGCTGCGGACTTACCGGAGCAAGGTATCTTTATCGCCTCCGTCGGAGCAACAGGAGCAAGGACATGGATCACCGGAGCAGTTGTCGTCGTAGTTGGAGCAACTGGAGGAAGGGGGCATTAGAATCCCCGGTAGTCCCACGTCGCCCCCAATCCCCTCTAAGGAGAACTGACGCCCGCCTCCCCCGAGTCCGTGTCCTGACCTCCCTCCTCCAAATTGTCCAACGTCCTGCTCAAAGATCGGGGCGCGGCAGCCACGACACCCTCGGCATTGGAGACTCCCTTGAATGCCTCCTCCAAGTCCACCGCGCCCGCCTCGGAAGACCTGGCCTACGGGGAGGTTAGCACCTTCCTTCATAAAGGGCTTCAATGTATCGACTACAACACAAATCTACGAAAGCAAAAAGGAAAGATTTACCAAAGATAGTAGCGTATCTGGAATGGAATAGCCAATGCCCTCTCGACTTGGTCTAAGGGCAAAATAGTCCATAGACCCGCCGTCCGATAGAGTCCAGCAAACTTGTCTAACTCCATCAGGGTCTTCGCTAGGAATACCGGTGAGAACACCAAAGTGTCGTCCATAACCCTCTCGGGGATTCTCGGCTTCTCCCATGTGTAGGGCACGTCCCACTCCCCTCCCACGGTAGGGCAGATGAAGAAGAATTTGTTCTTCCAGGTGTTGTGGGAGCTAACGCCCCCCTCAGAGATTCGGTCCAATCGGCTCCGATGGCTGAAGCGATAAAAATGGGAGCCTTCTGACGAGGGCTTCAACTCGAAGATAGCGAAGAACTTGTCTTTCGTACACTCGATCCCTTGGACCAAGCACCAGAACATGAACAAGGCCAAAGTCTTGAACGAGTTGGGAGTGAGTAGACTCGGACAAATCTTACAGAATTTGAAGATCTCGCAGTAGAAGGGGGGAAGAAAGAGCGTAACCCCGCCTTCACTTGGGAGTGGTACACCGTAATATGCTTCTCGAGAGGCACGTGGCCCCTCTCATCGGCCGTTAGAATTCTCACCTTTGTGTTCCGACCCCGACACCCTAAACTCACGACACAGTGCCCTAACCTCATCCATCGTGGCCGTGCTAATTGTCGTTTCCACCGTCTGAAAGACCCGAGTAGAGCCACCCTTGTCCGTGCCACCCTTACCAGCGGTGGCGCATGGTTTCTTGTTCTTCTTGCTGTTACCACTAGCACCAGCGTCTGCCGCCAGTGCCGCGCTTCACTTGCACATACCCACATCAGCAACCCCCGTCACCACGGGGAGGTCAGCAGCGGGAGAGAAAGAAGCGGCACCAGTGACAAAAGTAACAGAAACCAAGTTGGTGGTGGATTGTGACGTCATTGAAATAGGAATTGCGAGTTCTTGAAAGCAAAAATAAGAAATTTTTTCGCAAGGAAGAAGAGAAACGAGAATGATTTTTGCCAAAATAAGAAGGGATAGAGAAGGAGGGGGTATTTATAACCATTGGGAGTAGTGGGTATTTATTACCCACTAAAACCCCTCATTAACTCCCCACTACCTGACATTGAAACCTGCACCTAATCATTAATAGCACGGCGCTCGAGATATTTGGACCGTTACCCCACGATAAAGAGACGTGACCTCCACGATACCAAACGAATAGTGCACCCATCCCCACGATAGATATCTCACAAAGTACAAATACCGCGCGAGATGTTGGGAACTTTAAATAGCTTTCCGGAACATCCCCTAGGAATACGATACTCTCGCACCTATCGTGTCACTTGGATCAACGTCCCTAAGAAACACCTTAGAAAGGACTCTTGGAAACTCCCCCACCTCCCAAAAGAAGCCCTCCGAGCAACGTACTTCCAGTCCTTATCTCAAAATAAAGGAGCCCTCGAAGAACACGTGTCACCCTTATCCCGATAGACGAATAAGGATCCTGTTAAGAAGCTACGCCAACTCCTTCGAAACACCTGTCTCTCATCCAAACGCCTGTAGATCACGGGAAGCCACACCAGCTAGTTGTCTCTATCAGAATGATGATAAAGTTCACACAAATACGACACTTGTAAACATCCCACTTGTACCGTGTGGAACTGCCTCCTATAAAAGGGGAAGGAAGAGCAAGAAAATAGGATATACCTTTTTTCGAGAATAAAAGCATAGTAGCAACATATCGCTTCAAACTCAGGCAAAATCGATCTTTCCCACCCCAAAAATCCCTTGAAAATAAAACACCGTTAACACCGAAGATAGTGAGATCCTGGGAGGCTTCAGAGATACGACCTTGTTGGAGCAATTCTGCAAGAGCATATGTGAGGTGACACTCTTTTTCTTGGTGTATATTTTGATTTCTGCTTGCCATAGACCTTGTAACTTTTTTTCCCTTTCTTTTTTGTAGCTTACTGTGCTAGGGGATGCCTTAGGCACATATAGAGCCAGCCCAAGCGTCCTAAAAGCTACGATCGAGGAGCACAATGCTCCCCGGGCCTCGCTTAAGCACGCTTTTGAAGAAGCTGCTCAACTGGAGGTAGCTTTGAAGGAGGCTCGTGGGCGTGTGGCTGAGATAAGAGCGTCCTCGGATCCGGACTTGGGGGAACTGAATAGTTGCCTGAAGGAGGCTATAGCTAAATCTGACGTTAAGGCCAAGAGGTGGGAAATGAGGGCGAGAGAGGCCATCTGTACCGCCGCGGAGGTCCCCCCGCTCCGAGAGGAGCGAGATCGCTTGTTTCGGCAGCTCGAGGATGCAATGAGGGAGCTTTAGGTGGGCATTGCTAGTGCTCGACTTGACTTGACCGGGCCACCGCGGAGCCATGTGCTGGCGTTCGAGATGAGGGACCTCATCTGGTTGGGGTATGGAATGGCAATTTTTACCTTTGCGTTTCTTCCTGGTGTTCCCTAAGGCTGGATTTTTATTCCCCCTCCTCCAATGGTCCTTCGTCGGCCCCTCGTAGGGCACCGAGCTATCTGCGGAGGAGCGACGAGCCTGGATCAAGGCCGAAAAGTGCCCCGCAAAGAAGTTGTTTTAGCCAGGCATAGCCCTTGTTTTTATTGTTTGTGCTGCTTTGTATGGGTGTAGTCCCCCCAATTCTCATTTTTGTTTGATGGCCGTGTTAGGCATGTTTAATGGAATATTACTTTTAAGCTTTTTATATTCTTTTAAGTCGTGAGACCATTTTGTTTTTGAATGTAGTTATTTTACTGCCGATGTTATGTTTACGTTTACACGGGTATAACCGTTCAGTCAAAATACAAACACAATAACTATGCGAACAAAATTGAGTCACCGTAAGTGGTCGACTACAGAGCATTTAAAGATAATATTTCCGAAGAATGAGGCTATTCTAAGCTCGTTCGAGCTCTTGGTCGTTCATGTCTTTAAGTAAGCAGGTCGTGGGCCTGAGGATCTTAGCGATCTGATAGGGTCTGTCCCACTTTTGGTCTAGTTTGCCAACGTTCTTGGAGGCCTCCTCCCTTTTTCAGGACGAGATCTCCGACTTGAAATGATCGGGGTCGGACCCGGGCATTGAAGAACTTGGCCATTCGAGCTTTGTAGAATTACGCATGGGTGGTAGCTCTGATTCACTTCTCCTCCAGAAGGTCTAGGGCTAAGGCTAGGGCTAGATTGGCACTGTTCTGAGCCTCCACGTACTCCTGGACCCACATACTTTGTTTTACCACCTCAAAGGGGACTATCGACTCAGTGCTGTAGACAAGGCTATATGGGGTCTCTTTTGTTGCCGACCGTGGGGTAGTGCGGTAGGCCCACAATACTCCGGGGTTCTCTGTGACCCATTTTGACTGGTACTGATCTAGACGGGTCTTTAACATTTTCAGGAGGGTTTGGTTAGTTACCTCCACTTGGTCAATTCCTTGGGGGTATCCGACCCCTGTGAAGCGGTGCTTGATCCCCTCATTTATCAAACCATTTCTCCATGAGATTGTTACGGAAATGCAAGTCGTTGTTGCTCACCAGTTGTTGTGGGACCCCCTATCAACTTAGAATATCCCTCCAAAGAAAGTTTATCACAACCTAACTGGTTATCTTGGAAATGGGTTCCGCCTCGACCCACTTAGTGAAGTAGTCCACCGCTACTAGCAAACATTTCTTCTAGCCTCTATCGCGGATCATGGCCCATACGATGTCTATTCCCCAGCGAGCGAATGGGAAAGGGACGTTGTCCGGCTCCCAAGGAGCAGCTCGCTGGTGTCTCATGGGGGCATGCAGTTGACATTTTTGACATTTCCGTGCGAATCTCTGCAGTTTGCTGCCATGATCAGCTAGTAGTATCCTTTGCGAATAAATTTGGCCGCCATGCTCCTTTCTCCCAAGTGGTTGCCGCAACATCCATCATGGATCTTCTTCAGGATTAGTCGTGCTTCTTCTTTGTTAACGCACCGGGAGGTCGGATAAGACCATGATCTTCAACATAGGATCCCATTTTGTATGTAGTAATGGGCAGTGCATCTAAACATAATGCGCTATTTGGCTCGGTCCTGTGCGTACTTTTCTGGGTTCTTAATGAAGTTGACGATCTCGGTCATCTAATCTTCTTCAATGGCCGCAACCATTTGGACTTCCCCATCAAGGCCATGCCTTTCTGATTTCTGGGCCGCGAAGAAGGTTATCCTTCGACTGCTGACAGTTTGGGTTTGACTAACGAGCTTAGACAGGGCGTTAACATCTTGATTTTTTGACCTTGGGATCTGTTTAATTGAGAATTCTGGGAACATGGTCGTTCCCGCCAGGACCGCTTCCAAGCATTTCTTCATATTTTCTTCACGTGCCTCATAGGTCTTGTGGATCTGTTGAACCACGAGTTGGGAGTTGCAGTGGACCAGTATTCTTCATATTTTTACCTTGTTAGCTAGGTGGATCCTTAATAAGAGGCCTTTGTATTCTTCTTCATTATTGGATAATGGGTATTCTAATCTTATGACAAACTCTAAGACAGTCTTGGCCTCATCTGGAGCTATTTTCCTGAACATTATGCCCTTCCCCTGGGTATTGGTGGATGACCCATCAATGTAGAGGTGCCATAGGGGTTCAAGCTTGTCCTTCGCATGTTGTTCGTACATCTCGGTAATGAAGTCTAAAAGTACCTGGACTTTGATGGCGGGCGGAGGGAGTAGGTGATGTCAAATTCTCATAACTCTATAGCCCGTTTGATCATCTGTCCTGAAACCTCTGGCTTACTGAGGATGGTCCAGAGGGGGTGCTCCATAAGCACGGTGATCAGATAGGCCATGAAGTAACCCCCCAAGCTTTCGTTCCACGGAGACAAGGGCTAGCCCGACCTTTTCAATGCGAGAGTATCTGGTCTCAGCATCCATGAGGGTCTTGCTAATATAGTAGACTGGTAGGTGCTCCCTTCCTTCAGTTCGAACCAGAACGACACTCACTAGTTCTTTTCCCACGGCTAGATACAAGAAGAGCATTTCCTTGGGGACGAGTTTCACCAGAAGGGGTGGCTTGGCCAAGTATTCCTTTAGCACTTTGAAGGCTTCTTCACATCGGTCAATCCACTGGAAGTCTTTTATGTTTCTAAGGATTTTAAAGAAAAGAAGGCCTTTCTCTGAGGAGCAAGAAATGAACCTACTCAGTGAGGCCATTATGCCCGTTAGCTTTTGTACATCTCGTACGGTCTTTGGGGATTCCATATTGAGTGGATTGACCTTGATTCCCTTCTAGGTGACCATATAACCCAGGAACTTTCCCCCTCGGATGCCAAAAGGGGCACTTTCGAGGGTTGATATTCCTTCTGAATTTGACCATGACTTCAAATGCTTGGGCGAGGTCGCGAGTGTGGTCCTCCTTCCTCTGACTTTTTACGATCATGTCATCGACATAGACCTTCAACGTCTCCTCGGTCAGTCCTTCGAACATAAGGTTGACCAGCCTCTGATACGTGGTGCTGGCATTCTTGAGCCCGAAAGGCATGACTAAGTAGCAGAAGGTACTGATATCCGTGATAAAGCTGGTTTTTTCTTGATCGTGGCTGGCCATCATGATCTAATTGTAACCTTGATCTCCATCCATGGTGGATAGGAGAGCACAACCTGTTGTGGAGTCGACCAACATATCGATGCTAGGCAGAGGGTAACAGTCCTTGGGACAAGCACTATTGAGATCGGTGAAATCCACACACATGCGCCACAGGCCCACTGTTTTTGGAACGAGGACCACATTAGCCAACCACTTTGATACTGTACTTCCCAAATTTGGTAGAGGTCTATCAGCCGTTGAACTTCTTCCTGGATTACTTTGTTTCGTTCTGGTCCTATGTTCCTCTTTCGCTGTTGGACTAGTTTGGCCACATGGTACACGTTAAGCTCGTGTACGCATATCTCCTAGATGATCCGTCCTGGGGGACCATCCTTCCATGCGAAGAGGTGGTGGAATGACTTAAGGGTGGTCGTGATGGCCTTTTCTATGTCTTCCCCGATGTTGGTGCCAATCTTAACCGTTTTGCCTTCGGCGCTAGCCACCAGTTCTACCATTTTGATTTCTTCAGCGGGCTGGACTCGAATCTCCTCCGAGCAGGCTCTCTTGGTCGGAAGTTCAGTCTCAGGAGGGTTAGACTCTATTGACAAGGTGTTCATGCGGCATTCACAAGCTAAAGTCTGATCCTCTTTTACCTCTCCCACCCTAGAAAGGGTCGGGAACTTAATCTTCAGATGGAGGGTGGACGCGATCACTTCAAAGGTTCGTAGGGCTGGTCACCCACATATGGCATTGTACGTCTGAGAGGGAGCGTCTACTATCTAGAATTTGGTAGGCTTGGTACGGCGTGTAGCACCTTCCCCCCACGACATCGGAAGAGTTATGAGTCCCGCTGTTTGGCACTGTTCTCTTGAGAACCCCACAAGAGTACCTCTACGGACTCCATCCGGCTTTGGGAGATGCCTAAGGCTAGGAACATGGGCATGAAAAGGACATTAACCAAGCTTCTAGTGTCCACAAGTATTCTTCTTACTTCGGTTCCCAATATGGTGGATGTGACCATGAGGGGGTCTTCGTGGGGACACGCGACGCCCATGAGGTCCTCTGGTCCGAAAGAGATGACTGGTTGGTCAACTACTTTGACATCAAAGACCTGAAGCTTTCTATCACCATTTCGTGCTTTTCGAATGTAATTTTGTTTCTCCCCTTAGTTACAGACAACACTCCCCCATGATGGTCATGACCTCATTAGGAGTCACTGTTATGAAGGGTAAGGGTACCAGATCCAAGTTCTTTTTGACTCTCTCCTTCTTTTCTCCCTTCTTATCGTCTTTTTTCTCCTTCCATTTGGAGGGAGCTGGGGCTCGTGATGCCTCTGTAGCCTCCAGGATCTTGCCTATTTCTTCTAGTTCCATGAAAGATTCTGCCTTCTGCATCAAGTCCTCCATGTTAATGGCTCGAATTCTCATAAGCTAGGTGGAGAAGTCCTCTGGCAACAACCCTCAGACGATGATATCGGAGAGCATTCCGGTGTCAAAACGGGTCACCTCCCCCACGGCGTGAGAGAATGTAGTCCCTGAAGAGCTCATCCACATTCTGTCGAATGTTAAACAGGTGCCCACAAGTCTTTGAGAATACCATGTTGCAGGAAAATTGCTTCACGAACATCTGGGTTAGCTGTTCAAAGTTGTGGATGGTCCCCGACGACAGTTGGGAAACCAAGATTGGGCTCGTCCTATGAGGGTCGTTCGGAAGACTCGACACATGGTGTAATCGGGAGCTGATGCCAGATCCATGCATGCTATGTATTGGTTGATATGATCACAGGGGTCGCAATCAGTGCTTTCTTCGGTGTAGGTCGGGAGTCCTGCTGGCTTCATCGTATGAGAGACGAGGGGGTCAAGTATGTGGGGGCACAAACGATGATCCCCAGTATGCTACCTCCTCCCCTGGGTTGAGGTTCTGGTGGAGCTCTTCTAACTCTATTTGCATTTGTTCCATCATGCCCCATAGAGGGGCGTCTGGGGTTGGCAAGCGTTGGCGCCTTCCAACGGGCTCGGGCTAGTAGATATCGGGCAAGTTTGGAGGATTCCAGGATGCCCCCTGAGGATGGGGTGGTCTGAGAGGTTCTTCTCCCGATGGCGCGTAGACTGAGCTTACCGTATCCAGCGATAGTGGTCTTCTTCTGCGGCGAGGAGGGGACACGCGGGCGTTCCCTTGCTATAATCCCTCAGATCGGGCCCTCAAGGGAGGCGCAAATTGATGGCACGGAGGGTCCCTTTGTTCTTCGGGGCATTTCATGTCACAACCCCGACCATTCTTCGAGGCTGTGGCTCCGTTCCTGTTGAATCGAGCTAACATCTTACTATACATATTCCAGGGCACCTGTACATAGCCCATGGTGGGTTCTTCCCCTAGGGGTACCTGCTGAGCAATTGGAGGTATCGTGGCACCGGTAGCAGGTGGTGCTAACGCGTCATAGGGGGCAGAAGGCTCCATTGCCCCTCTGTTTCATTGTCGTGGTTCTCGATCGACTCGAATTATGTGTTATATTGTAAGGACACTCGTACTGGTGCTCTTCTAGCTCTTTTTCTGGCCATGCAACTTTCTTCAAATTTTTCTCGGAGAACTTAAGGCGTTCCCACAGACGGCGCCATTTGGTGAGGCAATATCGTCTGGGCCCATGTGGTTGGGATATTCAGGGATATCGTTACTCAATTATTGTTGTTTAGAACGCCAATCTCGAATTTGAGGGAAATGAGGCACAATGATTTTGTTAAGGACTTTGAGTGAGTTACAAGGGGTCGTGTGAAAACACGAGTTAGAGCTAGAAGAGTACATTAAATTCTAAGTACAATAAAGTGTAAAATTGTGGAGAGTACTCTTATGCTGGTTTTGTGGTGGATAATGTGCTTGAAGTCTTCTTTGCTGAAAATGGGGGACTATTTATAGGGTTAGTCCCAGGGGTCTTTGGCCAATGGGGGCCAATCTTGTCGTCTTTACTTCGTAGGGTGCTGGTGGCTAATGGCGTGAGGGTCTTCTGTGCCAATGAGGGTCGTCCGTCAAGTGACCAATGGTGTGGACTGACTGTAGCCCGTCTGAGCGGGTAATGATGATATATGTGCCAATGGTCTTTGGAGGTGGCACTGAGCCAATGCATGGGAATCAGTCTGCCCCAATCATTGATCCGCACCTATAAGATTTGTTACTTTATGCTCTAATGAACGAGTCGGACCAATGGGGTGTGGTCTTTTCTCATTATTAGGGTGGTTGGGAGCTAAGGTGAGTGATGATGGCTGGTGCGTCTTCCGAGTCGGGCTGTGGGCCACAATCGGCCTGAATGATCGGATAGCTTTCTGGGTCATTTGTTTTGAATGAGATGCGAGGGGTTGTTCTTTGCCGTTGATCTATGCGAGTTGTCTCCTTTAGTCGGAATTGTGGTGGGTCTTGACTTTTCCTTGTATTCAGTCGTGTCCTTAACGTTTGTTATGTGCACTTTTTTCCTCAATATTTGGCTAAGTGTTAGTGAGGGTTTCTCGTGGGTCTGAGTGATGCTTAGCGCTTCGGGGAGTGTTGGCTCCTTGGTCTTGGGGGGGGGGGGGTTCCAGGGATTTTCCTCGTGGGTACCCGAGTTTGGGTCAGTGCCAGGTCGTTGAGAGGGGTGTGTTCAAGCCTTTGTGGTCGCACCGCACTCTCTTCAAGAGGCATTGATCGGATGAGATCGGTGTTCAGACCGAGTACCCTCTGGGGTGTTCGCTAGTCGTGACCAAAGGGTACCTTCTTCGAAGCCCGGACCTTTTGCCCCTATTCGGGTAGGGGTGGCCGTGACTTAGACGTGTCCTTTCGCTAGATGGTTAGTTATTTTTGTAGGGTACCCATCTAAAGAATCCAAGAGATTAGATCTAAGAATTGTTGAGAGTCTTGTCTTGTTTTCACTTAGTTTAAGCTTAGCATATAAGTCTAATTCATTCGAATTAGGGAGCTATACATGCTAAGTGTGTTCTTAGTTTGCTTGGTTGTTTTGTTTGAGCAATTCAATGTGAGGACCATAGAATTGTGAGAACAATTTTTTGTAAAATATATTTTTTGTGAAAACAATTCGAAATGATAATGGTTATTTCGTCAAGGCTCGGTAGAATAATTTATATATTTTATTTAAAAATTACATCTTCTTGTGTTATTTTATTTATGCTGCGTAATATCATTAAGTCAAGTAGGTATAAGATAACATTGTGTAGGTATAATATAACATTGCGTTGGAGTTATCGTAACACACGAGTGCGAGTATCAAATCCCGATCCATATAATTTCATTTTCTAAGGTATAAGTTGAATTAGGGGCTATAATTCGACTTATTTGGCCTATATGAATTATGAGCTTCAACTCTACCAATTCGACTTATTTGACTTATGTGGATATTCAAGTTATCTAGGCTATTCGACATATTCCCCCTGTTCGTAGTGAAGAAACTACTCGAGTTATCTAGGCTATTCAACATATTCCCTCAATTCGACTTGAAGAAGCCATTTGAGTTACCTAAGCCATTCGACATATTCCCTCAATTTGACTTGAAGAAACCTATTCGAGTTCACAGGGGTATTTACATAATATTGGCATGAAGAGTTGAAAAAGGGTGAAGCCAATTTGATTTGAGTTATGTAGGGAGCAAAATTTTAAGTTCTTTTACTTTTTTGTTCAAGTTGTTTAATTCGAGTTGAAGGGAAGGATGGCTGAAAGGGAAGATGCAAAATGAGGGGGCTCGCCTCAATTTATTGGAGAAGGGGCAACTTAATCACAAACTGCGGCCACCCCTATTAATGGGCCATGCGACTAGCCCATTTTCAACAGGCCTAATTCGATTTGATCGCCAAGCCCAACCGTTGAATTGAATTTGACTATTTTAATGAATTGAATTCAAGTTATTTCGTGGAATTAAATTTACTTGTTTCGTATAATAGAATATTTGACTTACTCGATGAATTTTATTCGAGTTCTTCCAAAAGTTGGATTTTGGCCCAGTACCAAGAATGAAGAAGAAAATGACGAGAATGCCCTAAAAATACTACATCAAGGAGATTTCAACAAATTTTGGCAAGATAGCTCTGATCAAATTTGCAAGCACTCGTATACTATGACCCCATGAAAACTAGGGACTGTAACGCCTGAAAAAAATAACAAAAATTCAAAATTTCAACAAATAAGTCGAATTTGACCCTAATTTGACTTATGGGCCCATTTCGAGTTGAAGGCCTATTTCGACTTATTGGCCCTATTCGACTTGTAGGTCTATTCGAGTTATTATCCCTAATTCGACTTGTACAACTAATCAGACCCGCAAAGGTCGAGGCCCACCAAGCCTACTCTGATAATTAAGAAAATATTATGCCTATACCTGGCTAATTATCATTAATGAGGTACTTGTTTCGAGACAACCCTAATAGTTCAAGTTATCATGTTCGAGTTATTCGAGTTATCACTAGAAAGAGTCGTTCGACTTGTTTGGTTCGACTTATTTTCGGGTATAGTTTGACCTATTTTAGTTTGACTTCTTCTACTCTTTATTGACTTATAGCCAGGATTCAACTAATTTCAGTGAATTAGACTAATTTAGACATTTTTAGCTCATTTTCGCCATTTTTTACGATATTTTTGTATTTTGAGGCATATAACTCACATTATAGGCCCATTTGTTAAGATTTTAGAGTCTGGACTATGAAGATGGTGTACTGATATTAAAGACCGGTTCTAACAACATAGTAGAACGTGAAAATAGAAGAGATGACAAAGGATCAAATGCCAGACGGCGACCCTTGGCGCCTTAGAAGGCCCTCACAAAAAGCTGTGTAGGTCGTCCAGTGAGTCACGTGGGCAGCACAGAAAACGACAGTGTCGCGTGGACTGTCCATAGATTCGCACGGCCTATAACAAAAAGTTGTGCGTATCGTGCAGGGTGCTGCACGATATAAGCGCGTGACATGTCCAAGTTGCATGTCTCCTGTTTTAGCTCGTCTCAGTTCTGAGTGTAGCAGATTTAGAGAGAAAACACATGTGGGATTGAGAGACTTTGTGAGAGATTGTTCTTAATATGCAAAGCACAATTGTATCTTATTTGTAATTGTAAGTCGCTCATCATCATCATAGTGGAAAATACTAGCTTGGATCCCCCCAAGAGGTAGTCATAGACGATATGGGTAAGCAATTTGTGTCTTGTGTGTTGATTGTTATTTAATCGCTTTTCATTGTGCATATTTCTCTTGTCCTTTTGTTGTGATTTTGTAATATCCCTTGCGCAACAAGTTGTAACAGAGCATCAGGTTTTGAGGGACGATATAGTTTTGCGGGAACTTTATGATGGACAAAGTGAAAATGAAAATCGAGAAGTTTGATGGGTCAGATTATAAAGGACTAAAGGACGCGGGTCGAGGATTAGATGTATGGTAAAGATATGTGGAAACCTTTGAATGATAAACTGACAGAGATGTCAGACGTAGACTGAAGTTTTTGACAAAAAGCGATGAGCGTGGTTCGTTTGACTTTGGAGAAAAATGTGTCGTTCTACACCACGAAAGCAAAAACCACGATGGGGATGTTGAAGGTTATTGCAAAAATGCACGAGAAACCATAAGTAGATAAACAAAGTCCATTTGATGTGGCATTTTTTCTACGTGAAGATAACGAAAAACACGGTGGTGTTGGATCATCTTAATGAGTTTAACTTGATTATGTCAAGGTTGAACAAGGTCGTAATTGATTTTGGGGACGAAGTCAAAACCTTGATTTTGTTGTCCTCTTTACCAAAGAGTTGGAGCAGAATGGTAACGGGTGCTAATGCATCAGTTGGGAAGGCGAGGTTGAAGTATGACAATGTGAGAGACCTGATTTTTAGTGAAGAAATTCGCAGGAAGGAGTCAGGTAGTTTGTCAAGGAGTTTACATGACCAGTTCTGAGTATGGAGGCTAGAGGTAGATCAAAGCAGAAGGGCTCAAATTCGTCAAAATCAAGGAATTCAGAGAGGTGATTGAATTATATAAAAGAAGGGTCATTACAAAGATAATTGTCGAGCCCCGAAAAAGGCTAAAAAGTCAGCAAGCGCAGCCGTTGAAGATATTGATGAAGCATTAATATTACGTGTATGCAGGTTATCAGAGTCGTGGATCTTGGATTTTGGAGAGTCATTTCATTCTTGTGCATATAGTAGTATAATGGTGAATTATATTGCTGGAGATCATGAGAAAATTTATCTTGTCGATAACAAGCCCTTGAAGATCGCAGAAAAATGAGATGTTTGAGTCAAGTCGACAAATGGTGGCATATGGAAGTTGTGTGGTGTGAGACATGTTCTTGGTCTATTAAAAAATATTATTTATGTTGGACAGTCAGATGATGGTGGGTATCATCTATCATTTGGTTCATGTGTGTGGAAGATAACCAAGGGAGCTATAGTGTTAGATCAGGGTTTGAAGGAATGCATGTTTTACATGATTACTACTGAGAAAGATAGCATTGTTGTTGCATGAGTAAATGGTGATGTTGATTTGCGGCATTGTCAACTTGGCCACATGAGCGAGAAAGGGATGAAGGTTATGTGTTCTAAGGGTAAGCTACCAGACTTGAAGACAACTGGCATCGGTATATAGAAGACTGTGTGTTCGGGAAAACGAAGAGTCAGTTTATTAAGAAGTGGTAGAACTCTGAAGAAACAGAACTACAGAAGTTGGAGATGGCACGTAGTGACTTTTTGGGGACCGACACCAATCACATCTCTTGATGGAGAATTATATTACATGACTTTCTTCGACGATGCTACCAGAAAGTTATCGGTGTATTTCTTGAAGCAGAAATTAGAAGCCTTTGATGTTCAAGAAGTGGAAAGCACGAGTTGAAACTGAGACTAGTCTGAGTGTGAAGTGTTTGAGATCTGACAATGGTGGCAAGTATGAGTTTATCGAGTTCAAACAATGTTGTGTAGGATCGACATTCGCATGAAAAGACGATTAAGAGGCCACATTCAACATAATGGGGTCGTATATCGTATGAACAGAACACTGAAGGAGAATGCTAGACGTATGAGATTGAAGAGTGGATTTATCGTATGGGGTTTTGGGCATATGCAGCTGATACTACAACTTTTCTAATTAATCGAGGATCGTCTGTTCCAATGGAGTATGGGATTCCAGATGAAGCTTGGAGTGGTAAGGAGGTAAACTAGTCATATCTGCTAGTATTTGGATGTGTGGCGTATGTTCATATTGATGTTGCTGCTAGAAGTAAGTTGGATGCAAATCTATGAGATGTACGTTTATTAGATATGGTGGTGATGATTATGGTTATAGATTTTGAAATAACCAAAATCTAAAAGTAATTCGTAGTCGAGATGTCATATTTAATGAGCATGTGTTGTACAAAGATATATGGGGGGCGCCAATTACTTGAAGTGATGATGTTTGGGATGATAAACTAAATATTGTGAATTTGGATGTGCCAAATGCAGATGAGAATGAGGTTTTGAAGGAGCATGAAGTTGTTGAGCCAAAACTTCGTAAACTATGATCTACGTTGAGAAGGTCAAGTGGAAATCGTCGGGCTCCAGATAGATATGGCTCCACCATTCACTATCTGTTGCTGACTGATAGTGGCGATCCGAAGAGTTATGCAGAAGTAATGTAAAGTGTTGATTCAAAAAGTGGGAGTTTTCCATGGAAGATGAGATGAATTCCTTGAAGCGAATAACACATGGGAACTCGTGGAGATTCCGATGGGAAAAAGGCCTTGTATTACAAATGAGTGTACAGAATTAAAGAAGAAGTTGAGTGAAGCCAACATTACAAAGCAAGATTGGTTGTGAAGGGTTTTCAACAAAAGGAGGGTGTTGATTACGCAGATATATTTTCTACAATGATGAAACTAACGACTATTAGAATGGTTTTAAGTATAGTTGTGGTGGAGAATTTATTGCTGGAACTAATGGATGTGAATGTGGGGTTTCTTCACGGTGACCTTGAAGAAGACATCTAGTTGAAGTAACCAGAGGGATTCTTGACTGAAGGTAACACTGGCTTGTTTGCAAATTGGAGAAGAGCTTGTATGGCCTTATACAAGCCCCACACCAATTGTACATGAAATTTGATGGTTTCATGCATGACATTGAATTAAGTAGGTGCAATGCTGATCATTGTTGCTATTTTAAGAGGTTCGACAATTCTTATTATAATTTATTGTACATTCATGATATGTTGATAGCGAGTGCTTGTGTTCAAGAATTGCACAAGTTAAAGAAACAATTATCTGAATGATTTTCTATGAAAGATCTTGGCGCGACAAAGCATATCTTGGGCATGTGTATTTCAAGGGACAAGGTGTCAGGGAAGTTGTATCTTTCGCATGCTCAATATATTGGGAAGGTTCTTAACTGATTTAGCATAGATGGTGCAAATATGGTAAGTACTCCTTTGGGTAGGCAATTTAAATTATTTAAAAAGGAGTCGGTTAACAATGATTGAGAGCATGCTAAAAAGATGAATACTATGTTTGTGTCAACAATGGGCAGTATGATGTATGCAATGGTGTGTATGAGGCCAGACATTGCACATGCAGTAGGAGTTGTGAGCAGGTATATGAGCAATCCGGGGAAACAACAATTGGAAGTAGTGAAGTAAGATTATGAGGTACTTGGAGGGTACTACATACATGGCGTTGTATTTTGGAGATTCGAGCACAAATCTATGTGGCTATGTTGATGCTGGTTTGACGGGTGGTCTCGATGGGATAAAGAGTACTACGGGGTATGTGTTTACTTTGGGTGGTACTGCAATCTCTTGGAGTTGAAAGTTGTATAAGATTGTGACATAATCTACTACAGAAGCTGAGTGTGCATCGGTAACAGGGGCCAGCATGGTGATGGTATGGTTGCAAGGTTTCTTGAGTGAATTGAGTAAGGGGCGGAGTAACTGCATTCTCTATAGCGATAGTCAAAGTGCTGTTTTTGGCAAAGAATTCGACGTTTCATTCAAGGACAAAGCATATTGAGTTTAAGTTTCACTACATACTATATCTTTTGGAGATGAAGATCTTGCAACTTGTGAAGATTCAAGGTACTGAAAATCATGCTGATATATTGACTAAGGTTGTGACCTAGAGAAGTTGAAGTTTTGCGTGGCTTCAACTGGCCTTGGAATTTGAAGAAGTCCGAGGATTGGTGTTTCTAGAGATGGTGGATTCCTATGATGATGGTTCACGATGAAAGTATTGACGAATGTGATGGAGGTCTTGCTTCATGAGAGCAGTCCAGTGGGTTCAGTCTAGAAGTGGGAGATTGTTAGGATTGTGGAGCCTGAACTACGAATACGGTGTACTAATATTAAAGACTTGGGTTCTAACAGCATGGTAGAACGTGAAAACAGAAGAGAAGACAAAGGGGCAAGCGCTAGACGGCGCAACCCCTGGCCCCAACCTAGTTCATGTGTCGTGTTTCTATTGCAGGTTACATGAACTCAAAGCTAGCTTAGGACCAACAAGGGGCTTGCATTAGTCTGACATGAGTGATTAGTCAGCAAAAACAAAACCTGGTGTAACTTTCCTATTCTTTCTCCTCTCAGTAGAACTTTTCTTTTTAAAGCCTTGAGTCTTATTAGCTACCGACTAGCGGTAGCTAATAATATTTAAAGACATGAATATTATTAGCTACCGCAATGCGGTAGGTAATAACATTTACAGATTTTAAAAAAAATATTCCAGAAATATTCTGGAAATTTATTGGTTTATTGTTTCACCAATATGAAAATCAATGTTGATTTATTAATTTAACACTATCAAGCATTTAAACAAATGAAGAAAGTATTTTTAATAAAATAATTATAAAATAAAAAAGGTTTGGAGTTTTGAAGATATAAAGAAAGTGTTGAGAAATGAGAAACATTTTGAAGATTTGAAGAGAATGTGGGATTTGATTAATGGAAGAAAATTGGAAGATATGAAGAAATAAAAAAAATGATATGGATAGTTTTCTAGATTGGAGAAGTGAGGATTTTTTGGTGATTTGAAGAGAGTGTATGGATGATTTTATAGATTTGAAAAATAAAGAAATGGTAGGGATAGTTTTTAGATTGGTGAAGTGTTAGGGATTATTTTATAGATTGAAGAATTGAGGGGTATTTATAATATGAGATTGAAATTTTTGGATTTTTGAAAATTTTGAATTTCCCTCCCTTGGCCGCCCAAATTTTCGACGTTTTGCTACCTAAAATCGGTAGCTAATGGTCGAAATTTTTGAATTTTCCGAAAATTTGAATTTCTCGCACATGGGTGCCCAATTTTTTGAAATTTAGCAACCGAAAATCGGTAGCTAACTGTCAATTTTTTGGGTTCTATCAGGATGAATATTAGTAGCTACCAACTTTCGGTAGCTAATGTTCGTAGAACATTAGTAGCTACCGAATTCCGGTCGCTAATATCCGTTGAATATTAGTAGCTACCGACAAGTGGTAGCTAATGCCCATTGAATATTAGTAGCTACCGCTTGGCCGTAGCTAATGTTAAATATTTTCTATTTTGTATATTGTTTTGGGCAATTTTGATTTTTTTATGTTTTCAGTTTCGTAATATTACCAATAATAAGTAATAATTAACTTATTTGATAGTAATTGAGTTGTTACGATTAATGTATTGTTTTATGACGTATATATTAGTTTTACTTCTACACTTAATCATGTCTCGTGTATGTGATTGAAATATCATTGTGACGTGTTGAATGATGTATCGATAAAATGTGAGGATTGTTTATGATGTGAAGTAACATTCTTTATTTAATGTTCTATTGGGCGATACACAAACACACCCACACACACACACACACATATATATATATACATATATATATATATATATATTGACAAACAAACGACATTATGTATCATTGTTATTATGAACCGACATTAGTAATGTCATTTGATTGTGCAATGAAACCATCATTTTATGTTTATTTAGTTAAATATTACTTGTTATTGACGTAATTGATAACAAACAACCAATTATATTTAAAATAATCGTCAAAATTTTACAATTTAAGCACTTGAATATTAGTAGCTACTGAACTGCGGTTGCTGATTTAGTCAGTAGCTACGGACTGGCGGTAGGTACTGTTAGGGTATAAATATTACCTACCGCCATTTGGTAGCTACTGTTAGGGTTTGGGTAAAGGGTTTAATCAAATTTTTAAATTTGTGCCCAATTAAGTGGTAGCTAATGTAGACGGTAACAAATGTTAGCTACCAATTTTTCGTAGTGAATGTCAACGGTAAGAACCGTTAGTCACCGCCTTGAGCTAATGTCAATGGTAACAACCATTAGCTACCGATTTTCCGTAGGTAATGAATGTTACCGTTGACATTAGCTACCGCAATGCGGTAGCTAGTGAAAGAATTTCCCATGTAAATACACCTTCTCTCCCCATTTGAGAATTCATCATTCCACTCCCACACTTGTTCTACGTACGTTTGTTTCTTACTTCTTTCATTTTTTATCATATTTTTTCCATGAGTTTAAGTTTTAAATATTTAATTAATGTTATTATTTTTTCATGGTTGTAGATTATATATTACATAAAACATTAACCAACATACATCCATAAGTTCAAAATACTCCAAAACACTTACCGACAAAAGTCCCTCATTGTAATTTAAAATACATACCGAAATAACTAAATTAAAGGTACATAAACAGTTAATGAGTTCAAAACAAAAATAACATAAATAAAAAAAAGATTGTTTATAATAACAAAACATAAACAATAAAATCATGGCCTGCCAAGATCATCATCATCGTCTGATGAACCGTCCAACCCGATAGCACTGCAAGCGACCTGAGAACACTTAGCTTTGCCTATGTCATCACGCCTCAACATATCATCAAACTGACTAGGAAACTGTGTACTCGGCGCAAATGGGTCTGCAACACGCCGCATAACACGTCTCGGAAGATGATCGACCGGTGGCATGGTACTACGATAAGTGGTATGAGCATCGCGCATGAGTCCATCTGGGGGAGGGGGTGGCACATGTGTACCTGTGCGAGTCTCGAATGCCTGCATCAACTCCCCTATATATCGGACCACATCTCTCCATCTCGCTCCGTCCGTCTCTCTCGCCTCCTGGTGTCGAAGCCTCAAGTCCTCCATATATGCCTCATCTAAACTGGGATGTGATCTCCAATGGATGCCAAAATCCTTCTGTTTCCCCTTCTTCGGATCTCCAACCACTTTTCGCCATGCCTCTTGGTTGAAAACAAGCCAATCACTCTCGTTATCACCGTGCCTGCTCCGCAGCTCTGTTATGTAATTATTATGTTCATAGTTTAAGTGATATTAGTAAAAAGTTTAGTATATTTGCAAATCATAGAACAAGTACTTAATTAGGTGAATGGAAGATTCTTACATAAATAATCTCATAGGACTCGTCAAGCCACGCGAGTACCGCCGGGCGGCCATCACCCTCCTTCTCAACAGTCTTCATGTGCAAGGCTCGATATAACTCGTCATGTCTCACGGAAGGGCCATCAGGGCGTCGCTTCAAAGGATAATATTAAAATTAAGTAAGAAAAAAAAATTAATTACAATTAGTACATTACCACCACCTAATTTATTATATGAACTATAATAAAACAAACCATCCTAATACGGTACTGGTTGTAGCCAATGGATCCTCCAGCGTAAGTGGGATCCGCCTTTTCTTTCTCCTCGAGCAACTTTCCTCTTCGCCTATTCTTATGTGCCTCGAAAACTCCCTCACTGAATCCTTCTCCTAATGCAACACCGCCTGAGCTTCTAGTTTATCGTTCATATTAGTCTTTTTGCGGTTTTCCCACTTCAGATCCTCCTTCATCGCGAAATAATTCTTCTTCGCCTCATGCATCATCCCCTTATACCGTTCCATTGCTTAGGCCCTAAATGCGTCGTTCGCCCGATGCCTTTCCATCAACAGAATATGATATGTGCTCTACAAATCATATATTTAAGGTTCGATTATTATAGGCATGTTATTTAAGAAAATATTCAACATTATTAGATATATGCTTTTTATATATTAAATACTCACCCTAAAGCTTAGCCAAATTTTATCTTTCACATCTCCATCAAGTTTCATCCAATTTGGTACGAAATTCGTCAACAACTTCTTCATAATAGTCGTAATAGTCTTCACAATCCGTTGTTGATCGACAAATAGTCCCTCGTTGATCAATTTTATCGTCCTGCGTTGTGAGCTATCCGCAGGCACTTGGTCTTCTATAGTAACTTCTCTCGGTGGTCGTGTCTGACTGGGCCCTGATGGTGGAGTAGTCGATGGGCCCGCATGTGGAGTACGTCGAGTAGGTGGAGTACGATCCGTGTCGGGTGCCTCTCGTGGAGTAGAAGATGAAGGCGCTGCATCGGCGGGAGCGGGAGCTCGAGTAGTAGGCGAACGTATACGTATAGGGCCTAATCTACCACTCACATGGGGGGTCAATAGGGGGGTCATCACGATCCTCGGGGCGTGTACGATCGTCAGACATATCGAAAATCTATTTCAAAACCTAAGTTAGAATTCATAAAGGTAACGATCGATTCTAACTTATAAGAAATTCCTAAATATTTAAAATGTCTAAGTTAGAGATTCCTAAAGGCATAATTACGACATCAACGAAATCTAAAGAATAATAAAACATATATAATCAACGTTTAAAACTCACAATTTCCTAAATGAATAACATATATAATCAATGTTTAATAAAAACTAACACTAAAACGAAAACTAACAATAATTTTGTCAAAGGTTCCTAAAACATATAATCGACTAAACAAAATTAATTCTAATCGAAAAAAGTTGGAGAATTGAAGAAATTAAAGGATAAATAATTATACACATACTACTCAAAGGTTTAATCTAATTAGAAAATTTAATCGTAATTTTAAACAAACATGCATCATAAACATTTTCTTAAATTTTATTGGTAAAAATCTTTTCCAAAAATTGAAAAACATCATAAATATGTGGTGCTTCTGCAATATTTTGTCAAAACTTGAGTAAGATGAGTCTCCACAATCATTCAAACTTCAAAGTTTTATTTTCTAAATATTTTCAAACTCCAACATGTGACTGGCAAATAATAATTTTAACAAACGTAACCAAATTTAATGAAATTGAAATCTAAACATACCACAAACTATATTACCAAAAGCCAACTCATTATCGAAATCTACAACGATATAACAAAAATTGCATTCGATTCCTAACTAACTAATTTATCAAATTTACCAATTACTAACTAACTAATTCAACAAAAGTACCAAATCCTGAGAGGCTAATTTACCAGATTTACCAATTATTAACTAACTAATTCACCAAATTTAGCAAATCCTAACTAACTAATTTACCAAAATTAACAATTCTCGTAAAATATGATTTCAACAACAATATATATAAAACATGATTTCAACAACAATATATATGAAAATAAAATTTAATTACATGAATCGGACGGCGCGGCGGTGGGGGACGGCGGCGCGAAGGTGGGTGGTTTCGAAATCGCGGCGGCAGTGATTGAAAAGGGGCGGGGCCGTGTGTTAATAGTATAATATTCACTAAAGCCTATAAATTGAAAAAAAAATACTTACATGAAGTCGGACGGCGCGACGGTGGGGGACGGCGGCGCAGAGGTGGGTGGCATCGGAATCTCGGCGGCGACGACTGAAAAGCGGTGGGGCCATGTTAATAGGGATTAAATCACTAAGGCCTAAATATTGAAAAAAACCTACACTAATCGGACGGCGCGGTGATGGCTAGCAGTGGAGAGCGACAGCGGCGTGGGGCTGGGTGGCGACGAAATCTCGTCGCCGGTGATGGGTGGGGATGGCGCCACAGACATTGGCGTCGATTTGGACAAGGGCTTTAACACGAGTTTTTATTTTTATAAACGCTCGTAAGGAGCGACGAATTTTTCATCGCTCGTTCTACCAATATCGACAGATTTTCCGTCGGTCATACGACTCAGCTGCGGCCCAGTAGTGGCACATTCGCTGACCTAAACTGTAGCGACGGATATTCAATCGCGCATTAGCATTACCGACGGATTGAGCTACGGAGTTGCCGTCGCGAGTTTGAATGCCCACCGATCAGTTGTCGCCACACAATTCAACGACACAAATTCCGTAGCTAATGATTGGCGATGAAATTTCGGTAACTAATTTGCGGTATCTAATACTGCGAAATCTTGTAGTGTTAGCAGACGTTACCACAAATAAGATCAATGATGTACTTATCATGAGTGTATGTGAACTATTTAAATAGTAAGTTTTAAAGTTTGCAGCACCGTATCATGTTTTCTTGACAATAGTATAATAGAAAATCAAATTTCTAAGAATTTCAGAAAGGTTTATCTTGCTGATGATGAGCCTTTCAAAATTATAGCCAATGGAAATGTTAGGAATATGATACTATTGTACCTATATTGTTCCTGGTTCAGAGATACGCTTAATTTTTATAGGGTACTAGGATGATGATGGTTTCTGTTTATTAGTTAGCTCATGTGCTTGGAAGATAACTAGAGGGGCCATGGCGTTTGTGAGGGTTCTCGATGTTAGATTTGAACCCACGCCCTCTTACTTGAGTCTGGTGCCTCAGACAACTCGACCGTCTTTGGTTTTGGTTAAAGATGTATAATACATTAATTATATATATGCTTTGAATTTGTGTTATAATTGAATTTTATTTTATTAATATATAGTAAGTTTTTATTTTACTTGATGCCGATTTAGTAAAATATGATTTACGAAAAAATTTCAATAACTAAAATATTGATTTACTAAAATTTTCAATAACTAAAATATTAATTTAAGAAAATATTGATTTACTAAAATATTAGTTAATATAAGTAGTACTAAAAATATTTTAATAAAATATTGATTTATAAAATATTTTACTAGAATATTGATTCACTGCAATATTTTACTAAAATGTTGATTTACTACAATATGTAACTAAAATGTTCATCTATCAAATATTTATGATGTGGGTTTTAAAAAATATAATTCATGAGAATGCACATATTAAAATACATATACGAATGTGATCGAATAATCCTTTGCATCATAATGGCTACGGATAAAGACACCTTAAAAAACAGCATATTTAAATTTCTCACCATATGACTGAACATTTTTTTTTAAAACAAAGTAAGGATGACACAATGGTCTAAGGTAGCACTCAAGTAGAAGGGTGTGGTTAGAATCTCCTCTAACAATTTGTAACGGCATATTTGGTTGCCCCATGAGCTGAAAACCCATATAATTTAGTGTCAAGATTATACTAAATAAAACAATTAATCTTACATTTGGTTGCCAAAAAAAATCCCACCTTGTAGCCTTTAATTTTACTAAAACTCATGTTTGGTTGCACATACACATCCACATAATTTCGTAAATTACCAAAACTACCCTTAAGTTGCTTCGTAATTCGTGATTCTACTTTATGTCACTCAATTGTGATGTAAGCACCTTTTTAGGGGTAGGAAAATGTAATTTTTTTGAAAAAGTGGGGCCAAAACGGTATTTAACTTGAGTTGCTGAAGTTGGTGGTTGTGCCATTAAATTATCAAAGGGGGGGGGGGGGGGGGGGGGGAGGGTGAGATTAGTTATCTTGGAAAATACTCCAAAAAGGCAATTTATCTTGGGCCCCTTTTACCTTTTATTTGTCAACCAAATGTGGTATAAACCCACACTATTTAATTAATATGGGCTATTAAGGGCATCCAAATGTGCCGTAAGTATAATTATTCTCTATTGGTTGGGTAGAATGCCGCACATTATTCCCTATGTTGTGTGGGGTGTAAACCGCATAGAATTTTCGACGAGATTTTATGAACAGAAATCACTACAAGATTTGGGGGGTTTTCGCGACCACCCCCCTGGTGACCGTCGGGCGGTCCCCAGCTTTTTGGTGACCGCCCAGAGCAACGGGGACCGCTAGGCGGTCCCCAGCCCAGCGGTCCCCAACACAAAAGGGGGACCGCTGGGTGGTCCCCAGCCCAAACAGGGGACCGCTAGGCGGTCCCCAACTCAAAAGGGGGACCGCTGGGCGGTCACCAAAGGTCTTTAGGGACCGTCCGGCAGTCCCTAATAATATTCATATTTTTTTTAAAATTTTATTGAACAATTAAGGTGTCGCATTGTTTGTTTAGTTGATAAATATCCTAATAATAGTTAAAAGAACAAAATTACAGAGTTTCATACAAATTGAAACAACATACGACGATTAATTGTACGTATAACATAGAATAGATTCAACGTTAAAAACATTCTCAATCTCATTCAATCTACTATTAAATAACTAAATTAGTGGTTTTATGATCGTTTGTTACTTCAATTGACATGTTACAATGAATTTTGTTTCTAAAAATCAAAAACACATGGAAATCGTTTCATAAAATCGAAAACAAAGAGTATCAATATTATTAGGGACCGCCTGGCGGTCCCTAAATTCACCTTTAGGGACCGTTGGGCGGTCACCAATTGTCTTTAAGGACCGCCGGGCGGTCCCTAAAAGTGGTTTTAGGGACCGCCTGGCGGTCACTAATAATATTCATACTTTCTTTTTTAAATTTTATGGAACAATTAAGGTGTCGCGTTGGTTGTTTAGTTGATAAATATCCTAATAATAGTTAAAAGAACAAAATTACAAAGTTTCATGCAAAATGAAACAACATACGACGATTAAGTGTACATATAACTTAGAATAGGTTCAACGTTAAAAACTTTCTCAATCTCATTCAATCTACTATTAAATAACTAAATTAGTGGTTTTATGATCGTTTGTTACTTCAATTGACATGTTACAATGAATTTTGTTGCTAAAAATCAAAAACACATGGAAATCGTTTCATAAAATCGAAAACAAAGAGTATGAATATTATTAGGGACCGCCTGGCGGTCCCTAAAACCGCCTTTAGGGACCGCTGGGCGGTCACCAATTGTCTTTAGGGACCGTCCGACGGTCCCTAAAAGTGGTATTAGTGACCGCCCGGCGGTCAATAATAATATTCATACTTTCTTTTTTTTTTAATTTTATGGAACAATTAAGGTGCCGCGTTGGTTGTTTAGTTGATAAATATCCTAATAATAGTTAAAAGAACAAAATTACAAAGTTTCATGTAAAATGAAACAACATACGACGATTAAGTGTACATATAACTTAGAATAGGTTCAACGTTGAAAACTTTCTCAATCTCATTCCATCTACTATTAAATAACTAAATTAGTGGTTTTATGATCGTTTGTTACTTCAATTGACATGTGACAATGAATTTTGTTGCTAAAAATAAAAAACACATGGAAATCGTTTCATAAAATCAAAAAAACACGTATGAATATTATTAGGGACCGCCGGGCGGTCCCTAAAAACCATATTTAGTGACCGTCGGGCGGTCACCACTTGTCATTAGGGACCGCCCGGCGGTCACCAAATATCTTTAGGGACCGCCCGGCGGTCCCTATATGTTTAAAAAATAGGCGGGATTTTGGGGGAAATTTGAAATTTCCAAAAATTCAAAATTTTCACCCTTAATTCTATATATACCACCACTCTCCTATCCAATTTTTCAACACTCTTCAAAAATACCCAACTCCAAGATTTCTCTTATCTATTTTCTCTTCCTAAATCACAAAAATAAAAATTATCCAACAAAAACTTTCATTTCTTCTTTCTTTTAAAGAAACACTCTTCGCTTTTTTTTTTTTCATTTCTTTAAATCCAAAACATAACTTCTCTTCTTCTTTCTTTTAAAGAAACACTCTTCTCTTCTTCTTTTTTTTGTTCAAATCCAATACACAACATTTCTTCTTCTTTTTTTTCATTATTTTCTTTGTTTTATTTTGTTAACTTTCATTTCATTATTTTCTTTGTTTTATTTTGTTAACTTTCATTTCCTTATTTTCTTTGTTTTATTTTGTTAACTTTCATTTCATTTTACTTTTTTATCATTATTTTGTTTGTTTTTGTTCTTGTAAATGTTTGTTGCACATATTTACACGCAATTTATACAAAAAACCCAATAATATTCCGGTAAATTTCCGGAATATTATTGGGTTTTTTTTTATTCTGCCGCAGACTTTTAGGGACCGCCCAGCGGTCCCTAAAAGTCTGAATATTATTGGGGACCGCTCGGCGGTCCCCATAAGTAATTAGGGACCGCCCGTCGGTCCCTAAATTTGCGGTCGCGGAAAATGGTCCCCGCGACCGCCAAGCGGTCGCCAAAGGGTGGGGGACCAAGGGTATCCGCGACCGCCTTTTGGTGACCGCCCGGGCGGTCCCTAAAGACCCCCAAATCTTGTAGTGAATACCCTGGTGAATAACATGGGTTGGTCACGTGAATGAATCTAAATGAAATATTCTGATATTAAAATTGTCAGTGGGCAAATCGAACAAGTAGACAAATATTATGACGTAAAAATTGCTCAAAAACAAACTTATGGAGGTTTGTCACAAAACAGGTCATACGTGAGGAGGTTTGATGTATTTATTATCCTTTTTTTATTTAAAAAATATTTCTAATACAGATTTTATAAAGCACTAAACTGATTGTTTAAATTTCCACAAACACCAGTGAGAACCTTAAAAGTTTAAAAGTATAATTTATTTCACAAAATTAAATTGACTAGTTGGGCAATAAAAATATCCAGAAATCAGCTTTAGTTTATTAGATTCTGAATTGTGACATCCGTTGAGCACGGAGCTCCATCACTAAATAAAGAAACACAAGTTGAGCAAAAACTTGTTCCATTTTTGGCTACTTTTCTTCTTCCTTTCGTGGAGAAGAACAACACCAGCAGAGAGAAGGGAAGAACAATACAATGCAAAAAGTGAATATAATAATGTGATTCTTTTTGGAAAGAAAGAAAAGAAAAATGAATAATGGGTCGTCAGGGGGTTCGGCTTCGGCTTGCCTTCTGAATGGAGAATTTTTCAATCCAGTGCTGACAATGGGAACGCAGGTTTCTTGTCTTCTTGTTATGTCACATTTCTTTCAACTCTTGCTCAGGCCATTAGGCCAACCCGCACCTGTCGCGCAAATTCTCGTAAGTACGTCAATATATGTATATATATATTCATTCATTCATCAATATATTTAATTATTTATGTTACAAATAAAAAAATAATATGTTTTTGATAATTAGTACTAATACATGCAGGCAGGATTCGTGCTTGGCCCTTCTTGTTTATCCCATATTGGAGGGGTCCGAAATTTCTTTTTTCATAATTTTGCTATTGATTACTACGAGACCTTGGCCTTATATGCCAGAATTATCATCATGTTCCTCATTGGCCTTGAGATTGATTTCCCATATCTACGCCGCCATCTACGCGTAGCAGGAATCATTGCTGGTGGGAATAGTTTGATTTGTACAATCTTTGCCATAGCCGTTACCTCCTTCATATATGAAGAAACGGGTGCTCATGGTTCTGGAGTTATGATGGCCTTTACACTGGCTGTTGTTTTATCAAATACTGCCTCTCCTTTCGTGGTTCGTGTGGCTCATGATCTCAGGTTTGCTAGTTCTGATATAGGGAGATTAGCCATATCTTCCTCCCTAATTAGCGATGCTTATGCTGTGCTTTTGTTGACTATAATTTCAAAAAACATGCAACAGTACGATGGAACCTTGTGGTTCAAGGGATTTGCCTCCCTTGCCATTGTTGTGGGTGTAATTTTCATCAACAAATATTTCGTGAATTGGCTCAATAGTAGGAACCGAGATAAGAAGTACCTCAACAACACTGAAATATTCGTTCTTCTAGCCATTGTTATAGTTGCCGCAACAATTCTTGAGACGATGGGATTTAGTAGCATAATCGGCTGCTTCTTTATGGGCTCACTATTTCCTAGAGGAGGTAAAGCAGCACGGACGTTGTTGACCAAACTATCCTATTCAGTTCAGAACTTCATACTACCAATATACTTTGGCTATACTGGATTCAAGGCCGACGTGACTCTCATAAACAATTTTCGTAACTTTGCAATAACGTCAATTGTTATACTTTTGAGCATTGGAGGGAAAGTAACAGGCTCTTTAGCTGGTTGCTTTTATCTAAAGATTCCATTGAATGAAGGCGTTCTTCTTTCTTTCTTGATGAACTTGAAAGGACATGTTGATTTGCTTGCTCTAACAATTGGCGTACAGACTAACGTAAGTCCTTGATCTCGGGTTAATACCATTTGGACATGGTGATTGTTAAGAATTAAAGAACACTACAGATAAAGTTTAAGGATCAATTTATTTTGTTACAAGCATTGTTATATAGGAAAAGTTCACAAATAAAAAGCAAACATTAGTAACCCATTTTCATTTTTATGAACCACATTGATGAATTTTGATACTTCTATTAATGATTAATAGTTTGTCTACTAGTATTACACTCATTAGTGCTTTTTTTATGGACATAATCACATGCAAACTATTCTAAGATCTATATTTTTGTTTTTGTAACATAAAATGTGATGCTTATATTGAAGTTGAATGTTGATGCAGGTGTCCAGCCAAGTATTCTACAATTTGATGATGGCAACAGTAGTGATTAATTCATTAATTTGGGGACCCATAATAGCTTTTATGGTAAGAAGAGAAAGTGATGTTCTTGGTCACAAACATATATCTTTGGAATTTCAATCTCCAGAGAGTGAACTCAAACTGTTGGCTTGTGTACACGGTCCTCGCCCCGTGGCAACAATGATAGGACTAATCGCAACATGTAAAGGTCATGAAAATGTCGCTATAAATCCTTATCTGATGCATCTTATTGAGCTTCCAGAGAAAAAGAAAACAAATTTATTATACCATCAAAAAGAAGAAGATGAACTTAGCGATGATGATAATTATGGCGGTAATGATGTGTTGGAAATAAATGAAGCCGTGGATATATTTGCAGTTGAGACAGGGGTGATGATTCATCAAGTTAAAGTCATATCACCTTTTGCAACTATGTATGACGATTTATGTGAATTTGCTGAGGATATAAGAGCATCGATTATATTCCTCCCGTTTCATAAGCACCAAAGGATTGATGGGAAATTAGAAAGTGGAAAAGAAGGAATAAGGACTACAAATCAGAAAGTCCTTCGCTATGCCAAGTGTGCGGTTGGAATTCTTGTTGATCGTGGACTCACAACTGGAACCTCACACTCTGATTCATTGCAACATGTAGCTACATTATTTTTTGGTGGACCCGATGACCGTGAGGCCTTGGGGCTAAGTAAAAGGTTAGGGATGCACCATCATATAAATCTTACAATAATAAGGTTCCTCCATATTTCTGAAAAAAGTAAAAACTTGACACAAAATAAGGGTGTCAATACTGCTCAAAAGGAAGATGATGTCTTGATGGCAATATCAAGTAGTGAGACTGAAAGAAACGCCGACGATATTATCTTGACGGATTTCTATAATAGGTATGAGAATGTCTACAATGTCTTTGTTGCAATTGTTCCACAGGGTTTAAGATATATGAGTGCTTCTATATCAAGATACTTCATATTGTTTCTTAATAAAATCGTAGAAGAAATATAAATTAATAGCCTTTAATTACTTCATAAAATTAGAAACGTGAGTCCCAGTAATGAGGTTTTGACTTGAGGGTGACATATCATTCTTGACACTTTTGTGTATCACTAATGTAGAATATGCACAAATCCACCGCTCTCCTTTGTATTGTAAAATATAACTTAGTCATCTTACAACAACCTAGAACATGAATAGTACATAATATCCATAACAATATATATAGTACATAGAGTAAGACAAAAGATCCACATGAGGATACATGCAACATGCCTAGCTAGGATGCAAATTGAGTTTCTATGTATAAAGACACTTTCGATCTGTTAACGAGAAATTTATAAGAATATTAGTGAAAAGGCTCCAATTTCTTTCTCTTTATATATATATATATATATATATATATATATATATATATATATATATCACGTTAGACATAAACATAAGTCATTTGTACATTTTTCTGTTTCGTCAAACTACATAAACTTCTCTTTTTGTATGAATAATCATAAGACGAATGTATTTGTAATTAGATCAAACTTCAAGAGATGAGATGTAACTATCCGAAGAAAATAACAGTGCATTTTAAACTTCTTTATACTTCTTTTTTTCTTTTATATTATTATACACTACCTAATCTTAATGTATTATGATTTATAGGTATGTAACAACAGGAGAAGTAGGATATGTAGAGAAACATGTCGAGGACGGAGCAGGGACAGCATCGGCTCTAAGAGACATGGCAGACATGTATTCTATGTTCATAATTGGTAAAGGAGGTAGAGAGCACTCGGCCTTGACAACAGGTATGAGCGATTGGGAAGAATGCCCTGAGCTTGGTAAAGTAGGGGACTTTCTAGCTTCTTCAGACTTTGATCTTAGCGGCTCAGTTTTAGTAATCCAACAACATAGACCTTCAAAGAACGAAGAAGATGAAGATGTTTAGGACTTGTTGGTTTCAGGGATCTATACTTCACAATTAATGCTTACAACTTCACATCATAAAGATAAGCAAAATATCAAAGTTATGCAAAAGTGGCATATCTGACATGGCTCGTTTTGAGGTATTCGAAGGAAAATATTTGTGATATTGGGCGCAAGGGGCATGCTAGGCTTAGTATCTACGTTCGAGTGGCTCGACATATGAAACCAAGAAAACTTGAAAATTTTCATTTGACAATTAAGAAAGGTCATGTGAAATGTATGCTTTGTGTATGTGGATTTGTATATAGAATGAACAAGACTGTGTACAGTAATTGTATCTCTGAAGCATAAATTCCCAGAGATTCCCCTCATGTAAGTAATATTTTGCTGTAGGCAAATCTTTCTTTTCTTGACGTTTAAATGCGTGTTAAAAGACATATACACCTCTTGGAATTTAGTCAAGTTACAAAATCTTCTTTATTGTTTGAACCTTATGAGTGTACTTCTATATATAAAGTAGGGATAAAAGCATCAAGCCCCCTGAACTATGCACGTTTTTGCGACTTGCCCCCTAAACAAATTTAATAAGCGTTTTGCCCCCTAAACTATGCACGTCTGTTCGATTTGCCCCCTCGCCGGATTCCGCCGAATATTCCTCGGAATATTCCATTCTCGTGCGACTCACGTGAGGGTCAGAAGGGCATTTTCGGTACATGTTACGGAGTGTAAAGTTCATGCATCTTCCCCCTTAAACTATGCTTCTTAGTGCGAATTGCCCCTTAAACTATGCAACTGTACCCCCTAAACTATTGTGTTGCGATTTGCCCCCTGAACTATGTTATCGTACCCCTTGAACTATTGTGTTGCGATTTGCCCCCTGAGTTAATTTTGCACCTAAATTTACCCTTTATTCCATATTTTGGAGGATTTTTTTTATGTCATTTTAGTGTGTGTTTTTGTGAGTTTGCAGACATGTTATTGAGCTATTTGAAACCATTAGACAGTTGCATTCATAACCATTCAGACACATTACACCAAAATCCGAAGAATTCAAACATCACAATATCAAACGGACTAGTTAAATTACATCCCGATCATTAACAAACTTGTCCTTAAAATAATAATAAAAAAAAACTACTTGTCCTTAAACAGGTCTTCATTCCTTGAGCTTTGAAGCTTGGCTTTGTCCAGGAGGTTGGTGCCGCTCCTCACCATTCAGACATATAGCAGTTCATCATTTGAGATTTACCTTCGATTTCTGGAATGAAAAAACCAGATATAATTAGCATAATGCAAATAAACTTGAATCGGTTATCCAAGTCGATTAGAGAATGTATCAATCAAATTAAATCAGCTGTAGCACACAGTGGCTGCTCTCCATTTTTTATCTAAACAGTACATTACTTAATTGAAGTAATAAAACTGAAGTATCGATTTAATAACATTAAAGCAACACTCTATGCACCACAATCTACAACTTCTTTCATCTCCAAATCTTAATAAATCAATTAGCCAAACAAGCGACAGTTCGAATTCATGTTGCTGTTACAACTTATTGCACAAGCTAAAGCATCATCTTCTGCCACACATCAAACAATAACGTCGCCTACACATTATACAAATACCTTGTAACTAACAATGCACTTGAATCCGTTGTAGTCCACAGTGCAATAAGTATCAATAGACAGAGCTCATTCTCAGTTCTTACATAACACACCTAAAACATACACGTTTTCCGAAATCAAATAATATTAGAAATGTAGCTGCTCTGTGATGAATCAAAATTCAACAGCAAGCATTGTAGCACATTGTGGCTGTTTTCCATCTTCGATCTAAATACAAAATTATATAATCGCACTGATAATAATGAAATATCGACGTAACAACATAAAAGAAACACTGCACACACCATAGTTTACAACTTCTTTTCATAGCCAAAATCTCAAAAACTCAACCAAGCAAAATTAGCCGAACGACCGATAGTTCGACTGCACACTACTGTTACACCTCAACAATTTCAAGCTAAGGCATCAGCTCGTGTAACCTCAAATAGTGTCAAATCCTTATAGCTAACAACTCACCAACATTTTTTGCTGTCGAAATAAGCAAATCGCGCATTGAGTTATACACTGAAAACTCATTGGAACAAGTCGAAATTGCAATTCAACAATCTTCACCAAACCTAGGGTTTTGAAATTACCTTAAAAATGGAGAGCGAGGGAACGGAGGCGGAAATGATATGACGGCGGTTACCGGAGGCCGTGAAAGAGGGCAAATCTATACCGTGATGAAGAACCCTAACTTTGTCGCGAATGTGGACGGTACCTTCTGCTTGTTCGCGCGGTGCTTCCCTTGCAGGTGGTGAATGTCGCAGAGCGATTTTCCGTCCATCGCGGGGCGCTTGCACCGCCATTGGCGGCCATCGGTGCGATTGCAGCGGAGGTGATCCGACGGCGGAGGATCCTTCCCCTGCGTTATCAGAAATTTGGATTTGAGATTGAATTTGAGTGTTGATTGTGTATAATTTGGACAAATTGATGTGAATCGAGAGAGAATTTGTGAAGAACCCTAATTTTGTTGGGCTGTTTTTTTCTAAGTGTGGAATGGAGCAACGTTTCAGTTTACACCCCCTGAACTTAGTCTTTCATTAAGTTTTTTTTTTTTAAATTGTAAAAAAAAAAAACGAACGGACGAAACTACCCCGCTGACCATCACGTGATACGCACGAGTTCGGAATATTCCGGCGGATTTAGGGCGGAATCAGGCGAGGGGGCAAATCGAACAGACGTGCATAGTTTAGGGGGCAAAACGCTTATTAAATTTGTTTAGGGGGCAAGTCGCAAAAACGTGCATAGTTCAGGGGGCTTGATGCTTTTATCCCTATAAAGTATGTCTCTTTGACAATAATCATGGTGCATATAGACAACAATTTCATCCAAGTGGTCTTTCTTTTTTTTTTCTTTTTTTGCACGAGTACTCTCTTCAAAAACTCTTAACCACACTTTGATTTCTCTTGCCCCAAAGAGACCTAATGCTTGCCACGTGGAAGATTTTAGGTTTATTAGTCTTTGTTATATTGCTTAAAACATCTCTAGCTAATCGGGTTTCCACCCAAAGTCAATCAATCCGCTTCGTTGGTGGTTTCTAATTGTGTTCTCGTAAAAATATTCCATTTCTGCTACCTATACACTCTTTCTAGGATAGAAGTAATTAAGATAGATGAGATTTTAGAAAAAGGACACATTTGACGCTATACTCAAACCTAAATTCATTCGAATCCTTTGAGCTCTTCCCCATTTGGATTTCTGAGGGAGATTTTCCTCTAAAAACGCCTGCCTTACGAACAAAGTTTTTGAACCTTTTTATGCTAATATTACTAAGCTTTTTAATATAATTTAAAAATATCGCATTTTACTTTAGAAACACAATTTTACTCAGTTGTTCACGTCTTAGTCGCATTATAGCTATTAATGATTTGAATTGCTCTATGTAGAATGATCCCATTGAAACTCATGAGCAAATTTTTTTTCTAGATGCCCATTTACTGTCAAAGTTTGGGAAGTTTGGGTTCGACCAGCTAACACCTTAATTTGTTTGATTTTAAGGATTGACGCTTGAAAAATTCACTTACTTTGATCCTTCCCTAAACTAGTTCTACATAGTTTTTATGCAGTCCAGCAGATACTTTTCTCCAAATTCCTTTTGGCATATTTTATCATTTTGTGCATTCTAATTTTTTGATCGATAAGTACTCAAAATGTACAACGGCGAATCATTCATGGTGTGCAGTCTGCCCCAGTAATTACTTGTATTACATGGTCGCGAATGAATTACAACTTTGAGAAAGACTTTCGTCAAACAAGTAGATGAATTAAGAACCGAATAGTTAAGAAGCCAATGGCCACCAATCTCTTGGCGTGCATAGTTTCTTACAAAATAGAACGTACGTATGTAGTGTCCAACAATGTTCCAACAGAGTTTGATCAGTTAACACCCTATATATTTGGTTGGCTGATTTGTTTGGAAATCGAAGTTTAACCATGCATGGTACAAACTCAATCATCATTCACAAATTTCAACATGGAAAAATCGCAAATGAAGACCGTTCTTCATTTTTTCGTGTAAGTTGTGGATTTTGATGCACTTTGTACGTGAATCTTTCTTCCTTAAGTTTCTTTGTTATTCCTATGCATTCATAAAAGAAAAAACCAAAAATCTTGCTTTTTCTTCAAATACGCTGCCCTCGGGTTATCAAATTCTGGGAGTTGTGTTTATTATTTGGAAAATCTAGGCTCAGATTTGGATTTCTCTCGAAAAATGGGGGAGGGGGAGGGGGTACTACTCCTCTCTTTAAAATTCACTACTTTGGACTTCAAAGAATTCAAGTTTCAAAGACTTGTTTTTTCCATGCAAAGCTGCTCTCGGGATTGTCATTAAACTGCATATCTGGGCTATTCTTTGCAATTTCTAGGCTTGAAATTGGATTTCTTGTTGAATTTCACGGGTGCTTTGGATTTCAAAGAATTACATCAGTTGGGATCATAGTTGTGTGTATCTTCAAAGATCTTAATTGTGTTCATATAAACTGCTCTTACTTCTGCTAATTAGCACATACTTGTGGTAAGATTCTTGGATTTCAGGGCGGATATTCGGATTCCTCGTTGTATTTCGGGAGGGGGGGTTGGTTTCCAAGGAAATACAACAGTTTTGTGCATAGTTGTTTGAATCTTCAAATACCAGCCATTATGGACAGAACGATGTGATGGGCGCACCGGTGACCCACCAACTACCAGCCCCTCACCGTTGGTCCAGATCAGCCACTCGGGATTCAAGCGCCCCGGGCGTGCACGAATAGGGCAACTTTGTCATCGATTCTTAAACGGCGTATTGAGACGATCTTGGTCACAGACCATGCCGATGTGCAGCAGACGCATGCTGCTCCCCAGCAGCCGCTCGCGTAGGCTGGCCTGTCGTAACCAGTGCACACTGAGCCAGAACGGAGAACACAACAGACCCGTCAGCCTGCATAGCCTACGCTGCAGACACATGATGCGCTAGACCAGGGACTTGCACTACTGGCGCGCCAGATGCAGCAGACGCACGATGTGCCCGACAGACTGCTAGCACGACAGGCCAGACAACCAATGTGGTAGGCGCAGCAGATGCAGGACGACGTCGGCCGACAGCGCCCGCATGCACCCTACAGGCACAAGATGAGCGTCGGGCTGCCGGTGGTGTTATTCATTTGGTCCCGAAATCAGTGAAAGGTGCAGGCACACGGGGTACCACGAAGCCCAGCCAAAAGGTAACGATTGTTCACGAGGATAATTTCCCGACTTTGACATGTGTCAAGCCAAAGTCATATACGGGACATAGTTCTCGTTCTTTTAGGCCCGTTCCTTCGAGGCCCGGGCACAACTCCAGATACATCTCTTTTACCCAGATGATTCAGGATAGTAAGGTATCTCGCGTGGCCTATTTATCACCGAGATAAAAAAAAAATCTTTTTTTGATGGCTTTCACGACGATTTTGGGAATGATGATAGGGATGATTGTCTTCGTCTATTCTCCAGAACTTGAGGAAGAACTTGTAGAGCCTTATAAGTTCACTCTGGTTTTTAGATTCCCCTCTCATACTCCGAGCTTCCTTCGAGTCAAGCAAGGATTTGCCTTTTTAGCTATTAAGGGAGGTTACAGTTTTGGTCATTTGGGTCCGAGACATGTAACGACAAATTCTTGAATTTTAAAAATAAAAGACAAAAAAAGATTACAAAATAAATTTGAGTAAATTTGAAGTACAATTGTGGTGCAATCTCTCTATTTGATTCTCTGATTCTTTTCTCAAGTTGAGTGGATTTGATTTTGATCTCTTCCACGTGTATTTTAGTTGAGCGTTAATCCAAGGGCTTTGAGCTTGATCTTGAATTGACGATCTACTTGACTTGATATTTGCGACGACCAATTTGATCTTCGTCTTGAACTTGTTGAATGTCAATTTTCTTTGAAGGAATCTTAATCTTCAAAGTACTTGGATATTTGACAAACGTTGATTCGAGGGCTTTACGACTTGATCTCGGATCCAAAGGAAACTTGATTTGGAAATTGATTTGAAGGTTGATGAAGATTGGTATGATCTTCGTCTTCAGTTCTTTGGATTTTTTTTGGGTTTTCTTTTTGAATGGGCTTCAATCTTCAAAAACGATTTTTCGAGGGTCTTACGACATGATCTCGGATTAAACAGATTTTTAACTTGAAGACGAATGAAGAACAATATGAACTTGATTTTAGATTTGTTGAACTTCTTGGAGTTTGATCTTCCTCGATAGAAGTGCAATCTTCAAAAACGGTTTTTGGATGGAATTGAGACTTGACGGCATATTTAAAGGAGTTCTTTACGAAGAACACCTTGAAGACTGTTGAAGAATGTCGCGAAGAAACGCTTGAAGATGAATGAATTTGGTGGAGCGAAAAACTTAGAGCTTTTCCCTCTACAACTTGTGAATATTTTGTGTTTTTTTTCTTCTTCAAGACTACCTCTATTTATAGGTGTGGAGTGAATCTCAATTAGAATCTCCTGATGAGATGAACGGTTGTGATCGCATCTACAATTCCTTGATATGGAAGACTTTATCTAAGAGAATCTTCTTTTGAACTCTTGAAGATTGAGACTTGGTGGGGAATTTTTTCCTTGTGTTGAGATTTGGTGGAGAATTTTTTCTATCTCTTGAAGATTGAGACTTGGATGAGAAGACTTTCTATGTCTTGAGATTTGATGAGCAATTATTTCCTTGTCTTGAGATTCAATTAATATATTTATTTTAATCCCTCAAAATATTAAGATTAAATAAAATATATTTTGTAATTTTTGCATCTTAAGAGTTACCATCATTTAATTTAATTAGACACAAAATTAATGTGTCTACAACATGTATATTTAAAGCTAGATTTGGAGGAAGATTTCTCGCTGCTGCTAGCCAGAGGTTTGGCCTATGTTTTGAATATTCCTGTCCGAATATCTAAATGGACACCGGAGTTCTCTATTGATAAGAAGGCTCCAATTTCCTCAGTTTGGGTCCAAATACCAGACCTCCCTATGCATCTCTATAAGAAGAGCACTATATTTTCCATTGACAAACGCATTGGCAGACCTTTTTGCCTGGATGAACAAACTGTTGAGGTTGTTCGCCCTTTGGCGGCCAGGATGCTTGTTGAGATCAACCTGTTGGACAAGCGGGTTGAAGAGGTTTTTGTTGGTATCAACAATGGAGGAAACATGGAAAGGAAATGCTATAGTGTGATCTATGAAGATATTCCAAAATACTTCATTAAGTGTAGGAATCTTGGTCACACGAAACAAGAATGCACTCCAGTGCCAGTTCAGCTTAGTCTGGTCCGAAGGAAAAAGCTCATGTGATGCAGCTTATAAGTGAAAATATTAATAAGGACACAGTGGGCGATCATGAGCAAGTTTGTATTACTGCTGCCTCTAGTGGTAGAGGAAGAGGCAGAGGTAGAGCGAGATGAAACCTTCGCAGTGTTAGTCATACTACGACAGCCATACGGGTTCCCTCAAACCCTTTTGAGGCACTTGTTGAGGCCGCTGATATAGAGCCGCATGTGGCACTTGATGTCGATCTATCTCGTGCTCAGAGAGAGCCGATTGTTGTGTGAGATTCCCCTCATACTCCTTTGGAGGATGTGGTAGCTCTAGATGTTGAAATCAAGGATTTGTCAGCGAACCCCACACAGGTTCTTTCTGATGATACTGGGGTGAATGTCTTTGACGACGTCGGAGTAGAAAAGGGCCATGTATCTGACGATGCCATTATTACTCCAGGGTCTCGTGACAGGTCCTGTACTAAGAGCAAGGGTTTGGCAAAACATATCTTTTTTTTAAGATACATTGAGGGACCAAAAGTTATCACCCTTGGGGAAGCTTTTGGTCCTCTAATTAAACATGCAAAATCGACCAAGCAAAAGCAACAAGCGAGATCTGCTTCCAGGGAACAGTCGCGTCTAGCAGCTGTCAAACAATAAAAATCCATGGACTTGAGCGTCCAAAACTTGTTTCCTGAAGAGGAACCGCACCTGAGCTACATTACCGGGAGGAAGGTAAATGAGGGAAAAAACCTGTTAGGTTTCCTGAGCCACCCCTAGCGCCTAAAGACATTGACAAGGTGTCCGATACAGAGGATTTGTCATGATTCTGATGTTAGTTTGGAACGTCCGTGGGGTTGGTTATAAGAAAGCTCATAACCATGTTTCGGATATTAGGCACGGGCACGCGATCAAGGTTCTTGTTCTGATTGAACGAAAGGTTGAACTAGATATTGTGTTTAACACCAAATGGTTTAACCTTGCTCGTGCTTAAAAAAATGAGTCAAATAAGATTTGGTTACTGGTAGCAGCTGAGATCAAGGTTGAAGTCCCTGTTAGATCTATCTTCTGCACGTTTGTCTTTGGTGCAAATACTAAGATTCCCAGATGCGAGCTCTGGGCGAGTTTGAAGGAAATTGCAGTTTGGACAGGGCCGTGGTTGGTAGCTGGGGACTTCAAAATTGTTATGCACCTTGAAGAGAAGGCATGGGGTAACCCCCTTACCATTTTTGAGGCAACTGAGTTTTGTGACTGTGACTTTGAGTGTGGCTTCACTGACGCTGGTTTTGAGGGGAACCAATATACTTGAGCCAGCCAAGGCATCATAACTCGACTAGATAGAGCCCTAATCAATCTCCATTAGGCCTCTTATTTCGAGTCGACTCAAGTAACGTATTTGACTAGGAGACGGTTGGGTCACAACCCTCTGCTTATCACTTTTGTGAATAAAGTAGAGCGTCATCCCGAATCTTTCTGTTTCCAAAATACGTGTGATGATGCATAATTCGCCACGCCCTCAGAAACACGCAAAATAGGTATCCCACAAAAAACGACCAAGGGTTAGAGGAAAGGTGCCCTCGGGTCACGACATGCTATTACCCTAATAAAGGCACAATGAGCCAAACATCTAGAGAAGGTACCCCCAGATCATGACCAGATGACGCCCCCTATAAGGGAATTCGGTCTAAATACATGGAGAAGGTACCTCCGGATCGCGACCAACGCCCCAAAAGGGAGTACGACTTGGATCTAAAGACTCAGGAATACCGCTCCCAATGACCCAAAATCGGTCAAGACCTTGGTTTCCTGCAAGGACAGAATACAACAAGCCCCCCACACAGATGTGGTTAATTGCCCAACTGGCTAAGCACTACGCAGTTCTCACAGGCCCGCAATAATGGACCCATGGGTGGTGATGTCAAACGTTTAGCCAAAATATCATGGAAGAAGGAGGACAATATAAAATAATAAGAAAATGAGTGAATATAAGAAAGGGTCAAGGACATTCGACCATGATATTGAGATATCATAAAAACCCACCACCTACGATCACGCAATCGCACCGGCGAAGTACGACTCCACGAGACCCTCACTAAACAAGACGACTTGGAGAATAACTCAACCTACCAGAACCTGAATCATGATAAGACGCCCTAAACTCGAGGAACGCGCCCATCACCCTTATTCAAAACAGCTCCCAACCACCCTCATTATAACAGAAGACCATACATCATTGGCCCATATCAACTATTGAAGCAGAAAGTAACAAATCTTACCGGTTCAGACCAATGATTGGGCAGACTAGCTCTCTCCCATTGGGTTAGAGCCACCCTCGAAGACAATATGAGTAGGCGTCATCACTACGCGCTTAGACAGTGTTCAGTCAAACTCATACCATTGACCATCCCTGACAAACGACCCTCATTGGCGCAGAAGACCTCAACGCAATTGGCTATCAACACCCGTCAGAGTTAAGAGGGAAAGACCAGCCCCCATTGGCCAAAAACCCCTTGAGCTAACACTATAAATAGCCCCTCATTTCAGCAGAAGAGAAGGTTCAAGCATAATTACTCACCACAGAGCAAAAACAAGAGCATTCTTCATAATTTCATACACTCCATTGTACTTAGAAAAATGTCACAAGCATTTAGCTATCTCATCACCTGACCCACTTGTAATTCACTCAATATCCTTCATAAAATATCATTGCCTCATTTTTTCCTCAGATTCGAGATAGGCATTCCGAACTAAAACTCAGTGAGAATATGCTCGAATTCCTCAACCACACGGGCCCAGACGATATTGCATCACCAATGTGGATTCATCATGTCACCTTCTTGGACGCTATCCGTTAGATCTGGCAAGTTCCATCTGCCCAGCACGACCTTTCAGGCCAATCTGATAAGCTGTTACGGCTAAGTAGAGATTGAGGTGGTGGAATAAGCATGTCTCTGGTGATATTTTTGCTAGAATCACAGAGAAGGAAGTCGCTCTGCGGCAAGCTAAGATTCTCTTTGATTCTGATCCGACTCCTCAGAACCGTATGGAATTTCATCGGTGTAATGTTGAACATTCCCTTGTTCTGGACATGGAGGAGGAATTTTGGCGTCAGAATGCCAATGTTAAGTGGATTGTTGATGGGGAGCGGAATACCAAGAGTTTCCAAGCTTCTGTCAAAAAGAAAATGGTCCATTCTTGCATCTTTAGTATCCAGGATGATGCTAACTTTATTTCTGACGAGGATGGCATTCGAGCATTGGCAAAGTCGTTCTTCATGGGACTACTTGCGAGTGGGAATGGGATTGAGACTTGCCACAACCTTAATTTCATTCCGCAAAGTATCTTGCAAGATGCCTACCATTGATGAGGTAAAGTAGTTGTCTTTGGCATGGACCCAGATAGTGTCGCTGGCTCTAATGGGTTTAATGTGAAATTTTTTCAGCACTCTTGGGAAATTGGGGTTACTGATGTTTATGGTGCAATATTGGATTTCTTTGGAGGAGGAGTTTGCATTCCTTCTTATAAAGCCACCAATATTGTTCTCTTGCCAAAGAAATAGAATGCCAATCAGTGGAAGGATTTCCATCCCATCAGCCTTTGTAACACTTGTTACAAGATCATTAGTAAAATCCTTAATGACCAGCTTTATGTTTTTCTCCCCAAGTTGCTTTCCCCTTCTTAGAGTGGTTTTGTTATGGGACGCCTTATTACTGACAAAATTTTGCTTGCACAAGAATTGGTTACACATATCAGTTACAAATGCAAAGCGATTAATACTGTAGTCAAGCTTAATATGGAAAATGCGTATGACCGGATGGAGTGGTCATTTATTTACCAAATTTTGAAGAAATTTGGTTTCTCTGAGAGATGGATTGATATGATTTCTCGTTGCATCGATTCTTGCAATTTCTCGGTCTTGGTGAATGGGTCGCCGGTTGGGTATTTTTAGTCTACTCATGGTCTTTCCTAGGGTTGTCCCATTTCTCCAGTCTTATTCATTATTAAAGCGGAATTCTTATCTAGGGGATTGGATAATCTGTTTCAGAATCATCCAGATATGCGTTAAAGAGTGGCTAAGTTGATTTCTCCCTCTCATTTGGCTTATGCGGACTACTGCATTATTTTTCTCAATGGGAGATCTAAGAATATTAGCTTACTTAAGCTATTTCGTTTTGGGGAAAGTAAGTACTCAGGATGATATTAAGGAGATTGCGACTATTACTAGTTATCATGTCACCAATTTTCCCATGACTTATCTAGGTGCCCCTTTGTACCGAGGTAAGAAGCTATCCTCTTTATTTGAGGGTTGGCTTCTTAAGATTTGGGACTTGATTGGGGGCTTGGAGCTTAGATACCTCTCCATGGGAGGTAGATTAACATTGATCAGAAGTGTTCACTGCTATATCCCTTATATCTTTGTCAGGTTCTTGCTCCAACTCATACAATTATCAAAAAGATTGAATCTCTCTTTGCTCGGTTTTTCTGGGGGACTACTGATGAGCAGAGGAGGATCCACTGGACCAGATGGTCGAATATTTGTAGACCAGCTGCTGAGTGGGGGTCTTGGCATTCAATCCTTGCGTGACTCGGTTAAAGCTCTCTCTATTAAGTTGTGGTGGAGAATGGGTAGTCGTGAGTCTCTTTGAGCTCGTTTCACATACGACAAGTACTCTCGTAACCATAGTCCGACTACCATTATGGGTTGGGAATCTCCAATCTGGAAACGTATTGCTATAATCGGTACAAAGACTCAGTGTCAGATTTTTTGGTCCGTTGGGAGATGTGATGTTAGTTTTTGGTATGATCATTGGCTTGGGGACGAGGACCTTTATCTTTCCAACCCAACTATCCACTGGGGTCAGAACGAGGTTTGGATTTCTATTTGGATGATTATTGGGACTGTGCTAGGATTTCTACTATTTTGCCGATTGATATGGTTGATCAGATGTCTGCCGTTCACATCTGCAACACTGATCTTGATATTATCACATGGAAATTGGAATCTTCTAGGAGTTTTCCATCAAATTTGCATGGAATTGGTGTCGTTCTAGCAGGCAGCCGAGGGGTATCTTTGCCTTTATTCGGCACAAGGCGATTTCGCCATCTATTTCTATCGGTGGCGGCTTATTCATGATTGGATCCCTTTTGATACTTGGATGATTAAGAGGATTTCACTGTATGAGGTTGTTTTCCGATGCCAGTGTTGTCGTGATGTGTATATTCGTATTGAGACGCGGTACCATTTATTTTGGGTTGGCACCACTGTCCAAAAGGTGTGGTGTCATTTCTTAGATCTATTTTCTTTTTAAGTTCCTGATTATATCCGTTGGACTTCTATGCTTGGTCATTGGCTCGCTTGCCATGGTATTACAGAGAGAGGCCACAATAGAGTCTTGATTCTTGTGGTTATTTGTTGGTTTATTTGGAGAGCCATGAAACTCGGTTCATCGTGGTATTCCTATGGACAATGACATGATTATTATGCGAGTACATAGTATGTTGGGCTTATTTTCTCATTTTATAGCCGGGATATTCAGTCTTGGCACAGTGATAGGGTTATAACTTCTCACTTTGGGATTCGCTTATCTATGCCAAAGGAAGAGCGGGTCTGTGTCATTTTGTGGAAATTCTCCTTATGAATTTCTACAAGCTGAACACGGATGGTTGTTCCAGAAGTAATCCAGGCACATCGGGGGTAGGAGGGGTCATTCGAGATTGGAATGGCGATATTGTCCGCGCTTCCATTTGTCATTGCCAAAGGGGACTAATATTGATGCTGAGATCTCGGATCTTATTTTTGGTATTCAAGTATGCAGGGATAATGGCTATCACAACCTTGTGGTTGAAGTGGAGATCATTTTCCTTGTTCAGTATATGAAAAACAAAGACCCGGGGCATTGGACTAGAATTGGCCTTATCCAACGTGCGAGACACCTTATTCTTGATATGGAGGCTGGGGTCGTTCATGTTTTACGAGATGGCAACACTATTGCTGATGTTCTTGCAAACAAAGCTTGTGACAGTAGAATCTAGAGTATTATTGGTCCAGAGGATATTAGTCATAAGGTTCGCTTGCGAGTTGCTATGTATCGATGGGGCTGGCCCAACTTTCGATTTCTCAAATGATAGCCTTTTTGATGGGATCTTGGTTTGGGTTGGTTTTTTGGAGATACTTTTGGATTCACTTTGTTGTCTGTCGATTTTGGTTCCTTGGGTCAGATTTGATTTGTTTCTTTTTTATTCACTATTTTTTTATTTGCTGCTTTAGATTGCTTTTCGTACAACCACATGGTCACCATTTTCTAGATAGCAGCTTTTCATATGGTTGATTTTTTTTCTTGACCATACACGTTTTGCTTGTGATTTCTTTCAGCCTTACACGCATTACTCGAGATTTTTCATCGATATAGTTTGGTTGATTGGCGCACGAGCACATACATATTATCTAGACAGTTTACCATACTTCTCCGCATACACGATACATTCAAACATGCCATTATGTGGTGTCGATTATATTTGCAGGAAAATTGTCGAACTTTTAGGTGGATATTTTATCATACGGGGCCGATTGTGGGGCTTTGGTTAGGGTACAACAAGGGCAAATATTTTTTATTTGCTATAGTAGTATTTCTTTGCTCAGTTTCTCTCCCCTTTCTTGGTCTTATAGGTTGTGGCTTTTCTGGCGACTATTTTCTGTTGTTAGTCGTTCACGTTTTGCTTTTACCTATGTTCAGCTTTACACGCACATATTGCGCATGCTCGCATATTTCTATATTTTGCTGCAGACACATGCACACTATATTTCTATAGTAGCTCATTCGAACTTATTCGCTTGATTGTGCATCTCTTTTGCTTTGCACACACTCTTATTGGTCTACTGTGTATTTGTAATGGAGATGTTGGCATTGTTGTGTCTTTTGCTGGACATCTTTTGGTGCCTTGCTCAACATGACTCTTTCGTCGATACTTTACATTACGGGGCCGATTATTGGGCTAGGGTTGGGGTACAACAGGGTATAATTTTTTTTTTACCACAATAGTATTTCGTTGCTCAGTTTCTCCCCCTTTCTTGGTCTTGTAGGTTGTGGCTTTTGTGACAATTATTGATGCATGTTAGTCGCTCACGTCTTGCTTATATCTTTTTTTAGCTCTACACGCGCATATTGAGCAAGATCACAGTTTTCTGTATATTGCTGCAACATGCACGCTATACCTCTGCAATTGCTCATTCGCTTGATTGTGTTACTTCTTTGGCTTTGCACACACTCGTATAGGGCTACTGCGCTTTATTAATGGTTATGTTGTATTTGTGCTTCCTGATGGATGTATTGTGTTGCCTTGTTGTTTGGTTTACATCGCGACAGGTTCATTGCATTATTTTTCGGTGCCTTTAGGACGCTGAACCGACTTTATTGCCACTATGGATGTGTCGATATGTTTATCACTGTATTCAGCTTGACTATGCTCATATCTTTATTACGCCAATGTCATATCATCATTATTTTTTTCTTGAACTTTTTCATGTTACATTTGAACATTTTGTCTGTACTTGCTACTTGTTTATTTGACCTACTATTTTTAGCCATATTTTCCGTTTGTATTACATGATTATTTTTTGGGCGCCTACTTTTGGGGCGTGCTCGTGTTTGTATTTTGGTGATGGGCTTATGTCTGTCAATGCTGTTGAGTGTTGACGACTGTGACGACAACATGTACTCATTTGCCTTTTACGAGATTGGTTTTTGACCTTCTTTGTTGGTTATAATTCAAATACATCAGAGACGGGAATGCTACTTCAGCCACTTCTGATACTTGGCAGTTTTTCACGCAATTGATACTAGGCCTTCCCTCAGGGATATTTATCATATTTATCACAATTGTGATTGCTACTTCATTTTATTATGATCTTCAGTTTGGATACCACGCCGTTTGTATCTCTCATTATGTCGTCGTGATTTTTTTTTTATTTCATTTCTTTATCAGCCCTCGTAAAATTGTAACATATATTCGAAGTGAGTGAGTTTTGTACTGCGCCCCACTTTATGACATGTAAAACACCATTTTTTTTTCAGTTATGTAAGCCTTATTCATTACTTTATACTAGAATACAACATATCCCCCGTGTTATTAGCCAAACATAATAATAATAATAATTATTATATTATTAAAAAAGAAAGAAAAGAAAAGAAAACACAGTAGTTTGGCGACGAGACAGAGAATTGGAGGTGATGATGAACAGCGGCTTATTACTAAGAGGCAGAGTCTCTTCTTCATTCGTGGTTCCTTTACATCCATCTCCTTCTCTTCTACTTGCTCCTAATCTTCTTTCTCACATCAACAACAACAACAACAACAACAACAAGAACAAGGTTAGGTTATGTTATTACATTCAGATTCTGTCTGTCTGTCTGTCTCTCTTTGTTTATAATTAATTAACTAACTAATGAAGTGTGTGTGTGTGTGTGTGTTTTTTTTCTTATTACATTCTTCAGAGAGGAGTAGTAGTTTGGAAACGGGAACACGTGTTGAAGTGCAGTGAGTCGTCGGAAACGACGACGTCGAATGATAATGATGAAAGGAGCATTTCATCATACAAGTTGTGTGCAGCCCTTGGAGGCGTGGGATTCTTAGAGACGGCTTATTTGAGTTACCTGAAGCTGAGCAATACAGAAGCCTTTTGTCCCTTTTCGGGTGCTGGTGCTGGCGGAGGAAATTGCACAACCATTCTCACCAGTCCCTACTCCTCCCTTTTCGGAGTTCCTCTTTCCTTATTTGGTATGTTGGCATATGGCCTCGTCACACTCCTCGCCCTACGACCCAACAACAACAACAACAAATCCATCTTACTTGGAACAACTACATCCATGGCTGTTGCTAGTGCTTACTTGTTGTACATTATCAACACTCAATTCTCCGGGGAATCATCATGTTTTTATTGTTTCGCCTCAGCAACATTATCCTTCACCTTGTTCTTCATCACCCTAAAGGTACCTACCTACCTCTCTTATTATTTCTTCATCACCCTAACCTAAAGCTAGCTTTCTTTCTTTCTTTTTTGCAGACCTCAGATAAAATGTTGCCTTCCCAGTTATTCATAGCTACTTTGGTTCTCATTGTCTTAACTGCATCATATAATGCTGCACAACCTGTTTCATCAAGGTAATTACCTATAATGTTTTTAGGTAGCATTAGGGGGGTAACCTTGAGGGGATTCTTGAAATTCTTTGACTTCCTGTATAATAAGTTCTCTATTTCTAATTTTCGGAACATATTTTGGTTTTTTTAATTCTTGAATTATTTTCTCGATGTTCCACCTCACATGAAGGCAACCACTCTTGTTTCCTGATAATATTTGAATTTAATTCCTTATGACCGAAAGCCAACATACATAACCCAGTTCAAAGAATCTGTAGTCATTAGTTTAATATGAGTACACTTGTCCATTCTCTGATCTTGTGAAAATGCTGAAAAGATAAGTCCTTTATGCACATTATCGACAAATTTAGTTTGTTCTCAATGGTCTTGTAGTTTTGGATAACCTTGAATGTTATCCTTTAGTTGAGAATCATGTACAGGCACATAGGAGAACCCAATCTCGACGGCAAGTAACCAGAATAAGTTCGCAAATGGGTGTCATAGACATTAAATCTTGACTGTATCTGTTGACGGAGTACAATATCCGACTCTCGTTTGAAACTATGCATATCAATCCTCAACTTGATCTGATATTTATATTAGGAGTACATAGCTGTGGCGTCCAAGTAGATTTCATATTGGAAAAAGATTCTTGGCGTTTTAGTTATCTAGATATTGGAGGTATATTGTAAGTAAGTGTGAAAGACAAATAGTTGCACGGAATTGAAACACACTACTACAATTATTTCCCTCTTTCCTGTATTGTTTAGATAGAGCGAAAAAGAGAATATGTTTAACATAAAATTAAACTCGACAATTTGCTTATTCGCATCCTTGTAAAATTGGTGGCTAGGCAATATCAGGATCCCCACCTTTGCTCTCGTTGAAGTCCAGTCTTTCACTCTGATATTTGTGAGCTAATGTTAACACCAAAGCTCATCCTTTTCTTTTAAGACAGTTTCTGTCATCTATTTAAGCTCTGATCTTACTCTGTTTATGAAAGAAAATGAGGAAGAGATCCTAATGTCAGGGCCATGGAAGAGTTTCATGTATGAATAGATTGAGTGTGGCCTTCATGGTCATGATGCTGATTATGGGGGTGGTATATACATTTTGTCCCAATCTCAGTGTATGACAAAAGGTTAATGGGTTTTGTTCTTCTAGGGTCCAACACCTTCTTTATGCTAGATATGACCATTGTCCTACCCTCATGCATATTGAAGTTTCATTATGATTTCTCAAACTTCCAGCATGTGTTATATCTAAATCCTGCAAAGTTAGGTGTAAATAGATATTTGTGGTAGCTCTTGGAGTTGCAAAAATTAGAATAGTAATGTTGATAGTCAAACTGTGTTTGTGGATTCACAAAGTCGCTTTCTCTAGTTATTGAAGGTGATTATCAAGATTATTGAAACAACAAAATGAGGATGAGTGATCATGAAGTTCTTGATGATATAACTTTTCATGAAATTAGTCTGGTGATGAGAACTTTACAGGATAAGGTCAAGGATACGTCCAGTTTATGCCATTAATCATTTTGAATACTTTACTTTGCCTTTGTGTCTGTACCATTGAACAAATTATGTGCACTTCTCAACATGCAATTGTAATTGACTTAATATTCCCTAAGAATAGTTTGATAGTTAAAGCATGTGCATTAAACATGTTGTATATGGAATATAATCTTAATATATTTCAAAACACTCTAATGTAGAAGTTTTAATTTTTTCATAGCAGTCAAACCAAATGCAGTAAGCCTTGACTGCCTAGAAAAGATCATTGTTGAAAAAATGCCATAAATTGAACAAAGATCATTGTGGAAATTTATACTGGAAGTAACTACTGATACGTAGCTTTCAAGGCAATGTTAGTTCGGCTTCTCTCTTAATTATGTGTTCTACCATCAGAGGTGGGGGGTTTTAACTTGGAAAAACATGCTCACCATGTTTTGATTTAGATCTCTCATGAAAGTTATGTCTATGTGCACATATCTCAAGGGAGACAAATTTCTGATGAAAATGGAATTTTAATGCTTGGTTATTTGTTTAAAGTTGGATTTCATTTTAATTCTCATTTCACTGTTGGCCCAAGTAAAATCTTTGATGCAATCCTTGAGGTTACTTGGGAAGGTTTGTACCATGATTAAATCTTTGATACAATCCTTGAAGTTACTTGGGAAGGTTTGTACCATGATTGCTGATTACCTACTGCAGGCTAATCTGATAGTAAAAAGCTGAGCGTGAGGGGTGATATAGTGTTTGTGTCCATAGGCTGTTAGGATACAGTGTTTAGTGTCTCAGAATAACTGGATGGAAAAGACTTGCCTTCCGCAAAATTAGAATACAGTCTTCCAAATATTGACATCAATCACCTGTTGATAGACTTCATTCTGCGCACGGATTGTACTAATTACTTGAAAGTGATGTAAAATGTTTCAACTCAAGCTATTTGAGATCTTGTGCTCATAGTTGACATCTTCCAGGACTTTCATTAAGTTTGTTTACCTTTTTGTACAGCTTGGCAGAGACTGAACTACCATATGTAGAGATTGAGATTACAAAGGAGTCGAGTCCTTTTGCACTTTCTCTTGCTAGACATCTACGCTCAATTGGCGCAAAATTGTATGGGGCTTTCTGGTGTTCTCATTGTTTGGAGCAAAAAGAGGTATCTTTTTATGTGCTGGACATCCAGTTGTATTTATAATATATAAAGGTGGTAACTGGGATGCAGATGGTTATTGGCTTTGAATTGTGTTTAACCAGAAAAAAATCATTGCTTTCCTTGGTGATTGGTAAATCTCAACATCCAAAATCTTACTGAGAAAGTGCGGAGAAGAATCTGAGTATTAGCAAACAAGCAATCTCAACTATTGTCATGGAAAAATATTACATGAGATTTTCATCTAGGAGAAAAATATTGCTGATGTATTAGGGAGAAAAATATTTAGAGTGATTCTCCTGCTGATCTGCTTCTGTTGTTGACAAACTTTAAATTTTGTTGACGTGCCTGAACGAGAGAATGACATGTTTGAAATATTAGCACAAATAATTTGCGAGCTTATTAGTGATTGTAAAGGACAGGTCATGGTAGTATTATCAACAGACGATCACTTTCCTGAGTGCGTAGAACTGATTATTATTAATCATTGTTTACTTCAATGTTCTAGTGATTCAGTGGCTGTCCTTCTAAGGTTACGGTTGGCCATATAGAAAATTGGTTGCTCAATTTTTAAGTTTTTATCCTTCAGGCAGGAAGATTTTAGCTTTTGTCAGGAGATACTATTGTTGTTGACTAATAATACTGAAAAGGCTCTTTTCTTGCAATTCCGATTTTTTAAAAGTGGCTTTTCTTTCGTTTGTGGCAAACTTTTAGAAGGCTTTGTTAGATTCTTGTTTTTCAACTGGATAGACTTAAAGGGGTCGTCGAAATATGTAATTTGGCTAGTTAAGTGACTGTAACCTTAAAGATATGACTAAGAAAATGTTCATGCAGCGCTAAACAAGATCATTGGGAGGAACTGAAAAATGAACGTATTAATCCTCTTTGTATTTGGATGAGATTGGACGGCTCGATATACTGATGAACACTTAGTTTCAATAACCAGCTTTACTAATTAAATGGAGAGCTTAGTAGTGATGTAAACCACAAGACTCGATTTGGTTGGACGAAGTGAAAGAGCATGATGGCAGCCTTGTGTGACCGGGACTTTCTAGCTAGACCAAAAGGCATTTTTAAGACTAGATTTGCTATACGATTTGAGGAGTTGGACTTTAAGCGATATATATATATATATATATATATATATATATTTCAAGATGGAATTTAGCTTATACAAGAACAACTTCTTATAGTTGTTTGGCCAAGGGAGACACAGATCTAAAAGTGCACTCGTATGGCATGTAGAGTTCTCAAGTTGGGGAGACAAAATAGGACGAGGATATGACCCAAAAATCTTAGATTATGTTGAGATGCTTTGCTTCATTTGTATGAGCAGAGGAGGTTTATGCGTTTGCTTGAAGAAGATTCATGGTTGATGTTGTAGTTGATAATTAGCAATACAAGACTTCCCTGATGCTTCTGAATACAATCAGTTTTAATCTAATCAAAATCTAATTCAATATTCCCTGATGCTTCTAAATACAAGACTTCCCTGTTTTCGTGTTCTTCTTAAATGACAGGCATGCCATTTTGATATCTATTTATGAGCAAACAAATTAGTTAAGATAATGAAAATCAAACCTTTTGTGGCGTGAATAAATGACTGTCTTTTACAGTTTATGCCAAATCATTATTTGTTTTAGAAAAACAATCACGACCGGCTCCTTTATTCGTTTCTTGATCTTCCTTTTTAAGTGGGGTATTGGAGTTACTGATGCTTGTCATTGGCACTAAGAATGTTGATTGTTGTGTGATAAGACTTTGATAAATATTTTCTGCCAGTTATTCTCAAGCAGTTTCGAAGAAAACATATAAGTCTTTTATTTTGATTAAATTGAATAGCGGCCAGTTGATCAATACTTTTCATAATTTATGAGCTTGAACTCCTGTAGAATCATGTCCCTACTATCAAAGATCTCCTTTTATTCTATTTGTGGTATTGTTGCCTCCAAAAGATAATAATTGATTCTTTGAAAAAAAAAGGCATGAATGGAAATGCAATAGTATCAGGTGTCCTCTTTTATTTCCTGAGAAAGGAAAGACTCGTTTGATATATGACCCGACTCCAGATGCCCTGTGATGGAGTAAGCAGGACTACAAATCAGTAGTTTAGGAGTTCTGTAGAAATGAATAAGGATATTACTGATATTGTTCTTTCCCTTCTCTAAATGTGCCTGTTTAGATATCAGTAGTATGTGTCTTCAAGATGATATAGGTCATATGTCCAAAATTGAGTAAATCTGAAGCCATCTGTATACTAATTTAATAGGCTAGTGAGTTTTTGATGCCTGTACGAGGAAAAAAAGAAAGCAGTTGTTCCTAGAATAATATTTTTATTGTTTATCTTGGGCTTCCATTGAGGACAGATGTTTGGGAGTGAAGCAGCAAAACTGTTGGACTACGTAGAGTGCTTTCCTGAGGGCGTTAGAAAAGGAACTAAAATGGCCAAGGCCTGTTACGATGCTAAACTTGAAGGTTTCCCGACCTGGGAAATTAATGGTCAGGTACGATACTATTTCACTTGAATTATGGATCTCCATGTACTTTAAGTGTCAGATACTTTGAGTTTTGGATTCTCATCACGAATAAATACTGCCCTCCTTTAATTTGGTAGCTGTAATATTGTGGGCTTGCTGTAGAGATACAGGGGTGTTGACAAGTATAAATGCATACGGAAACATGCTATCATCGCGCATCAAGAAAATTCTTGCTTTTGGCACTGAAGCTCGTGGCCTATTTTTTGAAACCTCATTTACTGCCCGAATCTTATTACAGGTTTTGAGTGGTGAGAAGCAGCTGTCGGAACTTGCTACGTTATCTGGAATGAGAGTTGATGATCCGAGTTAATAAAAATGAGGTGTCTTTCATTTTCTTTGTTTCTTAATGTGTTTGCTGTAGTGTTCATGAGCTGATGATTGTAGCTAAATCTACTTAAGCATCTTCAGTTATATATATCATACATGAGTATAGTTAAATAAATGATAAAAACAACTAAATGTGACGTGCAGTGCATTCCATTGCATCAATCAAAAGACATCAATAAAATAGACGAACAATATGTATGTGTTTAGCGGACTCAATTAACGCTGGAATGTATTTGGTGGACCCTATTATATATATTTGAAATAGAAAGTTGATATTCTTAAAGGTCAATTAATTAATTAGTTTTTTCATCAAAAAGAAAAAGGTCAATTAATTATCACGCGGGGCGATGGATCAAGGCTCAATAGAAAACGCTATGCTCGGAAATGAATATTTTATAAGGATAATCGCGTCAAATCACATGTGCTCTACAAAAAAGTGAAAACACCCCTAATTATCAAAACTCTTAATTTAAATTTGACGGGTGAAAATACAGATAATTAACGGTTGGTTAAGATCCAATTGCACATTCTAAGTATGAACATAAAATGTTACAGACAGTTTGATATCTTTGTGTGTTTATAATTATGGCTAATTTTGAGCAATACCGATTAACTAAAAAAAGAGATAATACAGTCGAATCAAATCCCTAATCTATCAATAATCGCAAATTCTTTAGAGACATGAACATTTAGAATGATACGATTAAAAAAAAAAAAGAACATTTAGAAGTAACAACTGAAGAAAAAGCAATGCGAATTCATGATCTGGAGAACCAAATTTCAAGAGACCAACAAGGCTAATTCTTCTATGATAAGCTAGTTATAAAACATCATAAAATATAAGTTTTTCTAAGGAAGGCGCAATAGGAAAGCAATATACATTATTATACGCAAGAACAATAATTAATGAAGATCCAAAAGACGTAAAAAGAACACAAATTTTATGCTGAATAAACATTGTCACATACAGTGAATTAATTACTTCAAAGCATAAAAAGACAACTCACAACTCAAATGCGTACACAAGAAGCAGACACATATATAAGTGTGCATGTAATAGACAACATAATTAAACATATTGATGCAACATGTGGTATAAGTTACTTAGAAGGTGGTGGGGCAAAGGAGGAAGATATAAAGGGAATATTTTGGAGGCCAGTTGGAAATATTGAAGCCAGTGGCGGAAAAGAAAACGTAGGGATGTTTGGAATGGTCGGGATGGTCGGAATAGACGGCAGCGCAGGTAGTGTCGACGGTATGGTTGGTATGGTTGGTATGCCGGGCACCACCACCTGTAACAGGTGCCGAGCAGCTTGGCATTTTCCCACATTACTCGTTATGGTGATCATCACGGCAACAAGCATAATGTATTTGGAAATGCAGCTTCTAGGAGATGCCATGATGATGTGATTTTGCTTCAATTTTATCGATATCAATATGAAAACAACTTAACCTTCATCGAAATTTTATGGCAATATTTATAGAGTGAATTCATTACGTGCATGGTCTAATGTTGCTGGAAGTAGATGCGTTTTGTTGTGACTTATTTGTTGGGCAATTTCTATATTGGTTGCTATTGTCATTTGTAGGTGATACTTTTTTTGGCTCTTGTAGTCAACTGTATGTACTCGAGATGGTGTAATAATCAAGCGACTTAGTTTCTCATCTTAGGAATTCATTCCATATCTACATTTTCATTCATCAATATATATATATATATATATATATATATATATATATATATATATTGATGAATGAAAATGTACATATAGAATGAAGTCGTGTTGCCTTTTGAGTAAACGACAAGACAAAACTTCTAACTACGTCACTAATAGGCAATAGCTAAACTATCTGCATAGATTTTACTGTTGAATGATGGAGAGATATACATGTATTATAACAACAACAACAACAACAACAACAATAATAATAATAATAATAATAATAATAATATCTAAATAGGAGTCCAGAGTCTCTCACATTACTAGGAGACAAGTGTTTGTACCAATATTAAAAAGGCACCGAGTGATTTTTTTTTTTAAATTAACCAGCCATCTATTAATTATGAAAAAAAGGGTTCATACATACCACAAAGCCGTGGCAAAAGGACCAAACGAAAAAGAAAACTAGTAAAGAAAACGTAAATAGGAGATTTCCCTACTATCTAACAAAGCTAAACCTCTAATCTTCCGACGTTTAAAATGAAAGAACCTAGAACTTTTCAAAACACATGCTTCAGTAGTGCATCCACAACTGCATCCCTTCTCGATAGATATGTGAAATTGATTAGTTCGTCAACCCTTGCAATCTTCAAATTCTCTTCACTTTATGGGAATATTTTCAGCCACCCATATTACTTGACTCGATCAATTAGACAAGGCATGTGCATCAATTTCGATATTCAAGTCCCAAAATCCAAGATCCCAAAGATGTTGAAGATCATGCAAGGGCTCGACATTGGACATTCATGTTGTAGTTTCACCAAGGTAAAGATGAAATGCACATAACCTATTTTTATATGGTGTGATTATTGCATGTATGACATCTGTTGAAGCTACACTGCCACTGCTGTGTCAATTGGAGTGTGGCCATTTGTTAGGACAATTGTGGTAGGAGTGTATAATGGTTACGGATACGAGTCGCGTAGGAATGCGTTAAAATTACGAATACGAATAGTGTATCACCATCCGAATCCCTAAGAATTCCACCAGCCATAGCCTCCCCTAATTACCACGAAAACAACCATCTGAATTCAATTTAATACGACCCCTTCTTGACTTCTGCTAGCTAACCACTTTGTTATCCAGCCCGAATTCCCAACCTTTTGGAAATGCCAAAATCTCCCAATATTCCAATTTTTATCCCAATCCACCGAAGACGTGAGAATTTATAACTTCAAAATAACGCATGATTTTAAGTATAATCTTACCCGCATTTATTCGAATCCTCTATGTTTGGCATCATTCCTTGAAGTCCACAATAACCAAACAACCAGCACCATGATAATCGATCTAGCATGCTCCAGTCGAATCTCCTTGATCCATGACTCTCACACCTCATAAAAAGAGACCCTTGAATAAAAGGAACCTTAAAGTGACCAAAGAAATATCTTCAATAATCGAATCGCCTTGATCCATGACTCTCGCGCTCATAAAAAGAGACCATGAATAAAAAGAACGTTAAAGTGACCAAATAAATATCTCCATGTCTTCCTCACTACTTCCCCATTCCAAACATGGGTTCAAAAGATTCCATCTCTTCACACATTGGCATTTAGAAGCCAATTCCACTCTATTAGTTTGTAATATAGAATCAGATGGAATCCAACCATTAGTAAGTTTCGACCAAAACAAAGAAATGTGTGGTTTGATAAGTGAGTGCCAAAACCACTAGAAACCCAAAATCTTTTCATGAGTGGAACACATGGTCTCCCAAGCGAGTTTTGTACTAAAACTTCCATTAGTATTTAGTTTTCAAATTATTTCGTCCTCCTCATCCACCACGTGAACCCCAACAAGATTCGAAAAGAATCCCAAAGGAATCCTTTCCCTCAACAAGTCATAATCCCAACCTTCATGCTTTCAAAAATCACAAACATTAACATCCACCGGCTCACACACCGAAAACTAAGAGGCAAGGGCTGAATCACCACACCAATGGTCGAACCAAAAAGAAACGTTACCTCTCCTAAGCCTCCAAAAAATTAGATATTGAGCCGAATCACGAATACGAACAAGGTGTTTCCATATGGTAGAACACCGAGGCGTAACCTTAGCAATGACCGTCGATACTCGTCTACAATAGTATCCCTTTAAAAAGAACCACAACATCCTTAAGATCTCGAATCCCTAAATCTCCTTCGTCAATCCACCTACAAACTTTCTTCCAAGAACCCCAATGGAATTTTCTCCGACTTCAGAACCCTAAAGAAAGCGAGCAAAAATAGTAAAAATCATGCATGCGTTAAATTACACGCTTTCGTGGATTCATCAAATGAAAAAAAATAATAAATAAGAAGTACACGAGAGAGTATATTTAATAAGGGTAAGCGTACCTTTCGGGGGAAAGCATGCGGTTGTTCCAGCTAAAAAGATGCCCTCAGATTTTTTCAACAATCTTTTCAAATTGGATGTTCAAAATTCTACCATTATGCAACATAATCCTTAAATAAGTAAGGGGGAGGTATGTTTGCACAAAATCCGGTGACCCTTCGTAGAAGAAGCACATTTCTCAATAATAAAGGTGCTCTTGGCCTTACTGAGCCGATGTCCGAAGACCGTTGAATAGAAAGCAAAAAATTCAGACGTACGAACACTTCTTCTAGATCCCCTAAAAAAAGATGCAATCATTTGCATAAGCGAGATGTGAGAGCGAAAACCCTTTCTTGTGTAAAAAGCATCTCAACATTCTGGTCATGAAGTTCGTCCAACCTTCCAGAAAGAAATTCAGCGGTAATAACGAATAAAGTAAGAGGGATCGAATCCCCTTGCCCCAATCCAAAGTAACCCGCGACCTCTCCATTCACAAGCACCGAAAAGTCACAATTTGAGATGCAACCTAAAATTAGATTATGCCATCTTTCAAAGAACCCGATTTGTTCAAGAATCCGCATAAAAAAGAGCCAATGAACTTTACCATACGATTTCTCCATATCTAATTTGATGACCAGATTATGTCCCTTAGTTTTATTATGCAAAGAGTGCACCATTTCTTAGGCAAGAATCCTATCCTTCAAAAATCCAATTTGATTCAGAGATATAATTTTAGGAAGGATGAGAGCCAAATTGTCATTTAAAACCTTAGAACAAAGCTTGTGGAAAGTGGTACACAAGCTATGAGTCTAAAATCACTCCAAATCTACAGGGTTTCTTTCTTCGGGATCAAAACTAAATAGGTATTGGTAAAGGATTTCAGCATGGCCTTACCTGCGAAAAATCATGAACTCTAGCCATTACGTCCTCGTGAATAATCTCCTAGGTGGCCTAGAAGAACCAAGTGGTAAAGCCGTCTGGTCAGGCCACACTATCGATTTCCATGTAGTCAAAGACCCTCTTCACCTCCACCAAAGAGGGGGCAACGGTAAGAAGTTCATTGTCGGCATTAGACACAAGAGTCGGAATGAAGTGTAAGTCATGACCCACAAGATTGTTCCCATTATTATTAAAGAGACATTAAAAGTAATTGATTGTTGATTCATGGATGAACTGGGGAACATAGATTTCGATAACTTTTATCCACTATTTTGTGGATTCGAGTTTTGGTCCTTTTCTTCTTCACAATCCATTAATAATGTTTAGTATGTCTTTCCCCCTCCTTGAACCACTTGCACCCTGCACGTTGCCACCACATGTTCTCTTCCATAATCACCCTTATTGTGTATTCCTTATTACAATGGTGTAGGTGGGTAAGAGATGCATCCGAAGGGCTCTCATCATAGATTTTTTAGCCAAAAGAACTTTTTTCTCCAACTCCTTCAAACCCTTGTTCAGGTCCACAAAATACTCAAATTCCATTATTTTAACGACATTTTAAGATGTTTAAAATTCTCTCATAAACCTCTAAATCTCGAAGCATAAGTTGGAGATTCCCAACTTTCTGGAATAAGAGGTAAGAAACCATGGTCCCTCAAACACATATTTTGGAAAGGAAACGTCGATATTCTTTGATGGTGATCCACCTTAAACCGAATATAAAGAGGGCAATGATCCGATTGCTTTTGGACCAAATGAGATACCGAAGTATCCCCAAACAAATCAATCTATCCCATGTTGAAATGAACACGACCTAGTATTCCTCATGCACCCCTTTTATAAGTCCAAGTAAATTTGTTTCCCATGAAATCTACCGATCCCGTCTCCTTTGCCACCTTAATAAAATCCTCGAATTCCTCTAACTCTCGGCCTACTCCTCAATCTTTCTTCAATCATCACAATCGTGTTAAAATCACTCCCAACAAACCACGGTCAGGAGTGCACAACGAACGTAAACTATCCCAAAGATCAAACTATCCACTACTCATGGACGCTGCATAACCAAACGTAGCAAAGAAATCCCCACCAAATTCGGATGAAATAATACGATAACAAACAATTTTAGAATGATCCCCAGTCACATGGTCTTCCGTCACGTCATGAAATAACAACCAGATCTTACAAGAAGATCTCACAAACAATTTATGATAATTAAATAACATCTTGAACCTCGAATCAGTCTCAATCATCGAACGAAGAGACCAAACTTTATCTTATGCAGGATGATTCCCTACAACTCTTACATTCCAAATTAGAATGTGATTTACTGAGAACAAAAAGTTTACCCAGACGTATCTCTTAGCCATTTGAGATCCAACACCGGAGTTGTTTTCATGTTTCCTTCTTTGTCCTTCCCCTTGACCAAATCCACTTCAACCTGTGCATACGTAGAGTTCTCAATCAGGTTATGTTTTTTTTTTTTTTAAAACTGGTTGCCTAATCAAGTTTGAAAAATCATCATCACCCGGTTCAGACTGTTCATCAAATTCAGATTCCTCGGATCCCTCTTGAATAATATCCCTAATTCTTGTCACGAAGTTGTTGAACTCAACTAAAGTGGCTTCAGATTCTTCGCTTTGTTTGAGACTTGGCTAAAGTACATGCCTCAAAATTTCACATTTCTTCTGTAATTTTAGCCCTTCGATGTGCCCCTCCAATCGACATTGTATTACGATCTGTTTGATCCACTCCCAGCTCTTTGATTGTCTTAAGAATGTAGTGATGTCCCCTATTCCTCACTAATTCCAACAACATATTTCTTCACCTTCTCCTTTAGGTTTAGCTTGGATACTTCCACCTTTGATCTTTTAACATATTTTGATTGTCGAGGAAGCTTAGACACCTACTCCCTAGGAGGTGGCTTTGCATTTCCCGTTATATAGCAATATTCTGGGTTGTGACCTTCACAAATGCATTCAGTGCAATATTTGTGTTAATTCGCATACACCATTTTCTATCAAAAAAATGCCCTGGTGGACCATAAATAAAGATTTCCTTGATCTCATCACTTAGAAGGTAAATTTCCATGCAAAACCTAACACAACTTGGTCTTGGAACTCTAACATTAGTTCATCAATCCGCAATAACATCCCAATCATAGACACAATATCCCAAAGTGCTTCCTTAAAATGATAGATAATGGGTAGCCTTGGAAGGGAAATCCAAACCAAAATGAGAGAAGATACATATTTGGGATTAAAAGATGTCGCCCATCTGAACATACATATTAGAAAACGGCGAACCGTCCATGATTTCCTAGCCCATGACCTTGTGGAATTATCTTCAACAGAAAGTTGGATTAACACGTGCATATTGTCAATGTCTCCTAGAGTGAAGGATCCTCCAAGATTCAACTTGATAAGCCATGCATGTAAATCTTTCGGGGATGGATGACCATGTGAAAAATTCCCAATTAGGATATACTTGAATTGGAGAGTGAAAAAATCAACATCCTTACGTTGAAAACAAATTGTCGGCTTTCCTTAATACGTGAAAGGCTTTTTAGGTTGAGTCACATGTTTATCCATGGAGAAAAGTGGATGATCACCAAAAGACCTTCGAAATGCTCTTGGTGAAAGAGATGGCATCTCTTTGTGGGAGAAGTCTCACAAAGTAACGCATGGACGATTTTGGACCCATGATGGAGGCTTCTTTTGTCGAGAGGATGGTAGACAAGTAGCACGGAAGGAAACAAATATAATATATATTGACGAATAGATAAGCAATCAGAAATATTATAATAACAGGAAGTTAAAAATTGTAACCTCAACCATAGTGAATCGAACATGAAGATGGTCGAGTCTCTTTCAATTTCCTTAAAGCAGATTAGTCCTTCTCTACCGTGCTGAGAACGTTGGACTACCACCTCCCAGGATAAAACGACCTACGAACTAGATTACTAGTACTCGTAAAACTGTTCTGGCGAACTTGCACAATAACTTTCCTCACCACCACACAATGATAAAAAATATTTGGCTGCGCAAATTTTTTTTTTTTCGTGTATGCAGAGTATTTGTTTGGATGATTAAAACCTATGGGGAGCGACCCCTTTATATACTAGTTTGGGAGAGGGTTGGACGACTTGGTCATCAAGTAAACGAGTTAAAAGATAATTATGAATCTGTAGTTAAGGTAATTACGAATCGTGTAATTAAGATAAGTACAGATCTCACAAAGATCTCGGATGAACTTGGACATGTTTTCAGTTAAAACTGAATCACGAAATATTTTATTTCGTAAGGTAATTTTAATTACCAAAATGATGCTACGAATTTTCTATATATAAATTATATATATAATTCTGTTAAACAAAACAAAAAAGAAATATTGGAATTGCAAAACAAGGCCCACTCGAGGAGTAGTCCAACAGGCCAAACAGATCGACATTCGACGCGTACGTCGTCGTGTGCGCGAGCCCGAGTCGCACTAATCCGATGGATTTTGGCCCAAGATTTGCACTCCCCTGCGCGCGTAGGAGAGAGAGGAGACACTAGCCAAAACATTCTTACAATGCTAAGAATGCATTCCCATTGATAAACCCCAAAAGAAAGTGTTATTTTTCCCATGTGGGATGACCCTCTTTCCTTTTAACTTTTTCCTCATTTTTCCCAATATTTTCAGGTATCAATTTCTCATTCACCCGTGTACCATTTTGAGCGTGTAATATACCGTTTCGAAGCTCTCACATAGGAGAGCACGTCCCCATCTTGAACTTGTCAAAATGACAAGTGGGACCTGCTCAAAATCTGACTCGAAGTCTACTGTACAAACCCATTCATTTACCAATTTTCCAACAATCCCCTACATGAATGAAATTGAATGATCATGCATACATCATGTGGTGGTAGAGTTCTACGGTCTATGCCTGCATAGGATAGGTAGGACATGCCCTTGAACCTTCCCTTATGAGAAATACTTTCTTTGCTAGCCGATAGTATGATTTTGATGTCTTTGAACTATCCGCCATTTGTGCAAACGCTCCATAAATCTCAACACAAGTATATTCCTATTACCGTTGCGGTTCTCATGGTTTATGTCCATTTTGGCCCTAGACATACGCCTGGTTCTGCAAGAGTTTTCCAGAAAATTAAGCCCACACAATTTTCCTCAGAGGCGACCCCTCCTCTCTCTAACATATGTGATTTCTTATCTAAGAGTGACCCGCATTACTCCGCTCGGATATCCGACACGTAAGAATCATTAAATGCATAATGCTTAACCTTTTCCATTACTTGTATCACAGTTTCATCTAGGAATGGACAAGGGTTGACCCACACAGTGGCCGTGCAAAGCTTTTACAATTAGGTTATCCCATTGAACCAATATCTTGGGATCTCGAGTCAGCATGGTTGAGTTTTCCTTAATAAGAACCTTATTATTCAATAGGCTTAAGTCCCATTCCTCTCGATGTCTTTTCAACTTGATCTCTGTTTAACCCTTTGGTTAGCGGATCCGCAATGTTATCTTCTGACTTCACGTAGTTATCTAACGGTGTTATGTCACCGACATATATGTCTAGACTTCCCGTTGTATAAAATATTTTGTGCCCTTCCAGTTGTAGATTATGAAAGTGCAGGTATTCGGTCGATGTTAGTTTAACATTGAAAGTGCAGGTATTCTGTCAATGTTAGTTTAACATTGAGAAGTCAATGTTAGAATAACATTGCTGGAGCAGAATCCGATTTACAATCTTAATAAATTTCTTCATTATTGTTTTGCCTTATTCACTTAACTAACTGAGTTCCACAGTTGTAATTGTCTTTGCTTATTATTCAGGAAACAAACTTGTCATAGGTTGGACGCTCAAGTTTCCAAGAAGGAAAGTTTCCTTAATTACGCAAACCACTCTACAAGCAAAAAAGAGTTCGAGTGGAACTAGGAATGCTTTCCAAGACCAGTCCTGATTTGAAGAAGGAGTCTTTCCCTAGTTAGATTACTAACGAAGGAACTATTATTCAAGAAGGACTGCGAGAACAAAGAAGGAGAGTTCAAGAAGGAAACAAGGAGAATTACCAACCGTGTACAACACACCTTGAAGTCGAAGATCAAGAACCTATATATAGGTGTGAAGTACATCAAGACAAACACGAGACAAGAGCCAATCAATCCGAGAGATTAATTTACAGTTGTTGAGTGTTGTCTTGCTTTAGCAAAGTTTGTGAATTGTTAGGGTAGATCTAAGAGTGAGGAGCTGTTAGAGATATACGAAGCAATTCTTGTGTGCTTTGCTTAGTTCAATCAATTTAAGAGTGAGGAGCTTGAGAATTGAGAGAACGACCTTTGTTAAAACTTTCACGGGTTATTTTGCCTAAGGCTCGGAAGTTAATATAAGTCTATATTCATTTCTTAAACTTGGTGTTTGTTTATTCCGCTGCACTATTCTTCTGGTTTGTTGTTAAAGTAACATCGCTGAGTTAACAACGTTGCAAATCTGCTGTTAACTCTCCAGTGTTAAGTTAACAACAACAACGTATCAACCCGATCCACAATTTCAATTGGTATCAGAGCCAAGCACCAACTTCACCGGTGTTTGGCGTTGATACGACAAGATGGACAATTCCAACCCCAATACCAGCAGGTTGCCTGTATTGGAGGGTCCCAACAACTATGCCTACTGGAAGATCAGGCTCGGAGTCCACATCAAATCCATCGACCTAAGAGCTTGGGACGCAGTACTAGAAGGCTACACCATCCCCTACTTGCCAAGAGATGGAGATGCTGATCTGGTACCTAAGCCAAGGGGACAATGGACAACCAACAAAATTGCTCTCTACAACTTCAATGAAAAGGCACTCAATGCTATTTTTAGCTGGGTAGGTAATCATATGTTCAAACTTATTCAAACTTGTTCTACTGCTAAAGCTGCATGGGAAATTCTTGAATTACATTGTGAGGGTGATGTGGCTGTGAGGGACTCTAAATATAGAAAACTTTTGGGGGACTTTGAGAAGATAGAGATGGGTGAGGATGAAAGCATTGATAGTTATTTTGAGAAACTTCTAGATATTGCTAATCAGTGCCAAAACTTAGGTTTTATCATCCCTAATCAAACCATGGTCTATAAAGCCTTTAGAACATTATCTTCTAAGTTTAATGTCAAAAGAATTGCTATGAATGAGTCTAGAGATCTTGCCAACATGGACTTTCAAACATTAATGAACACTCTAAAATAATTTGAACTAGAATTCCTAGGAAAGTCCAGTAAACAACTAGTTTTAGCCTTACTAGGTACTAGCTCAGATTCTACAGGGAGTGATGAGGATGAATATGAGTTGATCTCTTCTAACTATGGTAACATCACTAGGAAGTTTAGTAAATTGGGTTACAAAGATAAAAGTAAAGAAAAACAACCTAGTAATGCTGCTGTTAGTTATAAGAAATTGCCCCCAAAGTTTGTAAAATACATGGCATCTAAGAGCACTCCTCAAGATGCTGAGAAATTGAAAGATGTCCAGTGTTATGAATGTAAGGGGTATGGTCACTTTAAACATGAATGTGCTAACACCCTCAGAACAAGAGGGAATTCTCATTGGGTCTGTGTAGATGACTTTAATGAAGCTGACTTCGAATCTGGAACAAGTGCTGATGAACAATCAGAGGAAATCAACACTGCTGCGCTCTGCACTCGGATCATCTGGGCAGGAGAAGACTCCAGAAACTGCCAAGAATCTCAATGTTACTCTAACATTAGAGAACCAACAGCAAACCAGGAGATCTTCTTTGGAGACTGGAACATCAATGATACAAAGGTTAACCATGACACACTCTCTGATTGTGATGATACTAACTTTGATTGTTTTCATGGCTCAGTTGATCTAGAAGAGGAGTACTTTAATGAAGATGAGATGTCCCAGGAGGAAATTCTTGATGACCTACATACAACCTTTCTCAGACTTGAGAGAGAGAATGTCAGACTCATGAAGAAAAATAAAGCACATAAGCATGACATTGAATGTTTGAAGAACATATTGAAACTCTATGAAAGGGATCTTGACAAAGCTGAAGCTGAGCTGAAAAAGGTAAAGGAGAAACTCAAAAAGGATTCACAGATGAGGTACTGAACATGAGTAACTCAGGTACATGTGGTCTGGGATTTGTTGAGAAACCTTCCTCATCAAATGTTAATTCTGCCTATCTAACTACAAGCTTTGTTAAAGAATCTGATAATGTGAGTACAAGAACCATTAACACTGTAAAAAGCAAACCTACCTTTATCTGCCGGTACTGTTTTCAACCAGGTCACATTAAACCATTCTGTAGGAAATTTATAAAAGAATGTGGTAAGAAAACAGCCTCTGCGTCCAATGTTAATTCTACAATAGGTTCTGATGTTAGACTAACATTAGGTGCAGGACAGAAAAGTAGAACTTGGATAGAAAAGGCTAAAACCCCTAAAATTAAAGTTGTGTGCAATGTTGTTTTCTCTGCTGTGTACTCTAACCTTTCAGGTAAATGGTACTTCGATAGTGGATGTTCAAGACACATGACAGGCAACAAAGAGAATCTTAAGCAAATGGTACCTTTGAGTGCTGGAACAGTGACATATGGAGGAGGCACCAAAGGAAAAATCATTGCCAAGGGGACATTGAATGTTGATGGATTCCCTCCCTTGAAGGATGTGTTGTTGGTAGATGGGTTAAAGGCAAATCTAATCAGTATCAGTCAGCTGTGTGATGATGACTTACTGGTTACATTTGATAAGATATCTTGTGATGTTTATGATAGTGACAATGTTCTTGTGATGACAGGTACTAGATCCAAAGACAACTGCTACCTAGCCCATGAGGAAGCAGAATGTTTCCATGCCAAGATAGATGAGGCTTCTATATGGCATAGGAAACTTGGACATGTTCACTACAGAAACCTTGAGAAATTACAGAAAGTTGATGCTGTAAGAGGCTTACCAAAGATGTCTTGTCCAGGTAAGCTTGTGTGTGGTGATTGCCTCAAGGGTAAGCAAACCAGAGCAGTTCATACACCCCTACAGGTACAGAATGCTAACCCTATATCTAGTAGGTGTTTTGAATTGCTGCACATGGACTTAATGGGTCCAATTGAGGTAAGTAGTCTCAGTGGGAAGAGACATGCCTTTGTGATTGTAGATGACTTCTCTAGATACACTTGGGTAAAATTTCTTAAAGAAAAGTCAGAAGCTTTTGATCAGTTCAAAATTCTTTGTGCTAGTATTAAAAACTTGTATGGCTCCACTGTGACTAAGATTAGGTCTGATCATGGTAAAGAATTTGAAAATGCTAGTTTTGATAACTACTGCAATACTAAAGGTATTTTCCATGAATTTTCAGCTCCTAAGACACCTCAACAGAATGTGATTGTTGAGAGAAAGAACAAGACTCTTCAAGAGATGGCCAGAGTTATGCTCAATGCCAAAGACTTATCCAAAAGACTCTGGGCTGAAGCCTTAAATACTGCTTGTCACATTAGTAACAGGGTGTATCTTAGACCTGGAACTAACATGACTCCATATGAACTCTTAAAGGGTGTAAAACCAAATGTTGCATATTTCCATGAATTTGGATGTGATTGTTATCTACTAAATGACATGGATTATCTGAGTAAATTTGATTCTAAAAGTGAAAAATGCATTTTTGTAGGATACTCAGCCAATAGTACTTCCTTCAGAGTCTACAATCTTAGATTCAAGACAATTCAGGAATCAGTGAATGTTGTGTTTGATGATTTCACTCTTGATACAGGTACTGGTGACATCTTAGTTCCCAATCTTGAACCAACAGTGGAAACCGAGAATGTTACTCCTGACAATGTTACACCAACACTGGAACTGGAAGCTGGAAACACTGAACAGGAGTCAGGGAACGATGTTAGACTAACACCAGCAAGATCTGATGTTAGACTAACAGCAGAGGATTCTGACTCAGAACATGAAGTTGCCTCTGAACCTAGAAGAGATCCCCCAGCTAGGATTCAGAAAGACCATCCAGCATCACAGGTAATAGGTGAACTCACTGAACGGGTAAGGACACGCAACAGAGAAAGACTTGACTATAGAGATATGGTAAAACTGTGTGTGTGTGTGTATGAACTTCACTTGTACTGTTGATAATGCCTCTTGTTTTGTCTCCACCATAGAACCTAAAAATGTGAATGAAGCCCTTCTTGATAACTTTTGGATTAATGCCATGCAGGATGAACTATTACAGTTTACTAAGAACAATGTCTGGATACTTGTACCTAGACCACCTAATGTTAATGTAATAGGGACGAAGTGGATATTTAAGAACAAGAGTAATGAGGAAGGGGTTATAGTTAGAAACAAAGCTAGACTAGTTGCTCAGGGGTACACACAGGTTGAAGGTGTAGATTTTGATGAGACATTTGCTCCAGTTGCTAGGATTGAATCTATTAGGTTACTTCTAGCCATAACATGTTGCCTTAAGAAAAAACTATACCAAATGGATGTAAAGGGTGCGTTTCTGAATGGGCTGATTGATAAGGAAGTATATGTTGAACAGCCAAAGGGGTTCACAGATCCTAAGTATCCAAACCATGTGTACAAGCTTGAAAAGGCACTGTATGGTCTTAAACAAGCACCTAGAGCATGGTATGAAAGGCTTACAAAATTCCTTTTAAGTCTTGGTTTTGTTAGAGGTGATGGAGACAGAACACTGTTTGTCTTGAAGAAAGATTCTCATGTCTGTGTTGCTCAAATATATGTAGATGATATTGTGTTTGGCTCAACTAACAATGCTATTCTAGAAAAATTTGTTGAATCAATGACAGGGCAGTTTGAGATGAGTATGATGGGAGAATTAACTTTCTTTGTTGGTCTTCAAGTGAAACAAACAGGTAATGGGATTTTCCTAAGTCAGGAAAAGTATGCAAGGAATTTGGTGAAAAGGTTTGAATTGGCAGATTCAAAGCCTTGCAAGACTCCCATGTCTTCATCTGTGAAGATATCCAGGGATGTTAATGGTGCCAATGTTGATCCAACATTGTACCGTTCAATGATAGGAAGCTTACTCTACTTGTCTGCTTCAAAGCCTGATATAATGTTCTCTGTCTGTGTTTGTGCTAGGTATCAGGCATGTCCAAAGCAGTCTCATCTGATTGCTGTGAAGAGAATTCTTAGATACATTTCTGGCACCTTGGCCCTTGGTATATGGTATTCCTATGACACTAACACCAATCTTGTAGGGTTCAGTGACTCAGACTGGGCAGGTGACACTGATGACAGGAAGTCTACAAGTGGAGGATGTTTTTATCTGGGGAACAACTTGGTCTCATGGTACAGTAGAAAGCAAAACTGTGTGTCACTCTCCACTGCTGAATCTGAATACATAGCAACATGCAGTTGTGTCACTCAGTTAGTATGGCTTAAACACATGCTACTGGATTATGGGTTAGACAGTGATACCTTACTTATGTTTTGTGATAATCTTAGTGCTATAAGCATCTATAAGAATCCTGTGCAACACTCCAGAACTAAACATATTGACATAAGACATCACTTTCTGAGAAACATGGTAGAAGATAAGCTCATTGATATTGAACACATTGAAACCAACAATCAGCTTGCTGATATGTTCACTAAACCCTTAGATTCTGAGAGGTTCTTCAGTTTGAGGAATTCTCTTGGCATGTGCATCGTCTAGGGATGTTAGTACACCAGTGTTGACATAACACCACTGTCTAGCACTGGTTATTGGTTGTGGTGTATCTGTAATTTTTTTCGTTTCTTTCTGCATTCTTTCTTCTTGCATATTACATCCTTGTTAGAGTTCTGTTGGGTTGTGTGGTTAAACTATATGGATAGCTGAGTTGACTGGTGGACAAGTACATATCAAGAGGTTTGTTAAGTAAAACTCTGTTGTTAGTCTGTGAATGTTAACCTAACATCTGGGAGAAGCTGGGGTACACAGAGCTCACTACTCTGATGTTATTCAGTTGTGACTTATCCATGTTAGGTTAGACAAAGCATGAAGAGAAGCTGGGGTACATGATGTTGAAAGCTTCATTGTCATTCAGTTGTGCTTATTTTTGTGCTTTGTCTATGGCCAAGGTTATGCATGATGGTGATCTTTACTACTGGGGTGTTTTGAAGTTTTCGACTGCTTGCATTCAGTAGCATTGTTCACTTGGTATTTCGCTTGTATACAGGTTGGAAAACAAGTATGCATGAGGGACTGGGGTGGAGAAGTATATGATAAATGTATTGTCTTCATTCAGTTCCTTTGTACTTGCCTAATCTGTTGCTGATGGTTAAGTTGCTGGGGTGTGTGGGGTCTTGCGCTGCCCACATTCAGTGATGAATCTATCCTTTTATATTCACTAGTTTTTTGTTCAAAAGAGTTCATAAAGATAAATTGATGTGTCCTGATCCCAGTCAGTAACGCGGTTTGTACTTGGTTACCATCTCCCAATGTTAATCTAACATTGTTGCATTATGTCTAGTTCTGTATTCTTTTTCCTTGTGTCGGTTTGGGCTTAGGGGGAGTAGTAATCCTAGGAAATCATGTGTTGAGGCATACTTTGTGGGTGACTCACTGCAGGTAAAACACTTTGTTTTGTGATCTTCTATGCTATGGGAACATCTTTTCCCTGGATATGTATATCCACTCTGTGTTTTTCTGTTTGATGTGTTACTTACTCATATTGATGATCTTAACCTATGTCTTTGTACCTATGTACTTGGGTGAGGGTTCAGATTAGTTGACAGGAATATCTCACGCTCTCACATGATGCTGCCTTGGATGAAGCCCTGCACCTACAACTTTCCTCCCTGATGTTAACTTACCAATGTTAGTCCAACATTGAAACATTGTAACTTATAAGTTTTCAGGTTTGAAGACCGCTCTGGTTACGTGTTAATCCAACACTGACACGTGGTAAGGTGAACATGGGTATGATCGTGTGACAGTGGTCCGATTATGTTGGTAACATGTTACAACACCACTATCTCTACTCTTCAGCTGATTATTGTATAATTTGCCCTAATCTTCCTCTACTGTGTACGCGCTCAAATTTTTTTGCAAAAACAACTCTCTCTGCAAAATCAAGTTTCGATTTTTCTTCTCTAAATCACTAACAATGGCACTCAAGTCTTCCATTGACACTCTTGCAGCAGCTGCCGAACAGATGGAGCAACCTAGACGCCGTAGGACCAGAAGTGCAACTGCTGAAGCGATTACCGCCGCCACACCAAACAGGAAATCCACTTATCAACGGCGCAAGGGCAAGAAAGATGCTAAGGGTGATGTTGATTCAACACCAAAAACTTCCGAGCAAACCTCCACTCCCACCAACTCTGAAAACGAGGTAATGATGGCTAACCCTACTCTGGATATACCTGATACTACTGTTGTTGTTATTGAGGGGGAGAAAGAGGCCCCAGATGTTGTTGTGGGTGAGTCTGAGGTGGTGCATGAGGTCCCTGAGGGTAATGCTGGGGATGAATATGTGGTTGTTGAGGAAGTGGTTGAGCCTACTAAGGGTGATGAGGCTGAGCAGGATACTGCTGATGAGATGGAGACTCTTCCTGAGGAGTATGATCAGGTTGATGAGACTGTGGCTGAGAAGGTTACTACTGAAGGTAACCAAGATGCTGGTGAAGAGGATGACAGTCAACCTGAAGAGGTTGAGAGAGAAGAAGAAGAGAGCCTGACTCTCACTGACTTAGCTACTGCTGCTAAGAAAAGAAAGGGAAAGCAGGTGGTGGTTGAAGCTTCTGAGTCTGAGTCAGAAGAAGAAAAAGAGGAGGAAGAGGATGAAGAAGAGAAGGAAGTTGAGGAGGAAGTTGAGGATGAAGGCTTACAGGTAGGTGATGACCTTGCTGATGTTACTCCAACATCAGATGAATACTTTGATCTGCTTGAGGAGGAGTATCCCAAGAAGCCTTATTCTGGCTTCTATGTGTCTGCTGAGGCAGAAGAGCTGTAGGAGGCTTATCAAGCCAGGGTGATTCATACTGAGAGGAACATTGATGAGGAAATGTTCAAAGAAAATAGGTTGCTTGAGCTGCTGAAAGCTAGAGGGGTGTTGGGCTCTGTGATGAACCAGTCATCATATGTCCCTGATGTGATCAGAGAGTTCTACATGAACCTCTCTCAATGGGTGTCCCACCAGGATTCTCCCAAGTTTGGCAAAGCTTGGGTCAGGATGAATGTCTATGACATTAGCCCCTCTGTGATCAATGAGGCTTGGGGACTCCCTGACCCTGAGGAGACTAAGGATCCTAGCATGGATGAGGTGATCACTGACCTCACTGGTGGACTGACAAGGAAATGGAATGACATTTTTCCAACTACAAAGCTGACCTCCTTAAGTGCTGTACTTCACAAACTCTCCACCTACAACTGGTTGCCCTCTTCCAACACCACTGTGATGACAAAAGAATCTGCAAGGCTGGTGTACAAACTGAAGAACGGACTGAGTGTGAATATAGGGGAGAAGGTTCTGAGGCACATAAGGGAAGTCACAACCAAGGCAAAGGGAATCATTCCATATCCCTCTCTGATATCCAGCATTCTGGTGAAGCAAGGCTTCAAGACAAAAAAGACAGAAGGCTGGATCAAGAACAAGGCCAAGATGATCATCACCAGGAGCTATTTCACTCAGATCAGGATTCAGGATCAGCCATGGAATCCCAAGGATGGAGCTGGTCCAAGCAGGAAGAAGAAGAAGAAGAAGACTCACAAGTTTGCTGCTTCTTCAGTTCCTGTGGCTAGTGGGGACAGCTGTTCTGTCATTGTTGATGCCTTTGTGGAGGAGACCTTGGTGTGGCTGGACAGAGAGTTCAAGGATACCCAGAGAGAGATAGCAGACAAGCAAGTAAGGCTGCAAGAGATAGACAGCCTCAGGAAGCATTTGAGGGATCTGCCTTACTCACAAAAAGGGGGAGAATGATCAAATTTTCAAAAATTTCTGAGTTCTGTTATGTTTCTGTCAGCATGAACAATTATTTTTCTTTGTTTATTTTTCGGTTTCTTCAAGGAGTGTGTTCCTTGCTACTTAGTATGGTCTGTAATTAAGTACATTTCTATCTTGTTGCTTACTGCTTCTGCTTATGATCATTGAACTTTGGATACAAAGTACTAACTCTGTTTTGCAGGTGTTAACTGTTCTCTGATGTTAAAATAACATTGAGATGTTCAATGTTAGAACATCTGTCTGGGTTCGATGTTAAGCTAACATTGACAAAGACAGACAGATGTTATGACAACATTGAAAGTATCAATGTTAGAATAACATTGAAATGGTCCCTTCTGAGGTTCAGGGGGAGCGTACTTATTTTTCCATTGTGATCTGATAGTTAAGTTTGTTTGAATAATTTGATCTAGTTAGAACAGGTTCTCAGGTTTTGTGATTAAGGCAAAAAGGGGGAGATTGAAAGTGCAAGTATTCGGTCGATGTTAGTTTAACATTGAAAGTGCAGGTATTTTGTCAATGTTAGTTTAACATTGAGAAGTCAATGTTAGAATAACATTGCTGGAGCAGAATCCGATTTACAATCTTAATAAATTTCTTCATTATTGTTTTGCCTTATTCACTTAACTAACTGAGTTCCACAGTTGTAATTGTCTTTGATTATTATTCAGGAAACAAACTTGTCATAGGTTGGACGCTCAAGTTTCCAAGAAGGAAAGTTTCCTTAATTACGCAAACCACTCTACAAGGAAAGAAGAGTTCGAGTGGAACTAGGAATGCTTTCCAGGACCAGTCCTGATTTGAAGAAGGAGTCTTTCTCTAGTTAGATCACTAACGAAGGAACTATTATTCAAGATGGACTGCGAGAACAAAGAAGGAGAGTTCAAGAAGGAAACAAGGAGAATTACCAACCGTGTACAACACACCTTGAAGTCGAAGATCAAGAACCTATATATAGGTGTGAAGTACATCAAGACAAACACGAGACAAGAGCCAATCAATCCGAGAGATTAATTTACAGTTGTTGAGTGTTGTCTTGCTTTAGCAAAGTTTGTGAATTGTTAGGGTAGATCTAAGAGTGAGGAGCTATTAGAGATATACGAAGCAATTCTTGTGTGCTTTGCTTAGTTCAATCAATTTAAGAGTGAGGAGCTTGAGAATTGAGAGAACGACCTTTGTTAAAACCTTCACGGGTTATTTTGCCTAAGGCTCGGAAGTTAATATAAGTCTATATTCACTTCTTAAACTTGGTGTTTGTTTATTCCGCTGCACTATTCTTCTGGTCTGTTGTTAAAGTAACATCGCTGAGTTAACAACGTTGCAAATCTGCTGTTAACTCTCCAGTGTTAAGTTAACAACAACAACGTATCAACCCGATCCACAATTTCAGATTAGTTATCGCAATTTATACATATTGCTGGCACAGGTTTGGGCCACTTAGGAATATCTTCAAAGAAGTTACGAAGCCATTCGGCTTCTTCACTACATTTGTCTAATGCCACAAACTCAGATTCCATCATGGATCTAGTTATAACCATTTGTCTTGAAGATTTCCATGACACGGCTGCACATCCTACAGTGAATACGTATCAGATATCCAGCTTGCGTCTTGTATAACCTTGGAGTCTTGTATATCAAATATCCAGCTTGCGTCGGTATAACCTTCAAGCACAACAGGATCCCTTGTACAATGCAACCCGTAGTCACGAGTATAACGTAAGTACCTAAGTACTGTCACAATTTCTTTTCAGTGCTCATGCCCTGGGTTACTCGTGAATCTACTCAACGTGCTAATTGTATAGGCAATATCTGGTTGTGTACAGCTCATTAAGTACATCTGACTTCATATCACTCTAGCATATTCCACTTGATCAACACTTTCTCCCTTATTCTTAGACAAGTGTTGACTCGTGTCAATTGGAGTTCTGGCTACACTAGAATCACCCTTGTTGAATTTTTCAAGAATCTTGTCCACGTAGTGTGACTAAGTTAATATGAGACCCTCTGGCGATCTTCTAATCTTAATTCCTAAGATTACATTGGCCAGCCCCATTTCCTTCATATCAAACATGAATTCAGCAAACTTTTAATGGAGTTTACCATCTGGTCGTTGCTTCCCCCAATGAGTATGTTGTCAACATACAGACACAGAATCATATATCTTTCTTCTGTAGTTTTGACATAAACATACTTTTTGCATATATTGAATCTAAAGCCATTTGTCAACATGACGTTGTCAAATTTCTTGTGCTATTTCTTTGGTGCTTGTTTAAGTCCATACAGAGACTTCACCAATTTACATACTTTCTTTTCTTTTCCAGGAGCTACATAACCCTCAGGTTGTTCCATGTAGATTTCTTCATCGATATCTCCATTAAGAAAAGCAGTCTTTACATCCATTTGATGTACTGCAAGATTTCAGAGAGAAGCAATTGCCAAATCATCTGTATTGAATTTATTCTTGTTAAAGGAGAATAAGTATCAAAGTAATCATGGCCTTCTTGTTGCGTGTATCTTTCCGACACAAGTCTAGCCTTATACTTTTCAATTGTTGAGAGAAATCCGTGGATAAGTCTGTGGACAAAGCGGTGAGAAAGTGGATTAGGGCTCAAAAGAAAAAGAGCAAGGGTGCAGGGGAGAAGTTGAAAGATATGTCTTAGACGGCTAAGCAACGTGCTGAGGCTAGGAAAAGACTAGCTGAGAGACTAGCTAGGAAGAGGGTTGCTGAAGCCGAGAAGAAGGCTGAGGAAGAGAGAAAGTCAGCTGCTGCTGAGAGAAAAAGGAAAGGAAATCAAGTGATGGAAGAGGAAATAGAGGTGGTAGACGTTGAGGATGAAGAGGAAGAGGAAGAAACAGAAGAGGAAAAGACTCAAGATGAGCTGGATGTTACTGCTGATGTTAAGGGAACATCAGGGACAGAAGAGTACACCGATGGGCTGTATGTGATCTACCCTGAGGATGAGGAGGACTACTTTGCTTCTTATTATCTCACCAAAGAGTTGGAGAAGAAGTGGGACTCCTTCAAGAGAAGGGAGATTCACACTGAAAGAGCTGTAGAGATGGCCAGCTTCAAGGAACAAAAGGTGATGGACTTGCTTGAGGCAAGAGGGTTGCTACAATCAGTGATGGAGTTGCATGACTGTGCTCCTGAGATTGTCATGGAGTTCTACCTGAATCTCTCCATGTGGATCAGGGACTATAGATCTCCAAAATTTGGAAAGGCTTGGGTGAGGAGGAGAGTCTTCAACATTGAACCATACACCATCAACAAGATTTGTGGGTTCCCAACTACTGATGAATCTAAGAACCCCTACTATGATGATGTGATTGAAGACTTGACTGGAGGGTTGGTTAAAACCTGGAGAGATGCTCTGCCAACCATAAAACTCTCCTCCCTTAGAGCTGTCTTGCACAAGATAGCTTGCTTCAACTGGCTGCCAAGCAAGAATGTCACTGTACTTACCAAGGAATCAACACTCTTGGTGTACAAAATCAAGAATGGGCTAGCTGTGAATATGGGGGAGAGGATTTTAAAGTCAATCTCTGAAGTTGCTGGAAGGAAGAATGGCATGCTGCCTTTTCCCTCACTCATTTGCAAAATCCTTAGTAAGCAAGGATTGAAGACAAGTGTCACTGTGGGCTGGAGGAAAACTGATACTGAACTGACAGTTCTCCCAAGCTACTTGTCTGGATCAAGAGTGAGAGACCTTCCTTGGAACCCAAAAGGAGTGGTGAGATCAAGAACTGAGAAGAAGAAGGCTCAGGAGTTTGTTGAAACTTCAGTGCCTATGTCCAAAGAGAAAGAGTGCATGGTCATAACCTCTACTTTTGTGGATCATCTGCTGAACTGGTATATGGGGCAAATTGTTGATACTCAGAGGGAGATTGAGGAAAGGAAGGAGCATCTCAAAGAACTGGAGGACATGGTGAATAATTTGGAGAAACTCCCTTCTTCACAAAAAGGGGGAGAATAGTTCCAAGTTTGTTTAATTTTTAGTCTTCTAGTTGATGTTTTGCTTCTTATGAACTGCTGATATGGTTGTGTGGCTGGTACATTTTTCTATATTTGATTTATTTTGATCAAGGGACATGTTCTTGATATATTGCTATGGCCTGTAACTCTAAGTACTACTACTGTTGAACTGCTCTAACTGCTATTTCTTATGAAAGCACATTTTGAACTGCTTTTCTGTTTAACCTTTTATGCAGGAAACTCACTGGTTTCAATGTTGAGGCAACATTGATGAATGTTGGGGTCTGAACATCTTTTGATGTAGTGATGACCTTAATACTTGTCTTTGCTAATTTAACTTTGGATATGTTGGAAATCACTTTTGTCCTTTTACCAATTGGAATGGTCTTGATGAGTGTTTATTTAGTGCCATTTTAGTGCACATTTACATAGGCTTTTGTGTAATGCTTTGTGAATGTTTATTGGTGGCCAAGCCGAGGATGCAGCGGTGCAACACGGGGAGAGCTACGCGACATCATCACACAAGCAGAATGTAGCACGAGCAACAAAAGGACGTAGAATGTTTCAAAAGAGAAACAAAGAGTGGCGCAACAAGGGAGAAAAAGTAGTGGCGTAAAAGGACACCAGGTAACACTGCTTTAACCAAGAGTTTAAGTGGTTGCTATTCATGAAATTAGGGCAACAATACTATCTTATAAATAGAAGAGACTGACCATCACTCAAAACACGACTGCGTACACACCTTACAAAACACTCACGACTGTTTACAATTGTTCTTAAAGAGAAACACCATCAAGTTTTTGGCTCCATTTTCGGGAGTAAAGTGTTGTTGTGTTTGAACCATCAAGCTTAATTATTTAGGAACGAATCTATTATTATTGTTTGCTTGAAGTTGAGGAGAATAAATGGAGTCATTTGATGAACATCTAACCTCTCAACAAAGAAGTAAAGGGAATTATGAGTACCATTTTTAGTGAGAATCTACCGGTCAAAGGATTTGAAGGAATTCCCATAACAGGGATGACCAATTTGAAGATCATTGAAAAGGAGAAAGATGACGATAATAATCAGATGGTTATGCATAGGAAGTACAGTTTAAAACTCTTCAGGTTGATTGAACAAAGTCAAATCAGCAGAGATTCGAGGAAAGACCCGGCGCACATGTTGAGATACTGAGTAGAACATACACTGACTTTGACTGAAAGGACATCAACATAGTCGATCGCTGGTTTCCAATTTCACTTAAGGGAGCAACAAGAGCTTGGTATGAAGGAATCTACAACAAAAAGTCCTACTCATACAACAGATTAAATGAGAAGTTCTGTGGCCAATTCATGACACCTGAAGGAAGACACAAGAGGCACAAAGCAATTCTCAGCCTAAAGCAATATGACGGTGAGACATTGATATGTGGGTGAGATACCAAAAGATGATCGTATCTTTTCCAAAAGGCAATCTTGGAGAAGATGTACTATTGAGAAACTTTTACTATGGACTCGAGTGTGAAAATAAAATGTTCACTGGTTCAATCACTCTAGAAGGTTACTTGAAGATGTGAGCAGATGAGTTCACAACAAGATGGAGAGAATCTACATAGAACAAAGTAAGTGGAAGCAAAGCATCATGATGGATGTGTTGGTGGATCTCAAACTACCGACCACACCCATACCTCGAGACGAATGAAGAAGACTTCTCTTGAAATTTAAACAGTTGGAAAGAGGGTTCATAGTCACAATATGTAGACGATATAAAATGATTATGAAGCTATGCCCCATAATTCTTTCTCAATTCTTCAAAACATGACCAATTCTTCGATGTCGATAGCGGCAACTTGTGCCTCTGGAATCTGTGCCCTTTGAAGTGTTTCAGCCATAAAGTCAATGAGGACTTGGGCTTTGATTGTGGTACTCACTAAGTTTAATTGCCCAATTTATTAGCCTTCGGAGGTCTCGGGCTTCGACATCACTTTCTTGAGTGGTTTGTCAATCAACACCACAATGGGGTGTGATACAAAGTAAGGGCGCGGTCTTGCGTGCCATGACAATGACAACTAGTGTGAAATTTTCAATCCCAGTCTCATTTACCTGGAATATCTTTGAAATGTAGTATATTGGTTGGTGGATAATGCCTTCCATTCATACCAAAACTGTGCTTAGAGCATACTCAGATACCGCTAGGTTGAGATATAATATTTCTTCCTTAATCGATTTATCCAACAACGATGGTGAGAAAAGATATTGCTTAAGCTCTAAGAAAGCTTGCTCGCATTCCTTGGTCCATTCGAAGTTTTGATTCTTCTTGAGGATTTGAAGGAAGGTAGACTTTTCTCAGCTGCGATGGAGATAAATCTTCCAAGTGTTGTCATGCCTGTGACTAAGAACTGTACATCACATACTCTTTTTGGTGAAGAAAGTTTAGTTATGGCTTTGATCTTGTCGAGATTTTCTTCGACGCCTTCTGATTCACTATGTAACCGAAAAACTTGACTCCATTTACCTTGAGGCACATTGCCTTGGAATTAGTTTCATGTCGTATTGCCTCATTATAGAGAAGGAAATTGTGAGATTATCAACGTGATCTTCTGTTTTGATGCTTTTGACAAGCATGTCGTTGATGTAGACCTCCATAGTTTTGTTGATGTGGTTATAAACATCTTGGCCGCTAACCTCTGGAAGGTGGCGCCTGCATTCTTCAATACAAGGCATAACCCTATAGCATAATACACCTTTGTCTGTCACAAATGCGGTTTTGCTCGTGCCATAGACTGACATTAGTATTTGATGAAATCCACTTTGAGCATCCATCATGCTTAGAAGAGCGCACCCCACTGTTGATTCGACCAACAAGTCTATCATTTATTAAGGGAACGGATCCCTAGGACAATGTTTGTTGAGATTGGTGTAGTCCAAGCACATGCGCCAATATAAGTTTGGTTTAGGTACAAGAACTATACTTCTTAAAGATTATGAGAAGCATACTTCTTGTATGTGCCTTGCGGCAAGTTTGATAGTTACTTCTTTACTGAAGTTGCATTTCTTTTGTTTAACAGTTTTTGCCTCAATATCGACATTCAACATGTGCACGACAATGTGTGGATTGATGCCTTTTAGGTCTTGATCCGTCCAAGCGAAGATATTCATGTTGCCTCAGAGACATTGGATGAGCTTCTCTTCCACGTCTTTTGACATAAAAGTGCCAATGCGTGTAATTTTTCTTAAATCATGAGGACATAAACATTTCTCTTTTGATTCACCCAAAGGTTCGATTCTAGTTGTATTAGCTAGTTGTTGACTGATTTTATAGAGTCTCTTGTCCTATAACTCTGGCGAGTTTTATGTCTCAACAATGGTACTGGGAATATTGCCATTAGTCGACCCTTGCAGGGGTAGCATTTTTCCCGTATCATCAAGAATATTGATCATATTAACCACTAGGGTCGGATCCGCTTGTAATGAAACTAGGTAGCATGTCCAAGCCTCTTTCTAGTCACCATGGACTTCACCCGCACCGCTCTTGGTGGGGAATTTGAGCTTTTGGTGGTATGTGGACACCACTGACTTGAAGTTGTTCAAACCTTGATGGCTAATAATGATGTTGTATGCGATGGTGTGTCAACCATGAGGTACTCTTGATTACTAGTTAATCTACTATGAGATATGCCAAAGGAGGTTGGTAGTATGACCTAATCTACGAAGGTGACTTTGAAGCCACCAAAGCAAAAGAGTGGAGTAACCATTGTTTTTTTGTGAGTATCGTCAAGTTCCATCTGCTTTACTGCATCTAAGAAGATGACATTTACCGATCCTCCATTATCGATCAAGATTTTATTGATTTTATAATTGGCAATATCAAGTCTCATTACAAGAGGGCAGTTTAAGCTTGTTTCTTCCATTTCTTGTGGATCGAGTTTATCCTCGCTTGCTTTATCGAAGGTAACAACATCCTCGATAATTTCTATTGTAGTGACTGTGTGATTCACTCTTTGATAGTTGTCTTGTGCCAAGTCGTGTGAAACTCTTTTGCGTGCTTTGTTGGAATCTCCACCAGTTGGGCCTCCAGAGATCATAGCAACGTCGTTTGGTTTTTGCATTTTGGCTATCATTAGACCTTCCTACTTTATGAACCATATGGCTACCTAAGTGGCATGCTCAGCGACATCTCTTTTGGTGTAGAATGTAAAATTGTAAAATTTATGTTCTTGTTTATTGACCTCGTGATGCGGAGTTTCACTTTGAAAGTGAACTCGTGGAGGTGACTTGGTCCCTCTTCCATGTAACTTCCAAAGATTGGTGACTTTCAATGTCAAATAGCATATAACTCGTGGAGTTTGTCTTGGGTCGTTGAGATGTCTGACTCTAGCATAGCCGTTTATTTGTGCAAATTCTATCTCGACCATTCTTTAATTGGAATTCTTGTAATCATATTAGTAATACTTTTTATAGGCATATTATCAATATCTTCTCTTTCAGAGGTATTTGATTTATGCTTTCCTCTCTCAGGTGAAGAGGGCGTATTGGAGTTGGAGCTTGCTCTCTTATTCCAATTGTCCGACTGCATTATTTCCTTTCATGTATTTCGTGAGGTGGCTTTCTTTTATCAAGCGTTCTATTTTGGCATATAACGCATGCCATTTGGAAGTATCGTGACCAAACTTTTCATGATATTTGCAATAGAACTTTGAATTTTGTGTCTCTTCCATTTCACGAATCTTCTTTGGAGTATTGAGGAGGTTTTGTTTCTTAGCCATGGTGTATGTATCATGCTTGCTCGTAGTAAGCGAAAGATTTTCTTCTGGAGGAGATCTTGCTCACTTACTACTGCTTTTTGTCATTCTTGTCATTGCGACAAGAGCCGATTGGCTTAGAATGAGTGTTGTCAGTTAGGACATTTCTTATTTTATTACGCTCCTCAATTTCCATGTTCACGTGTGCTATCGAATTGATTTGCTTAATGGTTTTTGGTTTTTGCCTCAAGAGCTCGTTAGCAAGCACCCTATTTTTCAAGGTGTTGAAGAGAATGTTGGCAACGCTTTGAGTTGAGGGCATTTCAACCTGCAACATTTTCGTATTAAACCATCTAATGTAATATATGGTCGATTCATCGCTACCATGAATGATAGTTTTGAGATACACTTTTGTTAGTTTCGTTTGCTTCTGTGGTAAACTGTGACTTGAACATAATTCTCAACTAATCATATGTGTGAATTGGGAGAGGAGGGATCCTCGAGAACTAGTCTTGTGCAACGTCAACGAAAGTTATAAAGAACAATCGAGCTTGAATACCTTGGTTATAGACTCAAATGTTTAGCAATGTGTTAAGGAGATGCAAGAAAGCACTGGGGGTCCGGCGTAAGGGCGTGTCGTTGCCTCTCTCTTTTAGTCACACGATTTTTACGTGATCTAGTCGTACTGTTGAGGCAGCTGAAACTGATGGTCATGGTGGCGGTTAAGTTCTTCTTCCACGTGGAGGCCAACGTTCCTCGGAGGGTCCATCAGTACTGTTAGTTCTCCTTTCATTAGATCGACCCCTTTGACCATATTTGTTGTTCATTTGGGCCTCCTTTATCATTATGGACCCAAACTTGGTTAATTAGCCCATAAAGAGATGCTCACATCTTCTTAGCAAGCCCTTTTTTGATTGACCCATTTAAAGTGCGAATTTAGTGATATCTTCTTCATTTGAATTCTTGTAATCTTCTTCTTTTCTCAACGTGTCCATATTTGCATCAAAATATAAAGGAAATGGCAAAACAAAAGCAATAAGTAAATGTATTAACAAAAACACCGTCGTTCCACTCCAGCTGCCAAAAGTGAACATGACTTCAAAAGTGTTATCGATTCTTCCAGACCTAGCCAAAATAGCTCCAAATCATTCTCAATCTCAAAAAACCCTAATCAACTCTCCTTTTTCTACGGAACACTAATTGATAAAAATGCAACCTTTACCACAATTCTGCCAAAAATCCTCAAATCATCCATCATATGCGTAACAGGCAGTTGAGAATTGATGTTGAGGAAGCGATGTATTCAATTTCAACAGTAAAACCGAAATTAAACAATGCAACCCTTATGCCACCGCTGCCGCTAACCAATTGTTGACTGCATTACTCTCATTCTTACAACTAATATCATCCAAAGCTTGTCCATTTACTTCTTCCTCCGCCATTATTAATATTGACGTAATTCTACCTCTACTAGCTATACAATATAATAAAAGGGATAATCCCACCAAATCTCCAAACTATAAGTACTTATGTAAACATGGTCATTAACTTTTTAACTATGTTGTATCCTTGTAAGTGCGATTTGTCCCATTTCCATTTTTCGACAGTTTTTCAACCAAACATCGTCAGAAAAATTATTTTGAACATCTTCCACTCTTCAAGGCAGTTCTGATAGTGATGACGTTGTTGCGAAATTCAAAGTCATTACACCATACCACAGACAGGTGCAGACGTTGCACTTATCTTTTCGAAATTTGGCTCCCTTTAAATGCATGTTTACGCCTTTTCCCCTTTGGTCTTACCTATGTGTACGTGTTTCATTCGCACATTTAAGGTAGCGCAATTATGTCACACTATATATGTTGTGTGTGTGTATATATATATATATATGTATTGTTTTTTAAATTTTGTTTGATTTTAAATATGATTTACATTAATATGGTTATTTTAATCAAACAATATATCTCTATAATGATTTGAAAAATTACGATATTAAACCCCATGAAGGAATGGGTAGTCACTCGCCCGTGCTTTTCAGAAAGAATATCAATGCGGTTTTTTTTTTTTAAAAAAGCAGTATACTTTATATTTTAAACTTAAATTATTATAAAAATAAAAAATAGTAAAAATTAAAGTTAAGTTACAAAATGTTTAGCTTATATTTTCATTTTTCAAAAAATATAGAAAAAGTACTAAAAATTAATTGGGAACTATCTACAAGCATATTAAATGATTAAATATAGAAAATAATATTCAAAATTATTCAGGTAATGATTACAATCTGTGAAATCATATGAAATATTTATTTTTCGCGTGTTTATACTTTGCGTGTTAGCATCTCCCCAATTAATGACGTGTTAGCATCTACCCAATTCAAAATCACTTGAATTTCACTGTACCCCAAAAACATAGTGTTGACCTATACGATAGGAGCACCATTTTAATCAACTCACGCAACGGGTGTTTTTTTTTTTTTGCAAATTACCTTTTAGTGTAACTATTAACGCTGGCATGCGGTTTCCGCGTGATTAAGAATTTATTTTAAATATAATATATCTACTTAATTTAAATAATAAAAATTACAACTTAAATATCTTGAGATTAAACATGTAAAGATAGAAAGTCAATATATCTTAACCGTACTTTGATGTAAGAGAAATTAAGTAATGATTTTGTTTACTTTAATGAGAAGACTTAAATAATATTAAAGCTAAAATAAATTACAGTTAAATCCCTACTGATAACAAAGTTTAATAGTATAATGAGGAGTAAATAAGGAAATCAAAACATGGTGTAACACTGGGTTTCTTTATATAATAGTATATAGACAATTTTACCACTCATATGAAAACTATTTAGGTGTCAACACTCTGATTAATTGGGGAGATGCTAACACGCGATTTTTTCATACTTCGACTATCATCCACAGAAACACCAATAAGATTCATTCTTTGAAACTCTTTGATGGAACTTTGGTTTCTTCTTGGGCTGGTATTGGGCGTCGTTGCGCTAATTATTATGAGACTTATTCTATTCCTCGGCGAACCAGCGTCCAGATCTGGACACTTCTTTCCTTGGCGAGATGTGCACTCAAGTGATTTCAGCAGAAGACAGTGAAGCTTTAATTTCCAGTTCTTCTGAAAAATATATTCGTGATTCTCTTTTCTCTATAGACTCCAATGTGGCACCTGGTCCAGATGGGTTGCCCCCTCTCTTTTTCAAAAAACTTCTAGACAATCACCAAAGATGATATCACGACTGTTGTTCAGTCTTTTTTCTCCAACGATTTCATCCTTAAGTCAATTAATCATACGTATATAGCCCTTATCCCGAAGAATGAGAATGCCAAGATGGTGGAACATTACCGACCGATTAGCCTTTGTAATGTTATATATAAAATCACGTCCAAGATATTGGCGAATCGGTTAAAAAGTGTTTTATCTAAAATCATCTCCCACAATCAATTTGCGTTTGTTCCGGGGCGCTCGATCAATGATAACACCATCATATCTCACGAGATTATGCACTATCTCAATCAGAAAAAAGGGAAGAAAGGTTTCATGGCCATTAAGATCGATATGGCTAAAGTATATGATCACGTCGAGTGGAATGTTCTTTGCTCAATGCTCAGGTGCTTTGGACTAGATGAAAAATTTGTTCACCGGATTGATCAGTGCATTTCGACGGCCTCTTTCTCGGTGTTAGTTAATGGATATCCATATGGTCACTTCAAATCTTCCATGGCATTCGCCAAGGCAGCCCGTTATCTTCATTTCTTCTCATCATTTACTTTGAGCTACTGTCTCGTATCATTGAATCTGAGAAGAAAAAAGAAAACCTTAAAGGGGTTAAAATCAGCCGCAAAGCCCCATGGATCAATCATTTAATGTTTGCTGACGATCTCATTGTTCTTTGTAGGGCGAATGAAGAAGATACGAGAGCGTTACTCCGTTGCATTGATCAATTCTACGAGATTACAAGATTAAGCCCAAATAATGATAAATATGTTATTCACTTTAGTTCTAACTGTGAATCTCGTCTTCGCGCTAATATTGTGAATATTCTTAAATTTCAGGAATGCAATCATAGGCAAAAGCATATGGGACACCCTTTCTTCAAACTCCGTGGTCGATCTAGCTCTCAATGGGAGGAGCTAGCTAAATTTGAGAAAAGTCTTGTTGGATGGAAATCAAATTGCCTTTCCCAAGCACGGAAATTAATCCTTCTGAAATCTGTCGTGCAAGCTTCGTCTATTTATTCAATGTCCACAACTTTGCTTCTGGTCAACATTTACCGTATTATGGACCAATCAATGATGCGATTTTGGTGGTCATCCAAAACTGACAAAAAATCTATCTTCCTTACAACATGGGGTCAGATTTGTAAGCCGAAAGGATGCGGGGGATTTGGTTTATGACGTATGGCAGATGCTAACCGATCTTTGATGGCTAAAATTTCTTGGAAGGTAGTTGCTGATCCTAATGGAAGTTTGGCAACTCAATTGTTGACGTCCAAATACCTTGGTGATCAGAATCTTTTAACTTCTAGATATGTACCTTCGAGGTGCTCTTGGCTTTAGCGTAGTGTTTTGAAGTGTCGTGATATTATTGAGAAAAGGCGCATGTTTTGAGATTAGCTTAAATTCACAAGTTAGAACTTGGGAGGATCCGTGGATTCCATCTATCACTGACTTTATACCACCATTTGCTCACCTGCCGCAAGCAACCATCATTCTCGATGGGAAAGTGAATTCCCTCATTGATGAGGATTCGGGTCAATGATATTTAGGCATTTTATCTTCCTTGTTTTCTGAGCTGATTTGCACTGTAGTTCAGAAAATTCAAATAGTCCCAATGGAGGAACCATTGCGCCTTATGTGGGTTTCCTCGAGTAAAGGAACATTCTCCACTAAGAGCACGTACTTAACCGACAAAGCCAATCGATTTTACATGGATGACAAAGAGCTGGAATTTTCTTTTAAATTCCTTTGGGCTTCTAATAACCATAATCGCACAAAGATATTTGCTTGGAAGGTAAGGACAAATTCTGTGCCGACTCGTTCTAAACTTAACTCCATTTTCTCCCTTGTGGATGTAGGTTGCCTGTTCTGCTCTAATTCGGAGGAACCAATGGAACACGTTTTTCTTCAATGCCCATTTACTCGTTGTATTTGGTTCACGTCCAAGTGGCAAGTTCGCTTGGATCAATTTGTTAACTATTCAATGTTGGATTGGATCAAGCTGATTTGTAAGCCTAATAATTGGCTTGCTCCTAAGGACAGAATGGAGGAGTTTTGTGTGTTTGCCATAAATATTTGGAGGAAATATGGTGGCAAGTCACCAGGTCTTGCATAACCATATCAGTCCAGAACCAATCAAAACGGAAGCAAAAATTGAGGCTAGAGTTCAAGCTTTTCTTAACATGATGCTCCTTCCAACTTGATCCGGAAAGCTTCTCCTTAGCCTTGAATTCCACCTGAACCTGATTGGATCAAAGTCAACATCGATGTCGCTTTTCATCAAAATCTGGGAGCTTCGGTTGGAGCATTTTGCATCCGTAATCACCTTGGCATTTTAATCTACGCAGAAACATATTCCTTTATCTCTCCAGATCCTTTTTGCTGCGGAATGTTAAAGTCTGATATCTGCCCTTCAAAAGCTTAAGCAACTATCCATTCATCGGGCTCGATTTGAGATGGACGCTCAATAAGTAGTTCATCAGACCAGTAACGTCCAGCGTATGCCAAATTGGTCGTCTAAAACTGATATTTTGAATGCGCGCAAACTCATGGAGGACTTGCCACTTTGGTCTCTCACGTTTATCCCTAAAGATTCCAACGTCTTGGCGCACAACCGACGGATATCCTTTCTAAAGACTGGGGTTAATTCTTTCATTCATGTGTTGTTTTTGAGATTGTTCTTCAACTTGAGTTTATCCCACTTTTGTAATTGCTTTCTGCTCCATCTAATGAAATTGTTTTAACAATAATAATAAATAAAAAAAAACAATGTTTTTAGCCTTTAAAATTAATCTCAAAATCGAACTGTCACCAACCTTCCAACTCGTTAGGACTCTCAACAAATAACAAAATGGAGAAGCCTCTTTTTTTGTTTCGAATATTTGAATCCCATGACATATTAACAAAGAAGTCGGCTGGCTAAACCTCCAAAATTCTCACCAGTTGCCCTTTTACAAATACAACAAGAGGTTTTGGTCTAAAGATAAAACACCCACTTAAGCTTGAAAAAAATTACAAATACACCACCAGAACTTTTAGGAATGCAAAAATTAGGGCCCTCTGTTTTGTTTTCAGTACAACATGGGTTCTAAATTCTAATATGTCTATTAAAACTCTACTTGTACAACTTGCCGGGTACAGTGAAATTCGGGTGATTATACACGGTATAATAAGTCAACAAAATTTTGTTTTCTGATAAAAGAAACATTATCATAAGCTTCTATGATTAGATAAAAAATGTAACTAGTCTAATCCTTATGTGGGGTAGGTGAACAGTATAAAACGAATTAACTACAGGAACATAAATTAACAGCATTTGCAGGACGAAAAATACTTAATATCAGAGATACAAACAACACTGATGAAATTCACTATTGAATTGCTGCTTGGTGTTTCGTGAAATTAATCCTCAAAACTTTTACTATTACTTCTATCTCAAATTGCATTTTCTTACAAAAGCTTTATTCTATTTTTCCGTTCGCAGACAACAATGCCAAAGAGGAACATAACAGGTTAGACATACCAAGTAAATTACGTGTAAAGTATATCACCGGCTCCCCTTGATGCTTTAGCCTTCAAATATATGCGCACAGTCGTCTCCCCAAAACCATTTCGAGATTTCATAATCTGGTGTAAAAAAGAACAAATAAGAATAAAGTAACAGGCGTGCAAACCATATGGTAACTTACACGAAATATATATAGTGAAAAGCACCGACAAGTCAAAAGGAGGCGGCAATTGTTCCTCTCTTATAAAAGAAAATAGGATAACTGAAATCAGAAAGAAGATCGAACAGCTTGCTACTATTACTTTTGTTTCTTATGTTAATTTGGTATTTTGATACCTATAAAATTCCCTAGACAGAATATACTAATAGTTATCGTGGTCTAACATCCTAAAATATATTACCAAAATCACCAGCTACATTATCCAATTCGTTCTTCCCTCCCACCCCCAAAGAAACGGAAAAGGTCGCCTTTCCCCATCAAAAAATTGATAAGCTTATCCAGAAATATGGATGTTGCCGATGAGGTTCCCAGCTATCACATATTTCCTTTTTAGGCAGTGTCACTTGAAAGGATATCAACGCTATAATTGTTCTACAAATCAGGACTTTAAGTGAGCTGACCTCACATATGTAGAGCCTCCTAAGTCCTAATCTATAAGGGCTTATTCACACCTAGGTCTCCAAGAATCTATAATCATATATTTTAATCTAATCCATATTAAGTGACACTTAGACATGTTCACTAATTTAAAATTTAAAATTTTAAAATTACCGGCCACCAAATGGATTAAGCCAATATATGGCAGCACAAGAGAAAAAACAATGCAATACTAGGACTAGGATTCACAAACCGGCTTTTGGATATACTAGCAGATCTAAGTACAATTAACATAAAAACTTCAGATTACTAGAAAGATCAAATTAGCAGGTAAAAGGGAAATATACGAGAAAGTGCCAAACTTGAGAAATGATGTCTGATGTAAATCAGTAATTTCATCGCATGGGGCATTCTCAGGAACTTACAGATAGATTTAGCTAGCAAGTTCTTATGCTTGAGTAATAAAACTGAAGAAGTTTGAAACATGCATTTGGAAGCTTATTACAGGGTTACCATGAAACATGTATTGCAACAAGCTTAATAAGGCATTCTATGTGCATGCAATGTCGTTACTGGAGCAGATAAGCTGCATTTTGATCATAGGTAATAGAATTTCAGCACAAAATGTCATCTTCATATAAAGCTCACCTACGGTATAACAAATTAAGCTTTGTACTCATGGACACGCATCCATTTTGTAGATGACCACTTGTTGCCTTTTATAACAGGACAACCACCTACAGAAGATCATAAGCAAGTTGGTTTGACGAGTCATAGAACAGAACATAAAAGAGTAAACAAGCGCCCTACGCAAAATATGTAGAGCTATTTAGACTTATATCACCTGAGGATTGGTTTAACTACGGAAAGCTTCCTTGCCGTTTGAATAATTACAAAAAACACCCCGTAAAGACTCAATAACATGTAAAAATAGAAGAAAAATGTTTTCAGAACTTCAAGTGTGTTTATGTACTATCCAAAGTTCATGAAAATAAGTATTATGTTTTTTTCTTCAAAAATTCAAGGAGTGTTCATGTATAACCAAACAACGGGAGATATATCTGTAATTAGACCAGACCTCAAGGTTGTAAATGTAGAACACAGCAATTAATGCATAGAACGGCCTGGATATGTACCAGGAAAGCCTACCAATGACCAAAAACGCAAAGATTACAATAAGTCAGAACCACAACTAACCATGCAAGCTTGATGGATCCAGAGTAGCATCAGGCTTCATGCTCCAGAAAAGTAGCGCATCACCCATTTTTGGTTTTACAGAGAGCCCTCCTTTCCCACATTCTGATAGCTCATTCCACCAAGGAACAGAACTGTAGTTTCCTTTGGCTGCGGGAAATACAGTTTCACCTCCTTCTTCGACATCTGATCTGTATATATACGAAAGTTAACCAAGGACAAGATACTTAAACATTTGGAGTGTAAAAGTGCAAAAGTTACTTACAAGTACATAAGAAGTGTAGCTATCCGTTGACCACCATTCTGAGTGTTAAATTCATCAAGAAAATAGTCATAATGAGGCTCGTACTTTTGTCCTACCTCATAATGGAGGATTTGGAGGCCTTCACCATGTTCTGTAAACAATAGAATTCATTTGCAGGGAGACCAAATGTGTAAACAATACATCCATCACACGTCAATCCAGAAATTCAAGTGGGAGGGGAGGGAAATTAGCACAATGAGCAATGTAAACTTTCAGATGAGGCCACAACTCAATATTAGAGAGACATTCTCCTCCAAATAGTGCACGCGTGAGGTGAGGTACAAATTAAAAATTTAGGATGAGATGATGTTCAATAACAAATATATCTGTGGTTCAAAGAGATCCAAATGATGTATCAGAATAATGGCATCTAACATATTCGACGACATGATAAATAAAGAGCATGCATACCTACTGGGATGAAGGAGAAATCTGAAATTCTTTTCTCAATATTCCTGACAATTTTATCTCGACCTCTAGGAAGAAATGTTCCAGAACTTGTACGCACCCTGAAAGAAAGAAAGAAAGAAAGAAGAATTATTGCTCGATTATCTTCTTCCTACATAAGTAAGTAAGTATGTTATCTGGATGAATGAATGAATGGTTAGAAACACAACACAATATGCAATCAATCTAGGTAAGCATTGCATATTAATAAGTTTGGGTGAAGAAAGTAGTAAAAGGTTGTTAGGAAATGAAATGGCATTCATTTCATACCTGCTGTCTTTAGTTTTGCCAGTATCAGAATCGACAACAGTGGACTTTTCCATACGTGGCTCGGCAATACTGATGAGATACTCACATTCTTGTTTTGACTGTTAAAATGGAGGAACTTACAAATGAAATGAATCTAATAATAATAATAATAATAATAATAATGATAATAATAATAATAATAATAATAATAATAATAATAATGATGATGATGATAGTAAAATTAATGTTGTACCAAGAAATTATGAAAAACGAAGGCTCGAGGCTCCCAGGAAATAACTTGGACCCATTGATCTTCACCTCTGAGACAAATCACAAAAAAAGAGTAATATAATAATCTATTGAAAAAAGGAAAGAAAGAAGTTAATAATACTATATTATTAGTATTACTGGTGGTGGTGGTGGTGGTGAAGTGAATTGTGAGCAATGTTTGTGAGGTCGTGCGCCTTCTTCTCGGAGCTACCTGAAATCGAAAGGATTCCGAGAGAGAGCAACATTACAATCACTACTGACACCATCACCATCACCAGCACCCACATAATATATGACCACGACGACGACGACGACGCCGTTTTGCCCCTCCCGCTGTAATACTGCCTCCCTTTCGCCGCCATCATCCAAGGATTTCGATCTCGATTTCGATTTCACTCTCTCTCTCTCTCTCTCTCTCTCTCTAGTCAACTCAACTGTTGTTGTTCTTTATTCAGAAAAAAAAAATATTCTTTACTTGTTCGTTGGATCACAGCACAGCACAACACAACACAACACAACACAAGCACACTGCTGAGTTATGTCTTTCCCCAATTTTTATTCTTTCTCAAATATTGGAAACATTTCAAAAAGTTTACGCAATATTATATCCGTACACTTTAATAGAACACCAAAATAGGAGGAGCAAATCATATTAGTCATAAAAGAAATTTAATTTATGTTTTTTTTCAAATTGTAATTATTATGTGTTTTCTTTTAATTACGCTTATATTTATAGATTTTAATGAATTACTAACATTTTACCTTTCGCATAAAAGATAATATAGTATATTATCCTTTTGATCATATTTCATTAAACGTGTAGTAATAATTAATGGATACGAGCTACTTTCGAATTTAGAATCATTGGAAGTTTGGAACTAAGTGAGTTTTAACAACAACAACAACCTAGCCTAAATTTGGTGCCGTTTCGGTTTCGGCCACCTCCAAAACCAAGATAGTGTGTGTAGTGTGTGTGATGTATTTTGTGAAGTTGGGAAGATAAGTTATGGTGTGGGGACCAAGTATATAATCAGATAACGATGGCTAAGAAAGATGAAGATAAGACCAACTTTATCACTGAAGTAGGTACCTTCTGCTACCTAGTCATGCCATTTGCCCTTAAGAACGCAAGACCCACCTACCAAAGGTTGGTCCATTTAATATTCTCAGGGTTAATTGGAGAATCAATTGAGGTTTATGTAGATGATATGATTGTCAAAAGTCGGAGGGCTGAGGACCACCCCGAATACTTGAGAAAAGCATTAGCCACCATGGATAAATTTTGGATGAATATAAACATGAGAAAATGATCCTTTGGGATACGAGGGGGGAAGTCCATTGGTTTCATGGTGACGGAAGAAGGGATAGAAGTGAACCAGAGAAGGCAAAAGCCATCGTAGAAATGCCATACCAAAAACTATCAGAGATGTTCAAAAACTAACAGGATAGATGGCTTCGCTGAGGAGATTCATCTCATGATTGGCTAAAAAGGGGTTACCCTTCTACAAAATATTTAAAAACATTAAAGACTTCCAATGGAACTAGCAATGCGAAAAAGCATTCGAAGAACTAAAGGAATATCTGCTAAATCCCCTACTGCTGGTAAAGCCAATGCTAGGAGAGGAGCTATTCGCCTATCTGGCGGTGGAAGAAGAGGTAATAAGTGTCGTTCTAGTAAAGAGCAAGAGAAGGAGCATCTCCTGATATACTATGTGAGCAAGACGCTACAAGGAGCGGAGATCCGATACAACCAAATGGAGAAATTAATACTAGCCCTCGTCACAACAACACGAAAACTGCAGTCCTATTTCCTATCCCACTGGGTAACTATCTTAACCCGTTACCCACTGCATACTATTCTCAACAAATCAGAAGTGTCGGGGCAGTTGGTAAAGTTAGGAGAATTTGACATCTCTTATTCCCCTCGTCAATCCATCAAAGCTTAGGTGGTAGCGAATTTTGTCATGGAAATGACTGAGCTTGAGCCCGTAGAGAACCCATCAATATGGCATGCCTCGTCGATGGCTCATCAGCTAGAACACATGGTGGAGCCGGGATAGTACTGAAGAATAATGAAGTCGAAGACGAAGTCTTGAATTTTGTTGTAAGAATAAACTACCCACTCTCTAACAATTAAGCTGAGTATGAAGCCTCTTGATAGGGACGTGACTAGCCTAAGAAAGGGGTATGAAGAGGATAATAATCCACAGTGACTCGCAATTGATCGTGCAACAAATCAATGGGGCTTATCAAGAAGGGGATATTTTGTCTAAAATAGCCAGTCAAACAACTACCATCCACACTCAGCACATCACCCTCATGCATGTTATAGAGTAAAAAAAAAACAGAATGCGAAATGGTGAGCACTACCATAGCGCATGTGGAAGAAGGATGGATGGCGGACATAAAAGCATATCTGGAAAACCCAAAAGGATACTCTAGAGACATGTCAATTCTACGGGCAATGGAGCACAAAATCGCCCGATATTTTATGCACAATGCATGATATATCTAGATCTTACTCACATCCATACACCCGATGCCTCGATGAAAATGAAGCCCAAGAAGTGATCAAATAAATTCACTAAGGCACTTGTGGAAGCCACACCAGCGAGAAAAGCATGGCCTTCGTATCTTACGTCATGGCTATTATAGGCCTACTTTGGTTGGTGATTGCAAAAGCTTCTCAAAAAAATGTAAAGCATGTGATACGATATCCACCAAGGACGAGTGGTATTTGTATGCTAAGTGTAGGATCGTTTATCTTCAGGATGTTTGGATGGAACGTCGTCCCGTTACTTTAGAACAAATAAGAACCTTGGTATGATGCCCGCGACCCTCTACTTGATACAAAACACGAACATTGGTGTAGTGAAGACGCCACAAATGGTTATGGAGGGTATTGTTTGATAAGTCAAATTTGAACGCCACAAACGAGGGTGGTGAACCCGTTGATAAGTTCTGAAATAGTTCTTCAAAGAACCAAAGAGAATAAATCTCACAAAGTTTATAAAATTGATAAGTGTTGTCTTGCAAAGAAAATGGCCTCCAATATTTATAAGCAAGTCAAACTTGGTCACTAAGAAAACAACTATGACCTTCCAACAACTTCTAGGCAAAGAAAATACATTAACTAGACTAGGAAATAATGAAAGAGTGGTCAAAATCCATCTTTGACTTTTGACCATTAATTAAAAGGTAACTTGGATCAGATTTGACCATCTTTTTTGGTCATGTGGGCCTCCTTTACCAATATGAACCCAAGCTTGGTCAATTAGTCCATAAAGAACTGCTCTCATCTTCTTAGCACGCCTTCTTGTGATTGACCCATTTAAACTGTGAACTTGGTCCATTCTTGTGATAACTTCTTCATTTGAATTTTTGTTCTCTTCTTCTTTTGTCAACGTGTCCATATTTGCATCATTTCCATCCTCTTGAAAAGGATTTGTCCTCAAATCAGTATCACCTACATCAAAAGGACTCAAAATCAGACACATTAAAAGTAGTACTAACATTATACTCACTAGGAAGATCCATCTTGTAAGCGTTGTCATTGATACACTCATTCATTTGGAAAGGTTTGTCCCCTCTATGCAATAATTTGGAACGTCGCTTTTTGGAAAACCTTTCCTTTCTCATATGTAACCAAACCCAGTCTCCCGGTTCAAATATTAACTTTCGACACCTCTTTTTTGCTTGTTTTGCATATTGTTGAGTTCTCTTTTTAATATTGAGACTCTTCTCATGTATGTGCTTAACAAAATCAACATTTTTCTTGCCATCAAAATTCACATACTCAGAAATATGTAATGGAGTTAAATCCAATGGTGTCAAAGGATTAAAACCATAAACAATCTCAAACGGTGAAAATTTAGAAGCAGAATGCAATGTTCTGTTGTAATCAAATTCAACATGTGGTAGACAATTTTCCCAAGTCTTAATATTCTTCTTTATAATTGCCCTCAATAGCATAGACAAAGTCCAATTTACTACTTCGGTTTGACCATCCGTTTGTGGTAACTAGTAGCAAAAAACAACAACTTACTACCTAACTTACCCCACAAGGTCTTCCACAAGTAACCCGAAAACTTTGTATCTCTATCAGAAACAATGGTTCTTGACATACCATACAATCTAACAAATTCTTTAAAGAACAAGTCAACAATATGTGAAGCATCATCAGTTTTCTGACATGGAATAAAATATGCCATTTTCGAAAATCTATCCACAACCACAAAAACAGAATCCTTACCATATTTTGTTCTTGGCAATCCTAATACAAAATCCAAAGAAATATCAATCCAAGGTGTAATAGGAATCGGCAAAGGAGTATACAAACTATAATTTTGCACTTTGGGCTTAGCTTGTCTACAAGTGAGGCATCTGCCTCATGTTCTTTCAACATCCCTTTTCATGTGTGGCCAAAAGAAATGTTCTTGCAAAACCGCTAAGGTCTTTGCAATGGCAAAGAGTGCCATCAATCCTCCTCTATGAGCTTCTTGCACATGTAAGTCCCTCGAAGAACAATTAGGCACGTATAGTTTATTTTCTCTAAACAAAAATCTATCTTATCTAAAGAACTCATGACTAACATGCTTTTCACAGTCATGATACTCAACTTGAAAATCAGAATCATCCTTATACAATTTCTTGATATACTCAAAACCATGCAATTTTGAATCAAGAGTAGAAAGCAAATCATACATTCGAGAAAGGGCATCGACAACTACATTCTTCTTACCATGCTTGTACTGAATGACATAAGAAAATGTTTCAATGAACTCTACCCACTGTGCATTTCTCTTATTCAGCTTGTTGTCCCTTCAAATATTTTAAAGATGCATGATTCTTATGAATCACAAACTCCTTTGGCCAAAGATAGTGCTGCCATGGCACGAACCAAAGCATACAACTCCTTGTCCTAACTTGGATAATTCAAGGTTGCTCCTCTTAGTTTTCACTAAAGTAAGTTATTGGCTTCCCATCTTGCAAAAGAACATCACCTATTCCAAATCCTGAAGCATCACACTCAATTTGAAAAGTTTTAGAAAAGTTAGGCAAAGTAAGAAATGAGCATTGGTTAATTTTTTCTTAAGTAATTGAAATGCGTTTTCTTGTTCCTATCTCCACTTGAATTCGACATTTTTATTTATCACTTCGGTGATTGGTGCAGCTATAGTACTGAAATCCTTCACAAGCCGTTGGTAAAAGCTTCCCAATCCATGAAAACTTCGAACATTTCCAACAACTATTGGACTAGGCCACTCTTGTATTGCCTTGACTTTCTCCTCATGAACTTGTATACCCTGTGAACTTACAACAAATCTTAGAAGCACTAGATTATCCGTGCAAAAAGTACACTTTTACAAGTTAGCAAACAACTCTTGTTTTCTTAGAACATCCAAAACAAGTTTCAATATCTAACATGATTATTCTAGTCCTTGCTAAACACGAGAGTATCATCAAATCAATCAACAAGGGATTTCCTAATAAAAGCATGGTACATCCATCGCATGAAATTATTAGATGCATTTGTAAAATCAAAAAGCATCTCTATCCATTTGTACAATCCAAGTTTTGGTATAACAATGATTTTCCATTCATCTCTCTTTTTCACTGTAATTTGATGATAACCACTTCCTAAATCAAGTTTCATAACCGCACAAGATTCATGCCATCTAGTTAGAATATAATTTAAAGTAAGTATAGGTTGGTGATACCATAATTCTGATTGCTTCACAATTGATGCACATCCTATGAAAACAAGGTAAATCGGGCGGTATATCTGTCGGGAAGAGATCATCATATCCCTGCAAGCGAAATGCATTTGAACTTGGCAATGAAGGAATTTCTTTGTTAGCTCTCAAAAATATTCCACTTTCCAACTCACTTTCTTTTGAAAAGATATTCTCTTGTTTTCTCTCAATTGCCAAAACCTCAACTTCTTTTTCGTTGGCAATTCTCTGTTTTTCACTCACATCTTTTTTAGCACCTTTTTTTCTCATTTGCCAAAGCTTCAAATTCTTTTTTGTTGGCAATTTTCTGTTTTTCACTCTCATTTTTTTGAACACACTCTTTTTTTTTGCTCATCTTCTTTCTTTTAAAATCTCACTTGATCTTCAAAGATCTCCTTTGGTGTTAAAGGAACAATTGTAATTATCCTCTTATTGTGGACAAAAGAATAATTGTTCGTAAAGCCATTATGGCTAACTTTACAATCAAACTGCCATGGACGCCCCAATAGTATATGTCCGGCTTGCATTGGAACTACATCGCACAAAATTTTATCTTTGTACTTCCCAATGCTAAATGAAATCATCACTTGCTTGTCAACTTCCACATTAGCATAATCGTCGAACCATTGAAGATTGTATGGTTTCGGGATGTTTCACTGTCGATAACCCAAGTTTCTCAACGAGCGTGGTGCTAGCAATGTTAGTGCAACTTATCATCAATTATCACTCTACACACATGTTCACGAACATGACATCTAGTTCGAAAGATGTTCTCTCGTTGATCGTTGTCCTTATCTTTCAGTTGCACATTTAAAACTCTTCGTGTAACCAAACTGTAATCGGCATAAAGTGTACATTCTTCTTAATATTTAGACATGATAACCTGCAAAGAAATGTTAGAAAGAAATAGACCTCACAACACTCCCTTACGTGTTTACTCTCAAGATTTTGTTTCACCCAAAATGTATCACTCTTGTTTCACTCAAATAAATTGGTTTTTTCCCTCTAATAATCTCACACTCACTACCTTTTTCCACTCTTATACTCTCAATAAGTTCTTCTCGAACTAAATCGAACGGAATCAAACCAAGGTATGTCAACCTCAAGCACCAAATCAAACCCAAATATATTTTTTCTCACAAGTGCATCAAAGGTATTTCCCAACAAGAATTCAACAAAAAATTGATAGTAACAAAGAAATAAAGTTGATACTTCTATTTCGTTTCTTTTCTTTTCTTTTTTCTTCTTTTTCTTTGTACCTCTATTTTTTGGGTACTTCTTTTTTTTTTGCAATTCTTTTTCTTTCCTTTTTTTTGGACATTTTTTTTCTTCTTTTTTTTTTTGTCATATTTTGTTTTTTTTTTAATTTTTTTTTTGCTAAGAAATAAAAAACACAAACTAAAGATAGATGTTTTTGGTAATCCGAAGATTAAACCAAGAACGGATAAGACCTAAAAGATAAAACCCTTGCTCTGATACCAAATGATACGATATCCACCAAGGACGAATGGTATTCGTATGCTAAGTGTAGGATTGTTTATCTTCAGGATGTTTGGATGGAACCTTGACCTGTTGCCTTCGTACAAATAAGAACCTTGGTACGATGACCGCGACCCGCTACTTGATACAAAACACGGACCTAGGTATAGTAAAGACGCCAAAAATGGTTATGGAGGGTGCCGTTTGATAAGTCCAACTTGAACGACACAAACAAGGGTGATGAACCAGTTTGATAAGTTCTAAAATAGTTCTTCAAAGAACCAAAGAGAATAAATCTCACAAAGTTTATATAATTGATAAGTGTTGTCTTACAAAGAAAATGGCCTCCAACATTTATAGGCAAGTCAAACTTGGCCACTAAGAAAACAACTATGACCTTTCAACAACTTCTAGGAAAAGAAAATACATTACTAGACTAGGAAATGATGAAAGAGTAGTCAAAATCTGTCTTTGACTTTTGACCATTATTTAAAAGGCGGCTTGGATCAGATATGACCATCTTTTTTGTTCATTTAGGCCTTCTTTATCAATATGGACCCAAGCTTGGTTAGTTAGCCCATAAAGAGTTGCTCCCATCTTTTTAGCACGTCTTCTTGTGATTGTCCCATTAAAATCGCGAACTTGGTCCATTCTTCTGACAATTTCTTCATTTTAATTCTTGTTATGTTCTTCTTTTGTCAATGTGTCCATATTTGCATCAGCATGTCAGGAACATCCAGTTAGAACTCATCAGCCAGCTGCACCATGGGAACCCAACTTCACCCTATGTCAATTTGCTAAATGGGGAATTGACATGGTTGGACCATTGATCCGTGACACTGGACAAAAGAGGTTCCTATTAGTAGCCGTAGATTATTTCACTAAGCGGGTAGAAGCAGAGCCCCTAGCCAAAATAACATCGGGAGCTGTTATCAATATCATATGGAGGTATATAATATGTCGCTTTGGCATTCCTCGACATTTAGTCAGGGATAATGGGCATCAATTCACAAGCCAACAATTAGAAAAATTGTGTGACCATTGGGAAATTAAACACCACTATGCCTATGTAGGGTACCCTCAAGCGAACGAACGGGTGGAAAGGACCAATCAGGGTCTGCTGAAAAACTTGAAAGCATGACTTGACTGACATAAAGCAATCTGAGTGGAAGAAGTTCCCAAAGTTTTATGGGCCTATCGGACCACTCAAACTACAACTACAGGGAAAACTGCGTATATCTTAACCAACGGGAGGGAAACTATAATACCCCGGAAATAGTTGCAGGAAGCTGGCGGGTCAAAGAGTATAAAGTGGTAACCAATAGTTCCAATCTCGTGTTAGCAATAGACTTATTAGAGAAACGGAGAGCCAGAGCTGCTATCCGATCCGAATACTACAAAGCGTGAATGGCCCGATACTATAATGCCAAAGTGAAAACAAGGGCATTTCAAGTAGGGGACTTGGTACTTAAAAGGGCAGAAGCATCCAAGAATGTAGGAAAACCCCAACCTAAATGGGAAGGACCCTTCAAGATATCAAAGATCATTGGAGCAACTACTTATCAGTTATAAGATCTTGAAGGGGGAGTATATCCCAACACTTGGAATGCTATTAATTTGAGAAAATATTATGCTTAATGTAAGTGCGAGCACTATAAATAAATAAAGTTGAGTTTCTCGGTAAATGGTATTTTCATTAAGAAGGGGATGTTACAAGTGGTACAAAATAGAAACCCTAAGAAAGGTCCCATCACATTATAAGTCCCGCTACCTAACCACAAAACAAGAACCTAGAGGTAAGGCAAACCCGATTACTGGTACCCTTCACAAAATACATACCTTTTATTCTAACCCTGGTAACGACCAACCCCTATGTACATAATGACAACAAAGAAACATGATGAGACACGTGATATGCTCCAGATTCTTTAGGGACATGTGGTCCACATACAAACTATCTCGAGGAGTATGACACTCTTAACAGTCGTTGGATGGGCGTTTGCCATTCTGAATTAGACGACATAGTTGCCCAGGGGACAGATCCACGGGGTCAACCATGATGACTGATGGGACAGAAGAGTCATCGGAAGGTCGAGTGGGCACAAGCAGAAGAGAAGGGTGTAACATCTCACAGGTAACCTGCCGAATATCTAGAGAAGGAAGACTCAAACCACTGGGAAATTCCGAAAGGGATTGGACCGCCTCTTGATATAATCTACACCTGATACTCACCATGTCCCTGAACTCGCTACAGAGTGACTCCCGAATTTGTGATGGATGTTGCAGGTCCATGACGGCTTGAGCGCGGGCCATGACCAAGGCCGCGCCGTGTTCTTTAGTTATCTCAGCCACTTTGCACCTAACCATATCTTTGTCTGCGGATAACAAGTAAACTAACTCATCCGATGCATTAACCTGGTTATACAAACTTTCAATCTTCTCCTCAAAACTCATCACTATGGCCCTCTCCAGCATGAGTCGACGTTCCAGATCCCACGACTTGTCACGCTCATCTTTCAGGAAACCTTCGTGAATACCTTGCATAGCTCGAGCATTTGCCTCCATTTACATGATCGTCTTATGAGCATTGATGAGTTCCTTCTCCAGGTCATCGCGATGGCAATAAATGTATCCCATATCAGGATGCAACTGATCTCTCTTGGCTACGATGGCATCAAAAAGCATGAACATATTAAGCAAGCAAATAAGTGGGGATAAAAATCAAAGTTTTTATTAAAGGTATACAAATAAAGACAGTGACAAAAGATATATCTACCTCGCACAGATCTCTACACCCAAGTCATGAAGAGTTGTCAGAGAAAATGTACACAATAGCTCACAATCTGCCTGGTTCACGATACCACTTAGAAAACTATGACAGAAATCGGCATCAAGGGCACCTATAGGAGGGAAATTGGAATCATGCCCAGGAGAATCATGGGGGACACGACTCAGAACTTCTCCACGAGAACAGGGAATTGTGTAGAAAGGGAGCATGGAGCTCACTTACACCACGTTCACGATGGCATAAAAACCACAAGACACTGGATTTCCTTCAATAGTGGCATAGTAGACCTAATGATGGGTCAGCCGAATAAATCAACCGCCCATCTTGGAATGATGAGTTGAGAAGGGGAACTTCACGAGAGGTTGAACCCGATGCATCCTCTGATAGAGCCCCCCATAGCCTAGGTAAAAAACACCGCTATCGATGATAGCTGGACGACCTATCAGAGAAGGTACATGCACAAGTTTGAAGTCCAGAGGGGGAAAAACCCTCCCACCTTTTGTATCAGAGCTGTCGTTAGGCTAAAGGGCCTGAAAAGCTCTATCAAAGGGTTGTATAGCATAAAGGTCCATCATTGACCCTGTACAAAGAAGGTAACCGTTATCGAAACAATGTCGAATAAAATAAATAGAAATGCATTGAAAGGAAAGAAGGGAAGGTAAAAAAATTCACGAAACAATGAGTTAATATGTAAAGGTTGGGGAGGAAATTTGTGTAACCCAATACTGTATTGCAAACCGGCCATTGTTAAAGCCTCATAATCATCCAATAACACACACACGTTATACAAATCTATATACATACATGTGTTCATCAAAAAGTCATCTCACGAACCGTAGTCTCCGGAGGAGGCACCATATACCCTAAACCCCATTGAAGGGGTACTCCCCATGAAAAAGCAGATCTACCCTTCGGTTTCATGAAGAAAAATTGCCCTTCTAGTCGCCTAGCTGGGGAATGCGCCTGGTAATTGTGGTAAAACTTTGATGGTTGTCCCGATGCATCAGACCGAATAAGGGAAGCCCATTCGGGCAAGTACAGAGGATAAATGCTGCTCCTACCCGACATGTGGTAATCATGAGGTTTAACAACTTACAACAAAGGATATATACCCTATCAGATGGCGAAAGAAGTTGATGGTAAGCTAGGTGGGGCATATTTTCCAATACTTAAATTTTGATCGGATAAGTGGATGAAAAAACATTCAAAGGCCACATCGTATCTGGTCTGAGTATAATGTCATATACCCCCTCAGAGGATCAAAGGCGCTTTGGCGAGAAGTGGGAAAGACAATGTTATACTCATTTTCATCCACATGGTATTCGACAAACAACGTGAGCACGGACTCCAGAAGCTCCATACTTATAGAGGAACCCACTCGTCATCCCCCCGCCATGTTCCTAGCATTTAAAGAAGCTGCATTAAACATTGGAAATTGATTAATAGAAAAGTAAGCCTCTCCGCGAAGGAAATGAAATCATATAGTATCAACCAGGGAAGCATCGATACGAAGATGGGGAGTAGTTGAAGCTATGGTAGTCCCTATCAGAGCTATTGACGACCCACTTCCTGCTCTCATGCGGGAATTTGAGGAGTTACCAAAATTCTCAGTAGAAGTACACCTAGCACCATGTAAAGGAGAAAAATGTCTTGGAGCAGAAGAGATGCTAAGAGAATGAGAAGAAGAGTGGGATGATCGAGAAAGATTCATTGCAAATTCTTAAAAGATTAGAAAGAAAGTCTTAGGAAAAGAAAAGCACTGATTATCGCTACAAAAGTGATAAAGAGTTGATAAGTTGAAAAAATGTGATATGAGGAGAGTGGTTATCACTTGAGAAAAGATAAAGGCGACATTCCAAAAAAGTGACTGGAGGCCTTACCATTTGAACCATCCACTCGGTGCAGCAACGAGAGAAAGACTAGCTATATGCTGGCAACGCTTGAGTAGCTTAAAGATATTGTGGCACCACTCCTAGCGCTTTATCTATCTCTAATGGATTAGGAGCTAGACCCATGCTTGGACCCGTACTAGAAGTCGAAGAAAAAAAGAAGATGATCCAGACACAATGAACCGACTAAAAAATAGCATACCAGCCTGGTGAGGAATCGCAGATGTAAGGGATGAGTCAGTAAATACAACTAGCATCGTGGTTCTGATGCCTGAAGAACACAACATCGCGCTCGGAGGATCAATTGACATCAACTTGTCCAGAAAGGATAGTCTATCCCATTGAGCTTCAGGAGAGTCTAGAACCTCATTGGCAGCCGAATACGACGAACCATCGAGAAAGAAGTCAGAAAGAAAAAAGGACCCCAATGACGTTGTGAGCTACAACCAAAACACCACATGCATAAAGAGTGAACATACGTTGAAGCACGAACTCAATAAAGAAAATATAAATGATACCTAGGTTAAAAGAACTATCATCGTACACCACGGAGGCCTTTCCCTTATCGACTAATGAAAATAGAAACACACTAGTCATGGCGAGCGAAAAATTAAACACAAAGCAAACAGGAGAAAACTGCCAGAACGCTTACCAGAAACATGGGCGAATAACTCCACCTGAATAGAAGTCTCCACTGGAACAGATGTATCAAGCGTTATAGGGAATGGCCGCAACTAAAGCATCATAAGAGAAGCCATCTTAGAGGGCGTAGGCACACGATTTCCCGAGGATCTAGACTGAGAGAAGGAGATGTTGACTACCTCCGACAAAGATAGGGTGGCCATCGGCACATCCAAAATCGTGGTAGGTATTGATCCCATGTGGACCTCAGAAGTAACAACGATTACTGGTGGTAAAGTAAGATCAAATCAAAGCCCATCGAAATCATCACGATGGTAAAATAAGTAAACTTCTTACCAACTTGGATCCCACTTGTGGTATCATCTTCAGGAGCATCAGAAGCACCACTGGAGGACCTCGATAGGAAAGTAGTGATAGAAGCAGCCGCCACTGATATCGACCGTGTTTGGATATGATCACTTTTCAAAGTTGTAACGATGCTTTGAGTCAGATCAGCGGTAGATGTAGGGGCAATGGTAAACCATTTCAAGACTCTTTCTACACGATGACAAAAACCCACCAGCAAATCAAGACAAACACCACAACTCACTATACGAGGAATGCATTAAAATCACTACTACGTACCTGATATGGGCATTTCCCGCATATTGGGCCAGGCCCAAACCAGGCCCCTATTGGACTATATCCGGGATCATATTCGATGTCATATCGGTAATAATCACTGATATGTTACTGTGGTCCCCGGATCTCGAGGTCTATAAATACGCGGTGCCCGGATCCCAAAATAAGAAATTATTATCCCTCAGCTACCACGCCTCATATCGAAATACATCACCGATATCACTTTCGATATCTTATTCGATATCGGGACTACTACGTGCACCTGTGAGACATCATACCACCTCATCACCGATACCACATCGGGGGTCATCTTCAACATCACATCGAAGGCAATCACCGACGTCTGTTCGATCTATTTATCGATATTCACTCACATCCAAGCATCGAAGCGTAGGTCCGAGATGTTTCGGACCAAGCCTACACGAGACACCTAGTGTAGGTCTGATTTGAGATAGGCTCGTTGTATTGCTAGACTACTTTCTTGTAACCGACCACTCGCATATATATAAAACGATCTATTGTCAAATCAGTGGCGCCGTCTTTGGGAACACCAATTCCCGGACAAGGACGCCGAGATGCAAGAAAGGAGGACCCGATCCGAATTTAGCAGAGTTGTGACTATGGGCGCCAGGATGGAGGACACACAACCCCCTCAACGCCCAACTGATCAAGAACAGACAGTGGCTCAAGCCGAGATGGAGCTTCCTCCACCGCAGAACGAGCCGAAACGAAGGCGCGGGCCCGGAAGGTCGCCGCGAGCCGCGAATGCAGTTCCGACCCTTGTTGCACAAAGTACGGCGGGACCCGAGACTAAGGCCCCGCCCACTGAGAACCCCACAACAGACGTTCCAGTGACCCAGACGCCAAATGCGGATTTTCCTGGCCTGGAGGAGACAATGCCTGCGGGACAAAGCACCTTTCACCCCGCTGCCATTACCTCGGAGATGCAAGCGCAGATCAACGCCACAGTAAGAGCAGCGCTGGATTCCACATTGGAGACCTTGCTTCCACGACTAGTGGAGCAAAGGGCAAAGGACGTTCGGGCGAGGCCCCATGAATCCGGAGCAGGTGAAGGATATATAAGGCAAGGATATAAGGAACATGAGGATACATGGGACTCTTTCAGAGAGATATCGCCCGCAGCTTACGACAGGACGGAGAGACGGGGCCCCGAAGTCCTAGATTGAGAGGTAGCGAGGAAAATAGAACGGCTTGACCGTGAGAGGGCAGAAGTAATCCAGAGAATGGAACGCGGTCGTGACCGGGCCGAGATCAATGGTTCAAAAAACGAGGATGCATAGAAACTGCGAGTAATTTCAAGAAGGATGGAACAGCTAGACCGCGAGAGGGCGGAGTTAGCAAGGAAGGTGACACAAAGTAATGGGAAGGGTCGCAGTAGGACCCCGTTTTCAGATAAGATAGAGGCAAAGGTACTACACAGAGGAGACAAGGTTCCAACCATAAAACCGTATGATGGGAAGAGTGACCCGAGAGATCACATCCACGCCGTGGAGAGTCTCTTGAACCTACAAGAGTTTTCCGAGGGTATTAAGGCAAAAATAATGGCGACAACACTGATTGGAGCAGCGTTAGACTGGTTTAACAGAATCGAAGTAGGATCTATTTCGAGCTTCGAGCAGATGAAGGAGAGATTGAAGAACCACTTTTCCAGTCAGAAACGAATGAAGACCAGCATGTACCATCTGGAAGCGTTGAAACAGAAAGAGAGAGAAACTCTTGGCGAATTCATGAGCAGATTCAATGAGGAGCTACTGAAGGTGGACAACCCCTACGGGGGACAAGTGCTGCAGACCCTGTTCAGGGCAACGATGCACAATAGATTCGCCAAAGAGTTGATCAAGCTCGTAGAACCTACCATCAATCGGATAAACGAGTTGGCGCATACTATGATCTACGAAGATGCGATGATGGCGGCTAAGTTTAGACCCCAGGAATCCGGTCGGGAAAGGGGTAGAGAGCTATGGAACAAGAACAGGGGAGGAACAAACAGGTCCCCAAAGAGATATACCCCCCTCAATCGGGACATTCGCACTATCTTTGCCGTTGCACAAAACAGGAATTGGCTAAGTGCGCCTCGAAAAATCAAGGAGACGGATTTCACCAAGAAATCTAGACGCTACTGCGAGTATCACCGTCAAAAAGGCCATGACACGAACGACTGCTATGACATGAAGGATGAGATCGAGAGACTGATTAAGGACGGAAGATTGATAGAATTTGTTAAGGCGAGCGGGCAGTACGCTGAAGCAAGAGAACGATCCCAATCCCCAGGAAGGGAGGGCCTAAAGGCGATTGAAAGTGGACAAGGACGCAATGCGATAACTAGTGCGCCTTCGAGGGGGGTTATCAATGTGATCAGCGGTGGGACCACATGAGCGGATTCCACCAACCAGAGGAAGAAGATAACTCGCGAATTGAACGAGGACCGATTTGTTGGATTTACAACGTTGATTGATGAGCCCCCAGACGAGGTTATCACGTTTTCCGGCAGGGACCTCTTGGATCTTAGCCCCGAGGCCGTCCAGGCAGGCGAGCTCGACTGCCCCCTGGTTGTTCAGCTTGATATCGCTAACTACGTTGTACACAATGTACTTATAGACAACGGTAGCTCCACCAACATTATGTTTGCGCATGCTTTGGAGAAGATGGCACTCGACCATCACGCAGTTGAACAGGTCCGTACGCCATTGGTAAGGTTTGGTGGAGCAGAGATAATTCCCCTAGGGCAAGTGAACCTTCCCGCATCATTCGGACAAGAACCATATAGGCGAACTATTAATGTTCAATACACAATCGTCGACCAACCATTTGCATACAATGTCATAATTGGCAGGCCGGCCCTGAACGCGATAAGAGCCGTGGTATCCACATTCCATCAGAAGATGAAGTTCCCTGCAGGCGGGGGGGGGGGGGGGGGGGGGGGCTCGGAGAAGTGGTCGCCAACCAGGAGGAAGCTTGGTTCTGCTACATCACTTCTCTTACGTTGCCAAGAATTAGAGAAGCGGAGGACCGAATCAGGATCGGCAAGCTATGGAGTGATCACCATGACGAACACATGACAATATTTTAGATTTCAGTAGTTTTTAAATTACGCTTGAACATTTGAAACATTGCCCCATCGTGGGTCGGTCTGTAAACTTAAAACAGGGGAAACTACGCCGGTCCGATTCCTCACTCAACGGGATACGTAGGTGGGTTAGGTTTACTTAGCCCTCGACTGTTATCTCTTATTTTGCCCCTTCGTGGGTCGGCATGTAAATTAAAACAGGGGGAACTACGCCGGTCTGATTCCCCATGCAACAGGATACGTAGGCGGGCTGGGTTTACCTATCCTTCGACCATTATCCGTTATTACCTTTTTATTTGTTGCTTGGCACAATCTCATATTTGATGCAGGGATATGTCCTAAGCGGACATTATAGAAGTGCAGAGAATGGCACAAACAATTGGGGAATGTTCCCCTAGATATATATTTAACACATTGCCCTCTTACAGATACAAACAGGTACAACATGTACAAACAGGTACAACATGCACGATAGAGCACAACGGAAACATTATTTCTTGTGTAAAACTGATATTCCCAGATTGAGGGAACATCCCTCAAATAACACATGCACGTCATTTCGTGCTTTCGTATTAGCTTTTATCTCGAAAATCTTTATTGTCTATAATGTTTTGCAGGGCTTAATGACCTACATATTCAACAACGACAGAGTCACCAAGAAACATAGTCGAAAAGACAATGAAAAGGCTCACCTACAATATCCCCTGTGATAATGGGGTCGATCCAAAATAATTCAACAGGTAGCGGGTTCCCTGTGATAACGGGATGCGCCCCTACCCTCAAAAATATCCCCTGTGATAACGGGGTCGATCAAAAACAATTCAACAGGTAGCGGGTTCCCTGTGATAACGGGATGCGCCCCTACCCTCAAAAATATCCCCTGTGATAACGGGGTCGATTCAAGAAAAAATTCCCTGTGATAACGGGGTCGGTTCAAGAAAAAGTTCCCTGTGATAACGGGGCCAGTCCAAGAAGAAATTCCCTGTGATAACGGGGTCGATTCAAAAAAAAATTCCCTGTGATAACGGGGTTGATTCAAGAAAAAATTCCTTGTGATAATGGGGTCGGTTCAAGAAAAAATTCTCTGTGATAATGGGGCCAGTCCAAGAAGAAGTTCCCTGTGATAACGGGGTCGATTCAAGAAAAAATTCCATGTAATAACGGGGCCCGTCCAAGAAAGAATCCCCTGTGATAAGGGAGTCGACAATAAACAGTGCAACGGCAGCGGTTCCCCTGTGACAGCGGGTCGTACTTTAAAGCACGGAAACAGAGGCACCTTCATGCGATAGCCGTGATGACTCAACATAATCCAGTATGACCGATAGGTGACATAACAAGGAGAAGCAAAAATAACACGAGCAATCATACCATGGATTATGTATGAAAAATATATATCAGGACACGCAGAAAAGATCGATTGAATTAACAGGTAAAACTATGAACCATATTACAAGAGGCAACTGCGTCGAAAGAAAAAATACAGACTCCTAGACTCTCAACCAGGATAACGAGGGGCCCCTTTGATGTGTATTAACGCCAAACTCTTCTGCTCGACGATCTTGCGGTACTCCACCTCCGGTTCTAAATCTTCGTCGTCATCGTCGGAGTCCTCAGGAAATTCCCCGTCCGGCCCGGCCCCTTCAACGGATTTATGGCCGAAGGGTCGTAACCATCCTTGAAACCACCTTCCAGCTGAATTTGACCTATGACAGAGGCATTGGCTTCTTCCCGCTCCAGCAAGCCCCGCTCAGCACATATCATCTTATACGACCGACTCAGAAGGAACTGTTTGGCCGCACTGGTCAGTTGGCTTTTGCTAAGCGTCATGTACCGCATGTGCCTTTCAGCCTGGGCTAATTGGTCCTTCAGAATTGTGACCTCAGCTTCAAGTGCCTCCCGACGAGATGCTTCTTGACCAGCGATAAGTCGAGACTCATTGAGCTCTCTGATCAACCTTTTATTATCATCTAACAGGCTTCCCACATTATTTTCGCTGGCCTTCAAAATATCTATGGCCTTGTCTCTCTCATGCTGGAGCTATACAGCAGCAACATGATCGTATTCGTCCAGTTTCTCGAGCAAACCATTGGTAACTCGGAGTGACTCGGCATGGTCCGCTTGACCCTTAATGGCCATCGTCAAGAAACCTTTCAGAAAACCAGCCACCTGCACGTCCACAATAAGGACTTGATCGCTCAGACAAATGAAAACCCAAAGGAAATACACAGTGAATGGCATAAAGACTACTTACAGAGCGAAAGAGACCACTGTGATCTCCACTTAAACTACCCTCTTCTTTCCTTCTCTTTCGCCCCGTGGACGTCCCAACATCAACGTCAGGTTGAGATTGCGAAGCATTACCCACCCCGGCAATATTCTCACTCGAGGAGGGCACATATTTCTTCACATTCTTGCGCACGCCCTCACGACCCCTCTTCTTGACGAGTGGAGGTGCGTCATCTGTAGCGGTTTCGGCCCCCGGCTGTCTGCGTTCCGCTATCGCATCCAGACTACAATACTCCACTAGCTCGGCTGCGAAACACATAAAATCCAGGATCAAGAAATAAATCGAGGGAAAGATATCAAGTTACAAATATATAACACTTACCAAGCGTAGAGGGACCGTTATACCGCAAGGGAGATATCCCACTTGCTCGCAAAACTACGTCACTACAAAGCAAGATACCGTCGTATGGATGGTTGATCAAATTCCTCAGAAACTCGAGGCTATGTGCACTAGGCCCGACAGCGACTCGTCTCTCATATTTGGTGTCTTCACACCACACGCTAGGAAGCACGTCAAACTAACCAGCCGTCCTCTCTTAGATGTACATATACTCACACTTATTTCCAAATCCATAGCTAGATTGAGTATATTGCACGAACCTAAGCCCCGCCAGGGCTCGCACACAGAAGAACCCTCAATCACCACCCTTACGATTGACCATGACCCTAAAAAGCTCCCAAAACTCGTTAGCTCCGCAAGGGGCACCCAACGCCCTCATAACACAAATGAAAGCTACAATGTACCCCAGAGAATTAGGGGATAGTTGTCCCAAGTAGACCCCGATACTTGCTATAATAGCACTAACCACATGATCAATTGGGAAGCGCAGCCCGTTCTTGAAGTGCTTGGCACTGACAGTAATGTAGCCTTTTGGTGGAGTATGCATTCGTTGATCCGCACTGGGGAATATGACCTTATACCCCTCGGGAATGTCATACTTGTCAGAGTAATAACCAGCATGATAAGGAACACGAGACGTCATATCCTCATATTTCTCTGAGGTCCTATATTTCGAGGGACTGACCTCAAAGCCCCATTCGTCCACATTAGGACCGGCAGCTTCAGGCAGAGCAGAAAATTCAGTACCGCCCTGTTCGCCAGTCAGCTGATCAGGCCCAAACATCTCATTTTCGGAGAACTCCATTCCACCATCTCCGAAATCCATCTCGGTCGAACCTGCGCCAACACTGTCCCCGGCAAACGACATATTAACGCACTAAATGATGCAAGTCAAAGGCGAACGAGATATCGAAAATGGTATCGAATTTAATATCGAAAATTTAAATCAAAGGTAGATATCGAAAGCGAGGTCGAAATCTATATTGGTAGTCAAATTCGACGTGTCTTTCGAAAGGACAACGAAATTTCGCTAAAAGCCAAAATGGGTTTTCACTTTCCTGACAACCTATTTATAGATATCGGAGATACTAGATCGAAACATAGTTTCGATCTCACATCGATACTAACATTCGATATAGATAAAGGACATGGGGACGGACAGGCGCACAAGGGACATCACCCTACCAATAGACAGACGCTTCAACCACATCAAAAGATACTTTCGACATCATATCGAATATAAATCTCGACATAATATTGAAGATAAAACCCGACATCCTACACTACTACGCGAAGAACTGCGAGAATATAACAACTGCCCGACAACCCCATCATAATTTTCAAGGAACCCAAATACCAAGGGAACTAGAATTCAAACGAGGACCTCAACCATTGGGAGACGAATCGAAGTTCATCAAAAGTGCACTCCCCGCAAGTTTGATCTCCGTCATTTGAACTGGCGGGACGAAGGGTACAGGTAACCCAGAAATTTAAAATTAAATTTGCGAATCCTTATCTCTAAGATAAGAATCCCCAAATTGGGGGACTACATGATATGGGCATTTCCCGCATATTAGGCCAGGCCCAAACCAGGCCCCTATTGGACTATATCGGGGATCATATTCGATGTCATATCGGTAATAATCACCGATATGTTACTGTGGTCCCCGGTTCCCGAGGTCTATAAATACGCGGTGCCCGGATCCCAAAATAAGCAATTATTATCCCTCAGCTACCACACATCATATCGAAATACATCATCGATATCACTTTCGATATCTTATTCGATATCGGGACTACCACGTGCACATGTGAGACGTCATACCACCTCATCACCGATACCACATCGGGGGTCATCTTCAACATCACATCGAAGGCAATCACCAACGTCCGTTGGATCTATTTACCGATATGCACTCTCATCCAAGCATTGAAGCGTAGGTCCGAGGTGTTCCGGACCAAGCCTACACGAGACACCTAGTGTAGGTCTGATTTGAGATAGGCTCGTTGTATTGCTAGACTACTTACTTGTAACCGACACTCGCATATATATATATATATATATATATATATATATATATATATAAAATGATCTATTGTCAAGTCAGTATCGAAGAAGGCAACAACATTGGGGGGGGGGGGTAAAGATACTGGCTTCTACACCTTGTCGATATGGGCTATAAACCTCAGGCATGCGGTCCAATAAAAACTTTGAAATGCGAAGACTCCACGAGGGCTATTTCATCGTACAAGGGCGAGACCACCAAACAGTCATCTAGGTCATATTGAGGAGCCTTTGGTACCCTCTAAGTAAGAGGCACATCTCATTCGCCCTCCTTGTTGGGGAAAACAGGAGTCCCACATCGGAAATATAAGGGAGTTGAACTGGGTTTATAGGATTGCAGACATCTTAATTGGTATGAGGCCTTTTGGGAAGTTGGATCCCAAAAATAAAACCATGAGGGCTTGGGCCAAAAGTGGACAATATCATACCAATGTGGAGATTATAATTCCTAACAACTGGTATCAGAGCCAGTGCTCCCGATCCGTGTTGGTGTCACAAGAGTGAACGAAAAAAGGAGGCGAGCTCCGACTTAAGGAGATGATCACAGGTGGTGAAGCATCGGGTTAAGGGGAGGCTTGGAGATCCTTTGTTCAAGGGAAGAAAAAAAGTTTGTTGGGCCAAGAACAATATCCCGAGAGAAAACTGAAGAAGAAGATGAAGTCCCAGTCACGTAAGGCGCACGTAAGGACAGTTTGGTGGTCCTTTGTTTGAGGGGAGGATTGTTGGGGCAAACAAGAGTCCCACATCAAAAATATAAGGGAGTTAAACTGGATTTATAGGATTGGAGAAATCTTAATTGGTATGAGGTCTTTTGGTGAGTTGGACCCCAAAAGTAAAACCATGAGGGCTTGGGCCCAAAGTGGACAATATCATACCAATGTAGAGATTCCAATTCTTAACACTCCTCTGGCTTGACGAAGAGGAATTTGCTCTTCCAGATGCTATAGGAACTTATGGTGCCGTCTAGGATCCTCTTGGCAGAATCACGATGGGCAAAAAAATAGAAGGGCACCCCAGCGTGTGATATTGACACCTCAAATATAGAGAAAAACCTCACCACCGTGCAGTCCAAACCCTTCAACAAGCACCAGAAGACGAACACCAATAGAATAACGAAGCTATTCAGGGTGAGTTGGCTAGGGCATACGCCACATGCATTAAACACTTTACAATAGAACAGAGGAAAGAACAATCGAAGCCTCTGCACATAATAAACTGTGACGTGCTTCACGGGAGGCTCATCTCCCCTATGCTCTACCTCCTGAATCATAATTTCTATATTACGGCTCAAGGCACCATAATCCATGAACAACTTCTTAACCTCGTCCTCCGTGGTGGTGCTGACTGTCGAATCCACCTTTTGAGTATTCCAGGGGAGACCCCAGTTATCTGATGATTTGTTAGCCCTCTTCTTCCTAGGAAGACCACTCCCTCTACCGCCCACCACTGCAGCAGAACCTCTCTTACGAGAGGAAGGCTTAGCAACTCTGGTGATGGCTGGTAGGTCCATAACAGGAGAGATCATGGCAGTTTTGGAGGCATAGGCAGCCAAAACAGGGTTAATATTGGAAAGAGACGCCATTGGTAAAGTTCACAAGGAAACTCTTGAAAGAAGATAGCTCTAGAAGTAAGCTACAGAAATTTTGCAGTACAAACAATGCACATAAAATATGAATGATCAGGTGAAGAGGAAGAATGGTGCGTGAACGGTTCTTATAATTATAGAAAGTGGGGATGTTAGTGGGAGTTAATAACGAGGTTAGTGGGAGTTAATGACCCATAACCCCCACAATTAATGTGCACGACTCCTGAAAATTTAGGAGTCGTTATGCATTCTCCTGCCCGCGTAACGCAAATTCGCCATATGGCTCGATACGAAGCATAATAATTCCTCTTAATTCTCACAAAGACAAAAGGAACTGGGGGGACTGGTGTTAACCCCTCATATTTCCACCCCGGACCAAGATGGTGCAGATGTCGTGCTGCTGCTAAGAAACACCTATCCTTTAACACGATATCCTAGGAGAATAGGTATGAGTCATGATTTCATCTAAGGAGACACAAATCTTAGATAATTCAGTGATGCCCGAAGGACATCGTAACACTCCACACTTCTCACAGTATCACGATGGAGCTTACATGGTACAGAGAGTCTGTGCGTGGCACTACAGATCTTGGATGATCCCACGATGCCCACTAGGACCTACGATACTCTCCAAGTTGCACATCAAGATACTGCATACATGATACCTGAAGACACGCTTCCCATGCCAATAAGCTTCATTAGAACCCATATAGTCACACGGTACTAAAAGCTGCTATACAATAATGCTATAGATAAAATAATTCACGTAAGACCACGTGATAAAATGCCATATCATGACACGTGCACTCCAGAAGGGGACCAGCTGTTAGAAGAATAAT